>CM039678.1:112825196-114025196 GCA_022496015.1 Hordeum marinum | reverse complement strand
GAGCCACCGTGCTTCACCATCGTGATGACGATAATGGTATGTTTGGCTTCCACGTAGCTCCAAAATGACATAATAAGGTCAAAATGGATTTAATAATCATAGTTGGCTCCAAAATGACTAAATTGGCTACTTCTACTTCTACGTAGCTTAGAGTTATCCAAAAAAGACTAAATTGGCTAATTATCCAACAAAATGACATAATTAGCTTAGTTAGCTCCAAAATGGGCTATTTAATAAAAAATGACCTATACTTAGCTAATTATCCTCCAATATGAAATAATTAGCTCCAAAACGACATAATTAGCTCATTTAGCCCGAAGAAGAGGACAAGAGGAGAAGAAAGAGGAGAAATGAAAAAAAGGAAGAAGAAGAAGAAGAGAAGAAGAAGGAGAAGGAGGAGGAGGAAGAAGGAGAAGAAGGAGAAGGAGGAGGAGAGAAGCTTCTTCTCCTTCTCCTCATCCTTCTTCTTTTACTTCTCCTTCTCCTTCTCCTTCTCCTCCTCCTCCTCCTTCTCCTGCTTCTTCTCCTTCTTCTTCTCCTTCTTCTTCTCCTTCTTCTCCTTATTCTTGACCTTCTTCTTTTCTTCTTCTTCTCCTCCTCTTCCTTCTTCTTCTCCTTCTTCTTCTCTTCTTGCTTCTTCTCTTTCTTCTTCTACGTAGGTTATTTCCCCCAACAAAGACATACTTAGCTAATTATCCTCCAAAATGACATAATTAGCATAGTTAGGTAAAAACATCATAAGAACCTTGGTTAGCTCATTAAAATGACTAATTTAGCTCCAAAATGACATAATAAGGTCAAAATGGATTTAATAATCATAGTTGGCTCGAAAATGACATATTTTACCCAAGTTAGATCTAGAATGGCCTATACCTAGCTAAGTTCTCTCCTAAATGTCATAATAAGGCTATGTAGCTCCAAGATGACCTATTCCACCTAACTTAGCTATTAAATGGCATATACTTAGCTAAGTTCTCTCCGAAATAACCTATATATACTTCTCTTCTTCATCTAGTATTCGTCTTCTAACTTTCTTATTTGTCATTTTGCAGATTACATTCACTTCACGGGAAGCTTGGATTACATTGATGGAATGCTTGCATATGATTGCTTGTACCATGGCTTCACGGAAGCTTGTATTGAAACTATTGTAGTATATGGATATATATGAAACTTTGTATGCATATGGATTAAATTGGTGTAATATATGGTTTGGTACGGAAGCAACTTGAATAATATGTATGTACTATGGATGAAAGTTATTTTAATATGGTTATGAGTACGAAAACAAATTTATTCCTGTCAAATATATATATATATATCCTGATTATTGTGAAATTTGCTGGATATAATAGAAAATAAAAGAGGTGAGGTTGCTGTTTTGAGCCTTTGCCATGAGGGGGTAGACGCAAAGGGCTGTTTTGAGCCTTTGTCGTCTGCCCCCTCATGGCAAAGGGGCTAAAGGCAGACGGCAAAGAAGGCGTAAGAGAGGGGCTGGGATGCCCCCTTTGCCGTGAGTGGCAGACGGCAAAGGGGCCCATGGCAGACGGCAAAGGGGGGGAAAGAGAGGGGCTGGGTCCCCCCTTTGCCATGAGGGGGCTGACGGCAAAGGGTCCTAAGAGCAGACGGCAAAGGGTGGCAGCCTGCCATTAGCACTTAACGGGACGGCCTGTTGATCTGCGGTCCCGTTTTATTTGCCGTCTGCTCCCTCATGGCAAAGATTCTTTGTCGTCCGCCGTACAAAAAGCGGACGGCAAATCACCACTTTACCGGATATTTTTTTGCCATCTATTTTGCCGTCAGCTCACTAACGGCAAAGCCTTTGCCGTCCGTGTTTCCCTCCTTTGCCGTCTGCCATGGCAGACGGCAAAATCTCATATTCCTGTAGTATATACAACTATCTGAAACATTTAAATGCAACAAAATGCGATCATAATCGCAACTAAGGTAAAAATTGAGCCAACGGCATAATGATACCAAGCCTCTTTATCAATGGCATATTTTCTAATCTTTCTAAGCTTCAAGCGCATTCCAGCCATCTTGTTCTTGTGATCATCGACGATATCGGCAACATGCAACTCCAATCCCATATTCTCATCTTCAGTTCTTTTCAATTTTTCTTTCAAATGATCAATTTCTTTTTCAGCTAGTGTCAACTTCTCGAGCAGAATTGCATAGTCGGTTGGAATTTCTAGTTCAACTACTTCCTATAGATAAAAACATCTACATCAATTTGGTGGCATAATTAATTGTCATGAACATTAGATGATGTGTGAAATAGTTATAAAAGATAACGACATACCACATATGAATCATAGACTGGACGAGGGCCGACGTGGGCGGATACCATAACCATGACACTATAGAATAACTAACAATAATACAAGTAAATCGTACACACAGCTATCTAAATCATACAAGTAATTTTTTTAACAAAAAGGTTTTAAGAAGAACAAGAGGCTCACCAAGGTGGCCGGTGCTGCGACGAGACGGTGCGGGCGATCGACGGTGGTTAGGACGGGGATGGGAAGGCATCAAATAAACCACACCTACACATATGCAACCTAACAAGTTAATTTGAGCTCAAATTGCATATAAATCAAATAAACTCCCACATAATGATCACTCCCCCAAAACCTAGCTAAAACCCATAAATCACATATCTTTGAGCATACCACAAGCTAATCTAGCAATGAGAGATGAAGGGGCAAAGTTGCTAACCTTTGTGAACACTTGGATAGATGGGGTGCCTTCAAATCTTGACAAATCCTTGGCAAAATGGAGGATGAGCTTCGAGCAAGAAGAAGAACAAGAGAGAAAACAGAGAAATGAGAGCCCCTTCGATCGGCTGCGGACGAAGCATATATATAGGAAGTCTTTAGTACCGGTTCGTGCCACGAACCGGTACTAAAGAGGCACGCGAGACCCAAGCCTGACCAAAAGCCTGCTAAAGGTCCCTTACGAGACGGTACTAAAGGTCGCCCTGCTCCTAGCCATTGGAGCCGGCACGAACCGGGACTAATAGCCTATTTAGAACCGGCTCGTAATCAGACCGGGACTAATGCGTCGGACGAAAGGTCTGTTTTCTACTAGTGACTATATGTTGTTGGTGATCTGTCTTGGTGATGGAGGCACTATATGTTGTTGTTTTCTTAAGGAAAACTTGCACACATATTAATGATAGCCAAACAGGACACAAATATTAAATATGTCTAACCAATAATAATGTGACAGAATCCATGACCAACTGTAGTAGATTTCTACTCAAATGACCAACAAGAGCTTGAAATATCTATACTATATAGTACTTTCATAGTATGTACATGCAAAAGCCTTTATATGATTTAACATATTTTCATAGTAGTAGATATCACTATGGATTCAAACTGGTGCACATTTAGTGTGCGTTTGGTAGCACAATATTTTTTGATTTTTACACAATATTTTTTGATTTTGTTACTAATACGTAATGCTGTGGTTAGAAATCATAGTTTTAGTTTTTAAAACCTTGATAAGTTTAGCAACAAATCGGCATGGTTGTTAGAAAAGCAGGGTAATAAAAAATGTAGTACTTCAATGTGTGGGCTAGCAATGGTAGCCATGTGAGGCGAGGTGTACTACTGCTTAAGATAAGAAAATCTTGACTGAAAAACATGTACCATGTCGATACTGCCCAATTGAAATATCATGATCTGCACCCATATAATTGTATAACTCGCAAAGCATAGGTGTAGTGGATGCAAAAAGAAATGTATGGATGCATACTCTAAGTGCTCAGAGTCTGAGCAAAACTTGATATACTCGAAGATGAAGTGCACTGCATCGTTGACATCCCGATAGCTGGGCATTGCCTCCATTGGCGTGGGAATGGACTTCGTCGACACGTGACCTAGGAGATGCGAGATAGGATGCGAGATAGGAGGCTGGATGGACTCACAAAATGGGTTGTGCACGTATATATGATGAGGTCGGCATCGCAAGATGCCCCTTATCCTTCCATCCGTGCATTATTCCATACCAAATGAGTTAGCACAAGATATATCTCTAATCTTTGTTTCCTATCTTTGAGAAGTTCTGGCCCTTTCACAAGGAAATCTCTGGACGTTTGCATTAAAGAGACAAAAACTCGGAAACAAATCAAAGGGTTCCAGTTGGCATTAATTATTTGCCTATTTTTGGTAAGTTTTTATTAGAAAAAGAAACCAGGGAGATTTGTTACCAGCGTTGGATAGGCAATAAATAACTTGTTTGCGACGAGATCCATTGCTGCACAGTTCTGGCGTGTTTCTTCAGTTGGAACATAAAACTAATATAACATATATGTGAGATAGAAGATACATAAAGCTTCAAGTTGGAATTCTGAACCAGCTAATTTTGAAGTTTGATGTACTGTAAATATCATTTCTAGGATGGAATTGTATCATATGATGAGGTGTATGATGTGAGACACGATCACGGTCAATCAGACCTTCGCGTACTCGTACCATCGAAAAGTTGTATGGGCTATTTGGATGGAAGCACTCGCACGCCCTGACAACATATTGTCGTTGAGCAAACCTTAGAAGGTTTGTAACTATATGAGCATGTTTCAAATGCATGATTTTTTTTAAAGCACAGACACTTTTCAAAATTGAACACTTGCAATTGAGCTCAGCCTATAATGGTTCAGAATTAATCTCATGCAATTTTTCCAACCACTAACCTGGTGCTGGGTTAGCTTAATCCAGACGCTGTTAAATAAAATTGAGTGGGACAATCTGATGCTACTTATCAAACTGGGTACACTTAGCGTGTGATTTAGAAAACAAAACGTTCTCTCTTGTAATAGTAGTAATATATATATAGTGAAAAAGAGACTTCATGCATAGGATTGAGAATATTGTCTTGTTACAGTTATCTTATTCAAAGAACATGTAACTCCATTAGAGTAGCTTAACAATAAATTTCTTCCTCCTCCCAGTTTGTCGGAAAATGTTGGCACCTCTAGTTTATGTGGTCAAGAAGGAAACACATTTTCACTTTGATTTGGTTATTCTATTCAGGAACACGCAAAAGTAAATCAGCACGTTTTCAGAAACATCATGAGCATGAAAGAGAATCTGGATCATGTGCGAACTTGGGGGGATGCTTGAAGATTAAAGAGAATGGAAGGTACATGACTTATAACCATCATATTTTAAAGTTGAATATTCCCTTGCTGGAATGTGAAGATTTCCGTTAAAGTAAACCTCGTATCGTATACCAGTGCATGTATGGATGGAGTATACGATACGAGGAAGGCACAATGGCGGGCCTCTAAGCATGATGGAGTATACAACTTCAACATGATGAATGATCTAGGACATAATTTTAAAGAAAGGCTGCTATGTTCTAAAAAATATAGTAAAATTAGGGCTGCTTGAGGGTTCTTGTGGTAGTTCTAGGATTTCTAGAAGTATAATTTATTTAAGTGTCTGCCCATTGTGTTCTATATATATTTTGAATGGTATAACGATGGTAGCGTGTCTAAAATTCAATGGCAGTGGAAGTGACAGGGGGTTGCGAGCTAAAGACAGTAGGTGGAGGAACAACAACAAGAATGGTTTATAATGGTAGCAAAATACAATGATGCCACAAAATGACGTAAATATTCATTGCACGCATAGGCATTTGCCTAGTTAGGAAAAATAATAAACTGTGGCGAATCATATCATCTTGCATCGCGACCTGTAGCCAAACTGTGCATGCATGCGTAACATGCATAATGTATCCTACCTGTTATCAAATGGGGCTCACTGCTCATTCATAGCAGACAAGCAAACAATTTATTGACACGTTGCAACAAAATCAATTAACAACCCAACAATATGGTAGCAAAACCAAAGTTTAATCATACCAAAACACGATAAAGTTTCTAAATGTTCGCATATGGAAGACTATATTATATAATTGTTCTTATTATAATATTGATAATTATTGATTTGATCCGTACAAAGCTGATCTGTAGGATATTATTTTTGACATTTCTGCATGCACCGTTCCATCTTCAGTTGCTTACAACCCTCAAGGCCGCTCTAATTTCTTGTGGTATTATGTTTCCAGCTGCTTCATTGTCTTTCACCATCAGCATCTGGACCATCAGTTGCCTCCTGAGTTGTATTGGATCCTAGGAAAGATGCAAAACCTCAATCATTTAATAAAATAGTTGGATAATAAATGGCACACCGAACCTCATCGTATATGTACTTACGTTAGTGCTCATCCATGTCATGCTACGCACACAACCAAGCTGGTGGGCCATCTCCTGTAGGACAAAGAAGCCAGAGTCTTTCCTGTGACACAAAAAACAAATATTAAACATTATAACGGTCTGCATCTTATGCATATGATCAGTTTAGTAGATTACCGGCGAGCATTATTGGACATGCTATCTTGTCGCCAATCCTTGAGTTGGTTATTCCAACCCGGGATCCTAGTCTGCAACACATCGTTGAATTCTTGCTTCAACAATGTGATTTTCTTTCTCATCTCTTTGTTATGAGTGCTCTCTTCAACTCGTCGGACGTCGAGTGATGGATCCAGTACGACAACCCTCCTCCTCATTCGATTTACTACAGTAGCCCGTAGGAGGCATCAGGGATGGACAACGGCAGTAGATACTACAGCAAGTCGACACATGTTAATTGCTATTATAATATTAAAATAAACTTTAAGAATGAGCGTCTCTTACAACTATAGAGTTGAACGCATCATATTTAGGAAAGGGCTGGACCACAACATTGTTAATCAGCATCATGGTGCGCTGCTCTTGCGGCATCCAGGAGTACCTCAGGGCCCTAGACTGAGCATGAAACTGCAAGTCGAAATAATGTTTGCTTCCAACCAAGTTGGTGCCTGCGGTCCTCTCTACTTCTGCGCTCATCAGGTTACGAACAACATGATTGAAGCATTTGGGATGAAGATTTGCAGAAAAAAGAAGGGTGTCCTGAATCATCTGGAGGGTAATTTCAATCTGGTATGGTCTATCGCTTATTATCCAGATTGTGCTGCAACAAAAAATTGCACAACAACCTTTTGCGAAGAACATCCATCTATCTCTGTGTATACTGGAACAAGAGTTTGTTAAAGCGGCGACATTTTTCTACTCCTAATAAACCAAGGAGAGACGTTACAAGCATTTATGCTAGGAGAAAGGTGATGCAGACCTGATTTATATGTGTAAATCCGGAACAAGGGCTCGCCAGTGAATATAGCAAGAATAACCTGTATTCATTTATGTTGTTTCACTGTATCATTCTGCAGCAGAACACACAGATGATTATATGTACTAACCATTTATAAAACTGAATGGATGGAACCAAATAGTAAACACTCGCACTGCTAGAGTCAAACTCTAGATCCTAGTGGAAAACAAAATATCTGGCTTCTATCTTGGCAATAGCAGAACTTGATATAGTAGACCAAAACGTTGAATTATGGAAAAATACCCTCTTATAATCTTCAAAATTATGTCCATGAACATATTATAACATAATAGAAGGGACAAGGAAAATACAATATTGCAAAGTTCAATATCTTTTAAAATTGATGAGCGAGGTGTATCCAAAATAATCCTTCTGGTGAAAATATGTGCAAGATAATAAATAACTTCTACTTTTCATGAACATGCATGCTTTGAGCCTTCAGAGCCTACATGTGGTCTTGTACTTCACTATATGAAATGTATTAGGACATTTTCCTATATCATGCATGATTTGCACTGATAGTTTTGACCAATCAAAAAAATAAAAGGATAAAAAGGATGACAAACCAAACAGAATAATATGGAGATAAAAAGAAGACCAAGAAATTAACCATCAAGCATAAGAAGCGATATATTATCAATCTGATAAGCGATATATTATCAACCCCCTTGTCACCTATTTGTTATAACTAGATCAACTCCCTGCATACACCCGCGTCGAGGGAGGATGACGCAGAGGCCAACAACAAGGAGCAGGTGTGGGTGCACATCCTCGTCGCTGACCATGGATAAACCTTGGGCATAATTCGCTGCTGCACTGGTATGAGCAAATCAAATATTTCTTCCTTCCCTCTGTTGTCTGCTGAAGTAGCTAATAGATTGCTTCAGAATGTTGCGAGTTTGGTTATTTTACAACATCTGCTAATGTTAAGCAAAGAATGAATGCGGAAGTGTGTTACATGTTCGCAACAAACTTTTTTACTTAGATGCAGTAGATGATTGATGACAAAACAGCAAAAGGATAATATACATAAGCAGTCAACCAAAAGGATAAATAATCTAAACTACAAACAATATTCTGTACCACGATTTGACCATGGCTATGCCATAAAAGAGGAGAAAATAGAAAACCTCAACAGCAATGATGCTGCTACTATTTCCATCTCTTAAACATTAATTCGGAGTTCACCTAATTGGAGTCTAGCTCCAGCTACCTAAAAAACGTAAAAGGGAGCAAACAGACCCAAAATAAGTGAAACTAAGAGACAACCATACTTCCTATTTTCTTTTCGGGACATTGTCTGTGCCTGCTTTGGGGCTGCATGATAATATTTCTCTACAATAGAACCCTCCAGTGGAGTCTAGTTTCACAGCATCGGAGTGTCCTGGGCAGTGTGCAATATTTGTGCAGGAAAACATAGTGGTTGCACGTTTAGACACATAGGAGACACATAGGATGCAGGTACCAGGTTTGTCACATATAGAAAAAAATTGGCAATTTACAAAATCACAGCTCCGAGGAAATATTATTATTATTTGACTTTTTGTATAAACATAATAAACCTTAGTTGCTAACAACCAAAGATAAAGATTTCAGTAATAAAAACAAAAGATAAATATCTGTACAAAACACGAAAGAGCATCAAATTCTCTGTAGCATAAGAGTAAATGCCCTGTCATATTCAAATCCCACCAGTTTCTTAAGTGTAGACATCACCCTGTAAGGACTTCCTTATAGACGATGTTCTTCATCGACGCCTGTAAGGAGATGATAGGTCTTTTTCGCTTCTTTGATTGACTGTTTTGCTTCTTGCCCTTCTCCTTCACCTTCTCCTTCTCAATGAGGATCTTTATGTTTCTCTTTGCGGTGGCTCGAGACAACGCGACATATAGTTGACCATGAGAGAACACCGTAGTAGTAGGTAGGTACACGTCAACAATCGGGATGGTCTGTCCTTGAGCCTTCTTAATCATCATAGCAAAGCTAAGTCTTACATGAAATTGCTTCCTCTTGAGCTTGAATGGAAACATGTCGTTCTCAGATGGGCATAGGGGTATTCGAGGAAGGAAGACCCTCCTACCCGCGTGTTGTCCAATCACGATTTCTGCGTCAATAGCGTTCCTCTCGAAACCTCGGACCACAAGCCTCGTCTCGTTACATAGTCCATTAGCCTGATCAATGTTCCTTAGAAGTATCATAGGGCAATTCAGCTTAAGTTTGAGTGCACGCGGAGGAAGTCCGTTGGGTGTCAATCCGTTCAAAAACTCGAGAGCGTAGTAGCCATATGGGTCGTCCTCTCCACTATCAAAGCTATGATAGATTACTTCTTCTCCCTTAAAACGCTCTATCATGCGTATGTTTATCTTGTCGACGTTGTCGTTCGTGGTGGAGAGGATCGCGCAAGAAGTCATGTAATTGGGATCGGACATGTTGTCATCTAGACCAGGAAATACATGGTCAATCGGCTTCTCCAGGTCGTCCACCTCGCCTATAGACGACACACAAATATCTTCAGGGAGTCGTATGTTGCCTTGATCGTCAACTTCCTCGGTGCCATTGCCTACCCTTAGCAAGTAATCCACAAACCACGTGTCATTATGAGCCCTCATGTTGGTGACGAGCCTTAGCTGGCGCATACCCTTCCAGAGGTGAGAACTTCGGAGGGTTGCATCGATTATCTGACCCCGGGACCCACTCCTGACGACAGGTGGCACCTGCCTAAAGTCCCCGCCGAAAACAACAGCCTTTCCTCCAAAGTGTCGGTCCCGTCTTCCCATGATGTCGCGCATGCTATTGTCCAGTGCCTCGACCGCCTGTCGCTTAGTCATGGTGGCCTCATCCCATAGTATCAATGTGGCCATCCTTAGTAGCTTTGCGGTACCGCTCTGCTTGGCGAAGCTACATGAGGCACCATCGTCGCAACTCAATGGGATCTTGAACCTCAAGTGGGCAGTCCTTCCACCAGGCATGATAGAAGCGGCAACACCAGACATCGCGGTAGTGATAGCGATGTTGCCCTCGCTCCGAACCCTGGCGAGTAGCGCCCTATACAGAAAGGTCTTCCCTGTACCTCCTGGGCCATCAACAAAGAATACACCTCCATCACCACAGTCAACTGTTGCTAGTATGTCGTCGTATGCAACCCTCTACTCGAAGTTTAGTGGCAAAGCCAAATTTGTGTAATTCATGTCAAACTCGACGTTGGATTCCTCAATCACCTCTCTTGCCTCGCCCCCGGTCGGGTCGAACTCATCGTCGATCAACGAAAGAGGGAAATCTACTATGTCTTTCCCCATGGACTACAACATACCCCTAATGTCCAGCAACACCATCTGCTCCACCTCATTCGGACACTTGTGTGATCGACGATAGTCATCATACATAGGCTCGAGGTGCCTATCCCATAAGTCGCGCACATCTCCTGGCTCGCAATGCACCAAGATTGTTGCGAAAAGTCTCTTGAGTGAACATGGAATCGCCCACTGCTCCGCCTCAGTACGACACTCGTCGAGCGTGTTGTCTGCCTCGATGAGTCCAAATCTCTTAGCAGCCTCTCGAAAGCTACCACATAGAACGCCGTCCACGGTGAAAAGATCTTCAAAGGATGTCTTACCCGTGACATGGTTTAGTAGCACACACAGATGGTATCGCTCCCCCTCTGCTAGATTGGCAGACACGATTCAACCTATTTCATAACGCTCCACCCACGGTTTCCAATACTTCGTTCTCTGCCATGTGAAGCTCCCAGGAAAATCCTTGTACAATATATGCCTAGCCCAAGGGTGGTTTTGGTTAGCCTTGAAATACTCCGTCAACATGGATTCTGAAGCATTCTCAGAGGCAAGGACATTTGTCAAGTCAGCTTGCTCATTGAATGTCACCTTGTGCATATTCGGGAGATGAAGCGGCAACTATAGTACAAACGGGGAGTTCCCCCATATGGGGAAGCCAAAAATCCTCCACATTGCCTCCGGAGGAGTAACCCACCTCGTGTCGATGTATCTCTTGATCTCATCAATGTTGCCATCGGCGTCGGGCTGGTCGATGCTGAAAGAATCCATATCATGGCCCTTGTATATGTACTTGTAAAGGTATTTGACGGCCTTTATGCTCAAGCATACCTCAACATTGATGTGGCAATTGAACATCCGCAGAAGGTAAGGGTTATAAGGCACAACCCACCTATTTTCCAACATTTTACCTTGGACCTTAGCCCTTTGACCGTTGTCTCTACGCTGATAAACTGGGTATGAGTCCTTGCCTTGTGCCGTGTTTTCGTTGAACGCCCGAGGGTATCTGCACTTGCACTCGTTCTGTTGCATGCACACATTCTTGGGGTCGAGAGCACCGCACGGACCATGCATCATATATTTACCAAGGCATAGAGTTATGGATACTTCGTCTTGTCTAGGAGCTCAGCGGAAATGACTCGGTCGTACTGCTCCGGAACAACGAGCTTATATGATGAATCCATGATCAACAAAAGTGTGCGTGGGGGAGGCCTCTTTTCTGGAACTTGACTACGTATACGTACGCAACAACAACACCTAGGATATGCTTCTTGAACAACAACTCTTTCATAGCCTCTAGCTTGCCATAAAACACACGAGCCACAAGATCAGGTCGGTCCTGTGCTGTCTGACCAGAAAACAGCTCATTCAATATCTCTTCCCAGTTAGGGTTGCAGGTCATGGTCAAGAAGATGTCAGGCTTCCCGTATGTATGAACAATTGCCATGCCATCCATATGCCTCCGCTTCATGTCGTGGTCGCCACCAGGGTACGTTCCAAGGAGCACTATCCTTACACCAACAACGCTTGCTCGTGTCTCCCCGGAAGTGATAGCATCAACAACTTCTTTATAAAGGTCGGCACGGATCTTCGTTTGGTTCTTTCTATACCATCTCAACCTACAACTCTCTATCTTGATGTACATGTCGACCCCCCATTGCTAGAGCAATCGTGGTCCACAAAGTATGGGATTGAAATATCAGGTCGTGTCTGCAGCCTATAGCAGTACTAGTCTCTCACGGGCATGCATAACCTGCTATTCCCCTTTACAACAGGCAGTGTAACATTGAAATTAGTATTCATATGAGAATTATATTATTTTCAGAACTACATTATACTTCAAAGGGCTACCTGCATCATCCTCATCATCATGCCCCCCTCTTGGTTGTAACCTCCCAAGGGACATTACGTTTAAGCAGTTTTGGATGCCAACCGAGCTCCCCTTAGGTAGAATAGGGGATAAGACAACGGGTTATACGAGCCATCAGTCACACGTATACTGTGCCTCTGATTGTCGTTACCGCAAAGTGTAATCCTACGATCAAACCTTTTTGCTAGGTCGGCGCCCTCGACCTAGATTGCAGCAACCTCTGATGACATTGGTCTATTATATCCCCGTTGGTCAAGCCTCTAGTCGGTGTTGAGGTCTATCCTGTAATCGTCGAGGTTATCCTTGTGTGCACCCAAATTCCTAAATTGTTGGGAGTACGGGTTTCCACAGAGTATGTTCACTAACTCCTTGACGACATTCTGGTCCAATTGCTTTGTGGCAACCTTGCGATGGGTCAGGTTAGGGTCATCATCGTAGAAGTACAATTGGAGATGTTCTGGACGTGAGCTTGGCCCGAAGGAATGCACGTTGTGGTAGATGGTGTCGTGCGCCCGGAACGTGTACACACCAGACTTCATGTTTGTGTAGTTTTCATCGAGGCTTACGCCAAGGGTTGTGAACGCGAAGTGTCCGTTGAAGAACCGTATGTTCTCCCGAAAGTACCTAGAGTCTGCATCCGTGCTAGACCAAAGCCTCATTAGCTCAGGGACGGGATCCGGTTCCTTGAGCTCGATCTGCCCATTGCGATAGCAGAAGCCGTTGGTTTCGAACACAAACTTCTTGGCCTTGCAATGGTCGTAGTTTGCGACGTGCTTCAAGATGTGTGTGTTGTCTAGGAGGTTTGAGCAGACAAAGTCGAATGGATCAATGTCGATACACTAGCGCTAGACATGTTCGTGTCTTCATCTCCATCCATGCTATCAACATCAGATCTTGCGGGCATTTGTTCAAACACCGCATTTAGAACATTGTCTACAATTATTTCAAATAAATCAAGAGTCAAACGATCCGCTAATTCACCGTTGACCGTACCTTGCCCGCCAAATAGATAGTACTCATCATCCATGAAGTCGGGTGGTATCGGGATATCGTCCATTAGGCCGTTTAGGAATGCCCCCATGTCTTCTGCGACATTGTAGAGATAGTATGCAAAAGAGGGTAAAACTATATTTCGTTCAAAACATTGTGACAATAACCAAATATTATCATCGGTTCCGCCGGTGTAAGCCGGCATGGTCATCGATGGGGCGTAATTAGCCTCGACAGTTTCGGCGGCCTGACCACCGGGTGATGCGCGAGAGGTGGAAACCCGATAGTCAAAGAAGGAGACAGCTAGATCTTGCCGTGGCATTGCGATAGATTCTACACATGGGGTGTTTTTCCTTCTATGGTAATTTTCCTTTCTTTGAGCACTTGACTCCCCCTTCTCATCAATAGACATGCTTTTTCGACGTTGCATGCGTGTCTCTCGTTGCTTTTGATTTTGCCCTTGAACATCGATCGTTCCCTCGCTCCGTTTCTTTTGTTTAGATGCTCGGCTCCTTGCGTTCTTCTGCTCCTTTTGCTCGTCTGTTATATTAGAATTGCGTTCTTTATCATAGTTCCTCCTAGCTAGGGCTTTGTCATGAATGCCATCAATTTTGTGTGTATTTGATATAACGCTCGATCTAGTTGGGTTGGCTGGTTCAACATCATTACAAAAACACGTTCATCAATTCATTATTTAAATAGACTGGAGCACGCGACATCGTGTCAATCTATAATACGATCAAGTAATACTCCCTCCGTCCGAAAATAGTTGACGCAGAACGGAATATGTAGCCTATTTTTCTAGTTATAGATACATCCATTTATGCGACAAGAAAATATATGCTAGCATCGTATAGATGTAAGATAGTACAATCTTACCTGATATCGTAAGTGTAGGAAGTGTTTCATCTGGGATAAGCATATCTCTTTTCTTTCGATAAGAAGCCCGCCTCTTTGCGTTATCTGCTCCCTTTGTTCGTGAGTCAAGTTTTTTATGCGTCCAATTGGACCAGGTATTTGCCAAGCTTCTTTAGTGTTATTCAAAACAGCTCCTGGTGTCATGTCAGTTGGGTTGGCTGTTTCAACAAGAATGTGTCATCATAGTCAGAAAATCACTATTCAAGTACAATGCTATATAATTATGATGAAACATAAAACAAATAACAACGCTACCTGATATCGTAAGGGGAGCCACATTTTCATCATGATTGAGTGTAGTTGACGAAGACAATGTTGCATAATCATGTGAGAATGATGTAGCACGGGAGCTAGTTGGATTGGCTGGTTCAACATCATTATGAAAACATATTTAGAAATTCATGATTTCGCTCCAATCTATGATATGAACGTCAACATTTGTAATATTTTTAGATTCATCCATTTCCGCGTCAAGTAATTTAGGATGGAGGGACTACATATACATACTAAAAGGAATGATGAAACATATCACAATCTTATTTGATAACGTGCGGGTCTCCAGATTTACAGCTGGGATAAGCATATATGTTTTCTTCCTATAAGAAGCTCGGCTCTTTGCATAGACTGGAGCGAGCGACGCCGCGTCAATCTATAATACGATTAAGTAATACTCCCTCCGTCCGAAAATAGTTGACGCAAAACGGAAGATGTAGCCTATTTTTGTAGTTATAAATACATCCATTTATGCGACAAGAAAATAGTAGCATCGTATAGATTCAAGATAGTACAATCTTACCTGATATCGTAAGGGGAGGAAAGTGTTTCATCTGGGATAAGCATATCTCTCTTGTTCCGATAAGCCTGCCTCTTTGCGTTTATCTGCTCCCTTTGTTCGTCAGTCAAGTTCTTTCTGCGTCCAATTGGACCATGAAATTGCCTAGCTTCTTTATCTGCCTTCTTCAAAATAGCTCCTAGTGTCATGTGAGTTGGGTTGGCTGTTTCAACAAGAATGTGTCATCATACCCAGAAAATCACTATTCAAGTACAATGCTACATCATTATGATGAAACATAAAACAAATAACAATGCTACCTGATATCGTAAGGGGAGGCACATTTTCATCATGATTGAGTGTAGTTGACGAAGACAATGTTGCATAATCATGTGAGAATGATGTAACACCGGAGCTAGTTGGATTGGCTGGTTCAACAACATTATGAAAACATATTCAGAAATTCATCCATTTCCACGTCAAGTAATTTAGGACGGAGGGACTACATATACATACAGTGTGGAACGATGAAACATATCACAATATTACAGCATATGTATAATGCATGTAGGGAAAGCATACTCAGCAAATCATTCCTAAAGTATAACGCATGTAGCGACATCGTAAAGATCCCCCCATAAAAGTTGTTTGTTCAACAATAATGTACAAATTAAAACACATAGTGTGTTGTCAATAATCATACCTCGTATTGCATGGCAAGGTCGATGAACATTCGTGATATCATCGAGAGGGGGGGTGCAAGATTTTGCAGATCATGCTCCCGTTTATCTTCCTCATCACATGGCAGAAGACATCGTTTGTTGTCATAAATGAAACCTGCTACATGAGAGTTAGCCTTAGCAGCAAATGTATGAATTATTAAGTGTCAAGGATGCCTAACGAGACAGAGTTTGATTTACTGGTTCTTAATTATTGTCCACATAATAGATTTAGCATATAACTTCAAGGAATTGATGCAAGCTACTTCATATGTATTAATTGCTATAACAGACAATGAACGTAGTTACCAGATAATGTAGGGGAAGGCTGATTTTCATCTCGAAGCCTGGCCGCTTCCTTTTCTTTTTTCATACAATAAGCAGCTCGCCTCCGGGCCTTTTGCTGCTCCTTTTTGTAGTCATCGGGTAGAGCAATACTCCCCACCAGATTTCCCACATCGTTTCCACTCGCCCTCACATCAAGATCTACAAGAGTCATCTCATTGTTATTTGTAGAATGTACAGATAAAGGAACAACACAAAAGCAATTAACCGTGTAGAATACCCAGTATATGAAGAGAACACCAAAAAGCACAAATTCCTTCATAGGAAAGACGGATCAGATAATACCATCTGAATTTGCCAGTGAACTCATGGCATGATTCTGTGTGAGATTAGCCGTAGCCAACAATGAAGCGTCATTATGAATTCCAGAGGAGGTAGTAATACCCACTTCGACATGTAATTTTTTTGATCCATGTGACGCCAACTCGTCCCCCTCATACTCTGTAAGGTCTGATTGATTACATACAAATGTCGGTACATGTGAACAAAAAACCATGTTTAATTAATTCACATAGACTCATGCCTGGTCCAATAGAGTAGTTGTTGTCATCATTGTCGGCTACGACTATGTCATTTGCATTGTATTCATCAATATTTGCCCCATATATATTGCCTGCATCAAAAAATCTCGTTGCGTATGGGTCTTGACATGAATACCTTAATTTGTATGCGGTACATATACCTGTAGGTACATCTGAACCTTTGGTAGCTTGCCTTGCCTTGCTTTTTGAATTCCCCATACCTACAATGAATGAGTAGATCAATCAGACCTATCATTGTTATTTAAAGAAAGAAGTGTATTTCGTTAGAAAAAACAGAAGAATGAGCCTATGCTATCATCATTTTTAGGCTTATCAAACCGCCGTCATAGAGTAATTAATTCACAAAGACTCATGCCTAGTTTAATAGAGTAATTGTTGTCAGCACTGTCCGCTACCGCTATGTCATTTGCATTGTCTTCATCAATATTTGCCCCATCTATATTGCCTGCATCAAAAAATCTCGTTGTGTATGGTTTTTGACATGAATACCTTAATTTCTATGCGGAACATATACCTGTAGGTACATATGAACCTTTGGCATCTTCACTTGCCTTGCTTTTTGAATTACCCATACCTACAATGAATGAGTAGCTCAATCAGACCTATCATTGTTATTTACAAAAAGAAGTGTAATCATTTTGTAGGCTTATGAACTGAACCTGGATCAAGTGGACATAAGACAGATGTAAGGTGCCGGGGCGGCAGAATGTGAGTATAGACACATTAAATATTTAGTTTCTCGATGTTCTTATTGTGTACATCTTGTCAGCCACATATAACAGAAACCAACATTACCAGATGAACAAAATTCCTTTAGCAAAAATATTTAACTCTGTCTTATGTTTTGGTATCGATACAGTCTGGAGTCTGGATACTCAAGTTTGGGTAGATCTTGGTAATGATACAGTCTGGAGACTCAAGGTTTGGTAGATCATGAACAAACTACAGGAGAGGGTCTGCAACTACGTATAAGATAGAGTCTGGAGACTCAAGTTTTGGTAGATCCCGAACCATGTACAATAGAGGGGCTCAGATGTATTTGGGTATGCAGCTCGGATGTATTGAGGTATGCAGCTCGGATGAAGGACGTCCACGGGACGACATGCTTGAGATTGTACAGAAATTAACGTACGGTTAGATGAACCTCCAAACCTTAACGGGATGATGCCCCTATCGAACCTTGATTATGTCGGCGGTGAACCTCGGCCGCCTCCGCGACGGCGGCGGTCCTGTACCCCGTCGATGATGGCGGCGGCGGTATAGAAGATCCGCGACGGCGGCGGTCCTGTACCCCGTCGATGACGGCGGCGGCGGTATAGAAGATCCGCGACGGCGACGATCCTGTACGCGGTTGATGACGGCGATCCTGTACGCCGTTGATGACGGCGGCAGTCCGGTGGATCCCCTTGGCGATGATGACGGCGGTGGCATAAGGAGGCGCTGTGCGTTCGTGTATTGCGGCGGCGGCGGTGATATGCGATCGAGGGATCCCAAGCTACGATCCCTCGCTGTAGATGTGGAGGTCTTTTTTCGCGTGGGTGTGCTGGCTTTTTTTGGTAGCGAGGTTTTTTTTCCCCGTAGCGATGTGTAAGAGCCTGAACCAACGTTACGTGTTTGTGCGGGGGATGGTTGTTTTTAGTAGCGGGGGTTGATTTTGTTTCGTGGAGGTGGGAGACGAAAATAAACCAGCCAGTGGTGGGAGGATGGACGTAAAAAGATCGGTGAACGTTGGCTATCAACTGATTTTTTAGAAGTAGACATATTTTTATTTTTTATTGGAGAGTTGGTAGCTTCCGTTCTGGGTTTATTTTCGTTTGTCTTTTTCCGTCCCACCTCCCATCATCCCTTCTGCTGGTGTCCTTATCTATTGGTTTATTTTTCTTCCCATTTTCTTTTTTCAAATCAATACTTTCCTAACATACAAAAACACATATCTCGTCTTCCTAACTTATTCAATCCCACTGATCTCTCCAATTAATGCAATTTTTTTTAGGAAACAAATAGTCTCTTTTCTTTCAAATCAATACTTTCCTAACATACGAAAGAACACATATCTCGCTTTCCTAACTTATGCAATCCCACTGATCTCTCTAGTTAATGCAATTTGTTTTAAGAAACAAATAGTCTCTTTTCTTCCAAATCAACACTTTCCTAACATACAGAAGAACAAATTCTAGCTTTCCTAACTTATTCAATCCCACTGATCTCTCTAATCAATGCAATTTGTTTTAGTAAACAATCCCTACTCTTAAACGAGGAGTGTGTGGTTGTGATGGTAGGTTTGATTGTCATTTCGCTTTGTTCGTTCGCCGCACTCGTCCAGTCCCATCTCTATTCATGCTCGAATAAAAGGAAGTGTCCCTCGCCTACCGTCTCCAATTTCTCTCCACAAAACCAGCGATGGAACCCTCTCTTCTGCTCGCGCGGTGCCTCCGCCGCTATCCATCCGCTCAAATGTCCTGGTATTCTCACTGTCTCACCCCACGCCTGACCCCCGGCTCCGTTTTTCCTCGTACCAAGCCGTCGGCAACCGGAGTCACTTCCCTCTGGTCGACGGATCTTTTCCACCCTCCCCGACTCCCTTCGCCGGCATTCTGCACCGCCTTGACGTCACTCCCACCTATCCCCAAATCCCTCTCGACGCCACTCTCCGAGGAGCCGCTGGTGGGTCGCTGCCCAACACTTTAATTGCTTCAAATTTAATCGTGGGTTGACTTGTGTGTGTCTCTTTCTCCATGGGTTTTGAGTTCCAAGCGAGGAATGTGCTCGGGGAGGAGGATCGTCGCGGTGCACCCAACCGGCTACGAGCTCCTGTGTGCCATGGCCAACGGGTGCAGGTGCATGACTCTACTTCTCTCTATGCCAACTTGTTTGTGCCCTGCTCATAGTTTAGATAATGTTGAATCGAGCTAAATTGAGGGGAGTTATTGAAGGTTTGGTTGGTGTCAAATGTCATCCTTTCTTCACTGCATTACTGTTTTGTAAAATTATTAGTTGTTGACGCTAATAAAATTAAGTACATTTCGTCTAACAACACTACCAAATGGTACAGCTAAAAAGTTGAATCAACATAGCTTATTGATCTGTCGATCTGCACTGCGAGCAATCAAATAAATCCTCTAGTTTTCATAAATTAAGATCGAAGCCTCAACACGAACTGAAGATTGCCAGGACAGTTAGATAGGAAAAACAACCAATCTAAAAGATCCGACAGATAGAAGTGGTTGTTGATGTTGTTGCACTAAGATGATCCGAAAGTGTGTGGAGCCACATGGTGTTCGACACCTGAAGACGAGGAGTCTCATGACCTAACGTTGTGGAATCTGCAGTTACCAACAACATGTGGAAAAAGGTAGTAATCCGTGGAAGAGTGGTCGAAGATTGACCTCTGGGACTCACCTCTCGCCACGGCCATGGCCGCCGATTAGCCCAAGCACAAAATTTAGTCTCCCCGTTGAATAGCCGAGGAAAGAAGGACCAATACAGTCAGGATCCATGAATTTGCTGGAATTGATGGGTTTCACTGCACCTGCACGCTCGTCGTCTAAATCCTAGTCAAGAATGAGAGAAAAATCTGGATGAGGTGACAATATTTTCTGAAACAAATCTGGGTGGATCTAAATCTGGGCAATGTAAGCACTGTTGAATGTCGATCAGTAGCACCTATACTAGGATTCATGCACTATTCTTTGGAGCCGGAGTTGTTCAAAAGGCACAGATCCAATGTTGCTCTGTGGTATCAAATGACCGCAGCCTGTACAAAAGATTATTATGGAATAAGGTACATGCATACATATAAAGTTCTAAACCGACATACCCTAAAAAAATTCTTGATAACACTTAATTATCATGCTATCAAGTTTTACTTTTCTGTTCCGATTTAATTCTGAATTTGAATAGGATAAAGCAAAGAAAGGAGTTTCAAAGACCTTTGTCACCAAGACATATATCCCATTAGCAGAAGGATCTGTTGTCATGGAAAGAGACAGTGTTGATCTAAAAATCATCAAGTTTATTCCCGCGAACGGTATTCCTTTCAATGTGATGAGAAGCCCTCAATATTATAAAATCATAACGCATACATATAAAGATATCCGGTTTCTTAATTCTTGCTAAGTACATACTGCATATTGATAAAGGTCATACTCGTGGGTACACACATGGCGTTTTCATTGTTAGTCCTTAAAAATTTGTCACTCACTAAAGTCATAGCTGCGATTAATCGTGGATCAATGTTTCACTATGCAGAAGATTTCTCTAGAACCGAGAAAACTTCTAAAGCTATTGTACTGAAATCTATTGATGAAATTGGCCATCAAATGTTCTTCAAGTAGTGAAAGATAATGCCTGAAACTGTAGTTTAGCCAGCAAATCCGTGGGGAAGTAAGTGCATAATACATAATAAATATATTTCACATTTCATATATTATTTATTACTTTTGTAGTCATACTTAAGCATGAAGCAACAAGTTTTTACAAAAAAAATGGTGAGGTGCACAAGCATATATTTTGGTCCCCTTGTGTGGTTCACACTTCAAATACCTACCAAAACACTCACATTGCATGTCACTTTTTAGAGCTAATTCAAAATTAAACCATCTGCATGTGGCGAAAACACGCTTCGCATCACACTACATTTTCCTAAACATGCTCATGATTTGTCTGAAGGCACATGTTGGGACCGTGATGAATACACAGTGGAAAGAAAGGGCAAAGGTTCGTGATCAACATGCGAGAACAACAGAACATCTGGTTTCCTACACAATCAGGGATGACATTTTTCGGGATGAGGGTTGACATCATCCTTGCAAACACAAACCCATTTTATTTGCTTATCAAATTAGGTGATAGGGAGATAAAGAACTTGATGAAAAAGAGAGATCACCCTTAGAAGGGAGATTTCCCCAATATAATGAGATAATTCTTAATCGTTGGGGTAGGATGTATTGGACATTTCATTGCTTAGCTTTTGCCCTTTCCCCTAAATATTATGATCTCCAATATCTCTAATCTATACTTGCATGTGTATCTAATGACTTGTAGTGAATAATCATCCATTTGATTGAGAAGGAGTTCATGTGGTCTTGGGGAGCTCTAGAGGTTGGAAGAAAAAGTTTTGGTGCCTCCTTTTTTTTTGCTGCAAATAGTTGTAGCTATGTGCTGTTTTTTCTCTACAAGATAACAAGGAGTTTGCAACATGCTGAAATATTCAGTTGTTGTATGTTGTCTTATGCTCACACCAAATGTTGCATTTTAGCATTAATGTCAGGTTAAGTCTGTGTATAGTACCTAGCAGAAACATATGTCACAAATTCGAAATTTAGACCGTATTCCTTTCTGTATAGAATTCATGACCTCCATTTCGTTTTGTATAAACTAGAGCCAAACATTTCCTCTTCAAACAAAGTTGGTTATTACATATAGGATTTGTTTTCGCATTGTACTGGTTAATAGAAAGTGCAGCGCTTCTCATACCATCGAGTACTCCATACCATTGTTTACATGCATAATTTCTCTATCATGGCATATACTAATTGGGTTTTATACCTTTATGTCATTCTGAACTGTTAGTGTTATGTACTTGACAATTGACAGCCTAGGAAATTTTGGCTCTCTCCATCATGCATGAGGTATTTGCAAGGTTGAGTTTAGGTTCTTGATGCTACTAATCCACTAGTGTATTACAATATCTTTGATGACTTGCTAATCTTTTGTTTGAATTCATGCTTGTATAAATACTTCTTGAGGTTGCCGAAGGATGACACCAGTAGTTGTGGCGAGGTTGTACCATGCGCTCGACCGGTAATGAACACCCTAGGAAGTACAAGTAACGTTATATCAGGTGATTTTGTCTTTACCATGGTAATTACTTGTCAGCATTGGAAGATATCTGATTACGACCTTTGATGAATTATTAATATTATGATCTGGCTTTGAAGCATAAAAAATACAGTTGCAATGGACATGGTTGTTCACATTATCACTAACAATATGAGTTGTTCTCCAAAAAGTGGCAATAGTTGCATCATTGATTACCATTCCACGGATTGTAAGAGAGCAATATTCTTCCATCTCTAATCAGGAGTGGCTGCTAAATGTAACATGTCACAACTGCACAAAATAGTGGTTAGAAAAGAATGTAGAGATGACCGTAGAGGTGCAAATAGTTCACAGAATAATGTTCCCTTATAGGATTAGGAATCTATTTGTATCAATGAAATTGTTGTGCATGCCCGTAGGGATATGTTCTCCTATCCTGACAAATGAAATGAGTGATTACAAAAATATTTTCGATCGATGAAATGGATGGATTTTTTTGAATGGTCTATGGATGGATATATGTATATCTTGTTATGCACATTTCATGTATGAACTCTTTTCACTTGTACTAGCTTGACCCTTTAACAGAAAAAATGTTCTAGGACGGCACAACCGGTTGGTACCACGACTATTTCGGTATCAAGTATCAATGTGAGGCATGTGTGTGATTATCGGTCAACATGAGATATAAAAAGTTGAAGGGGTCAACTATTTCCAGTGGACCACTACCAAAAATTGGTGATTTAGACCGTGAAAATGCTATGAACGGCACAAACATAAAAGCTTACTTTTCTTAACAACAAACACAGCTTAGTTCTTGGCCCGTGTGCAATTTTTCGTGATGAAATCACATTCATGAAGGTGACAAAACCAATGCTTCATATGCTTTTAGAAAGGAATGGGAGCATTGATATTTTTTGGACAGACCACTAGGAATGTCATCCATCATGAAAATCCGCACACAAGTGAAACACTCAATGTTCATTAACAAAACAAAGAAATGGTTTTTATTTTATCAGATTATAGTGTCCATTTAGGTGCACACAGGGCGCATGTGCACTCGGAAGCGGAAACCCCGTGTGTGTTTACCATGAGATAATAAAAAATTACAAACAGATGTTATTAACACAAACATGGTGTGACATATACCATAGCTGGACCATCATGGGTTTGAGATTTGACCTCCTCCTCCTCCTCCTCCTCCTCCTACTCCTACTAAAGGTTTATATATTAAACTATGAAAATATGTACCAAACTTGCAATGGATTCAGGGCATGACACCATATAGTTAATGTTGGGGAACATTGCATGGAAAACAAAAAAAATCCTACGCACACGAAATATCTATCCATGGTGATGAACATCTACGAGGGGGAGAGTGGATCTACATACCCTGGTAGATCACCAAGCAGGAAGCGTTAAGAAACCCGGTTGATGTAGTCAAACGTCTTCGCGATCCAAATCACAGAGCATCCCGCGATCCAAGTTCGGGCTCTCTCAAGGAGATAATACCCTACGTCATGCTTCTAATTATATGGATATGGGGATAGTACATAGTACATGTATCTACCACGAGATTGTAGTAATGAATATGAGATTGTCTGTCGACTAGCCTGGCCTCGGTTTATATAATGCACCGTAGGCCTAGGGTTTAGAGGAGTCCTTGTCTTGTGTGCCAAGTCTTGTGGAATCTCCCTTGTATGCATCATGGGCCGCCCGAAGTGGCCCATCAGTGAATCATCATGGGGGTCCTCGGACCGACCCACATGTCGGGAGATGACATGGTGAGTACCCCCTAGTCGAGGACACCGTCACATACCCTTGTAGATCGCTAAGAGGGAAGCATTAAGAAACACGGTTTATGTAGTCGAATGTCTTCGCGATACAAATCGCCGAGCATCCCGCGATCCAATCACGATCTGTCCCGATCTAGTGCCGAACGAACGGCACCTCCGCGTTCAGCACACGTACAACTTGATGACGATCTCCGCCTTCTTGATCTAGCAAGAGGGAGAGGAGAGGTAGATGAGTTCTCCGGCAGCGCGGCGGCATGACGGCGATGGTGGTGGAACTATTCCAGCAGGGCTTCGCCAAGCACAATCGGAATGATCTAGAGGATAAACTACGATCTAGAGAAGACGGTAGCACGTGACTGATTTATGTGTAGAAAAACCCTCAATACCTCTAGTATACATAGGAGGAGGGAGGAAGGAGGCTTGGCCCCCAAGGGGCCAGACCTTGCCTCGGCCGAAGGGGAGAGAGGAGGAGTCCTCCAATCCTAGTAGGATTAGGACTCCCTCTCTCCCACTTGGAATCCTCCTTCCCACCTTGGGTTTCTCCACCCAGCCGCATGGGCCTCTAGTGGGGCTTTGCCCAGCCCACTAGGGGATGGTTTACCTCGTCCTACATCCCATGTAGCCCCTTGGGTTGAGACACCCCTCCCGATGGTTCCCCGGTACCCTCCCGGCACTCCTGGTACACTACCGATGAGCCCGAAACTTTTCCGGTGACCAAACAGGACTTCCTATATATCAATCTTTCCCTCCGGACAGTTCCAGAGCGCCTCATGATGTCCGGGATCCCATCCGAGACTCCGAACAACCTTCGGTCACCACCATACATAACTCTATACTACCGAAATGTCACCGAACCTTAAGTGTGCAGACCCTGCGGGTTCGAGAACTATGTAGACATGACCAAGACACCTCTACGGTGAATAACAGATAGAGGGTCCTGGATGCCCATATTGGTTCCTACATATTCTATGAAGATCTTTATCGGTTGAACCTCTATGTCAAGGATTCAGTTAATCCCGTACATTGTTCCTTTTGTTCTTCGGTATGTTGCCCGAGATTCAATCGTCGGTATCTCTAGGCCTAGTTCAATCTTGTTACCGACAAGTCTCTTTACTCGTTAGGTAATACAAGATCTCGTGGCTAACACTTTAGTCACATTGCTTGCAAGGCTTGTTGTGATGTTGTATTACCGAGTGGGCCTTGAGATACCTCTGTGTCACACGGAGTAACAAATGTCGGTCTTGATCCATACCCACTCAACAGACACTCTCAGAGATACCTGTAGAGCACCTTTATAGTCATCCAGTTATGTTGCGATGTTTGATACACAGACGACACTCCTCCAGTGTCAGTGAGTTGCATGATCTCATGGTTATAGGAACAGATACTTGACATGCAGAAAACTATAGCAATAAACTGACACGATCATATGCTATGTTTATAGTTTGGGTCTTTTCCATCACATCATTCTCCCAATGATGTGATCCCATTATCAAATGACATCTCATGTCAATGGCTAGGAAAACTTGACCATATTTGATCAACGAGCTAGTCTACTAGAGGCACACTAGGGACAAAGTGTTGTTTATGTATCCACACATGCATTGTGTTTCTAGTCAATACAATTATAGCATGGATAATAAAAAATTATCATGAACAAGGAAATATAATAATAACCATTTATTATTGCCTCTAGGGCATATTTCCAACAGTCTCCCACTTGCACTAGAGTCAATAATCAAGCTCACATCACCATGTGATTTACATTGTAATGAATCTAACACCCATACAGTTCTTGTGTTGATCATGTTTAGCCCTTGGAAGAGGTTTAGTCAATGGGTCTACAACATTAAGATCCGTGTGCACTTTACAAATATTTATGTCCTCCTTGTTGATGTACTCGCGGATGGAATTGAAGCGTCGCTTTATGTGTTTGGTCCACTTGTGAAACCTGGGTTCCTTGGCCAGAGTAATGGCACCAGTGTTGTCACAGAACAGATCCATTGGATTCAGTGCACTGGACACTACTCCAAATTCTGTAATGAACTCCTTCATCTAGACACCTTTCTTTGCTGCCTCCGAGGCTGAAATGTACTCCGCTTCGCATGTAGAATCAGCTATCCCGTTTGCTTGGAACTGCACCAGCTTACCGCTTCCCCATTAAGAATAAATACGTATCCGGTTTGCGACTTAGAGTCATCCGGATTAGCGTCAAAGCTTGCATCGACGTAACCCTTTACGACGAGCTCTTGATCACCTGCATAAACGAGAAACATCTCCTTAGTCCTTTTCAGGTACTTAAGTATATTCTTGACCGTCATCTAGTGCTCCGTTCCTAGTTCACTTTGAAACCTTCCGGCCATACTTATGGCAAGGCTGACATCGGGTCTTGTGCACAACATTGCATACATGATAGAGCCTATGGCTGAAGCATAGGGGATGAGACTCATCTTCTCTCTATCTTCTGCAGTCACTGGGCATTGAGTCTTACTCAACTTCACACCTTGTAACACAGGCAAGAACCCCTTCTTGGACTGATCCGTTTTGAACTTCTTCAAAACTTTATTAGGGCATGTCATCTGTGAAAGTCCTATTAAGCGTCTCGATCTATCTCTATAGATCTTAATGCCTAATATGAAAGCAGCGTCTCCTTGGTCCTTCATTGAAAAACTCTTGTTGAAATATTCCTTCATGCTTTCCAGGATTTCTATATTGTTTCCAATCAGCAATATGTCATCCACATATGATATTAGAAATGCTATAGAGCTCCCACTCACTTTCTTGTAAATACAAGCTTCTCCATAATCTTGTATGAACCTAAACGCTTTGATCACGTCAGCAAAGCGCAGATTCCAACTCCGAGATGCTTGCACCAGTCCATAAATGGATCGCTGGAGTTTGCAAACTTTGTCAGCATTCTCTGGATCGACAAAACCTTCCGGTTTTATCATATACAACTCTTCCTTAAGGAAATCATTAAGGAACATTGTTTTGACATCCATGTGCCAAATTTCATAGTCGAAATATGCAGCTATTGCTAACATGATTCTGACGGACTTAAGCAGGCTACGGGTGAGAAAGTCTCATCGTAGTCAACTCCTTGAACTTGTGAAAAGTCATTTTCCACAAGTCAAGCTTTATAGATGGGAACATTACCGTCCGTGTCCGTCTTCCTCTTAAAAATCCATTTGTTCTGAATGGCCTTTCGCCCTTCAGGTAATACTTCCAAAGTCCATACTTTGTTTTCATACATGGATCCCAGCTCGGATTTCATGGCTTCTAACCATTGCTCGGAATCTAGGCCCATCATTGCTTCTCCATAGCTCGTAGGTTCATCATTGTCTAACAACATGACCTTCAAGATAGGGTTGTCGTACCACTCAAGAGCAGTATGTTCCCTTGTCGACCTACGAGGTTCAATAGTAACTAGATCTGAAGCTTCATGATCATCATCATTAACTTCCTCTTCAATTGTCATAGGCTCCACAAAAACATCTTTCTGCGTTGCGCTACTCTCTAGTTGAAACAAAGGTTCAACAACCTCATCAAGTTATATCTTCCTCCCACTCAATTCTTTGAGAGAAACTCTTTCTCAAGAAATGTTCCGTTTTTTGCGACAAACACTTTGCCTTCGGATCTGAGATAGAAGGTATACCCAACTGTCTCTTTCGGTTATCCTATGAAGACACATTTCTCCCCTTTGGGTTCCAGCTTTTCAGGCTGAAGTTTATTGACAGAAGCATCACATCCCCAAACTTTAAGAAATGACAACTTTGGCTTCTTGCCAAACCACAGTTCATATGGCATCGTCTCAATGGATTTTGATGGTGCCCTATTTAAAGTGAATGCAGCTATCTCTAATGCATAACCCGAAAATGATAGTGGCAAATTGGCAAGAGACATCACATAATGCACCATATCTAATAAGGTTCGATTATGACGTTTAGACACACCATTACGCTGTGGTGTTCCAGGCGGTGCCAATTGTGAAACAATTCCACACTATCTTAAGTGACTACCAAACTCATAACTCAGATATTGACCTCCTCGATCAGATCGCAGGAATTTAATCTTCTTGTTACGATGATTCTCAACTTCACTCTGAAATTGCTTGAACTTTTCAAACGTTTCAGACTTGTGTTTCATTAAGTAAATATACCCATATCTACTTAAGTCATCAGTGAAGGTGAGAAAATACTGATATCCACCGAACGCATCAATGCTCATTGGACCGCACACATCAGTATGTATGTTTTCCAACAAGTCACTTGCCCGTTCCATTGTTCTAGAGAACAACATTTTAGTCATCTTTCCCATGAGGCATGGTTCACATGTGTCAAGTGTTTAAAATCAAGTGACTCCAAAAGTCCATCATCATGGAGCTTCTTCATGCATTTTACACCAATATGTCCTAAACAGCAGTGCCACAAGAAAGTGGTACTATCATTATCAACTCTACTTCTTTTGGCATCAATGTTATGAACAGGTGTATCATCACTATCGAGATTCAATATGAATAAACCCCTCACATTGGGTGCATGACCATAAAATATATTACTCATATAAATAGAACAACCATCATTCACTGATTTAAATGAGTAACCGTCTCGCAATAAACAAGTTCCAGATATAATGTTCATGCTTAACGCAGGCACTAAATAACAATTATTCATGTTCATCACTAATCCCGATGGTAATCGAAGAGTGAGCATGCCAAGGGCGAGCACATCAACCTTGGAACCATTTCCCACGTGCATCGTCACTTTGGCCTTTGCCAGCCTTTGTCTATTCTGTAGCTCCTGTTTTGAGTTGCAAATGTGAGCAACCGAGCCGGTATCAAATATCCAGGCACTACAATGAGAGTTGGTAAGGTACACATCAATAACATGTATATCACATATACCTTGTTTGGTGTTGGCCGCCTTCTTGTCGGCCAGATACTTGGGGCAATTCTGCTTCTGGTGACCAGTTCCCTTGCAATGAAAGCACGCAGTTTCTTGCTTGGGTCCAGCTTTGGGTTTCTTCACGGGAGGGGCAACTGCTTTGCCACTCTTCTTAGAGTTACCCTTCTTGCCCTTGCCATTCTTATTGAAGCTAGTGGTTTTATTGACCATCAACACTTGATGCTCCTTTTGAATCTCAAACTCAGCGACTTTTAACGTCGCAAACAGCTTGACGAGTGACTTTTTCATCCCGTGCATGTTATATAGTTCAACATAAAGCTCTTGTTGCTAGGTGGCAATGATTGAAGAACTCTGTCAGTGATCGCCTCTGTTGGAAGGGGCATCCCCAATTCAGCTAGATGGCTGGAATACCCAGACATTCTGAGTATGTGTTCACTGACAGACCCGTTCTCCTGCATTTTGCAAGCATAGAACTTATCGAAGGTCACATACCTTTCGATCCGGGCATTCTTCTGAAAGATAAACTTCAAATCCTGGAACATATCATATGCTCCATGACGTTCAAAACGTCTTTCAAGTCCCGGTTCTAAGCCATACAACATTTCACATTGAACTATTGAGTAATCATCAGAACGTGCCTGCCAAGCGTTCACAACGTCTGCAGACTCCACTAGAGCGGGTTGATCACCAAGTGGTGCATCAAGGACATAAGCCTTCTAGGAAGCCACGAGCATAATCCTCAGATTAAGGGCCCAGTCCACAAAGTTACTTCCATCATCTTTCAACTTAGCTTTCTCTAGGAACACATTAAAATCCAGGGGTGCTACTGCGCAAGCCATTGATCTACAACATAAATATGCAAAGGTTACTAAGACTATTGTTCAAGATAATGAGTTTAGTTAATCAAATTACTAAAGCTCCCACTCAAATTGACACCTCTCAGGTCATCTGAGTGATACATGATCCAAATTCACCAACTCAAGTCCGATCATCACATGATTTGAGGTGGTTTCAATGGTGAACATCATCATGTTGATCATATCTACTATATGACTCATGTTCGACCTTTCAGTCTCTTGTGTTGAGAGGCCATGTCTGTACAAGATAGGCTCGTCAAGTTTAAACCGAGTGTTCCGCATGTGCAACACTGGCTTGGACCCGTAGTATGTGAACGTAGAGTCTATCACACCCGATCATCACGTGGTGTCTCAACACGATGAACTTTCGCAATGGTGCACACTCGGGGAGAACACAATTCATCTTAAAATTTAAGTGAGGGATCACATTATAATGCTACCATCGTCCTAAGAAAAACATGGTGCATAAAAGGATTAACATCACATGCAAATCACAAGTGACATGATATGGCCATGAACTTGTGCTTTTGATCTTCATCTTGAAAGCACCGGCATGACACCGTGATCTCCATCATCTTGATATCCATCAACGTGTCGCCATCAGGGTTGCCGCACCGACTAATGCTTCCATGACTATTGCTAACTCATAGCGATAAAGTAAAGAAAAAACAGCAAAAATAATTAAAGACAACCCTATGGCCCTTGCCGGTCGCCATACTCATTGACATGCAAGTCGTGATATTCTATACAAAACATGATCATCTCATACATCACATATATCTCATCATGTAATTGGCCGTATCACATCACAACATACCCTGCAAAAACAAGTTAGACGTCCTCTAATTTTTGTTGCAAGTTTTACGTGGCTGCTGTGGGTATCTAGAAAGAACAATTCTCACCTACGCGAAAACCACAACGGTGATACATAAATTGCTATTCAGCTTTCTCAAGGACCCCCTTTGTCGAATCCGATTCAACTAGAGTAGGAGAGACAGACACCCGCCAGCCATCTTTGTGCAATAAAGTTACACGTCAGTCGATGGAACCGGTCTCTCTTAAGCATACGAGTAATGTTGGTCTGGACCACTTCATCCCACAATACCGCTGAATCGAAACACGACCAAGGGAGGACACAATCTAAGCATCAACGCCCACAAACTCCTTTGTGGTCTACTCATGATCTCATCTACACATAGACCTAGCTCAGATGCCACTGTCGAGGAACGTTGCATGGGAAACAAAAAGTTTCCTACGCACACGCAAGATCTATCCATGGTGACGAGCATCTACGAGGGGGAGAGTGGATCTACATACCGTTGATGTCAAAACCGGCATATCTCGTAGGAGGGGGTCCTAAGCTAGGCGTCCTACAGCGATGGTAACATGGATACATGATTTTACCCAAGTTTGGGCTCTCTCAAGGAGATAATAACCTACGTCCAGCTTTTGATTGTATTGATATGGGGATTGTACATAGTACAGGTATCTACCACGAGATTGCAGTAATGACTATATGATTGTTTATCGACTAGCCTGGCCTCGGTTTATATAATGCACCGTAGGCCTAGGGTTTAGATGAGTCCTTGTCCTGTGTGCCAAGTCTTGTGGAATCTCCCTTGTATGCATCATGGGCTGCCCGAAGTGGCCCATTAGTGAATCATCATGGGGGTCCTCAGCCCAACCCACATGTCGGGAGACGACGTGGTGAGTACCCCCTAGTCCAGGACACCGTCAGTAGCCCCCTGAACTGGTCTTCAAGTTGAGGATGCTCCTCGGTTCTTTCAAATAATTCTTCGTGTTCGATCGTCGTTCTTGAAAACTGGTTCAAAAATCTTCCCATGTCCGATCTCGAGGATCACCGAGTTGAATCCGAAGAGTTTAGATGTCGGGCATACGAGGAGCCCCTTTAAGTTATCGGCCTTTATCAATGCCTTGTAATTTTTTACGCCACACCTGGGGTTTGAAGCGTTTCCCGTGCGGCGGCATCCTCTTGCATCCGAGCTCCAACGTCGAACTACATATGAGGAGTCTTTTAACAGCCAAGCTCCAACACTATTTGGCATTCAAGGTATCCTCTTGCATCCGAGCTCCAATGCCGGACTACATCCGAGGTGTCTTTTTGTAGCCGAGCTCCGACGATGGTCGGCATCCGAGGTATCATAGATTACCTTGGCCTCTGAAAATTTGAATGAGTCCATCCGAGCTTAAATGCCGGAATAGTCTTCTATGGAACGAGCCATTCGAATATGAGCTTTATGCTGGACTACTTCTGAGCTCCAACGTCGGACTGCATCCGAGCTCTAATGATGGTCAACGTCCGATGTATCATAAACTAACTTGGACCTTAAAAAATTGAAGGAATTTCTCCGAGCTTAATGTCGGAAATGCTATCTATGGAGCCAGCCACTTGTGCTCGAGCTTTATGTTGGACTGCTTTCGAGGTGGTGCATCACCCCGACCGTGGGCTGATTTTTCATGGATATTTTTGATTGGTGCAATTTATTCTCTACCGATATATATAGCCACTGTCCCTCAAGGTGTGTGTCGGTCTAAAACCCGAGATGCACCTGAAGGATGGCATAAAAATGTTGATCCCAGTAGCCCTTGAGACTCAGGTCGATTCACAAAATCGGCCTGAGGATCAATTCCTAGCTCGGCGGCATACTTCGGAACACAAAACGGTGTGCACAAACCTCGAAACTCAGGTTGGGCACGGCCGACCAACGCAAGGATCATAATCTCCTTGCAAACTATATTGCACTGAAATTTTCTGCATTGAATTGTCAATGCAGTAGCCCTCGAGACTTGGGTTGGGCAATATGGCCTACCCTAGGATCGTATCTCCTCGGGAACTAGCTCAACCGTCATGTACATTTTGACAAGGCCGAGGTGGAGTTCAGCAGGAAAGGTGTTGAACTGTAGTTTGGAAAAGAGTTTCCACGCAAGTCCATCACGCCGAACACCTCAACCAAGAGGATGTCACGCTTCTTGGAAGGAAAACATAAAATAGGTTGAAGAAGTTATGATCACAAAAAACCAAAAAACTCACGAGAAAACTGTACGTCTCAATTGAATCAAGTTTTTTGGTGCCAATACGAAAATTGTCTTAAAATTGTCCTTCCGTCGTGCTTTAACATGACATGTCCGATCTCTGGACTTTAGGTGGGTCAGCCTTCGGCTTCAACCTTCATATCTGCGGAGTGTTTCTCATGTCAGTTGCTCAGGCGAGCGGATTTAAAGAGAAACCAAGCTACCCGCCTATTGAGCAAGCACTTGAGTCGAGAAAGGAGTGGTAAAAAAAGACTTTGCAACGACTAAGAAGAAAACACTTATTATAAAATGGCTCATACAAATTTAAGATCCCCCAAGTGACTTGGGTAAAAGAATTATATATATAATAATTTTATGTACCGAAGTACTAATATCGTATATTGTTCGCCCGAACTTTAAAAGTGTCTTAACCGACCGTCGGCTTCTTTGGCCAAGGGCCGAAAAGTATTATCTACTATGCCATCCGAGGATATCGGAGGTATTTCGAATAACCAGACAATCAGGCCATTAGGCTATAACAGACAAAGTGCGCCAAGGGAACTTATGCTATATTACTATTTAACATAAGAAGCATCTTCAAAGAAAATAGTTCCGCCAATGGTTTCTTTCTTTGGTTTCTCGTGATTACCATGAGGGGTGTGCAATAGATTTATGTAAGTTTGTCTTCCGTCGTGGCCGACCATAGTTGAAAACAGTAAGAGCGCTAGCTTTCGGCTTCACCCGTCTGAGGTACGAGTTCGGATTGTAACAATTACAGAGGTGCTTCCTTTACTCCCTTGCCAAGCAATATGGAACATAGGGGTAAGCACAGAAGCAAGGCAACCCAGCTTTGCGGAACACTTATGTCAACATGATACATATATTGGCGTAAACGCGGACAAGGAAGGGTGTGATACATTAATAATTATATGCAAGAGGAATGGCTTCATAAAGGAAGCCCCCAAGTAAACGGGGTATTTGAATTTATTTGTAACAAACAAAGTTTTGGCAAATAAAGTTTTTCGTGAACAACTTTTTGTCAAAAAAGTATAATGTTTGGTCGAACCGAACAAAAATAAAAAAAAGTCGAGCATGAAAGCGACTTAGGTTATTAATGTCCTTGGTGTTGGTGACATGGTCCGAGCTTGTGGCGGGTCAAGGTCCCAACCCCCAAGCCGGTCACGAGGTAGCCAAAGAAGAGCTCGACTTGATGAAGTGACAACACTTTCGAAGGCCGAGGAGAAACCCCCGATCGAGTCGAGCAGACGGAGTAGTTCGATAGTGTGACGGCGAAGCCCCCAGTCCGTCGGCCATGCCGACGATAAAATTTAGTTGATGGAGGTGGGACAACGATGTAGGCACGCCAAGGTGACCGCATGGCATAGCCGAAGTCGATTACCTGCGCTCACAATATAGTGCAAGCCAAGATTAATAACAAATAAAGGTAATAATATATTTTAAAAAATTCTTCTCTTAGTTAATTTCAGTGAAGAAAATAAGTAAAGCAATGTGGCCTGGACGTCGAGGTGCCTTAATTAAGAGTTCGGCTTGACGAAGTGGCGACATTGCACGGTTGATGTGGTCCTCGGTCTAGTTAACATGGTGAAGATGTGATCGGCGGACGCCAAAGTCTCATGCAGGTCGGCTAGTGACGCCAAAGTCTCATGTCGGTCGAGGTGTTGAAGTAGGTCGGCTGGTGACGCCGAAGTCCCCGTAGCAGGTTGACGAAGGGATGCCAAAGCCCCGGTCTAGCCGAGGTGACAGAGCAGGTCTGCTGGTGACGCCAAAGTCTCAGGCTAGTCGAGGTGTCGAAGCAGGTTGAATGGTGATGCTGAAGTCTCACACCAGCCGAGGTGTCAAAGCTGGTCAGCTGGTGACGCCGAAGTATCATGCCAGCCGAGGTGTCAAAGCTGGTCGGCCGATGACGCCGAATTCTCATGCCAGCCGAGGTGTCGAAGCTGGTCGGCTGGTGACGCTGAAGTCTTCGTAGCGGGTTGATGCGGAGATGATGATGCCCCCAGTCTAGCCGAGGTGATGGAGCAGATCTGTAAGGTGACACTACAGTCCCATGCCAGCCGACATGTCAAAGCAGGTCGGCATGGTGGACGTCATCTTTAGGAAGTAACGGCGCGGCGATGCCGACGCAGGTCGGAATTTGTGACGAGGTCAATGCTGGCTTGATGAAGCAACGGTGCGCCCGGCCCAGACAACCTGCAGATGACGAGGTTCGCTTGATGATTATTTGGCCCTCGCGATGCCGAAATCTTGTCGGATGACCGAGATGATGAGAAAATTTCCTTCAAAAAGGATCTCCGACAACCCATTCATGAAAAAGACGAACTCGGGTTGGATTCGTTTTCGCGTAGAAAATAGATCCAAAATTCGATGTACTAATCGGATGTTTCTCGGAGTTTGGACGGTCGGATCGAGCTGAAATTTGAGGGGTGGTCGGTATTAGAATTCTGTAGCCGGTGAACATTGGGATTTTCCAACGGACGTCCGAGCTACATGCTGGACTCCTCGCCCTAAATTCGTCTAGATTCGACAGGGCTTCGGTAGATCGGAGATTGCTGGAGATTCCTGCAATGGAACATGACAAAATTTTGCAGGGTTGTTCCAGACTCAATCCCGCAAAATTCCACCAAAGAAATCGTCAAAACGAACAGGAATCCGCTGTCTAGAAAAACTGCATGATCGTGCGAGGGCGATGTTGACGTTGAGCCCCTGAGCACCATGGAGGATTCTTCCATGATCTTGGTTGAGTTTGGAGTTGAGATTGACGAAGACACCCGTCCGATCTATATAATCCGACGTGGAGTGCAGTGCTCGGCCTTGCCAAGGTGACCAGTCAAGCCGGCGACGAAGATGCCGATGTTGACGATGTAGATCGGTTCCTATGCGTAGATCGCGATGGAGCCGATCTGAATTCCTATGGCACCACGGCGACTATCCAGCAGGCTCTCAATGAAAGCACCAATGTCGGTGCCAAAACCAGCATATCTTGTAGTAGGGATCCTAAGCTAGGCCTCTTGGAGCGATGGTAACATGGACACAGGCTTTTACCCAGGTTTGGGCTCTCTCAAGGAGATAATACCCTACATCCTGCTTTTTATTGTATTGATATGGGGATACTACATAGTACAGGTATCTACCACGAGATTGTAGTAATGAATATGAGATTGTCTATTGACTAGCCTGACCTCGGTTTATATAATGCACCGTATGCCTAGGATTTAGAGGAGTCCATGTCTTGTGCGCCAAGTCTTGTGAAATCTCCCTTCTATGCCTCATGGGCCGCCCGAAGTGGCCCATCAATGAATCATCATGGGAGTCCTCGGCCCGACTCACATGTCAGGAGACGACGTGGTGAGTACCCCCTAGTCCAGGACACCGTCACATACCCTTGTAGATTGCTAAGCGGAAAGTGTTAAGAAACGTGGTTGATGTAGTCAAAAGTCTTCGCGATCCAAATCGCCAAGCATCCCGCGATCCAATCACGATCCGTCCCGATCTAGCGCCGAACGAACGACACCTCCGCGTTCAGCACACGTACAGCTTGATGATGATCTCCGCCTTCTTGATCCAGCAAGAGGGAGCAGAGAGGTAGATGAGTTCTCCCGCAGCGTGACGGCATGGCGGTGATGGTGGTGGAACTATTCCAGCAGGGCTTCGCCAAGCACCGTCGGAACGATCTAGAGGAAAATCTACGATCTAGAGAAGAGGGTAGCACGTCGATGATTTTTGTGTAGAAAAATCCTCAATACCTCTAGTATATATAGGAGGAGGGAGGGAGGAGGCTTGTCCCCCAAAGGGCCAGCCCTTGCTTCGGAAGAAGGGGAGAGAGGAGGAGTCCTCCTCCAATCCTAGTAGGAATAGGACTCCCTCTCTCCCACTTGGAATCTTCCTTCCCACCTCGGGTTTCTCCACCCAACCGCATGGGCCTCTAGTGGGTCATTGGCCAGCCCACTAGGGGCTGGTTTACCTCCTCCTACAACCCATGTAGTCCCTTGGGTCGAGACACCCTCCCGATGTTCCCCTGGTACCCTCCCGACACTCCCGGTACACTATCGATGAGCTCGAAACTTTTCCGGTGACCAAAACAGGACTTCCTCTATATCAATCTTTAGCACCGGACCATTCCCGAGCTCCTTGTGACGTTCAGGATCTTATCCGAGACTCCGAACAACCTTCGATCACCATCGTACATAACTCTATACTACCGAAACATCACTGAACCTTAAGTGTGCAGACCCTGCGGGTTCGAGAACTATGTAGACATGACCAAGACACCTCTACGGTCAATAACCAATAGCGGGACCTGGATGCCCATATTGGTTCCTACATATTCTACGAAGATCTTTATCGGTTGAACCTCTATGTCAAGGATTCAGTTGATCCCGTATGTTGTTCCCTTTGTTCTTTGGTATGTTACTTGCCCGAGATTGGATCGTCGGTATCTCTATACCTAGTTCAATCTCGTTACCGGTAAGTCTCTTTACTCGTTTCGTAATACAAGATCCCGTGGCTAACACTTTAGTCATATTGCTTGCAAGGCTTATTGTGATGTTGTATTATCGAGTGGGCCCTGAGATACCTCTCCGTCACAGGGAGTAACAAATCCCAGTCTTGATCCATGCCAACCCAACTGACACCCTCGGAGATACCTGTAGAGTATCTTTATAGTCACCCAGTTACATTGTGACATTTGATACACACAAGGCACTCCTCCGGTGTCAGTGAGTTGCATGCTATCATGGTCATAGGAACAGATACTTGACATGCAGAAAACTATAGCAATAAACTGACAAAATCATATGCTATATTTATAGTTTGGGTCTTGTCCATCACATCATTCTCCCAATAATGTGATCCCTTTATCAAATGACATCTCATGTCAATGGCTAGGAAATTTTGACCATCTTTGATCAACGAGCTAGTCTACTAGAGACACACTAGAGACAAAGTGTTGTCTATGTATCCACACATGCAATGTGTTTCCAGTCAATACAATTATAGTATGGATAATAAACAATTATCATGAATAAGGAAATATAATAGTAACCATTTATTATTGCTTCTGGGGCATATCCCCAACAGTTAATGGCTTGGGAGGGCAACGAGCCACGAACACAACTGTACACGACACTAATTTACCTAGACGTCGCCCTTGACATCGGAAATCGGCTTGGGATAGCCAGATCGACGACGCGTCTCACCTGAGGTAGAAATCTTTCTCGAGGCCTGGGCGTAGGACAGAATGCACTTTGCTTACCGCCCAAGCAGCCGAACTATTATTTTGTTTCTATGACTAATGTTAGCTAGCTATATGTATAGATGCAATGCTTCGTCTGATGCAATTAATAATTTTCATATATGCATCTATAGTTGCTAGATTTTTTGTATTCCATTTTTTATGCATGGAGTTCAGTGTTTTTGGTTTTAATTTGCTAGATAGAGCTGTTGAGAGCTGTGAGTACCAAATGGTAGAACTTATGCAAGTTTGGTTCAGTTGAATTATAACTTATTAATATTTTTTGACTAATGTCTAGTCTTTGTATAGCGCATAGAATAGTAATCGCTGTGGATGAAGAGAAATCTTGGTATGCGGGAAGGATCAAAATAAGCAAAAATTGGCACAAGTGAAACAAGGTTGTATTTTTGCATGCATGACATAAATTAATTGCCTGGAAATTATATTACAATTTCAGTAACTAAAAATGGCATGTAATCAAGTAGACAGCAAAAAAGTAGGCATAGTACCCATGGCGTCCTACTATGTACTCCGTTAAACCGTGTAAGCAAATGGAGTAGTAAGTTCCATGAGATTAAATCCTATGAACCGTGTAAGCAATGCCAATAAATTGAGTACCCGTTAAACAATACCCCCCCCCCCCCCCCAAAAAACGCACTCTCACTCTCACTATAAATAGTAGCAATGACACTATGGTAAAGCAACATCCATCCAATCTCATCTCTGCTACAATGGCGAGCCGCTGGCTCTTCTCCCTCTCGCTCTGCCTCGTCCTCGTAATAGGTGCTCCGCAGGGTTGGCGATAAAACCTGCATCATCAACTACATGTGTGCCTCCATCGGCAGCTAGCTAGCTAGTCCTGAACAGTTGATTCAACTTCACCGGGAGATATTACATGATTTATTTATGTACAACTCGGTTTTTAATAAATATTATAATGGTGCGTGCTGGTTTATGATTAGGTAGAAAATAACTCATCATTGTGGCCTTAGCATACGGTCCTTGAATTTGACTTCTTAATTGTTGTGCTATAAAAATCAGCAAAGAGTTCAGTCTGGGCCTGGTTTTTGGGATTAACACGAACGCAGTTTCAGCAGTTGGGCCTCTTGCAATTATAATGACTCTGGTCCGACGAAGTTTGTGCAATTGCATGTGCAGGTTTCCTGCAAGTACGAAAACGGGTTTGGACCAAACACCTGCACCGGCGGCGCCTTTTATAGTTCAATTGAACCCGGACCAATCCATTCAACACCCATACGTCACGGTGGACACGGTCCTAACCGTCCTTTGGACCGGACGGTGGCGGTCCGGTCCGGACCAGACCAAGCAGCGTCATGGTCTTGATTTCAGGGACGAACCGGCAATGGCAAAGCTCGGACCGGACCGAGAGGACCGGCCAAGACAAGGGCAGAGCGTGCTCTGAAGCTCCGGTGACGGCTGCTCACCGGGGATGCAATGCTAGAGGAAGCGCAACTCATCGGAGAGATGTTTGGGAGCTTCAGAAGAACCAAAGGGAACTACATGGCCAGACACAGATGGAGCAACGTCGGCAACTTCTCCCAGGGGTTCGTTAACGGTACCATCGACACACGACTCAGCTTCGCGTCGCTGTGGAGCGTGGTCATCAACCATTGCAATGGCCTATTGCCGCTGTGCACATCTAAAGAAACATGCTTCGTCTACAATCTGGTGATGTGGCGATCGGCGCAGCTGCCAGCTCCGCCCGGGGCCGAGGATGCTAGCTGGGGAATCGACTCTCCTATCTACCATGTATTTGACTCTGCCGTGTCTCTCCACTTCGAGGTGTTCTCACTCCGACCAGCTGCCTAAGATGCCCGGACCCCTTGTACCTGTCAAGTCGTCATCATCGCCGTTCAATGTGAGAAGGCTCTTCATGGCCCGAGGGGCAGACGGCGATATGTGGCCCGAGGTCGACACCGGCAACGACGATGGAGATGATTGGTTTGTGGATTCACAACAGGATGAAACGAGCCCGCATTACTCGAGCGAGCATGGTGAGGTTGTTGGAAGTATGCCCTAGAGGCAATAATAAAATGGTTATTATTGTATTTCCTTATTCATGATAATTGTCTATTGTTCATGCTATAATTGTGTTAACCGAAAACCATAATACATGTGTGAATACATAGACCACAACATGTCCCTAGTGAGCCTCTAGTTGACTAGCTCGTTGATCGATAGATGGTCACGGTTTCATGATCATAGACATTGGATGTCATTGATAACGGGATCACATCATTAGGAGAATGATGTGATGGACAAGACCCAATCCTAAGCATAGCACTAGATCGTGTAGTTCGTTTGCTAAAGCTTTTCAATGTCCAGTATCGCTTCCTTATACCATGAGATTGTGCAACTCCTAGATACCGTAGGAATGCTTTGGGTGTGTCAAACGTCACAACGTAACTGGGTGGCTATAAAGGTGCACTACGGGTATCTCCGAAAGTGTCTGTTGGGTTGGCACGAATCGAGACTGGGATTTGTCACTCCGTGTGACGGAGAGGTATCTCTGGGCCCACTCGGTAAGACATCATCATAATGAGCTCAATGTGACCAAGGAGTTAGTCACGGGATGATGTATTATTGAACGAGTAAAGAGACTTGCCGGTAACGAGATTGAACAAGGTATAGAGATACCGACGATCGAATCTCGGGAAAGTATCATACCGATAGACAAAGGGAATTGTATACGTGATTGATTGAATCCCCGACATCGTGGTTCATCCGATGAGATCATCGTGGAGCATGTGGGAGCCAACATGGGTATCCAGATCCCGTTGTTGGTTATTGGCCGGAGAAGTGTCTCGGTCATGTCTACATGTCTCCCGAACCCATAGGGTCTACACACTTAAGGTTCGATGACGCTAGGGTTATACGGGCAATGGTATACGTGATTACCGAAGGTTGTTCGGAGTCCCGGATGAGATCCCAGACGTCACGAGGATCTCCAGAATGGTCTGGAGGTAAAGATTGATATATAAGAAGTCCAGTTTTGGTCACCGGAAAGTTTTCGGGCTCATCGGTAGTGTACTGGGAGTGCCGGGAGGGTGCCAGAGGACCCCCGCGAGGGGTGTGACGACCATAGAACCTCGTGGGCCCTTAGAGGAGGTGTGCCAGCCCTTTTTGGGCTGGCCAAGACCTTCTAGAAAGGCCCATGCTGCTGGAGATAAGAGATAGGGCTAAAAAGGATTCAAAAGGAAGAGATCCACCTCCCTTGTGGGAGGTGGACTCCTTCCAAGGGTCGGCCGAACCTCTCCTCTTTGGAGGAGGGGCCAAGGCAGCCCTCCCTCTCCCTCCTCCTATATATATGCAAGGGTTTGGGCTGTTTTGGGACACGACTTCTTTCTCTCTCGGTGCAGCCCTACCCTCCTCTTCCTCGTTCTTCGTAGCGCTTGGCGAAGCCCTGCCGGAGTTCACGTAGCTCCATCGTCACCACACCGTAGTGCTGCCAGAGCTATCCCTCAACCTCTCCCTCCTCCTTGTTGGATCAAGGTGCGGGAGACATCACCGGGTTGTACGTGTCTTGAACGCGGAGGCGCCGTTGTTCGGCGCTTAGATCGGAATCCACCGCGATCTGAATCGCTGCGAGTACGACTCCATCAACCACGTTCTTCTAACGCTTCCGCTTAGCGATCTTCAAAGGTATGAAGATGCAATCTCTCCCCTCTCGTTGCTAGTTTCTCCATGGATAGATCTTCGCGATTGTAGGAATTTTTTTGATTTACTACTACGTCTCCCAACAGTGGCATCATGAGCTAGGTCTATGCGTAGCATCTATGCACGAGTACACACAAAGCAGTTGTGGGCGTCGATTTTGTTAATTTGCTTACCACTATTAGTCTTATATTGATTCAGTGGTATTGTGGGATGAAGCGGTCCGGACCGACTTTACACGTACGCTTACGTGAGACTGGTTCCACCGTCTGACATGCACTTGTTGCATAAGGTGGCTAGCGGATATCTGTCTCTCCCACCTTAGTCGGATTGATTCGATGAAAAGGGTCCTTATGAAGGGTAAATAGCAATTGGCATATCACGTTGTGGTTTTGACGTAGGTAAGAAACGTTCTTGCTAGTAACCTATAGCAGCCACGTAAAAACTTGCAACTACAAATTAGAGGATGTCTAACTTGTTTTTGCAGCATATGCCTTGTGATGTGATATGGCCAAAGGATGTGATGTGATGCATTGTGATGTATGAGATTGATCATGTTCTTGTAATAGGATTCACGACTTGCATGTCGATGAGTATGACAACCGGCAGGAGCCATAGGAGTTGTCTTATTTTATTGTATGACCTGCGTGTCAATCATAAACGCCATGTAATTACTTTACTTTATTGCTACACATTAGCCATAGTAGTAGAAGTAATAGTTGGCGAGACAACTTCATGAAGACACAGTGATGGAGATCATGATGATGGAGATCATAGTGTCGTGCCGGTGACAGTGATGATCATGGTGCCCCGAAGATGGAGATCAAAGGAGCAAGATGATAATGGCCATATCATGTCACTATATTGCTCGCATGTGATGTTTATCATGTTTATATCTTATTTGCCTAGAACGACGGTAGTAAATAAGATGATCTCCCACTAAAATTTCAAGAAAAGTGTTCATCCTAACTATGCACCATTGCTAAGGATCATTGTTCCGAAGCACCACGTGATGATCGGGTGTGATAGGTTCTAATGTTCGCATACAACGGGTGTAAGCCAGATTTACACACGCGAAACACTTAGGTTGACTTGACGAGCCTAGCATGTACAGACATGGCCTCGGAACTCGGAAGACCAAAAGGTCGAACATGAGTCGTATGGAAGATACGATCAACATGGAGATGTTCACCATGGATGACTAGTTCGTCTCACATGATGATCGGACACGGGCTAGTTGACATGGATCATGTGTCACTTGGATGACTAGAGAGATGTCTATCTAAGTGGGAGTTCATTAAATAATTTGATTTTGTGAACTTTATAATCATGAACTTAGTCTAAAGTTATCTTTACAATCTATATTGTAGATCCAATGGGCAACGCGAATGTCACCCTCAATTTCAACGCGTTCCTAGAGAAAACCAAGCTGAAAGATGATGGAAGCAACTATGCGAACTAGGTCCGTGGCTTGAGGATCATCCTCATAACTTCCAAGAAATTGTATGTCCTTGATGCACCACTAGGTGACCCACCCCTTCTCCCAGCAGAGCAAGACGTTGCGAATGCTTGGCATTCTCATTGCGATGATTACTCCATTGTTCAGTGCGGCATGCTTTACAGTTTAGAACCGGGGCTCCAAAAGCGTTTTGAGCAACACGGAGGATATGAGATGTTCCAAGAGCTGAAACTGGTTTTCCAAGCTCATGCCCGGGTCGAGAGATATGACGTCTCCGACAAGTTCTTCAGCTGTAAGATGGAGGAGAATAGTTTTGTCAGTGAGCACATCCTCAAGATGTCTCGACTACACAACCGCTTGACTCAGCTGGGAGTTAATCTCCCGGATGACTCGGTCATTGACAGAATCCTCCAGTCGTTTCCACCTAGCTACAAGAGCTTTGTGATGAACTACAACATGCAAGGGATGGAGAAGTCCATTCCTGAGTTGTACTCGATGCTGAAATCAACAGAGGTCGAGATCAGAAAGGAGCATCAAGTGTTGATGGTAAATAAGACCACTAGTTTGAAGAAAGGCAAGGGTAAGAAGAACTTCAAGAAGGACGACAAAGTTGTTGCCGCGCCCGGTAAGCAAGTTGCCAGGAAGAAGAAGAACAAGCATGGACCCAAGCCTGAGACTGAGTGCTTTTACTGCAAGGGTACCGGTCATTGCAAGCGGAACTGCCCCAAGTACTTAGCGGATAAGAAGGACGACAACATTAAAGGTATATGTGATATACTTGTTATTGATGTGTACCTAACCAGCACTCGTAGTAGCTCCTAGGTATTTGATACCGGTGCAGTTGCTCACATTTGTAACTCCAAGCAGGAGCTGCGGAATAAGCGGAGGCTGGCAAAGGACAAGGTGACGATGCGCGTCGGGAATGGTTCCAAGGTCGATGTGATCGCCGTCGGCACGCTACCTCTACATCTACCTTCGGGATTAGTGTTAAACCTTAATAATTGTTATTTAGTACCAGCTTTGAGCATGAACATTGTATCTGGATCTCGCTTGATGCGAGATGGCTACTCATTTAAATCTGAGAATAATGGTTGTTCTATTTATATGAGAGAAAATTTTTATGGTCATGCCCCGCTGGTCAATGGTTTATTTTCGATGAATCTCGAACGTGATGTTACACATGTCCATAATGTGAGTACCAAAAAGTGTAAGGTTGATAACGATAGTCCCACTTACATGTGGCACTGCCGCCTTGGTCATATTGGTGTCAAACGTATGAAGAAGCTCCTTACTGATGGACTTTTGGAGTCTCTTGATTTCGAATCATTTGACACGTGCGAACCATGCCTCATGGGCAAGATGACTAAGACTCTGTTCTCCAGAACAATGGAGCAAGCAACTGACTTGTTGGAAATAATACATACCGATGTATGCGATCCAATGAGTGTCGAGGCTCGTGGTGGCTACTGTTATGTTCTCACCCTCACTGATGACTTGAGTAGATATGGGTATGTCTACTTAATGAAACATAAGTCTAAAACTTTTGAAAGGTTTAAGGAATTTCAGAGTAAGGTAGAGAATCAACGTGATAGGAAAATAAAGTGCCTACGATCTGATCGTGGCGGAGAATATTTAAGTCACGAGTTTGGCACACACCTAAGGAAATGTGGAATTGTTTCACAACTCACGCCGCCTGGCACACCTCAGCGAAATGGTGTGTCTGAACGTCGTAATCGCACTCTATTAGATATGGTACGATCTATGATGTTTCTTACCGACTTACTGCTATCATTTTGGGGATATGCATTAGAGACTGCCGCATTCACTTTAAATAGGGCACCGTCAAAATCCGTTGAGACGACACCGTATGAATTATGGTTTGGAAAGAAACCTAAGCTGTCGTTTTTAAAAGTTTGGGGATGCGATGCTTATGTGAAGAAACTTCAACCTGAGAAGCTCGAACCCAAAGCGGAAAAGTGCGTCTTCATAGGATATCCCAAAGAGATTATTGGATATACCTGCTACCTACGAACCGAGGGCAAAGTCTTTGTTGCCAAGAATGGATCCTTTCTCAAGAAACAGTTTCTCTCGAAAGAAGCAAGTGGGAAGAATATAGAACTTGATGAGGTAATTGTACCTCCACTCGAACCGGAGAGTAGCGTAGCACAGGAAGTTGTTTCTGTGGAGCCTACACCGGCTGGAGAGGAAGTTAATGATGATGATCATGAAACTTCAGATCAAGTTACTATTGAACGTCGAAGGTCCACTAGGACACGTTCCACACCAGAGTGGTATGGCAACCCTGTCCTAGAGATCATGTTGTTAGACAATGGTGAACCTTCGAACTATGAAGAAGCGATGGCGGGCCCGGATTCCAACAAATGGCTTGAAGCCATGAAATCCGAGATAGGATCCATGTATGAGAACAAAGTATGGACTTTGGTGGACTTGCCTGATGATAAGCGAGCCATTGAAAATAAATGGATCTTTAAGAAGAAGACTGACGCGGATGGTAATGTGACCATCTATAAGGCTCGACTTGTCGCTAAGGGTTATTGACAAGTTCAAGGAGTTGACTATGATGAGACTTTCTCACCTGTAGCGATGCTGAAGTCTGTTCGAATCATGTTAGCAATTGCCGCATTTTATGATTATGAGATCTGGCAAATGGACGTCAAAACAGCATTCCTTAATGGCTTCCTCAAGGAAGAACTGTACATGATGCAGTCAGAAGTTTTTGTCGATCCTAAAGATGCTAACAAGGTATGCAAGCTCCAGTGCTCCATCTATGGGCTGGTGCAAGCATCTCGGAGTTAGAACATTCGCTTTAATGAAGTGATTAAAGCGTTTGGGTTTGTACAGGTTTATGAAGAACCCTGTATTTACAAGAAAGTGAGTGGGAGCTCTGTAGCATTTCTCGTATTATATGTGGATGACATACTGATAATGGGAAATGATATAGAACTCTTGGAAAGTGTAAAGGCCTACTTGAATAAGTGTTTTTCAATGAAGGACCTTGGAGAAGCTGCTTACATATTAGGTATTAAGATCTATAGAGATAGATCGAGACGCCTCATAGGTCTTTCACAAAGCACATACCTTGAAAAGATATTGTAGAAGTTCAATATGGATCAGTCCAAAAAGGGGTTCTTGCCTGTGTTACAAGGTGTGAGATTGAGTACGACTCAATGCCCGACCACGACAAAGGATAGAGAAGAGATGAGTGTCATCCCCTATGCTTCAGCCATAGGATCTATTATGTATGCCATGCTGTGTACCAGACCTGATGTGAACCTTGCCATAAGTTTGGTAGGGAGGTACCAAAGTGATCCCGGAGCGGAACACTGGACAGCGGTCAAGAATATCCTGAAGTACCTGAAAAGGACAAATGATATGTTTCTCGTATATGGAGGTGCCGAAGAGCTCGTCGTAAAGGGTTACGTCGATGCTAGCTTCAACATAGATCCGCACGACTCCAAGTCGCAAACCAGATACGTGTATGTTTTAAATAGAGGGGCAGTGAGCTGGTGCAGCAGCAAGCAAAGAGTCGTGGCGGCATCTACATGTGAAGCGGAGTACATAGCTGCTTCGGAAGAAGCAAAGGAAGGAGTCTGGATGAAGGAGTTCATCACCGACCTAGGAGTAATTCCAAGTGCGTCGGGCCCGATGACTCTATTCTGTGACAACACTGGAGCTATTGCCCTTGCGAAGGAGCCCAGGTTTCACAAGAAGACAAGACACATCAAGCGCCGCTTCAACTCCATCCGTGATTACATTCAGGAGGGAGATATAGATATTTATAAAGTGCATACGGATCTGAATGTCGCAGATCCATTGACTAAACCTCTCTCACAAGCAAAACATGATCAACACCAGAATGCTATGGGTGTACGATTCATCACAATGTAACTAGATTATTCACTCTAGTGCAAGTGGGAGACTGTTGGAAATATGGCCTAGAGGCAATAATAAAATGGTTATTATTGTATTTCCTTGTTCATGATAATTGTCTATTGTTCATGCTATAATTGTGTTAACCGGAAACCATAATACATGTGTGAATACATAGACCACAACATGTCCCTAGTGAGCCTCTAGTTGACTAGCTCGTTGATCAATAGATGGTCACAGTTTCAAGACCATGGACATTGGATGTCATTGATAACGGGTTCACATCATTAGGAGAATGATGTGATGGACAAGACCCAATCGTAAGCATAGCACTAGATCGTGTAGTTCGTTTGCTAAAGTTTTTCTATGTCAAGTACCGTTTCCTTAGACTATGAGATTGTGCAACTCCCGGATACTGTAGGAATGCTTTGGGTGTGCCAAACGTCACAACGTAACTGGGTGGCTATAAAGGTGCACTATGGATATCTCTGGAGGTGTCTGTTGGGTTGGCACGAATCGAGACTGGGATTTGTCACTCCGTGTGATGGAGAGGTATCTCTGGGCCCACTCGGTAAGACATCATCATAATGAGCTGAATGTGACCAAGGAGTTAGTCACAGGATGATGTATTACTGAATGAGTAAAGGGACTTGCCGGTAACGAGATTGAACAAGGTATAGAGATACCGGCGATCGAATCTCGGGCAAGTATCATGTCTACATGTCTCCCGAACCCAGAGGGTCTACACACTTAAGGTTCGATGATTCTAGGGTTATAGGGAAATGGTATACGTGATTACCGAAGGTTGTTCGGAGTCCTGGATGAGATCCCGGATGTCACGAGGAGCTCCGAAATGGTCCGGAGGTAAAGATTGATATATAGGAAGTCCAGTTTTGGTCACCGGAAAGTTTTCGGGCTCATCGGTAGTGTACCGGGAGTGCCGGGAGGGTGCCGGAGGACCCCCGGGAGGGGTGTGACGACCATAGGACTTCGTGGGCCCTTAGAGGAGGTGTGCCAGCCCTTTTTGGGCTGGCCAAGACCTTCTATAAAGGCCCATGCGGCTAGAGATAAGAGATAGAGCTAAAAAGGATTCAAAAGGAAGAGATCCACCTCCCTTGTGGGAGGTGGACTCCTCCCTAGGGTCGGCCGGACCTCTCCTCTTTAGAGGAGGGGCCAAGGCATCCCTCCCTCTCCCTCCTCCTATATAAATGCAAGGGTTTGGGCTGTTTTGGAACACGACTTCTTTCTCTCTCGGTGCAGCCCTACCGTTCCTCTTCCTCGTTCTCCGTAGCGATTGGCGAAGCCCTGCCGGAGTTCACGTAGCTCCACCGTCACCATGCCGTCGTGCTGCCGGAGCTCTCCCTCAACCTCTCCCTCCTTCTTGATGGATCAAGGTGCGGGAGACGTCACCGGGCTGTACGTGTGTGGAACGCGGAGGCGCCATTGTTCGGCGCTTAGATCGGAATCCACCGCGATGTGAATTGCTGCGAGTACGACTCCATCAACTGCGTTCTTGTAACGCTTCCGCTTAGCGATCTTCAAAGGTATGAAGATGCAATCTCTCCCCTCCCGTTGCTGGTTTCTCCATGGATAGATCTTGGTGATCGTAGGAATTTTTTTGATTTACTACTACGTCTCCTAACAGAGGTGAGGGACATGATGGGCCTAATGTAATGGCCACCGTTGATATATGTAATTTTCATGTGCACTATCTCAGTACACGTGGTGTTTCGTCACGGATGCCTTCCGATGACCTTGTTCTCCACCTACCAGAGATGATTTTATTTATATTTCTATATGTCGGCAGGGGGTTCTACTTATAATCACGGCATGTGGATGCCTTTGATGTCCAACATTGATGGGCAATCTTGACCCTACTAGTAGAAAACAGGACATTGGTTCAGGCCTCCTAAGCCCATTAATCCCGGTTCGCTCACGAACCGGGACCAAAGATGGCAACTGTCCCGGTTCGTGAGCCCAGGGGGCCGGCCGGGCCACGTGGGCTAGTGGTCCCGATTCGTCTGGCCCCTTTGGTCCCGGTTCCAGGCACAAACCGGGACCAATGCACCTCGTTGCTAGCCCGCGACCATTGGTTCCGGTTCGTGGCTAGAATCGGGACCAAAGGGGACCTATTGTCCTGGTTCCAGCCACGGACCGGGACCAATGAGCTGCCTATATAAACCATTGCTGCCCGCCACTAGCAGAGCCGTGGAGTGCTCTATTTTTCCAGGACAACAGTGTTAGAACTTTGTGGTGCTCTAACTCACCTCCTATGCACATGAGGTGTTCGATGAAATGCCCGAGCCACACTTAAGCTTTCTCCTCTCGAAGCTCCTTGTCCAAACTCCATTTTCGTCAAGATTTGACTAGGTTTGGCGGTCCGTCCTGTCCCGTCCCCGTCCTGAAACCGCCATCGATCGCCCGTGCGTGGTGAACCTCTTGATCTTATCTTCTTTCTAAAATAAAATATACTTACTCGTATGATTTTCTTACTTTTATTATTGTTTGTTATTATATAGTGCCATAGTTATGGTATCCGCCCACGTCGGTCCTCGTCCAGTCTATGATTCAAATGTGGTATATTATCTTTTATAACTATTTCACACATCTAATGTCTATGACAATTCATTATGCCACCAACTTGACGTAGATGTTTTTATCTATAGGAAGTAGTTGAACCAGAAATGGATACCGACTATGCAATTCTGCTCGACAACTTAACTAAAGCTGAAAAAGAAATCGATCATTTGAAAGAAAAATGAAAAGAACTAAAGATGAGAAAATGGGATTGGAGTTGCATGTTGCCGATATCGTCGATGATCACAGGACCAAGATGGCTGCAATGCGCTTGAAGCTTAGAAAGATTAGAAAATATGCCATTGATAAAGTGGCTTGGTATCATTATGCCATTGGATCAATCGTTACCTTAGTTGTGATTATGATCGCATTTGTTGTTGCATTGAAATGTTTGAAATAATTTCAATGTATGGTTTAATTAGATGCTCTGGAGAGCTATATGTTGGTCAACGAGAACTATGTATCTACTTTGGTTTTAATGTGATGATGAACTTCTATTAATTTGGTCACTTCTGTATTCCTGATGTTCTGTAATGGTTTTGACACACTTAATTATATATAATGCACGCAGATGAACCGACAATGGATGTATGGTAACAGACGCACCGACGAGTACATTAAGGGGGTGCATCATTTTCTCGAAGTGGCCGAGGCAAACAAGCAGAATGGTTTTATATGTTGTCCATGCCCTACATGTGGGAATTTGAAGTCTTACTCTGACCAGAAATTCCTTCACAGTCACCTGTTTGTGAAGGGTTTCATGCCACACTATAATGTTTGGACCAAGCACGGAGAAATAGGGGTTATGATGGAAGACGACGAAAAACAAGAGGATGATGACAACTATGTGCCCCCTGAATACGGTGATGCTGCAACCGGGGAAGCTGAAGATCAAGAGGAACCAGACGATATGCCCGATGATGATCTTCGCCGGGTCATCGTTGATGCAAAGAGACAGTGCTAGAGTGAAAAGGAGAAGCTGAAGTTCGATCGCATGTTAGAGGATCACAAAAAAGGGTTGTACCCCAATTGCAAAGATGGCAACACAAAGCTCGATACCACACTGGAATTGCTGCAGTGGAAGGCAGAGAGTGGTGTACCTGACAAAGAATTTGACAAGCTACTGAAAATATTGAAGAAGAAGCTTCCAAAGGATAACGAATTGCCCGACAGTACGTATGCAGCAAAGATGGTTGTATGCCCTCTAGTATTGGAGGTGCAGAAGATACATGCATGCCCTAATGACTGCATCCTCTACCACGGTGAGTACGAGGAATGGAACGCATGCCCGGTATGCAGCGCATTGCGCTATAAGATCAGATGCAATGACCCTGGTGATGTTGAGGGCGAGCGCCCCAGGAAGAGGGTTGCTGCCAAGGTGATGTGGTATGCTCCTATAATACCACGGTTGAAATGTCTATTCAGAAACAAATAGCATGTCAAGAATATGCGATGGCATAGAGAGGACTGTAAGAAAGACGGGAAGTTGAGAGCACCCGCTGACGGGTCTCAGTGGAGAAAAATCGAGAGAAAGTACTGGAAGGAGTTTGCAGGTGATGCAAGGAACGTATGGTCTGGTTTAAACGCGAATGGCATTAATCCTTTTGGGGAGCAGAGCACAATCAAAGCACCTGGCCCATGACTCTATGTATCTATAACCTTCCTCCTTGGCTGTGCATGAAGCGGAAGTTCATTATGATGCCAGTTCTCATCTAAGGCCCTAAGCAACCCGACAACGACATTGATGTGTACCTAAGGCCATTAGTTGAAGAACTTTTACAGATGTGGAATGGAAACGGTGTACGCGTGTGGGATGAGCACAAATAGGAGGATTTTGACCTGCATGCATTGCTGTTTGTAACCATCAATGATTGACCTGCTCTTAGTAACCTTTTAGGACAGACAAACAAGGGATACCACGCATGCACGCACTGTTTAGATGACACCGAAAGTATATAGCTGGACAATTTCAGGAAGAATGTGTACCTGGGGCATCGTCTATTTCTTCCGACCAACCATCAATGTCGAAAGAAAGGCAAGCATTTCAAAGGCGAGGCAAATCACCAGAAGAAGCCCGCCATCCGTACCGGTGATCACATACTTGCTATGGTCAATGATTTACAAGTAATATTTGGAAAGGGTCACGGTGGACTATCTTGTTCCGAATGACGCTGAGGGACGCGCACCCATATGTAAGAAGAAATCTATATTTTGGGACCTACCCTACTGGAAAGACCTAGAGGTATGCTCTGCAATCGACGTGATGCACGTGACGAAGAATCTTTGCGTGAACCTGCTAGGCTTCTTGGGCGTGTATGAGAAGACAAAAGATACACCGGAGGCACGAGAGGAACAACAACGTGTTCACGAAAAAGACGACATGCCTCCAAAGCAGTATGAAGGTCCTGCCAGCTACACGCTTATCAAAGAAGAGAAGGAAATATTCTTTGAATGCCTGCTCAGTATGAAGGTCCCGTCTGGCTTCTCGTCGAATATAAAGGGAATAATAAATATGGTAGAGAAAAAGTTCCAGAACCTAAAGTCTCATGACTGCCACATGATTATGACGCAACTGCTTCCGGTTGCAATGTAGGGGGCTTCTAACGGAAAACGTTCGACTAGCCATTGTGAAGCTATGTGCATTCCTCAATGCAATCTCTCAAAAGGTGATCGATCCAGAAATCTGTTTAATGCATATAACAAAAAAACTGTTCAATGCATATAAGAAAAAAACGGTTTATGAAATATATATTAGTATATATGTATGTGTTCATATATATTGGTATGATCATATATGTATGCGTTCATATATGCGTGTATTTATGAAATATTTAACATGTATTTAAAAACTGTTTCTGAAAAACTTTCATCATGCATTTGACAAATGTTTAATGCTTCTAACAAAATGCTCAGTGTATATACAGAAAATGTACATGTATGAAAATAGTCGGCATTTATTTAAAAAACAGAAAAGGAAAAAATAAGAAAACTAAAAAATGATAAAATCCATAAATAAAAAAATATGAAAGAAAAAAAACATGTGGAACCTTTCCAAAATCGATGGAAGGTTGCGTGAAGCGAGACAGAACCTTCGCAGAACGACTTATGTGCATCACGTTTTGTTACCACCGCCACGTGATGATATGTCTGGCCGGCATTTTTTTTGTTCATATAGAAAACTCCGTTAATTTCGACATGAGGTAGGACGTCGATCTCCTACCCCTTCTCGCCCCTACCCAACAAACTCTCGAGGCCACCCAAACCACTAGAAGAAAACTCCGGTAACTTCGATCAACCCACACTCGCCCGACCAAACCCTAGAAGCGTTGCCGAGGCCACCCAATCCCTAAAAGCATTGCCGAGGCCACCCAAACCCTAGAAGCGTCGAGGCCACCCAATCCCTAGAAGCGTTGTCGAGGCCACCCAAAATCGTAGAACCGTCGAGGCCACTAATATGATCCCTTGTCTATGTTTTCCACTAATTAATATACCCATCTCTCATGTTTGTATATTAATTGCCATGTTGTAATATTTGCAGAAACCATGGATCCAACCATGAACAGAGACTTTGAAGGAGAAGCGTTGTTGGGGGACATAATCCGCGGCGGCGGTGATCCCTTCTCGTTAATGAGTTTTGACCCAGAAGAGTTAGGACATGATGATGATGGCTCCGGTCACACCGAATGCTGGAGGAATAAGGAGACCATGATGAAGGCTCCGGTGACCGAGAGCCGGAGGAAGAAGGAGACCATGATGACGGCTCCAGTGACCGAACGGAGGGAGCTGTTGCAAAGTTGTCCGACAAGGTATATATATTAATTAAGCCTGTGCTGACTAATTGATGCATTAATTTTTTTGGTATGTACATATATTAACTCTTATTTCTTCTTTTATATAGCCCTCTGGATCGAGCCAAACTTCGGTAACGAGACGAGGCCCGAAGAAAAGGTTGGGAAAGGAATAAAAGTTCACGATCACCTTAATCGCGAACGATGGCCAACCGATTGAACGGAAGAAGACCAAGGATACATTTTCTGCTCAGTATGAAGCTATTGTTAGGGACATCATCCCGATCAGCATCCAGCAATGGAATGAGCCGACTAAGAATGCTAAGAACTACGAGCCTTAAGTTTCTTATGTCACCGATAGACAGAAAGAAGATCTTTGGAAGGCCCTGAAGGCAAATTTCACCCTACCGCCAGAGGAGGGTGAGAGTAATCCAGTTATAGAGCCACTGGTCAGGTCGTTTGCTCTTAAGAAGATGGCAGATCTTTTCAGGAGGTGTAAGAATGAGTTGAAAGCTAGGTTTGTCGACCAAGAGAAGACTCCAGTATTCGTCGGCCGATATGTGGGGATAAGAGATCAATGGGACGCGTTCGTGGCCTACAAGACTTCTGAAAAGAGTAAGAAAATGTCAGCGATAAACAAGAAAAATGCTAAAAATAAGCTGTTTCACCATCGCACAGGGTCAGGTGGCTACCTCAGAGCCCGACCGTTGTGGGCCAAATGGGAGGATGACCTGCGAGCTAAAGGGGTCGAACCAAAGACAGCGAACTGGCCAGACTGTTCAAGGACTTGGTTCTTCGGGGCTGGGGGAACTTTGGACCCTGAAACAGGGAAGTGCGTTTGGACGGACGAGCAACTTGCAATACCCGTCAGGAAGCTTGAGCAAGTTATCAAGGAAGCTGGAAGGGAGGTTCAAACCCGACAGAGAGAAGGACGAGCTGACTGAGACCCTCGGGAATTTTGAGCACCCTGGACGAACACGAGGCACGCGAGGCTCCGTTTCGTGGAAGCTTGGGTTTCTCGGTGCAGGCGGTTACAAAAGCCGGGCGAGGAAGAGGAAAGAGGAGTTGAGCGTTGTGCAGGAGCACAATGCAAGAGTACGAAGGCTAGAGGAAGAAGTTATGAGCCAGCGAGCTCCCAACCAGCAGCTTGTTCAGGGGCACGAAGCTACCCCAAAAGCTACCCCGCCATCTCAGCGGAAAAGCAGCGTGGCTTCCTTGGAGGTCCTTCAGCAGCCTGACTTCATGGCTCCTAGTTACCCCGTGGATGCTATCACAGATGGCCAACATTGCGAGCTTATGATGAAATGTGTTAACCTCACCTTCAAGGCGGCTGATGGCTTTGTTGCACCTCCTCGAACCGACAAAACTTTTCACCACAGTCAGATTCCACATGGCTATGCTGTTGTGCAAGTGGATGAAATAATGGGGGGATTTGAGGAGCTCGATCTTGACCACCCTACAGGTGAAGGGCAGATTCAGCTGAGATTTGCTCTTAGGAGTACATGTCTATGGCGGAAGGAGCACATTAAGCTTCCGAACTGGACGCCTCCGCGTCCTCCTCCGGCGAGTGATGAAGGCACTCATCCTCCTCCTCCTTCTCCGGTGAGGCATCACGACACTCCGCCTCCTCCTTCGCCTCGTCCGGCACGTGACGTCAATGATTAAGGCACTCTGCCTCCTCCTTCGCCTCGTCCGACACGTGATGTCGATGATCAAGGCACTCCGCCTCGTAAGCAACGACGGAAGAGAGATGCCGTCGCTTCGGCTGCTAGCAGTACAACCAGTGGCAGGAGGCCATATAAATACTGTCCTAAGTCTCTCAAGCCATTGGAAAAGTTGCCATACGACAGGACCGTGGAGGAAACCGCGAAGATCTCTCAAGACCAAGTGAGGGCCCATTTTGCAAAGAAAGCTCCACCTCCGAAGTAGACGATAGATCCGGTGGCAGTGAAGCGCACTATCGAGGCCCTGAAGCGAGCACCACCGCCTCCGCTAGATACCAACTATGTCTGCGGTACTAAAAAGGCATATCAAAATGCGGTGCGGACGAGAACTACTTCCAGTGATGAGAGGTTAGCTAAACGAAGAAGTGGGAAAACAATTCCCCAGCTCGGTGAACAGGCTAACCAATCGTGCCCCCCGCTGAAGGTGTCTACCGATATCGTGCCTAATCTGGCGCCGGGGGTGGTGGAGAAGGGGATGGCACCCGGTTATAACAATATTGCCGATTACCTCGATGTCGAATTCCCAATAGCAGAGGTGGAATACAAATATCAGTATGGGAAACCTCTCATCAAAGATAGAAGTCCTCCTCTAGGAACGATGATGAGACAATTGCATAATTGGTACATGAAAACCTGCAGTGAGTCTGGGATGAATTGTTTGATGATGAGTATTAAAGAGGAGCACAACTTCTTTGGCCAGGAGCTGATTCCTGTTGAATTTGATGAGCTTTTCCAGTTTTACAATCAAAAGGACATCGACAAACAAATCATGACTTGTTACTGTCTGTAACTACTTCTGTAATTAAGTCTCTATATATAGCTCACCTCTTTCATTGCATGTATATATATAATTATCCTCATCACTATATTATGCAGATTGAAGATCGTCGAATGCAGGAAAACAGGAATGTATGACATTGGGTTCATTAACCCAAATATCATACATGAATGGACGGTTAAACACAAAGTCAAAGAAATCGAGGAGAACTTGCTACAATCGATGCTTAAAAATCAAAACAAATACAAAATACTCCTTCCTTACAACTTCAAGTGAGTGTTACTGTCTTGTGCATATTTGGTTTCTCCCTTATTACTCGAGGATATAGTAATGTAATTGATGAGCAATGCATGTGTGCGCAGACACCACTTTATTCTACTAGAGATTAAGCTTGAGCGAGGAGTAGTAACCATCTTAGATTCGTGACGAAATAAACCCGAGTTGTATGCGAACCTGACTGAAATGCTCCAGAGGTAAGTTCAATCGATCATTATCACACCATATCGGCAACTTTGTTCATTTCCTAATATATATCAAGTAATTATTTTATTTGTCTGCCAGGGTTTGGAAAGATTTCACCAAAATTGCTTTGGGACTGCCTACCGAGATGCAATTAAGACACCCGAAAGTAAGTAATATATACTACCTAGTTCTGCCCATCTCCCATTGATTCTAGCTAGTTTCATCAATATATACCATTTAGTATGCTTGCTTATCAGTTTGATTGACCTCTATTATCATATAGTGCTTGTTTCAGGAACAAGGGACTAGTTTTTGTGGATACTACGTTTGCGAGTTCATCTACGACGAGACGAATCCTAATAAGCGGGGCTACACTAAAAAAGAATATGAAGTGCGTAAGCAAAAATATTCACAATTTTGTTTTATTACCATCATTTTTGTTGAGTTTCATTCATATACATGTATTGATCCTCTTCTTCAATTTAGGTCTGGCAGATGCAGGATGAACTCCTATCACAAATCGCATACGAGCAATTCAAGAGGAATTGGCGGATTCTTTATTGACCACGTCATCAATAAAGCCGGAGAATACCATGTGGAACTTGATATTAGATGTTAGGGATTGTAACATAGGATAGATATACGAAAACTTGTTGTTTGACCAATCTCTCGGGGAAGGAGGAGGTCGATCACTTCTCTCTGTATATATGACGATATTGTGTACTTAATGGTTTCCTTCATTTGCTTACTAACTAGCGTGTCGCGAGTTCTCTCTATACGTATAGTACGTAGCATCGCGACCAAGCACGAAGATAAGAGAGGTCACTTCTCTCTATTAGCTAGCTAACAAAATATATGAAACCCCTAAATTAACCCTCCAAAACCCTCACCCCCCTCTTTAAAAAAAACAGCTCCTGAGCTGCTGACGCGTGGACGCTCTTTGGTCCCGGTTGGTGTTACCAACCGAGACCAAAGGCCCTCCTTCCTGGGCTCGGTGGAGCGGCCACGTGTAGCCCCATCTGTCCCGGTTCGTAAGCGAACCGGGACTAATGATCATGGGCTTTAGTCCCGACCCTTTAGTCCCGGGTTCAGAACCGGGACAGATGGGCCTCTGGAACCGAGATAAATGGGTCTTTTCCCACTAGTGCCCCAATTCTGTTTCCATGGCTTCGGTGTTGGATATCGTACAAATTACAAATCCGCATAGACCCTCCACTGCATTGTATTTGTAATTAGCCGGCCAAATAGATCTTTCTGTTTCACTGGTTTTTGTAGGATCCTTTTTTCATTGACTTGTACTACGTTTTTTTCGTGCGGTTTTCTTCCGGTTCTCCCAGATGATTTTCTAATTTATTTTTTATTTTTCGTTTCCTTTTTGCATTTTCGGTTCTAGTTTTATTTTTGCTTTTCTCCCAAATCCGTAAACTTAAAAAAATGTTTTCTTCTCACATTTCTGTGAACTCTTTTTGAAATCCGTGAAGTTCTTTTCCCATTTCATGAACTTTTTTCAAATTGCCAAGAGCCCGTGCTTTGGCCCTAATGTATCTGAAAACAATTCGTGTAGATCGATTTTCCAACAGTGTGCATATGCTATTTCGTAGTTTGCGTGGCATATCCCAAAACACTCAACTGAACGATTTTCCAGTAGTGTGCATATGCTATTTCATAATTTGCTTTATCTGCCGAACTTCAGATGGCATTACCAAACTGCAAATAGAGCGTGAAGAAAGCAACCAAACTGGAAACAATCACACGGTAGTTACAGGAATAAACCTTGTAATATGTAAAAGTACGTCCCAAGGATGATTCCAGGAAATCGCTTTAGAGAAAGTAATAATACACGCTCTAGTGATTGGTTCCTGGACATTTAGCACATGAATAAAGACGCAGGCAAAGATGAAGAGTGGATTGATCCTGGACCTTGTACTCTGCCAGTGTGAAGCCATCCTCCAGCTGATACCCGGCAAAGATGAGGCGTTGGCTTGCCGGGTCAATACGGTCCACCTTCTCAATCCTCTCCTTGACACTGCGGATGGTATCTGAGCTCTGAACATTAAACGTCAAGGTCTTACCTTTCAAATTCTTGACGAAGATCTCCAGCGGCCTGGGTCGGTGGCAGACGATAAGGCCTAGAGTTGCTCCATTCTGGATGTTATAATCGGCCAAAGTACGGCCTCCCTGTAAGATAGAGTTTGGATGAAAGGTTCAGGTCCTTGATGCCTTGTGAAACATCAAACGCTGCTGGGCTAGAGGGATACCGTACTCATCATTAATCTTTGCCTTGACACTGTCGATAGTATTCATAATCCGCGAAGGTACGGGTTTCCTCCAGTTGCTTCCCATCGAAGATAACATGGTGTTCAACCCGAAACTGTGCCTTCATAGCACCGATAGTATCTGATGGATGGACCTGCGAGGTTATCATCCTGCCATTAAGTCTCCTCACAGAAATCTTAATCTGTCCGGGGAAGCGGGGTTCATAATGAAGGGTAATCCCCTTTTGGATGCCGTAGTAGCTCGGCTAAGGTGTGGGCGTCCACTACTAGAAAACGGTCGATTTGTCCCGGCTTCAGAGTGTTGGGACTAAAGCACCAAACTTTTAGTCTCGGTTTGCTTACAAACCAGGATAGAAGGGGCTTCATGTGGTCTCTGCGGGGAGTCCAGGCAGAAGGACTTTTAGTCCTGGTTGGTAACGCCAACCGGGATCAAAAGGCATTCACGCGTCAGTTTCTGGCAGGTGCTGGGGTTTTTGTTTTTTTGAGGGGGGGTTAGGGGTTTTTGGAGGGTTAATTTAGGGGTTTCATATTGTAATTGCTAGCTAATAGAGAGAAGTGTCATTTCTTTCTCCGTGCTTGGTTGATGCTAGCTACGATAGAAAGAACGCGACACGCTAGCTAAGAAGCAAATGAAGGAACCATTAAGCACACAAGATCGTCATGAACATATATAGAGAGAAGTGATCGACCTCTCTTTCTCCGAGAGATTGGTCGAATAACAAGTTTTCGTATATCTATCCGACGCTACTATCTAAATATATACAATATAAGATCTCTTACAATCCCTAAGATCCAATCACAAATCCACATAGTATTCTTCGTCTTTAGGTATGACGTGGTCAAGAAAGAATCTCGCAAATTCCTCTTGAAATGCTCATATGCGATCATATGGTAGGAGTTCATCTCGCATCTACCAGATCTAATTTAAAGAAGGGGGGGGTCAATACATGCATATATATGAATAAAACTCAACACAATTGATGGTAACGTAATATATAAAATGAAAATGTGAATATTATTTACGTACTTCAAATTGTTTGTCAGCGAAGCCCCGCTCAGAGGTCGAGTGGCGAATGAACTCGCATACGTAGTATCCACATAAAACAGATCCTTCTTTCTGGTACAAGCACTTTACGAGAATAGAGTTCAATCAAACTGGTAAGCAAGCATGGTAATGATATATTGATGAAATTTTGAATCAATTAGAGATGCGCGGAACTAGCTAGTACTACTTACTTTGGGGTGCGTAAATCGCAACCCTTTGTTTAGACCGGGAACCTTTCGGGTGAACTTATTCCAAACCCTGTCAGGCAAAGAAAATGATTACTTGATATCAGGAAATTAACGAAAGTTGCATGCCGATATGATCCTGGTATTGACTGAACTTACTTCTTGAGCATTGCAGTCATGTCCGCATAATTCTCGGGATCTTTATGTCTCGAGTCTAAGACAGTTACTAATGCCCCGTTAAGCTTAATGGATAGCAGAATAAAGTGCTAACTGCGCACACATATATAACTCATCAATTACATTACTTAACTTCGAGTAAGCGAAACCGAGTATATAGAGAAGACATCAACACTCACTTGAAGTTGTAAGGAAAGAGTATTTCTCTTTTGTTTTGATGTGCAAGGAACGACTTTAGCAAGTTCTCCTCAGTCGCTGCGGGTTCTTTTTGTATCGACCATTCATTTACGGCATCTGGGCTAATGAACCCAACGTCAAAGATTCCTTATTTTTTGCATTCGACGATCTTCAATCTGCATAATATAGTGATGATTATTATATATATACATGGCATGAACTGCTAGCCGCCGGAGCGGCGGCGGCGTCTCTCTTCCATCGTGGCTGACGTGCCGTAGGAGGCGTAGTGTCCTGACGCGCCGGAGGAGGAGGAGGAGGAGGAGGCTGAGTGGCCTAACGCGCCGGAGGAGGAGAAGGAGGAGGCGGAGTGGCCTCACGCGCCGGAGTAGGTGAAGGAGGAGGCGGAGTGCCGTCACGCGTCGGAGGAGCTGGAGAAGAAGGCTGAGTGCCCTGATCACTCGCCGGAGGAGGAGGAGGAGGAGGAGGCGGAGTGCCCTGACGCGCCGGAGGAGGAGACAAAGCATCCAGTTTGGAAGCTTGATGTACTCCTTCGGTCATAGACATGTACTTCTCAGAGCATGAACCGGCTTCTTCTCCCCTTCACCTGTATGGTTGTCAAGCTCGAGCTCATCAAATCCCTTCATTACTTCATCCTGTTGGGGAACGTCGCATGGGAAACAAAAAATTTCCTACGCACACGCAAACCTATCCATGGTGATGAGTATCTACGAGAGGGAGAGTGGATCTACGTACCCTTGTAGATCGCTAAGCGGGAAGCGTTAAGAAACGCGGTTGGTGTAGTCGAACATCTTTGCGATCCAAATCGCCGAGCGTCCCGCGATCTCATCACGATCCATCCCGCGACCCAATCACGATCCATCCCGTGAACTCATCACGATCCGTCCCGCGATCTCATCACGATCCGTCTCACGATCTTGATCACGATCTTTCCCGCGAACTCATCACGATCCGTTCCGCAATCTCATCACGAACCGTCTCGCGATCTCGATCACGGTCCTTCCGATCTAGCGCCGAACGGACGGCACCTCCGCGTTCAGCACACGTGCAGCTTGATGACGATCTCCACCATCTTGATCCAGCAAGAGGAGGTGAAGGGGAGAGAGAGTTCACCGGCAGCGTGACGGTGCTCCGGTGATGGTGGTGTAGCAATTCCGGTAGGGCTTCGCCTAAGCACTGCGGAAACCGATCTAGAGGAGAAACTATGCACCGGTGGAACGGGTAGCACGTGGCCGGAAATTCTGTGCAAAAACCCTCTATTCCACTAGTATATATAGGAGGAGAGGAGAGGGAGAGGGGATGGCGCACCAAGTCCCCTTAGGGGATTCGGCCGGCCAAGGAGGAGCAATCCTACTCCTACTCCAATCCTAGTTGGAGTAGGATTGCTTCCTATTGGCTGATTTTCCCTTTTTCCCTTTAGGACTTTCTCTTCCTGCAACATGGGCCTTTGTGGCTGTTTCCCTAGCCCTCTAAGGGCTGGTTATTATTCTCCCACAGCCCATGGACCTCTTGGGGTCAAAATACCCCTCCCGGAGGTCCCCCCGGTACACTACCGGCACTCCCGGTACACTACCGATGAGCCCGAAACTTTTCCGGCGACCAAACTGGGACTTCCTATATATGAATCTTTACCTCCGGACCATTCCGGAGCTCCTCGTGACGTCCGGGATCCCGCAACTAAGAATTAGTCACATTGCTTGCAAGGCTCATTGTGATGTTGTATTACCGAGTGGGCCCCGAGATACCTCTCCGTCACACGCAGTAACAAATCCCAGTCTTGATCCATGCCAACTCAATAGACACCCTCGGAGATACCTGTAGAGCACCTTTATAGTCACCCAGTTACGTTGCGACGTTTGATACATACAAGTCACTCCTCCGATATCCGTGAGTTGCATGATCTCATGGTCATAGGAACATATACTTGACATGCAGAAAACAGTAGCAATAAACTGACACAATCATATGCTACGTTTGTAGTTTGGGTCTTGTCCATCACATCATTCTCCTAATGATGTGATCCCGTTATCAAATGACATCTCATGTCCATGGCTAGGAAACCTTGACCATCTTTGATCAACGAGCTAGTCCATTAGGGGCACACTAGGGACATGGTTTTGTCTATGTATCCACACATGCATCTAAGTCTCCGATCAATACAATTATAGCATGGATAATAAACGATTATCATGAACAAGGAAATATGATAATAACTAATTTATTATTGCCTCTAGGGCATATTTCCAACAGTCTCCCACTTGCACTAGAGTCAATAATCTAGTTCACATCACCATGTGATTCGCATTGTTATGAATCTAACACCCAATGAGTTCTGGGGTTCGATCATGCTTTGCATGTGAGAGAGGTCTTATAGGCAATGGGTCTATAACATTCAGATCCATGCGTACTTTGCAAATCCCTATGTCAAACTATAAACACTACTACCACACTCCACTTGGTACTATTCCAAATGGCTGCTCCACCATACGTATCCAGATTGCTACTACGAGTCACCCGGATTGGTGTTAAAGCTTGCATCGACGTAACTCTTTACGACGAACTCTGTATCACCTCCATAATCGAGAAACATCTCCTTAGTCTTTTAGTCACTAAGGATAATCTTGACCGCTATCCAGTGCTCCATTCCAGGATCACTTTGAAACCTTCTGGCCATAATTATGGCAAGGCTGACATCGGGTCTTGTGCATAGCATTGCATACATCATAGAGCCTATGGCTGAAGCATAGGGGATGACACTCATCTTTTCTCTATCTTCTGTAGTCACTGGGCATTGAGTCTTACTCAACTTGATACCTTACAAATCAGGCGAGAACTCTTTCTCTGACTGATCTATTTTGAACTCTTTCAAAATCATGTCAAGGTATGTGCTCATTGAAAGTCTCATCAAGTATCTTGATCTATCTCTATAGATCTTGATGCTCAACAATTAGGTAGCTTTATCCAGGTCTTCCTTTGAAAAACTCTTTTCAAACACCTATTTATGCTCTCCAGAATTTCTACATCATTTCAGAATAGCAATATGTCATCCACATATACTTATTAGAAACTATATAGCGCTCCCACTCACCTTTTTGCAAATACAAGTTTCTCGTAAACTTTGTATAGACTCAAAAACTTTGATCACCTCATCAAAGTGTATATTCCAACTCCGAGATGCTTGCTTCAGTCCATAGAAGGATCACTGAAGCTTGTACACCTTTTAGCATCCTTAGGACTAACAAAATCTTCTGGTTGTATCACATACAACCTTTCCTCAAGTAAAACCGTTAAGGAAACGATGTTTTGACATCCATGTGCCAGATTTCATAATTGAAAAATGCAGCAACTGCTAACATATTTCCAACAGACTCTAGCATCTCTAAGAGTGAGAAAGTCTCATCGCAGTGAACTCCTTGAACTTGTCACGAACAACTTTGCAACAAGTCGAGCTTTACAAATGGTGATAATTACCATCAGCGTCTGTCTTCATTTTAAAGATCCATTTGTACTCAACGACCTGCCGTCCAACGAGCAAGTCTACCAAAGTCTATACTTGGTTTTCATACATGGATTCTATCTCATAGAACTTGATGAGGTTGTTGAACCTTTGTTCAACCAGAGAGTAGCGCAGCGCAGGAAGATGTTTCTGTGAAGCCTACGTTAGTTGAATAGGAAGTTAATGATGATGATCATGAAGCTTCGGATCAAGGTAGTATCAAACCTCGTAGGTCGACAAGGACGTGTACTGCTCCTGAGCGGTACGACAACCCTGTCTTGGAGGTCATGTTGTTGGAAAATGATGAACCTACGAGCTATGGAGAAGCGATGATGGGCCCGGATTCCGACAAATGGTTAGAGGCCATGAAATCCGAGAAAGGATCCATATATGAAAACCAAGTATAGACTTTGGTAGACTTGCTTGTTGGACTGCGGATTGTGGAGTGCAAATGGATCTTTAAAATGAAGACAGATGCTGATGGTGAATGTCACCATTTATAAAGCTCGACTTGTCACAAAGAAGTTTCCAGCAAGTTCAAGGAGTTGACTATGATGAGACTTTCTCACTCGTAGCGATTCTAAAGTCTGTTGGAATTATGTTAGCAGTTGCTGCATTTTTCAATTATGAAATCCGGCAGATGGAGGCCAAAACATCGTTTCCTTCCTTAAGGAAAGGTTGTATTTGATACAACCAGAAGGTTTTGTCAGTCCTAAGGATGCTAAAAGGTGAGCAAGCTTCAGTGATCCTTCTATGGACTGAAGCAAGCATCTCAGAGTTGGAATATACACTTTGATAAGGTGATCAAAGTTTTTAAATCTATACAAAGTTTATGAGAAACATGTATTTGCGATAAAGTGAGTGGGAGCACTATAGATTTTCTGATAAGTATATGTGGATGACATATTGCTATTCGGAAATGATGTACAATTTCTGGAAAGCATAAATGGTTGTTTGAAAAGAGTTTTTCAAAGGAAGACCTGGATAAATCTACCTAATTGTTGAACATCAAGATCTATAGAGATAGATCAAGATGCTAGATGAGACTTTCAATGAGTACATACCATGACAAGATTTTGAAAGAGTTCAAAATGGATCAGTCAGAGAAATATTTCTCACCTGATTTGTAAGGTGTGAAGTTGAGTGAGACTCAAAGCTCGACAATGGCAGAAGAAAGAGAAAGGACGAACGTCATCCCCTATTCCTTAGCCATAGTCTCTATATTATGACATGCTGTGTATCGCACCTGGTGTGTGCGTTGCCATGAGTCAGTCAAGGGGTACAAAAGTGATTCAGCAGTGGATCACTGGACAGCGGTCAAGATTATCCTTAGTGACTAAAATACTAAGGAGATGTTTCTCGATTATGGAGGTGATAAAGAGTTCGTCGTAAAGAGTTACGTCAATGCAAGCTTTAACACCAATCCAGATGACTCGTAGTAGCTATCTGGATACGTATAGTGGAGCAGCCATTTGGAATAGTACCAAGTGGAGTGTTGTAGTAGTGTTTACGGTTTGACATAGAGATTTGCAAAGTACACTCGAATATGGATGTCGCAGACCCGTTGACTATAAGACCTCTCTCACATGCAAAGCATGATCGAGCCCCAGAACTCATTGGGTGTTAGATTCATAACTATGCGTATCACATGGTGATGTGAACTAGATTATTGACTCTAGTGCAAGCGGGAGACTGTTGGAAATATGCCCTAGAGGCAATAATAAATTAGTTATTATCATATTTCCTTGTTCATGATAATCGTTTATTATCCATGCTATAATTGTATTGATCGGAGACTTAGATGCATGTGTGGATACATAGACAAAACCATGTCCCTAGTATGCCTCTAATAGACTAGCTCGTTGATCAAAGATGGTTAAGGTTTCCTAGCCATGGACATGAGATGTCATTTGATAACGGGATCACATCATTAGGAGAATGGTGTAATGGACAAGACCCAAACTACAAACGTAGCATATGATCGTGTTAGTTTATTCCTACTGTTTTCTGCATGTCAAGTATATGTTCCTATGACCATGAGATCCTGCAACTCACTGACACTGGAGGAGTGCCTTGTGTGTATCAAACATTGCAACATAACTGGGTGACTATAAAGGTACTCTACAGGTATCTCCGAGGGTGTCTCTTGTGTTGGCATGGATCAAGACTAGGATTTGTTACTCCGTGTGACGGAGAGGTATCTCAGGGCCCACTCGGTAATACAACATCACAACAAGCCTTGCAAGCAATGTGACTAAGTGTTAGTCATGGGATCTTGTATTATGGAACGAGTAAAGAGACTTGCCGGTAACGATCTTGAACTAGGCACGGAGATACCGACAATCGAATCTCGGGCAAGTAACATACCGAAGAACAAAGGGAACATCTTACGGGATTAACTGAATCCTTGACATAGAGGTTCGACCGATAAAGATCTTCGTAGAATATTTAGTAACCAATATGGGCACCCAGGTCCTGCTATTTTTTATTGACCGTAGAGGTGTCTCGGTCATGTCTACATAGTTCTCGAACCCATAGGGTCTGCACACTTAAGGTTTGGTGACGTTTCGGTAGTATAGAGTTATGTATGGTAGTGACTGAAGGTTGTTCAGAGTCCCGGATGAGATCCCGGACGTCACGAGGAGCTCCGGAATGGTCCGGAGGTAAAGATTCATATATAGGAAGTCCTATTTTGGTCGCCGGAAAAGTTTTGGGCTCATCGGTATTGTATCGGGAGTGCCGGTAGTGTACCGGGAGACCATCGGGAGGGCTATGTCAACCCAAGAAGCTACATGGTCTGTGGGAGAGTAAATACCAGCCCTTTGTGGTCTGGTGGAAGTCCCACACAAGGCCCATGCGGTTGGGAAGAAAAGCCCAAAGTGAAAAAGGTCGAAAAGGACCAAAAAAGGGAGGAATCCTAGTCCTACTAGGATTGGAGGAGGAGTCCTCTTCTCCTCCCCACTTCGGCCGACCCAAGGAGGCTTGGCCCTTGCGCCAAGTCTGCTCCTCCCTCCCTCTTATATATACTGGAGGTTTTAGGATTTTTTGCACAGAATTTTTAGCCACGTGCTACCCATTCCTCCAGTGCATAGTTTCTCCTCTAGATCGGATTTTTGCAGTCGTTAGGCGAAGCCCTGCCGGAATTGCTCCACCACCATCACCACGGCGCCATCATGCTACCGGTGAACTCATCTACCTCTCTGCTCCCTCTTGCTGGATCAAGAAGGCGGAGATTGTCATCGAGTTGTACGTGTGCTGAACGCGGAGGTGCCGTTCGTTCGGCGCTAGATCGGAAGGACTGTCATCAAGATCGCGAGACGGATCGTGATGAGTTCACGGGACGGATCGTGATGAGTTCATGGGACGGATCATGAATGGATCGCGGGATGGATCATGATGAGTTCGCGGGATGGATCGTGATTGGATCGCAGGACGGATCGTGATGAGATCGCGGGACGCTCGGCGATTTGGATCGCAAATACGTTCGACTACACCAACCGCGTTTGTTAACGCTTCCCGCTTAGCGATCTACAATGGTATGTAGATCCACTCTCCCTCTCGTAGATGCTCATCACCATGGATAGATCTTGCGTGTGCATAGGAAAATTTTTGTTGCCCATGAGACCTTCCCCGACATTTTCTTACTCTTCTCCGATGTCTTGTAGGCCACCAATGCGGGCGAGTGATCTCTTATCTTCTCAAATCGGCCGATGAATTCTGGAGTCTTCCCTTTGTCAACAAACTTTGATTTCAACTCTTTCTTCCACCTCCCGAATAGATTTTCCATCTTCTTAAGAGCACACGCCTTGACCAGTGGCTCTATAGCTGGCTTATTCGGATCCTCCTCTGGTGGTAGGGTGAAATTTGCCTTTAGCGCGGTCCAAAGATCATCTTTCTGCCTATCGGTGACATAATCACCTTAATGGGCGTCGTCCTTAGGCTTATTCTATTGCTTCATGCTGATCGGGATGTTGTACGTAACAATAGCTCCGCAGTGAGCAGCAAATGCGTCCTTGGTCCGCTTTTGTTCAATCGGTAGGCCATCGTCCGTGAGTGCTTTGATCGTGAACCTTTCTTCCTTGCGCAACCATTTCTTCGGGCCTCATCTCATTACCGTAGTTTGGCTCGATCCGGAGGGCTATATAAAATAAGAAATAAGAGTTAATATATGTACATACCAAAACAATTAATGCATCAATTATCTAGTCAGCACATGCTTAATTAATATATATATCTTGCTGGACTTTGCAACATCTCCCTCCTCCGTTCGGTCACCAAAGCCGTCACCATGGTATCGTTCTTCCTCCGGCATTCGGTCACCGGAGCTGTTATGGATTTATCATGGCAGATGTCCGGGTGAACGAACTTGGATTCGAGGCCATCGCTAACATGATGGACTCAAAGGGGTTGATTGGGACGAAGGACACAAGTCTACCCAGATTTGGCCCCTCAAGTCGAGGTAATAGCCTACGTCCTACTTGTTCTTGTATTACTTGTTGTATCGATTACAAGGGAGCTAAAGCTTGACCTAGTTCTTGATAACCTGATATCTAAGTCGCCCTGGGTCTGCCTTTATATAGGAGGTCAGGACCACGGGTCTTTACAATTGTCTAACCGAGTCCCATTGTCTATCCGAGTCTTCCTCTATCCTCTTGTCCAAGTTGTCCCTGAGCGGCTTGCACGCCCGAGTCTTCTCCGTCCGGGCCACCTTTTGGCCCACACCTTGAGCCGCTTATCTTCCTGGGCCGTAGACTTTACGGCTCACCCTTGGGCCGGCTCACGAGCCATCAATCAGACCCGGAACCTTAATGGCGGGTCATATTGCGGGGTTATATCCCCAACATTATGCCCCATGTTGAATTGAGCTTGCTCACTTCACCCCTTCCTTCTGATCTTCGGCAAGTCGCCCGGTGATGACCCGGCATGACGTCACATGGTCCCTGCAAGAAAGATCCGCTGACGTACCCCAGAATCTTTAATTAAATGGCCAGCCCGAAAATCGAGGCGTCCGCCTCGGTCAAATGGTTTCCGTCGCCTAGATTTTCGCGCCCTTCATCGTCTTCCTCTCGTCGTCTCCGCTCCAGCAATCCCTGCTCCGGTGCCGTCTTCGCATCGTCATCAACCAGGCCGCTGCATCAACCTGTGTCGATCCAGAGCTTCTTCAGCATCCGCCGCTCCATCATCGGTAAGCCCAAGTGCCTCCTTAGATCCATCGCCACCGTAGTAGGGTTTGTGGAAGCTCCGCCGCTGCCGCTTGGCTCCATCCGCACCATCGTTGGTGCACTCCCGACGCCGTTGATGCCTTTAACGCGCATCCTTGCCGCGCCGCCGTGTACGGGGCGGCCGTACGCAATGCGCGGATCGTCGCAGCTCTGTTTTCTTTCTTCCGATTCATCTGTTCTTCGCTAGGTCAAGAATAAGAACTTTTTTCCTACTTTTGTAGATCCGTAATTGTAGTGGTAGTTTGCGAAACCTGTTTTTAGGACTTAGTAGATTTTCGCTCCTCCTTTCCTTGTTGAACCGCCAGGCCTCTCCGGCTCTCATCAGCCGGACTATGGCATAGTATTTGTAGAGCCCTTAAAATTGTAAGCCGTCACAGATATCTGCTTGCTCTTAACTTGCCGCGTATTTAATTTTGCACAGTCTTTAAGCCGCCAGTATGTCTCGCGCCTCCAACTCATGCAACTGGGTCGGGTCTTGCATCATGGAAGACTACTTAACAGATTTTGTTGGCACGGGCACTCTTCCTTCCAAGGAGGTCCTTCATTGGCGGGTTCCAGGTGACGAAACACGGCCCTCTCCCCAAAAAGGAGAGGTAGTTGTTTTCTGTGACCATATCGAGCGAGGATTCCTGCCACCCGGCTCGAAATTCTTTTGTGATGTTCTTACCCTATACAAGCTTCATCCTCAAGACTTGGCCCCCGACTCCGTTTCAAACGTATGCAATTTCCAAGTGCTCTGAGAAGTCTACCTGCAAATCAAGACTTTTGTGGGTTTGTTTCGAGAGTTCTTTTATGTCAACAGCCAAACCGAAATGAAAGGCGGTCCGAGTCTGGAGCTTGGCGGTATTTCCATTCAACGACGCAGAGACATCATCTTTCCGGCTGCGCATATGCCGAGTCATTCGAAGGATTGGAACAAGACTTGGTTCTACTGCAAGGACACCTCTCCTAAGAATGAGCACCCATTGCCAGGTTATCGTCCCTCCCAGCTCAGGACAGATTCAGAACTTCCTGGTCGGCTCTCAGCTTCGAAACGAGCCAGGTATGAGCCGGCTCATGCCAAGATCAAGGCACTCATGGCCAATGGTTTAACTAGATTGGATTTGATCCGCTGCTGGATTTCTTGGCAGATCATGCCCTTAAGCCATAGAAGACGTCTTATGTGTGAATATGAAGGCAAGTATGACAGCTCATTATGCTTCAGTCAATCAACCCTGACAGAGGATGACATCACCATTGTCATCCGGAGCCTTGTCCATGAAGCCTCCGGCTCATGCAGCGCCATTGGCCTGATGCCTTTTAGCGTCAACAATCTGGCTCCATATGTAAGTCAATTTCTTTCCACCTGTCTCTTGGATTTTTGTTTGTACCTTGCTGATCTATTACTCTTCTCTGGTTTATTTTCGCAGGCCGACTTTGATTTCTGGAAGAAGGAATATGTCCCTCCTCCGAAGAAGCTCAAGAAGAAGGCTCCAGCCAAGAAGCCAAAGAGAGACGCCCCGCGAGAGGAATGGTTTGACCCGCCACCGTCATCCAGCTCAGAGGTAAAATTTTAGTTGTCTGTTTGATACTATGCCTTCCTATTTTACCAATGCTTGTTTTACTCATAGGATGACATGGAGACCAGCTGTGCCAACGCCCCTGAGGTAAACTATGTTTCTTCCGGCTGATAGTATTTTGTCCCCCAAAAGCCGCGGCGGGTTATCAGAAATTTTCCTCTTTCTCATCCTGTCGCTTATCTGGCTCCCGACTTTCTTTTGGGAAGAAAGCAACAATAGGGTGAACGTCGCCAGACCCGAAGCGCCGGCTCCATTGAGCTTATGTCCGGCTTTCCGAACTCGCCGGCTCCGAAGAAATGCCCCGTAGAGGTATGTGCTCCTATTTGATTCATTTCTCTTTATAACCTTGGTGCTGTCTCATCTTTCTTAAATTTCATCTCAGAAATCACCCTCTTCCGGTGACTCTTCGGCGACCGGTCGGCCGCCTCCCAAGATCAACCCGTTGTAAGTGTTTTTCCACTATAACATCTGGTTCTTTGTAGGGTAGTAATATCCTTTGGATTCTGATCTTTCTATCTTGTAGTGCTCAAGCCAAGCGTCGGAAGACCCACAAGCCCTCCCCCGGCCCTGCTACTCAAGAACCGGAGCAAGAACAACCGGAGGAGCCACAACCAGATGTAGATCCTCCCATTGCCTCCACTGAGTCGGCTACTGAAGATATCATCCCGGAGAGCCCTCTAAGGGGTCCTTCAAAACCACCAAGTCCTGCCAAGACCACTGCAACTCCGGAAGTCGTGATCACTGGTTTTGCTCCTTAGTCTCCTCCGGCTCACGTGCTGACCAGGCATAAAGAGTCGCCCGAGGCCTCCAAGAAGCTGGACTTCGACTCTTCTTTTGAGAAGATGACGGTCGAAGAACTCCACGCCGGGTATACGAACTGGCTTTCCACCAGCCGAGATCTAGAACTTCGGCTAGGCAACTTGATGAAGCTAAACTATGAGGTACTCCTCCTCTTGCTATAACCTTACTTAGCCCCCAAGGTCCGGTTCAATTCTAGCTTAAGAGTTGAACCGGGTCTTTTCCGATCCTCTATAGAAAATCCAAATCCATTGCCCCCAAGGGCCGACTCAAACTTGATAAAGTTGAGTCGGAGCTTTAATGTAGATAGCCTGCAGAACCACTTGTAGCCCCAAGGGCCGACTCAAACTTGATAACGTTGAGTCAGAGCTTTTATTATAAGTCAATTTGAAGAGCCATATTGTAGCCCCCAAGTTCCGGATTAACTTTGATGAAGATGAGCCGGGACTATATTGATTTCTTGAAGATCAAATATACATTTGCCCCCAAGTGTCAAACATATTGCTTGCAATCTGCTTGAGATTTGTATAACTTTTTCTTTAACCTTCATCATTTGATACGATTTCCATTTTGGCGACTTACTCTATATTTTGATATGTCACAGGAAGCCTTAAATGAAGCCGGGTGCAGTTGATGGACCTGAAGACCAAACTGGCGGCTCAACAAGAAGCCCGCAACGTCGCCGATGAAAAGTGCCGGCTTCTCTCTGAAGTGCTGGCCACAATCAAGGCAGATTTTGCTGCTCTTAAGGAGTCAGCTGAATCTGAGAAGACCGCTTTGACCCAATGGGCGGATGACGCCGACCAGCGACTGATAGCTGTGGCGGATGAACTCCAAGGCTTGAAGCGCCACATAAGCAATATGTCAGCTGCCCTCTTTGGTAAGCTTTTGACAACTTTGTGTTTCAAATGGCTTCATCTTTACTTAGACTGGCGACTCACTGAATTGTCTGGTTTATACAGGTCCTAGGAGCCGGCAGTTGGCTTCTGATAGCCTGCTGCCGTTGAAGGCCATCTATACCTTAACTGAGCAGTTGTACTATGGTGCAATCTACACTATCAAGGCCATGCAATATAAGGATAAAATTCCGGCGACTCTCAGGGGTGTCTTAGAGCTCTTCTCCACCATCCGAAGCAGATCGCCGAACTCAAGAAATCAGCCGCCCACCAAGGGGCCATTGCGGGCATCAGCTGGGCTTTGGCCTTTGCTCCGGGCCTAATAGTCACCGAGATGATGGAGGGCTTCCCTTCAAGAAAAGATGATGGCTCAGAGTTTACTGACGCTGACTACAGCTGGTGCATGAAGGAGTCTCGCGTGTTAGCTTCTGTCTTGGCGGAGGAGGTTGATCTGTCAACTTATCAAGCAGCCTATGACCCGGTGCAGAAGAGAGTCTGCGGTCCTTTGTACGAGTGCAAAGACTTGACGCCTGCTCAGAGTAAGGACCTCTTTGCTCTAGATCTTGACCCGTCACCTTATTTCGAAGGCTCTTTTGCGGCTCTAATGAACTGCAATTGGGATTTGGACAACCTCCAGATCAGGGCCACAAAAGAGCCGACGCAGGATGACCCGTCAGCTAATTAGCTTCTGCTTTAAGAACTTGTATCAGCTTAACCCGCCGTGTGACGGCTAAAAAACTGGTCTGAAATTTTGATCTCCTTTGGGAGTGTAATAGCTAGATGAAACTTGTCTGAAACTTGTCATGATGTTTTTATAAGATGATCTGGTTTTTGGCTGCCATTTGTCTTTGTATGCTTTGAATCATTTAGACTTGCCTTGTCATCATAGAAGACACCTACAACCAAGATTTGGTAAGCTACACCCGGAGGTGGTGACTCCCTTTTTGGTAATTATGGCTAATCTGGTCAGCCGGAGATGGTGTAAAGCCTGGACGATAGGGCATTTTAGAAGATACACCCGGAGGTAATAATATGGCGTAAACGCCGGCGGATAAGCATTAGAAGCTGTACCCGAAGGTAAGAAGACGCCCTCGCCGTGGCTAATTTTCCTTAGCCGGATATTTATAAGAACAACTAATAGGCATTAGAACCTGTACCCGAACGTAAGAAGCCGCCGTTCACCGCAGCTAATTTTCCTTAGCTATTTTTACATGGCCTTACGCCGGCTAATAGGCATTAGAAGCTATACCCAGAGGTAAGAAGCCGCCGTTCACGGTTCAGGAGATGTTAGCTACCAATAGGTAAAAAACCTCTCATAACTGTGGCTAAACTGGTTAGCCGGAGATGGCATAAAGCCGGCTGATAGGGTGTTAGAAGCGGTACCCGTCGGTAAGAAGCCCCCCTCAGTAATACGGCGTGACCCACTGGCAGATAGGCGTTAGAAGTTGTACCCGGAGGTAAGAAGCCGCCCTCGCCACCACTCATTTTCCTGAGCCGTTTTTTTTGTTTTGTAGCATAAAGCCTGGTGACGCGGCTCATTTTCCTGAGCCGGGATTTTGTGGCATAACGCCTGGTGCCACGACTCATTTTCCTAGGCCGGGATTTTGTGGCATAATGCCTGGTGCCACAACTCATTTTCCTGAGCCGGGATTTTGTGGCATAACGCCTGGTGCCGCGACTCATTTTCCCAAGCCAGGATTTTGTGGCATAACACCTGACTGATAGGCATCTACTGCCGTTTGCCAATGTCAATTGATGCATCAACCGGAATACTGTGTAATCTTTTCCCATATGAGGATGTGTGAAACAGCAGAGGCTTCTTTATTTATACATCTATGATATGTACAATGATAGTGTACAACGGTGGGTCTCGATACCCTTTAAGTGAAATAGGGCCGGAGATGCGCGATGTTCCATGGCCGACGGGTCTCCTGACCTGCCGTATCTGAGTCATTTCGAATATCAATGAGATAATATGACCCGTTGTTTAGATTTCTGCTGACCACAAAGGGTCCTTCCCATGGAGGTGACAACTTATGCATATTTGTCTGGTCTTGAATCAGCCAGAGCACCAAGTCGCCCTCCTGGAATGTCCGGGTCTTGACCCTGCGGCTATGATAGCGGCACAGGTCTTGTTGATAAATCGCCGATCGGGCCGCTGCTAACTCTCGTGCCTCTTCCAAAGCATCCAATGCGTCTTGGCGTGCCATCTCGTTGTCTGTCTCAACGTAAGCCGCCACCCTTGGCGAGTCATGCCGGATGTCGCTGGGTAAGACGGCCTTGGCACCGTACACCATAAAGAAGGGCGTGAAACCCGTGGACCTGTTAGTGGTGGTTCTGATGCTCCATAAGACGGAGGGTAATTCTTTGACCCAACACCCGCGCGTTCATTGCAAAGGAACCATAAGCCGCGGTTTAATCCCTCTTAGAATTTCCTGATTGGCGCGCTCCGCCTGACCATTGGACTGTGGATGTGCCGCGACTGAAATGTCAAGCCGGATATGCTCTTCATCACATAATTTCTTCATAGCCCCCTTGGATAGATTTGTACCATTGTCAGTAATCATGCTGTGCGGGTAACCAAAATAGTAGATCAGCTTCTTAATAAATAGAACCGTTGTAGCCGCATCACATTTGCTGACCGGCTCTGCCTCTACCCACTTGGCAAATTTGTCAACCGCCACGAGGAGGTGCGTTTTCTTGTCCTTGGATCTCTTGAAGGGCCTGACCATGTCCAGCCCCTAGACCGCAAACGGCCAAGTGATTGGTATCATCCTTAGTTCTTGAGCCGGAACATGAGCACGCCGGCCAAATTTCTGACAGTCGTCACACTTGCGGACTAAATCCTCTGCATCCTTGTGAGTTGTTAACCAGAAGAACCCGTGCCGGAAAGCCTTGGCCACCAAAGATTTCGAGCCGGCGTGGTGTCCACAATCACCGGCATGAATTTCATTCAAGATCTGCCGGCCCTCCACTGGAGAAACACAACGTTGAAAAACCCCTGTTACACTGCATTTATGCAACTCACCATTAACTATCGTCATGGACTTAGAGCGTCGGGTGATCTCTCTGGATAGGTCTTCATCCTCAGGTAACTCGCCCCGGCTCAAATAGGCCAAATAAGGAATCGTCCAATCGAGGATAGCATGCAGAGCCACCACCAATTCTGCCTCCGGGTCAGGAACAGCCAAATCTTCCTGTGAAGGTATCGTGACAGTCGGATGGTGTAAGACGTCCAGAAAGACATTAGGCGGCACCGGCTTCCGTTGGGAACCTAGCCGTGATAAAGCATCAGCCGCCTCGTTCTTGCGACAATCAATGTGATCTACCTAATACCCTTTGAAGTGACCCGCAATAATATCAACCGCCTGCCTATAAGCCGCCATCCACGGGTCTTTGGAGTCCCAAGTGCTAGAAACTTGCTGAGACACTAGATCGGAGTCGCCCAAACACCTGACCCGGCTCAAATTCATCTCCTTGGCTAATCTAAGACCATGAAGCAAAGCCTCATACTCAGCCGCATTGTTAGTGCAGGGGAACATCAGCCGGAGCACATAACAAAACTTATCACCCTTGGGGGATGTCAGAACAACCCCCGCTTCGGACCCCTCCAACTGCTTGGATCCATCAAAGTGTATAGTCCAGTATGTGTTATCCGGCTTTTCTTCAGGAGCTTGACACTCTGTCCAATCATTTATGAAATCCACCAAAGCTTGGTATTTGATCGCCGTGCGAGGAACATACTTTAAATTAAGAGGTCCCAGCTCTAAGGCCCACTTAGCAATCCTACCTGTGGCTTCTCTGTTCCGGATAATATCCCCCAACGGAGCAGAGCTGGCCATAGTTATTTGGTGCCCTAGAAAGTAGTGTTTTAACTTGCGGCTGGCCATGAAAGTTCTGTATACCAGCTTCTGCCAATGCGGATATCTTTGCTTAGATTCTGCTAGGACCTCTGTAACATCCCAAAATTCCATTTTTGGAATGTTATGAATATAACTATGCATCTATCATCATCATTGCTTGAATGTATGCAAATGTTGAAATGCTTCTTTTAATTTTCTGAAAGCCCTTTCGATTCTCCCCATTATTGCTTTCACCCATTTGAAATCTTTGTAAAAATTTCAAATAAGAGAGGAGGAAGATGACACTCCACACCAGGACCAAACTGGTGATTTATTTGAACAATAAAATCTAGGGGTTATTTTGAAAATATTTGCAAAAAGAGATTTAAAACAAATAGGTCAATACTGAAAATAAATTTTTCTCAAAGTATTCAAATGTCAGAATAAAAATGTTCATTAAATAGTATATATTATTATGATAATTTTGATATATAATACTCCTATATTTAGAAATATAATAAATGGAATAAAAGCTTTTTACTATGCTGTTTTATTAAAAAAAGGAAAGAAATTATTGTTGATTCGGGCCGGCCCACTGCACTTATTGCCGAATCCCCTAGATTCCGGCCGACCGAGGCCCCACCGACGCGTTCCTTGTCGCTGACACCCGGGCCCCACCCCGACCGCCCGAAATCCCCGCGTCGGTCGTCTCCCTCGCGCGCGCGCCGGCGCCGGCGAGATCCCTCCTCGCCGGATCTCTCATTCCTTCCATCCCCGACGCCACCTCTGGCGTATAAATAGAGCCCCAGACCCCCGCATCCATTCCCCCCCCCCGAGACCTCTTCTTCCATCTCCAGACCGCTGCCAATTCCTCGCCGGACTTCCTCGACCACCGGAGCTCCCCTCGGTCGTAGCCATCGCCTCGGTCGTCCTCGCCCCTCCCCGACGCCTCCGTTCGACGCCGGAGGACCGCCACTGTCGCCCAAGCCTCTTTGCTGCGTCCCTTGACCACCGGAGCCACCTCCGGCGACTTCCTCGACCACCGGCCGCCGCCTCCATCGCCGGAACGTCACCCCCTCCCCTCCGGTAAGCCGTCGACACTCCCCCTCCCTCCGATTCAAATCTAACGGCCCAGATTAGAAGCCACTTAAACCGAACCGTTTTCCTCTTCGGTCCGGTCGTCTGCCCGCAACCACCTAACACACGCGCTAGCTAGCCAATAGGATCGTGCCACGTCACCCCTGGCCGTCCGTTAGATATTTCACCTTTTCCTGATTTTTATTTAGAAAACAGAACCTGTTCTAAAAATTTTTTGTGAATAAATTTTAATCTATTTAATATTTTGAGTTGATTATTTTTGCAATAGCTCACATTTTTTATGTAGTTTCACCCTGTACTGTTAAATTTCAAATTTGAACTATAAAATTTGAATTGAATCAAATGTGCTCAAAATATTCAAATCCGAATAACTAGAGTTTGAAAATAGATTTTAACATGAATCTTTTTTCTACTATTTCGTATTAGTTAGGACTACCTTCATGCTTAGTTTGAGAATTTTTAGGATGAATTTGATTAGTGTTTTAGCTAAAACCAGATTCTGCCTATTAGTTAGTATAGTTTAATTTAACTTAGTTTTAGTTAGTTCAAATTAGAATTTAGTTTTATTTGTTTAATAGGTTCTGTTAGTTAAATATTAGGTGTTTTACTTACTGTTAAAATTAACATTAATTGTTTAGTTTATATCTTTGTTAGCATAGGAATCTGAACACATTTTCAAATAGGTTTAATTTGCACTAAAACAAGTAGTTAGTAATAGTTTTCTTCCAACAAGTTTTATATAATTTAATTCTGTTTTTCTAAGACAAGTTTTACTAATTTCCATTCTGTTAAGATAATGTCTTAGTAATAAATAATAAGTTAGTTTCATTCTTTTGTTAGTAAAACTATAGCTACCTCATCAAATAGTGTTTAACCAAACTTTTATAAACTTTACTAAAGTTTTTCTTAACAAACTTTAAATTGATTTTATTCTGTTTATTAGTAAAAATATTTATGGTTTACTTGCTGTCAACCATTTTTGGTTAATACAAATAGTTTAGTAGTGATTTTCCCATCATCTTTTAGAAAACAAACTTTGTGTATCTTCTTGCTTGTGATTTGTGCATTGTTTTGTCTTGAATGTTTACTACTACTTTGTTGATGTGTGTGTTAGCTACATTATTTTTGTATTCTTATTGAGTGTTTGTTTGCTTCGTTAGATTATCCGGAGTGCGAAGCTTGTTACCTAGAGTCACTCACGTACGAAGATCAGCAATCAGGCAAGTCACCTTGATCATGTTTTACCCATGTTTTATACGCATTAGTTCTACCATCTCCCCATTGCATGCAAGATAGGTTAGTTGGAAACTTGGTTACATTGAAGTGGTATCATGTGGTAGGTGCCCCCTCAACCCCTTTTACAACCTTGGTCCCCGCGAAACGTTAAATTTTGTTTTGCTATGCTGTTAGTAGACGGGGTGGGTTGTGTGAATCATGAGAGTTGTGAGGTAACAACTTCAAGACCTATGATGATCAAGACTTCAAGACTCAAGTTTTCAACATACCTCTGGGTGGATGATGGTTGGAACGGCGCCCTGGGGATATACCAGTGGTTAGCCTAGGTGTTGCTGGGGAAGTGCCAGTATTCACGCGGAAAGGTCCACCCAGGCACGAAGGGATGGAAGGATGCTTCAAGACCCAAGGCTTACCTGCACAGCCACAAGCCATTATGGGCTCTGGCTTGGTTGGATATTGTGGCGACATTGGACAGGTGGTGCTACGAGATGTAGAAGAACGGTAGGAAAGGATGGGCACCGTCGGAGTCTCTGTGGAACCCCTTAGAAGACCATGTTTTGGTCATCCGTTCCTCAAGCATCCTGAAGTGCGAGGAGTCAAACGGAGGCGATCAAATCTTGTGGGGAACGTGTGCAAAGCTCTGCAGAGTACTCAAACCTAATCGATTAGCCATGTCCACGGTCATGGACGACTTGAGCCAAAGGAACTGAAACTTCCGGAATTCTCAACACAAATTAATATGATGATGTGGTTATTAATAATTTGGGTATGAGAATTGGTTGGCGGAACCATCTCATTAATCAACCAACTTAGTAATATTTTTGCCTAGCCCCTCTCTTGATGTAGGAAAAACTTGGCTTTATGCAAAAACTTACCACCCCACCTGCCATATATGCATATAGACTAGCTAATTATTTTCACCCCCCTCTCTTGTGACTTTGCCGGCATATTCCATATGCTGACCTACACGGCTGCAACATATCATGTTGCAGAGTACTTTTCCGACCAGGAGTGAAGACACGCTCTACGCTTGGTGAGATGCCCTTGGAGTCAGATGGACACATCTAGCATGACGCTTCCGCAAGACTTAGTTATTCTCATGAGTTGGCCTTCGGCCACTTTATTGTAATGATTATTGTAATAAAGGACTCAATATGAGATCTCGTTAATAAAATGTTGTGTGATTTCCCTTTGATATATACATTGATGTACCGTGTGTGTACTAGCATGATCCTGGGATGGTACGGAAACACCGGAGACTTGACCTTTCAGGTCGGGTCGCTACAGAGATGGTATCAGAGCACACGCTGACCGTAGGACGTAACCTCTAGGATTGGAAAAGCCTTAGGATTATTCTGTTCCTCTGTTTTACAAATACTTATACTTTTCTCCTCTGCTCATTCCTGATTTTTCCTCTCCATTGTTCTCAACTTTTCTAGATGGCCACCTTCACCCCCGTTCGCTTCACGGAGTTCTGCCAGCCAGATGCCACCATGCCTTTTGGCAAGGAGCTGATCCAGATAGTCAAGGATGTGAAGATTGCTTTGCCGACCATCACCGGATATGCGATCACGTCTTTTCCTCAGGACGCTCACTACAGGATTGAAGTTCATATCCCCAGGAGGACCTTCGGATTTATCACCGAGTCCATAGACTTCAAGTTTATGGCACCTAGTTGGATTCTCGGGAGAGACATGGCAATTCACCGTGCTCTCGGACGTATTCGGGAGGAATACAGAGGAGGTCCCATTTCACGAGACCTCAGCATGGTTTGCCGCAGAGATGCCCATGGCAACATCATCACCAACCCCACTGGAGACTCCGCCATATCATATATCCAGACCCTGGAGACGCATGTCAGGACGCTGGAGCTTCGTGTTCGTGCTGACACAAAGACTATCAAGAACCTGATGAACCGCGAGCTGGACCTTGAAGCTGATCTGCGGGAGGCCAACTATGAACACGAGCATGAAGTAAAGGACTTCCTAGAGAGGATCGATGAGCAAAATGCACGCATCGCAACTCTGGAGGAACAGCTAGACATGGGGGAAAACCTTCATCCCGAAGGAGATATGGCACCCTTCATCAGCGACGATGAAGATTATGACGAGAGCACCACCGGAGGACCCATGACTATGCTCTTCAGAGGAGAACTTTAGTCATGCCCTCCAATGTATCTTTTATTTTCCGACGTTGAATCGTAGGTCGATGTTTGGTTTGATTGAGTCTTGTATTTCCGATGTTTGAACTTGAATTGAATTAATGAATGAGTGATTGATATGAAATGTTTGTGCATTGCATATGGGTAGTGAATTTCTTCTATACCCTTGTTCTATTCTAATTCTCATCCCTCTGAAAACAGCAAGATGCCTCCACGCCGTGAGACCGACTCCACCTTCCCGCCGGAACTCACGCAACTCCTCCAGCAGAAGAATGCACTGATGCAGTTGTTGATTCAGAATCAGACCAACAACCAGAACAACAACAACCACCATCCACCCCAGGCTGACAATCTCACCCGTTTTCTGAGGTTGAATCCTCCAACTTTCTCCAGCAGCACTAAGCCCATTGTGGCAGATGACTGGCTCTGCAAGATGGAGAGATAACTCATCACCGCTGGATGCACTGACACTGAGAAGGTTAGCTTTGCCGCACATCAACTGGAAGGACCAGTAGCTTCATGGTGGGAGAACTACACCACCACTTATCCTATTGCAGGTGTGACTTGGGAGCAGTTCAAACTTGCTTTCCGCACCGCTCATGTCTCAGCTGGAGCCATGAGTCTGAAGAAGCGCGAGTTTCGCATCTTGCGCCAGGGTAATCGCTCCGTGGCCCAATATGTGGAAGAGTTCAGCATGTTGGCTCGTTATGCACCCGGAGATGTGGCCGATGATGCGGCCAAGCAGGAGAAGTTTCTGGAAGGACTCAACGATGAGTTGAGCATGCAACTGATAGTGGCTACCTTCAACAACTACCAAGAACTGGTGGACAAGGCCCTCATCTTGGAGGGTAAACAACAGCAGATTGAGAACCGCAAGCGGAAGTACACTCAGGGGAAGTTCAATTCTGGAGCTCATCAGAAGCTTCGTTATTCCCCGTACTCAGGGAATATCGGATCAGGAACCGGTAAGTTTGGAAAGCACACTCATGCCGTGCACAACCATGGAGGCCACAATCATGGAGGAAATGGGAACAACCGTCCCAACCATGGTAACTTCAAGAATGAGAATGGCAATGGAAACAATAACCAGCACCGTCACGCTCCGAAGGATCTGAGCCAAATCACTTATTTCAAGTGCAAGAAGACCGGGCACTATGCCAATGATTGTCCCCAGAGCAAGCAAGGCAATGGAAACGACAACAACAACGACAACGCAGCAGTTAAGAAGCCCAATCCGTTTCCCCGTGCTCAAGTGAACCACATCGATGTGGAAGAAGTCTATGATCAACCCGAGACTGTGGTTGGTAAGTTTTTATTGCATTCACGTCCTGTTACAGTACTTTTTGATTCCGGTGCAACTCATTCATTCATATCAAGGGTAGTTGTGGAAAAATATGGTTTGCCCACCAGAACCCTTAGTCAGCCCTTTAAGGTCAGTTCCCCAGGAGGTATGATGATGGCAGGGATAGGATGCCATGCCTTGAAACTCAATATAGGAAAACATGTTTTTCCCACCGACCTCATAGTCTTAGAGTCACAAGGATTGGATGTAATCCTAGGCATGGATTGGATGACCAAGTACGAAGGAAATCTTGACAGTCCCAGCAAGTCTGTCTTGCTCACCACCCCGGAGAACAAGAGGATTAAGTATGTATCCCGACGCACACGGATGAGCGCTCGGTTAAATTCTCTCACGGGAGTTGTTCAGGAGGAAGTACCTGTGGTAAAAGACTTTCCGGATGTATTTCCAGAAGAATTACCAGGCATGCCACCAGATAGGGAAATTGAGTTTCTAATAGAGTTACTACCAGGAACAGCTCCAATTTCCAGGAGACCCTATCGGATGCCCGCAAATGATCTACTGGAAATCAAGAAGCAAATCAAGGAGTTATTGGACAAGGGGTATATTCTCCCAAGTTCTTCACCTTGGGGAGCCCCAGTACTTTTGGTGGAAAAGAAGGATAAAACCTTGAGAATGGTAGTCGATTATCGTGCCCTGAACGAGGTGACTATCAAGAACAAGTATCCTCTGCCGATGATTAATGACTTGTTTGATCAGCTCGTAGGAGCCAAAGTATTCTCTAAGATCGATCTTCGATCAGGGTATCACCAGTTGAAAATTCGTGAATAGGATATACCCAAAACAGCTTTCACCACAAGGTATGGCTTGTATGAGTATACCGTCATGTCATTTGGTTTGACAAATGCTCCTGCTTACTTCATGAGTTTAATGAACAAAATATTCATGGAATACTTGGATAAATTTGTCGTGGTGTTCATTGACGACATTCTGATATTCTCCAAGAACGAGGAAGAACACAAGGAACATTTGCATTTAGTTCTGGAGAAGCTGAGAGAGCATCAGTTATATGCCAAATTCAGCAAATGTGAATTTTGGCTGACGGAAGTCGGATTCCTTGGACATGTTATTTCCGGAGATGGAATAGCAGTGGACCCAGCTAAGGTTGAAGCCGTCACCAAGTGGAAGTCACCCACCTCAGTTAAGGAAATCCGTAGTTTCCTCGGACTTGCCGGATATTACCGGAGGTTCATTGAGAATTTCTCAAAGATTGCCAAGCCCATGACAGAGTTGTTGAAGAAAGAATCCAAGTATGTTTGGACTGAGGAATGTGAAGCCAGTTTCCAGGAGTTAAAGAGACGTTTGGTCACAGCCCCAGTATTGATCTTGCCCAATATTCGGAAGGACTTCCAGGTCTACTGTGATGCATCACGTCAAGGACTCGGAGGAGTACTCATGCAAGATGGAAAGGTTGTAGCCTATGCTTCCAGACAACTATGACCTCATGAGTTGAATTATGCCACCCATGACTTGGAGTTAGCACCCGTAGTGCACGCACTCAAGACCTGGAGACATTTCCTTGTCGGAAATAGTTGTGATGTTTACACTGATCATAAGAGCCTGAAGTATATCTTCACGCAGAAGGAGTTGAACCTCAGACAGAGGAGATGGTTAGAGTTAATCAAGGACTATGACATGAGATTACACTACCATCCAGGTAAGGCTAATGTTGTAGCCGATGCCTTGAGTCGGAAAACTTATGTAAACACACTCACAGCGGGAGGATTACCCCAAGAGTTAGCCGATGATCTCAGAGAGCTCCGGCTAGAGATAGTCCCAAGAGGATATGTTGCCACACTACAAATTCAGTCCACCTTGACCGAAAGAATTCATGAAACCCAGAAGACGGACAAGGAAATAGCTGAGATTAAGAAAAGAATGAAAGATGGTAAAGCTAAAGGTTTTCGTGAGGATGAGCAAGGAACTCTGTGGTTTGAGAACCGCATATATGTGCCCAATGACCCAGAGCTCATGAAGTTGAAACTTCAGGAAGCCCACGATTCACCTTACTCGATACACCCAGGTAATACCAAGATGTATCTGGACTTGAAAGAAAGCTATTGGTGGACAGGTATGAAGAAGGACATTGCGGAACACGTTGCAATATGTGATGTTTGTCAGCGAGTAAACGCGGAACATCAGAAACCAGCAGGGTTACTCCAACCTTTGCCGATACCCGAGTGGAAATGGGAAAAGCTTGGTATGGATTCATCACAAGATTGCCCAGGACCCGTTCAGGTTATGACTCCATCTGGGTAGTGGTTGATCGCTTGACCAAGGTGGCTCATTTCATCCCGGGGAAGACCACCTACACCAGTGCTAAGTTAGCCAAGATATACATGACCAGGATCGTGTGTCTGCATGGAGTTCCAAGGAGTATCGTGTCAGATAGAGGAACACAATTTACCTCAAAGTTTTGGCATCAGCTACATGAAACTTTGGGTATGAGGCTAGAGTTTAGTACAGCCTTTCATCCACAGACAGATGGCCAGACTGAGAGAGTCAATCAGATTCTGGAAGACATGTTGAGAGCTTGTGCACTAGACTATGGGTCTAGTTGGGATGATAACTTGCCTTACGCAGAATTCACATACAACAACAGTTATCAGACGAGTCTCAAGATGGCCCCTTTCGAAGCTTTATACGGAAGGAGGTGCAGAACACCACTGACGTGGGATGGTGTTGGAGACCGAAAACTTTTTGGTCCCGACCTTATTCGCGATTCAGAGGATAAAGTCAAGTTGATTCGTGACAGACTCAAGATAGCTCAATCCCGGCAGAAGAGCTACGCTGACAACAAACGCAAGGAAGTAACATATGAAGTGGGAGACCGAGCATATCTTCGTGTGTCCCCACTTAGAGGAATCAAGAGGTTTGGTGTTAAAGGAAAGATAGCACCCAGGTTCATAGGCCCCTACAAAATTCTTGAACGCAGAGGTGAAGTTGCATACAAGCTGGAATTGCCGGAAGGACTGTCCGGAGTTCATGGTGTGTTCCATGTGTCCCAGCTGAAGAAATGCCATGTTGAGATGGCTGATATCCCTTTGAGAGACACCGTGCCCCTAGAGGCCATACAGCTTGATAGTGATCTGACTTACGAGGAGAAGCCTGTCAAGATCCTCGAGACTACCAACAGAGTTACCCGCAGCAAGATCATCAAGTTCTGTAAGGTTCTGTGGAGTCACCACACCGAGGAAGAAGCCACCTGGGAACGCGAAGAAGATCTTCGTAGAGACCACCCACACCTATTTTCTAGCCAACCCGAATCTCAGGGGTGAGATTCATCTTAAGGTGGGTAGGTTTGTAACATCCCAAAATTCCATTTTTGGAATGTTATGAATATAGCTATGCATCTATCATCATCATTGCTTGAATGTATGCAAATGTTGAAATGCTTCTTTTAATTTTCTGAAAGCCCTTTCCATTCTCCCCATTATTGCTTTCACCCATTTGAAATCTTTGTAAAAAGTTCAAATAAGAGAGGAGGAAGATGACACTCCACACCAGGACCAAATTGGTGATTTATTTGAACAATAAAAACCAGGGGTTATTTTGAAAATATTTGCAAAAAGAGATTTAAAACAAATAGGTCAATTCTGAAAATAATTTTTTCTCAAAGTATTCAAATGTCAGAATAAAAATGTTCATTAAATAGCATATCTTATTATGATAATTTTGATATATAATACTCCTATATTTGGAAATATAATAATTTCAATAAAAGCTTTTTACTACACTGTTTTATTAAAAAAAAGGAAAGAAATTATTGTTGATTCGGGCTGGCCCACTGCACTTATTGCCGAATCCCCTAGATTCCGGCCGACCGACGCCCCACCGACGCGTTCCCTGTCGGTGACACCCGGGCCCCACCCCGACCGCCCGAAATCCCCACGTCGGTCGTCTCCCTCGCGCGCGCCGGCGCCGGCGAGATCCCTCCTCGCCGGATCTCTCGTTCCTTCCATCCCCGATGCCCCCTCTGGCGTATAAATAGAGCCCCAGACCCCCGCATCCATTCCCCCCGAGACCTCTTCCTCCGTCGCCAGACCGCCGCCAATTCCTCGCCAGACTTCCTCGACCACCAGAGCTCCCCTCGGCCGTAGCCATCGCCTCGGTCGTCCTCGCCCCTCCCCGACGCCTCCGTTCGACGCCGGAGGACCACCGCTGTCGCTCGAGCCTCTTCGCTGTGTTTCTTGACCACCGGAGCCACCTCCGGTGACTTCCTTAACCACCGGCCGCCGCCTCCATCGCCGGAACGTCACCCCCTCCCCTCCGGTAAGCCGTCGACACTCCCCCTCCCTCCGATTCAAATCTAACGGCCCAGATTAGAAGCCACTTAAACCGAACCGTTTTCCTCTTCGGTCCGGTCGTCCACCCGCAACCACCGAACACACGCGCTAGCTAGCCAATAGGATCGTGCCACGTCACCCCTGGCCGTCCGTTAGATATTTCACCTTTTCCTGATTTTTATTTAGAAAACAGAACGTGTTCAAATTTTGTTTTGTGAATAACTTTTAATCTATTTAATGTTTTGAGTTGATTGTTTTTGCAATAGCTCACATTTTTTATGTAGTTTCACCCTGTACTTTTAAAATTCAAATTTGAACTATAGAATTTGAATTGAATCAAATTTGTTAAAAATATTCAAATCCGAATAACTAGAGTTTGAAAATAGATTTTGACATGAATCTTTTTGCTGCTGTTTGGTATTAGTTAGGACTACCTTCATGCTTAGTTTGAGAATTTTTAGGATGAATTTGATTAGTGTTTTAGCTAAAACCAGATTCTGCCTATTAGTTAGTATAGTTTAATTTAACTTAGTTTTAGTTAGTACAAATTAGAATTTAGTTTTATTTGTTTAATAGGTTCTGTTAATTAAATATTAGGTGTTTTACTTACTGTTAATAATAACATTAATTGTTTAGTTTATATCTTTGTTAGCATAGGAATCTCAACACATTTTCAAATAGGTTTAATTTGCACTAAAACAACTAGTTAGTAATAGTTTTCTTCCAACAAGTTTTATATAATTTAATTCTGTTTTTCTAAGATAAGTTTTACTAATTTCCATTCTGTTAAGATAATGTCTTAGTAATAAATAATAAGTTAGTTTCATTCTTTTGTTAGTAAAACTATAGCTACCTCATCAAATAGTGTTTAACCAAACTTTTATAAACTTGACTAAAGTTTTTCTTAACAAACTTTAAATTGATTTTATTCTGTTTATTAGTAAACATATTTATGGTTTACTTGCTGTCAACCATTTTTAGTTAATAAAAATAGTTTAGTAGTGATTTTCCTATCATCTTTTAGAAAACAAACTTTGTGTATCTTCTTGCTTGTGATTTGTGCATTGTTTTGTCTTGAATGTTTACTAGTACTTTGTTGATGTGTGTGTTAGCTACATTATTTTTGTATGCTTATTGAGTGTTTGTTTGCTTCGTTAGATTATCCGGAGTGTGAAGCTTGTTACCTAGAGTCACTCATGTACGAAGATCAGCAATCAGGCAAGTCACCTTGATCATGTTTTACCCATGTTTTATACGCATTAGTTCTACCATCTCCCCATTGCATGCAAGATAGGTTAGTTGGAAACTTGGTTACATTGAAGTAGTATCATGTGGTAGGTGCCCCCTCAACCCCTTTTACAACCTTGGTCCCCGGGAAACGTTAAATTTTGTTTTGCTAGTGTGAATCATGAGAGTTGTGAGGTAACAACTTCAAGACCTATGATGATCAAGACTTCAAGACTCAAGTTTTCAACATACCTCTGGGTGGATGATGGTTGGAACGGCGCCCTGGGGATATACCAGTGGTTAGCCTAGGTGTTGCTGGGGAAGTGCCAGTATTCACACGGAAAGGTCCACCCAGGCACGAAGGGATGGAAGGATGCTTCAAGACCCAAGGCTTACCTGCACAGCCACAAGCCATTATGGGCTCTAGCTTGGTTGGATATTGTGGCGACATTGGAGAGGCGGTGCTACGAGATGTAGAAGAACGGTAGGAAAGGATGGGCACCGTTGGAGTCTTAGTGGAACCCCTTAGAAGACCATGTTTTGGTCATCTGTTCCTCAAACATCCTAAAGTGCGAGGAGTCAAACGGAGGCGATCAAATCTTGTGGGGAACGTGTGCAAAGCTCTGCAGAGTACTCAAACCTAATCGATTAGCCGTGTCCACGGTCATGGACGACTTGAGCCAAAGGAACTGAAACTTCCGGAATTCTCAACACAAATTAATATGATGATGTGGTTATTAATAATTTGGGTATGAGAATTGGTTGGCGGAACCATCTCATTAATCAACCAACTTATTAATATTTTTTCTTAGCCCCTCTCTTGATGTAGGAAAAACTTGGCTTTACGCAAAAACTTACCACCCCACCTGCCATATATGCATATAGACTAGCTGATTATTTTCACCCCCCTCTCTTGTGACTTTGCCGGCATATTCCATATGCTGACCTACACGGCTGCAACGTATCATGTTGCAGAGTACTTTTCCGACCAGGAGTGAGGACACGCTCTACGCTTGGCGAGATGCCCTTGGAGTCAGATGGACTCATCTACCATGACGCTTCCGCAAGACTTAGTTATTCTCATGAGTTGGCCTTTGGCCACTTTATTGTAATGATTATTGTAATAAAGGACTCGATATGAGATCTCGTTAATAAAATGTTGTGTGATTTCCCTTTGATATATACATTGATGTACCATGTGTGTACCAGCATGATCCTGGGATGGTACGGAAACACCGGAGACTTGACCTTTCAGGTCGGGTCGCTACAACCTCACTAATATAATAAACCGGCCTTTGCATGGGATACTCCTTCCCAGCCTGCTTGCGCTCGACCACAATTACAATGCTGGCTGCCCTGTTGTTAGCCGCCACATAAAGGAGCAACGGTTCTTTCTCAGTCGGAGTGGCTAACACTGGCGGCTCAGTCAGCTGTTTCTTATGCGCCTCAAGTGCTTCACCCCCACTTTGCTCCAGACAAACTTGTCTGTCTTCTTCATCATCTGATATAAAGGAATAGTCTTCTCTCCAAGGCGGCTTATGAACTGGCTCAACGCAGCAATCCTTCCTGCCAGGCACTGAACATCATTAATGCAACCGGCTCTCCTAGAGAAGTAATAGCCTTGATTTTATCTGGGTTAGCCTCAATGCCACGCTCAGAGACCAAGAAACCCAAAAGATTTCCTGCTAGAACCCCAAAGACACACTTGGTCGGGTTAAGCATCATCTTGTAGACCCGGAGATTGTCAAAGGTTTCCTTTAGGTCCTGCAAAAGAGTCTCCTTCCTTCTGGATTTGAATACGATGTCATCCACATAAGCATGAACATAACGACCAATTTGACTGTGAAGGCAATTCTGTACGCACCGTTGATAAGTCGCCTGGGCACTCTTGAGCCCGAAAGGCATAGAGACATAACAGAATGCCCCAAAGAGTGTAATGAATGCCATCTTCTCCTAGTCTTTCACTGCCATCTTGAACTGATGATAACCGGAATAAGCATCCAGGAAGCATAAGCTTTCACATCCTGCTGTACCATCAATGATCTGATCAATACGTGGGAGGGAAAAGGGATCAGCTGGACAAGCCTTGTTAAGGTCCGTGTAATCCACACACATATGCCATGTGCCATTCTTTTTAAGCACCAGCACTAGGTTAGCCAACCATTCCGGGTGAAAAACTTCAAAAATAAAACCTGCAGCCAAGAGCCGGGCAACTTCTTCCCCAATAGCCATGCGTCTCTCCTCATTGAACCGCCACAAAAACTGTTTGATCGGCTTAAACTTTGGATCCACATTAAGGTTGTGCTCAGCGAATTATCTTGGTACACCTGGCATGTCAGAGGGCTTCCATGCAAAGATGTCCCGATTCTCACGGATGAATTAGATGAGCGCGCTTTCCTATTTGGGATCCATATGAGCTCCAATGATGAACTGCTTAGATGAGTCACCCGTATTGAAATCTACTGCCTTGGTATCATCTGCTGAAAACTTGAGGGGCGGCTCAACCTCCATGGTTGGCTTTTTCAGGGGGGTCATATCCTCCGGATCAACATTCTCCTTATAAAACTTAAGGTCCTCCTGTGCGCAACTGGACCCTGCATAAGCCGCATCTCCTTCTTCACACTCAATAGCCGTGTTTCGATTACCATGAACGGTGATGGTACCGTTTAAGCCGGGCATCTTGAGCTGTAAGTAAACATAACAAGGCCGAGCCAGGAACTTAGCATAAGCCAGCCGTCCAAACAAGGCATGATAAGGGCTCTTGATCTTAACCACCTCAAACCATAAGGACTCCACTCTGTAGTTGTATTCATCGCCAAAAGCCACTTCCAAAGAAATCCTGCCCACTGGATGCGCCAACTTACCCGGCACCACACCATGAAAAACAGTGGACGAAGGTTTTAAGTCCTTGTCGAGCAACTTCATCCGCCGAAAGGTGTCATAATAAAGGATGTTTATGTTGCTGCCGCTAGCACCTTGTTCAATATATATCCACCCACTTGGGGGGCTACAAGCAAAGCCAGCCGCCCCGGGTCATCAATGTGTGGCGGGTGATCTTCATGGCTCCATGTTATGTCATATTCAGACCACTTTAGATACTGTGGAAGAGCTGGCGTAACCGCATTAACCGCCCGTTTTTGCAACTTCTGGTCCCGTCTATTGAGACTAGTCGTGAACACATGGTACTGCCCGGAGCTGAGCTACTTCGGGTTACTCTGAAAACCGGACTGATTCCGCTGTCGCTGTTGTTGTTGATTATTATTACCAGAGTGCGGCTGCTATCCCCCGTGAGTATCCTGACCCAGATGACCGGATGCTGAACCGCCAGAACCAAATCCGGCTCTTGACCCGCCATGTCCTAGGCCGCCTGGCGGGCCGCCACCGCGATGGTTAGGTTGTGTGACATACCGCTTGAACTTCTTCATAAAAGAACAACTCTCCCATGTATGATTTGCCAGCCTATCAGGCAAACTGTGAGTCAGACAAGGTCACTTAAGCAACTCTTCCATCTTCGAGGAAAAATTATCCTTGCCTGAGGGCGGTCCAAACCTCTTATTGCCCTTGGGATGATTCTGCTGGGCATTTGTGCTGGCCACCAGCTCTGATCCTGCTTCTGGATTCTTGCGCTTACTCTGGCTACCATTGTTTACCGCACCCTTGCCTTGGTTGCCCTTCTTGCCTTGACTAGCCTTCTCCTCATCAGAACCCAGATCCTTCGTGCTGTCTGAGTCGGCGTATTTCGTGAGAGCCGTCATGAGCTCTCCCATGTCCTGGCACGTACGCTTGAGCCGGCCAAGTTTTTGCTTTAGAGGAATAAAGTGAAAGTTCTTCTACAAGATCAACACCGCTTGAACCGCCGTGATCTGCTCTGATGCATGAATAATTGTCGAGACCCGCCGTACCCAATGATGAGCCGACTCACTCTCCTGTTGGACACAGTGATCAAGATCCACAATAGTCACAGGCTACTTGCATGTCCCTTGAAAGTTTTTAGTGGATCGAGCGCTGAGCTCTGCCCATGAATTGATGGTATTAGGTGGTAACCCCTTTAGCCATGTACGAGCTGGGCCTTCAAGCATCATGAAAAAATACTTGGCACAAACTACCTCACTAACATCCAGCATCTCCATGGCCAGTTCATAGATTTCCACCCGGGCCTTCGGGGGTAAATCAACGGTGTAGTTTGGGACCTTGCGGGGACCTTTGAAGTCTTTCGGCAACCGCTCGCTCCGAAGAGCCGGCGATAGACACGGCAGCCCTCCCGTCCTGGGGGTTACTCCTACCCCTATGAAAACGGAAGGCCTGGGCTCTTGGTAAGCCGGTCTAGCTGGTGCCTCTTGCGACCTTCCCGCATGGTTTACACATGCCTGTGTATCTCTTCGCGGTCGGTGACCCGTTGGAATCTCTCTGTGATGGTTGTTGCTGGAATCTGCTGGTGACTCGTAGCACTGGCTAAAACAACGGCTAGGAAGAGGGGTTGAATGGAAACAACACCGGCTATGAGCGTATCTCTCCTGCTGGGCCATGGCCATCTGCAAGTACCCGATGGCGTTCCGCACATCCTTTGCAAAGGGTGCTTCATTCGGCATAGGGATTGTCTCAAGCCGGCTGGCAGCTGCTACCATATTCTTGGCCGGGTTAGAATAATGACCCGCCGGCGTTGGAAAGCCCCTAGGTGAAGCTTCGTTACGTTGGGCTGGATGAGTTGCCAGCCGTTGCATTGGGCGGCTCTCGGGCGCGCCCGCGGCTCGCCCTGCGCCAGGGGTATTAAAGAGGTTCCTTGCTTCGTAACGCTCTGGTAGACAGGACTAATGCCTCCTCTGGTGTACCGCCACTGCTGACATTTGGTCCAGCCTAGATGGAAAGCATCTGTCTTGATACGTTCTGCCTCTTCTTCCATCTGGACTTACAGCTTAGCCATCCTTTGTCGTTCCTCTGCCATCCGGCCCTTAATCCTTGCAATCTCTAGATTCCGAGCTGCTTGATTATCTGGTGTGACTTCAGTGGCCATGAGAGCCGTGAGTTCATCCATCAACTCCACAAGAACTTGAGCCAAAGGCGGCGGGTTATCACCCGAAGTGGCGGCTCCCGCGGCTGTGTTACTTGCGGCTGGGGCTGATCCCGTCATGAACACCGCCGCATGAACCGGAGGTTTCCTAACGTCCGACTCAAAGCCATCTGACTCAGGGTATGCATCGTTGTAGCCCCCAAGGCCACCGTTGCAGAGATGGTACACTAATTCTGTTTCTCCACTTGAAGATTCATCTTCTGAATAAACAAGGGTTTCCTGTGACCCGGATGCTTCCAGATCCATACCTTGAGTGAAGCCTACAAAGACATGAGTCTGACCCGGATCGACGCAGGCAGGCCGCACGTTACTTGCAGACTGGAGACGCCGAACCGGCTCGACGATGTTGGTGCAGACGTCCGGCCCAGGTGTAGATCGATCAGCCCTTCCGATGAAAACGTGGATCCCGCCGAACGGAACCCGGAATCCATACTCCACGGACTCAGCGTCCAGCCCCCAGCCGGCATCGTCGATGTAGAACCGGCCGCGGCGACTCTTGCTCATCCTTCCGACCACGTATCCTTCGAGCCCTGGGAGAGAGCCCTTTGAGAACTCAACACCACCAAGCGCAATCCCCATGGTGGGCACCAACTGTCGTGGATTTATCACGGCAGATGTCTGGGTGAACGGACTTGGATTCGAGGCCATCGCTAATGTGATGGACTCAAAGGGGTTGATTGGGAAGAAGGACACGAGTTTACCCAGGTTCGGCCCCTCAAGTCGAGGTAATAGCCTACGTCCTGCTTGTTCTTGTATTACTTGTTGTATCGATTACAAGGGAGCTAAAGCTTGACCTAGTTCTCGATAACCTAATCTCTAAGTCGCCCCGGGTCTGCCTTTATATAGGAGGTCAGGACCACAGGTCTTTACAATTGTCTAACCGAGTCTCATTATCTATCTGAGTCTTCCTCTATCTTCTTGTCCAAGCTGTCCCCGAGCGGCTTACACGCTCGGGTCTTCTCCGTCCGGGCCACCTTGCGGCCCACACCTTGAGCCGCTTATCTTCCTGGGCCGTAGACTTTATGGCTCACCTTTGGGCCGGCTCACGAGCCATCAATATGACCCGGAACCTTAATGGCGGGTCATATTGCGGGGTTATATCCCCAACAGGAACCATCATGATCATGTCCTTTCTCTCCTTCAAGACCATCGGTGTCATTGAGATACGACAAGAAATCACCTTCACCTCAGATTAAGTCCCCCAACAATTGTTCTTGTTCCAAGTCTCTTTGATTCGTAGTTTCTGCAAATATTAAAACATGACAATTAATATACTTATCTATGATTTGGGTGGCCTCGACAATGCTTCCAGGGTTAGGGGTGTACCTCGACACTTCTAGGGTTTGGTCGGGCGAGAGGGCGGGATTCACTTAACCTTTTACGGATTCAATCAAGCTGATAATTCCACATGACATGTCTGTCATCCCCCTCATTTCGAAGTTATCGGGGAGGGGATAAATGACAATGATGCTCACCCCTACAGTCCGACGTCCGATGTCCCCCCTCATGTCCAACATCTGATGCCCCCCTCATGTTGAAGTTATCGAGGAGGGGGTAGACGACAACGACGCTCACCCCATATGTATGATGTTCGATGTCCCCCACATGACATGTCCGACGTCCCCTCATGTCGAAGTTATCGGGGAGGGGGTAGATGACAACGACGCTCACCCATCATGTCCGACGTCCCCTCTCATGTCCGACGTCCGACGTCCCCCTCATGTGGAAGTTATCAGGGAGGGGGTAGACGACAATGACGCTCACCCCTCATGTCCGATGTCTGACGTCCCCCCTCATGTCCAACATCTGACGTCCCCCCTCATGTCAAAGCTATCAGGGAGGGGGTAGACAACGAAGAATATTGACAGGGCGGGGACGACCAAGTTTTCATGAACAAGCACTATGAACAAAAAATATAGACCAAGTTTTCATGAACAAAAAAATATGGAAAAAAAAGTTGAACAAATATTGACGTGGCGGTGGCGGCGGCGATGGTGGGGGCGGGGGCGGCAACAACGGCGATGGCGATGACAGCGGCGGCGACGACGACGGGCGCGGGGGTGGGGACGACAGCAACGGCGGGGGCGGGGATGATGGCGACGAGCAGGGGACGACGGCGACGGGCGGGGGCGGGGACAAAGGCGACGGGCGGGGGGCTGAGGACGACGGTGACGAGCGGGGGCGGGGACGACGGCGACGGGCGGGGGTGGCGGGCGGGGGCGGCAGTGACGGGCGGTAGCGGCGACGACGGCGATGGGGACGACGGCGACGGGCAGGGGCGGTGACGACGGGGGCGGGGACGATGGCGGCGACAGGGGCAATGGCAACGATGAGGCAACAGGGATGAGGACGGCGGGATCAAGGCAACAGGTAGATGAAATTTTCTAAGTGTCAACTTATATACAAGAAGCATTGGTCCCGGTTCGTGGCACCAACCGGGACCAATGCCCCCCTTTAGTCCCGGTTTGTGCCACCAACCGGGACCAAAGGCCCGTTTTCAGCAGCCCAAGCGGCGGGAAAAAGGGACCTTTCGTCCCGGTTGGTGCCACAAACCGGGACCAAAGGTCCCTTTTCGTTAGGGCGGGAAGCAGAGACCTTTGGTCCTAGTTGGTGGCACCAACCGGGACTAAAGGTGGGTATTGGTCCCGGTTGGTGCCACCAACCGGGACCAAAGGTCCCTTTTCGTCAGCCCAAAGGGCGGGAAGGAGACCTTTGGTCCCGGTTGGTGGCACCAACCGGGGCTAAAGGTGGGTATTGGTCCCGGTTGGTGCCAGCAACCGGGACCAAAGCCCTGTTCCTTGCATGATGGGAGTTTAGTACCACCTCGCCGAGCGAGGAGCGCTCGTACTGGTTTATAAGCGTGGTTGAACTAACTGTCGCGAGCTCCTCTCTACCGTAGGCAGTGCATGCCTAATTGTCTCTGCCTGTTGGGCCTACTTGCCACGTGGGCCTGCGTCTTGGCCCATGTAAATTGGGTTACTAGTCGTATGCAGGCCATGGTTGCTTAGAAGGTGGGCATTTTTTATGTTATTTTTTTGCATATTAAAAGTTCTTAACAAAAAAATACTTTATGGTGGGGGGACTTTAGTCCCACCTCGCCAAGCGAAGAGCACGAACCTGTCCATAAGCCCCGCCGTGGGAGCTACGTTGAGCTCCTCTGAAATTGAAAATAGATGCCCTTATACAGGAAATTTAACCTAAATATAAAATGCTAGTTAGGCGCCTCACTAGCACTTTGAATTTAGGTTCAATTTTCTCTATAACCGCATCTATTTTCACTTTTACCAATTTTTATATTATTTTTTTGCATATTAAAAGTTCTTAACAAAAAATACTTTATGTATATTCTTTTTGCTATTAAAGTTTTTAACAAAAAAACTTTGATAATTTTAGTTTAGTATTGTTTTTTCTTTATTTTTTAATTTTTCCAGTATTTTTGTTTTGTTTTTTTTCTTTCTTTCTTTATTTTTATTTGTTTTCCAGTATTTTTTTATGTTATTTTAGTTCATTCTTTTGAACAAAAAATAATTTGATAATTTTGGTTGCAGAATTTTCCTTATTTTTCTTTTGTTTTTTTCTTTATTTTTTTCTGTTTTTTTGCTTACTTTATTTTCACTGTGTTTTATCATTATATTCTTTTTTCTATTAATGTTTTGAACAAAAAATACTTTGATAATTTTAGTTGCATAATTTTTATATAATTATAGTTTCAAAAATACTAGAGGTTTACAAAAGCTTTTTAGTTGATTCTTTTTGAACTCCACTCCCATGATGTTTTGAAACAAATTAAAAAGCACTGGAAATGAACTGTGGGAAGGTTGAAAGTTGGCATGGTATCATCATTTCACCCACATAGCATGTGCTAAAAAGTTGAGAGGGTTATGGCAAAAACCGGATGCACTTCGTGTACAAAATGGACAATCTCTTTCGAAGCATCATGGTTTCGGACGAAAACTCATCTGTTACAAAGGATTTCATTTTTTTGAACTTATTTGAACTCCATACTTTTTGTGTGTTCAAAATGCACCATTCAGAGCCAGATCATCAATTTTCAACCCTTTGTGACTTCATTCGATATTTTTCATGAACTTACTAATTTTTTTGAGCCAAATGACCTTGAAATTGAAAAACACTTCAAATGAACTCTGGAAAGGTTGAAAGTTGCCATGGTATCATCATTTCACCCACATAGCATGCTATAAAAAGTTGAGAGGGTTACGGCAAAAACTGGATGCACTTCGTGTACAAAACGGACAATCTCTTTCGAAGTATCACGGTTTCGGACAAAAGGGATTTCATTTCTTCACATGTAACTGCAATGATATAGTTGTGGAGAGAAAGTCTTCACTTTTTCTTCGCTTGTGTCCTTTGCTTATTGCGACGTAACCATGGATAATCTTCATTGTTTAACAGTGTGTTTGGGTCGGCCTTGACTTTGAAGGGAGGAATTTCATGAAACTTTTCATAATCTTCAGACATGTCTGTCTTGCCCTCTGATCCCACGATGTCTCTTTTTCCTGAAAGAACTACGTGACACTTTGGCTCATCATACGATGTATTCGCTTGCTTATCTTTTCTTTTTCTCGGTTTGGTAGAGATGTCCTTCACATAGAAAACATGTGCCACATCATTGGCCAGGATGAATGGTTCGTTTGTGTACCCAAGATTGTTCAGATCCACTGTTGTCATTCCGTACTGTGGATCTTCCTATACCCCGTCTCTTGACAGATTGACCCATTTGCACTGAAACAAAGGGAACTTGAAATCATGTCCATAGTCAAGTTCCCATATGTCCACTATGTAACCATAATATCTATCCTTTCCCCTCTTGGTTGCTGCATCAAAGCGGACACCGCTATTTTGGTTGGTGCTCTTTTGATCCTGGGCGATCGTGTTAAATGTATTTCCATTTATCTCGTACCCTTTGTAAGTCATTACAGTCGAAGATGGTCCCCTAGCCAACGAGAACAACTCATCAAAAACAATGTTGTCACGCATGAGACGTGTTTGCATCCAACTGCCGAAAGTCCTGATGTGTTCCAGTCGTCACACTGCTCTGGGTGTTTGGAGCGCAGAATATTCTTGTGTTCATCGACATACGGGGTCACCAAGGTAGAATTCTATAGAACTGTGTAGTGTGCTTGATACCAAGAATGCTCATCCCTACATATTATTGAGTCTGATCCTAGCATGCCTTTTCCAGTCACTTTTCCCTCATACTGCGATTGCGGGAGACCAATGTTCTTAAGGTCAGGAATGAAGTCAACACAAAACCCAATAAAATACATTGCTTGATGGCCCATGGAGATTCTTCCTTCTGGCCTAGCGCTGTTACCAACATATTTCTTTAAGACTCCCATGAACCTCTCAAAGGGGAACATATTGTGTATAAATACAGGGCCTAGAACGACAATCTCATCGACTAGATGAACTAGGACGTGCGTCATGATATTGAAGAAGGACGATGGGAACACTAGGTCGAAACTAACAAGACATTGCACCAAATCACTCCTTAACCGTGGCAGGATTTTTGGATCAATCACCTTCTGAGAATTTGCATTGAGGAATGCTCATAGCTTCACAATGGCTAATCGAATATTTTCCGGTAGAAGCCCCCTCAATGCAACCGGAAGCAGTTGCATCATAATCACGTGGCAGCCATGAAACTTTAGGTTTTGGAACTTTTTCTTTGCCATATTTATTATTCCCTTTATATTCAACGAGAAGCCAGATGGGACCTTCATACTGAGCAGGCATTCAAAGAAGATTTCCTTCTCTTCTTTGGTAAGAGCGTAGCTAGTAGGACCTTCACACTACTCTGGATGCATGCCGTCTTTTTCATGCACACGTTGTTGTTCCTCGCGTGCCTTCGGTGTATATTTTGTCTTCCCATACACTCCCAAGAAGCCTAGCAGGTTCACACAAAGATTCTTCTTCACGTGCATCACATCGATTGCAGAGTGGACCTTTAGGTCTTTCCAATAGGGTACGTCCCAAAATATAGATTTCTTCTTCCACATGGGTGCGCGTCCCTCGGCATCATTTGGAATAGATAGTCTGCCGGGATCCTTTCCAAATATCACTTGTAAATCATTGACCATAGCAAGTATGTGATCACCAGTACGGAGGGCGGGCTTCTTCTGGTGATCTGCCTCACCTTTGAAATGCTTTCTTTTCTTTCGACATTGATGGCTGGTCGGAAGAAATCAACGATGCCCCAGGTACACATTCTTCTTGCATTTTTTCAAATATATATTGTCGGTGTCATCTAAACAGTGTGTGCATGCGTGGTATCCCTTGTTTGTGTGTCCAAAAAGGTTACTAAGAGCAGGCCAATCATTGATGGTTACAAACAACAATGCATGTAGGTCAAATTCCTCCTGTTCTTTCTCATCCCACACACGTACACCTCTTCCATTCCATAGTTGTAAAAGTTCATCAACTTATGGCCTGAGGTACAAATCAATCTCATTGCCGGGTTGTCTAGGTCCTTGGATGAGCACTGGCATCATAATGAACTTCCACTTCATGCACAACCAACGAGGAAGGTTATGCATACATAGAGTCACAGGACATGTGCTATGCTTGCTGCTCTGATCCCCAAAGGGATTAACGTCATCTTCACTTAAACCAAACCATACGTTCCTTGGGTCACCTGTAAAGTCACTCCACTTTCTCTCTATCTTTCTCCACTGCGACCCGTCAGCGGGTGCTCTCGACTTGCTGTCTTTCTTACGATCCTCTTTGTGCCATCGCATCGACTTGGCATGCTCTTTGTGTCTGTACAGTCGTTCCAACCATGGTATTATAAGAGCATACCATGTCACCTTGGCAGGAACCCTCTTCCTGGGGCGCTTGCCGTCAACATCACCAGGGTCATCTCGTCTGATCTTATACCGCAATGCACCGCATACCAAGCATGCGTTCAAATCCTCATACGCACCACGGTAGAGGATGTAGTCATTAGGGCATGCATGTATCTTCTGCACCTCCAATCCTAGAGAGCATACAACCTTCTTTGTTACGTACATACTGTCGGGAAATTCGTTATCCTTTGGAAGCTTCTTCAATATTTTTAGTAGCTTCTCAAATCCTTTGTTAGGTACACCATTCTCTGCCTTCCACTGCAGCAATTCTAGGGTGCTACCGAGCTTTGTGTTGCCATCTTCGCAATTGGGGTACAACCCTTTTTTGTGATCCTCTAGCATGCGATCGAACTTCAACTTATCCTTTTCACTTTCGCATTGTCTCTTTGCATCAACAATGAGCCGGCGAAGATCATCATCGGGCACATTGTTTGGTTCCTCTTGGTCTTCGTCTTCCCCCGTTGCAGCAGCATCACTGTATTCAAGAGGCACATAGTTGTTGTCATCCTCTTCTTCTTCATTGTCTTCCATCATAACCCCTCTTTCTCCATGCTTGGTCCAAACATTATAGCGTGGCGTAAAACCCTTCTCAAGCAGGTGGAAGTGAAGGGTTTTAGAGTTGGAGAAAGCCTTCGTATTCTCACAGATAATACATGTACAATGAATAAAACCATTCTGCTTGTTTGCCTCGGCCGCTTCGAGAAAATTATGCAGGCCCTTAATATACTAGGAGGTGCGTCGGTCACCATACATCCATTGTCGGTTCATCTGCGTGCGTTATATAATAAAGTGTATTAAAAACCATTACAACATATCATGAATTGACAAGTGACCAAATTAATAGAAATTCATCATCACATTAAAGCCAAACACTAGTAGAAAACAAACCTTTTGTCTGCATCATTAGTCCCAGCTGGGTTTTGAACCGGCACTAATGTGCCCATTAGTCCTGGTTCATGACGAGCATCATTTGTGCCGGTTCGTTTTGGACCATTAGTCCCGGTTCATGCCACGAACTGGCACTAAAGGTGTAGTGGCAGGCCGGTGGCATCCTGGGGCCCCACGGGAACCTTTAGTCCGGGTTGGCAGCTCCAACTGCGACTATAGGCTAACCTTTAGTCGCGGTTGGAGCCACCAACCGGGACTAAAGGCCCCCTATATGAAACCCTTTGGCACCAGCCCGAGCAGAGTCCTCTGTTCTTCGCCTTTGCTCTCATATCTGTTCTTCCTCTCTTCCTTGCACTCATCCTCCATTTTTGCCAAAATTTGTCAAGATTTGGAAGCATCCCATCCATCCAAGTGTTCACAAAGGTTAGCAACTTTGTCCTTTCATCTCTCATTGCTAGATTAGCTCTTGCAATGCTCTATAAGTATAGTAATTTGTGGGTTTTAGTTTGTATGTGGTAGTTTATTTGATTTATGCTATTTGAGCTCAAATTAACATCTTACTTTGCATTTGTAGGTGTGGTTTACTTAGTGCCTCCCCATCCCCGTCCTAACCACCGTCGATCGCCCGCACCGTCCCGTCGCCGGCACCACCTTGGTGAGCCTCTTATTCTTATCCTTTATATAATAAAAAACCATGTTTGTAAGATTTAGTTAGTTACTTCTATAGTTTTCTTACCTATATGGTTGTTTGTTATACATAGTGGCATAGTTTTGAAATCTATCCCCGTCGGCCCTCGTCCGGTTTATGATGCGGATGTGGTATATACTCTCTTTTATAACTCTTTTTTGCATTTCGTGTTCATGACAATTATGCCAATCAAGTTGACATAGATGTTTTTATCTAGGAGGTATGTGAACCGGAGATTCCAACCGACATAGACATTCTTGTCAAGAAGTTAAATTTAGTTGAAAAAGAAAATGAGTATTTGAAAGAAAAAATGAAAAGATTTGAAGAAGAGAAGATGAAACTGGAGTTGTATGTTGCTGATGTTGTCCATGATCACAAGATCAAGATGGGTGCAATGCGCTTGAAGATTATAAAATTTAAAATATATGTCATTGATAGTGAGGCTTGGTATCACTATGCTGTTGGATCAATTGTTACCTTAGTTGTGATGTTGATCGCATTTGTTGTTGCATTTAAATGCTTTATCTAGAGAGTTTGTATGTTGTTTTATGAGAACAAGTGTGTATGAACTTTGTGTATGGACTTGTATTAATTTGGTCTTTTCGGTGTTGTGTAATGAAGATGAGCCGGCAATGGATGTACAACGACCGATGCTCTCCCCAGTTCATTAATGGCATGCATACTTTTCTGGTTGCGGCTGAGGCAAACAAGTGGCCGGGTGGTTTTATGTATTGTCCATGTGTTGGCTATAGGAATGATCGAAATTACTCTAACTCAAGAACCATTCATGTCCACCTGTTTGAGTCCGGTTTCATGTACGTCTATAACTGTTGGACCAAGCACGGAGAAAGAGGAGTCCTAATGGAAGAGAATAAAGAAGAAGAGGATGACGACAACTATGCTGTCCATCGGTTCTATGAATACGATGGTACAACAATGGGGGAAGAAGCTGAGCCAACAATGCGGGAAGGAGATGAAGAAGAGGCATCAGATGAGCCCGCTGATGATCTTGGCCGGGCCATTGTCTATCCAAAGAGAAACTGCGCAAGTGAAAAGGAGAAGCTGAAGTTGCAGCGCATGTTAGAGGATCACAAAAAAGGGTTGTACCCAAATTGCGAAGATGACAATAAAAAGCTGGGTACCACACTGGAATTGCTACAATGGAAGGCAGAGAATGGTGTATCTGACAAGACATTTGAAAAGTTGCTGATAATGTTAAAGAAGAAGCTACCAAAGGACAACAAATTGCAAGAGAGTGCGTACAAAGCAAAGAAGGATGTCCACCCTCTTGGATTAGAGGTGGAGAAGATACATGCATGACCTAATGACCGCATCCTCTACCGCAATGAGTACGAGGATTTGAATGCATGCCCGGTATGATGTGCATTGCACTATAAGATCGGCCACGATGACCCTAGTGATGTTAAGGGCAAGCGCCCCAGGAAGAAGATTCCTGCCAAGGTGATGTGGTATGCTCCTATAACATCACGGTTGAAACGTTTATTCCAAAACAAAGCGCATGCCAAGTTGATGCGATGGCACAATGAAGATTGTAAGAAAGATGGGAAGTTGAGAGTGCTCGCTGATGGATCCAGTGGAGAAAAATCGAGGGAAAGTAGAAGGACTTTGCAAAGGATGCAAGGAACGTATGGTTTGGTTTAAGTGCAGATGACATTAATCCTTTTGGGGAGCAGAACAGCAATCATAGCACATGGCGCGTGAATCTATGTATCTATAACCTTCCTCCTTGGTTGTGCATGAAGCGGAAGTTCATTATGATGACGGTGCTCATCCAAGGCCCCAAGCAACCCGGCAACGACATTCATGTGTACCTAAGGCCATTGGTTGAAGAACTTTTACAACTGTGGAATGGAAAAGGTGTACGTGCGTGGGATGTGAAAGATCAGGAGGAATTTGACCTACATGCGTTACTATTTATAACCATCAATGATTGGCCTGCTCTTAGTAACCTTTCAGGACAGACAAACAAGGGATACCACGCATGCACACACTGTTTAGATGATATCGACAGTATATATTTGGATAAATGTAAGAAGAATGTGTATCTGGGGCATCGTCGATTTCTTCAGAGCAGGCATCCCGTAAGAAAGAAAGACATGTTGGGTTACACGACAGAAAACAAAAATTTCCGGTATAGCGAGTATGCCCAGGACCACTATGGAGACTGCATACAAGGTTTGATCTGATCCGTACCGACTCGAAGCGCAGCGGAAGTAGAGTCGATGACGAACGGCAGTGCAGATCCCCGCAGCTAGGATTTTACAACCTCCCAACCGCGAGGATGTATATCCTCATCTGCCCTGCGGATAGCCCTCCGGGAGGCGGTCGCATAGCCCCCCGGATGGTGTCGTGGACAGCCCTTCGGGAGGACCTCCGAAACTCGGACTGTCACTCGGACAGCCCTTCGGGAGGACCTCCAAAACTTGGACGGTCACACAGACAGCCCTTCGGGAGGCACTCTCGAACTAAGACCAAAACTACGATCTCTCTACAGAGTTGCACACATACGGTGTCATCTATCCGGCAGGGCTTCGCCGTCCAGAACTAGTTCCTGCCGGAACCCAGACAGCCTTTCGGCTCTACGAAACTATTTCGCTGGGAGGGAGAGAGAGATCTTGCAAAGCAAAGCATGTGTATGAGAGCACAAGGATGAGGATTTTGGGCTGCCTCCTCACCCCTATTTATAGGATGAGAGTCTATGGTAAAAATACCAAAATGCCCTCAGATATTTTCACTATTCATAATAGTGATTCCATTATTCATAAATAGTGTTTCCCACTATTCACAATAGTGTTTTCCACTATTTCGTAATAGTGTTTTCACTAGTCATGAGATATTATCTCCCAATAGTGTTTCCCACTATTCATAATAGTGTTTCCACTATTCACGAATAGTGTTTCCAATAAAGTAATCCAAAAAGCACTTTCACTATTCATGACGATATTTTTCAGCGTCCGTTCGAACTAAAAATATTTATGTGGGCTTAGAACATTTCCAGTACCCACTAAAATAATTTTCAATACGATCCGGAACAATTCCAGAATAGTGATTTTCATCTGTGAAAAGCATCTGAAGCGGTTCCGGTAGCTTCGGAACATTTCCGGTTATTCTTCCGGAAAATTCCGAGAAGTTTCCAGAATGATTCTGGCACCCTCCAAGAATTATCAGGCATGTGCCAAAACCAATTTGACTTTATGGTATCCTCTGAAACAACTTTTCCGTTTCACCGAAACTGTTCCGGTGACCTGTCTGCGGAACATTTCCGCTGTCCGAAACTTTTCCGGTGTCCGAAACTTTTCGGTGATTTTCTCTCAGACTCCCTGTCTAGTATTCAACAGATAGATGACCCTTAAGCGTGTGACCCTATAGGTTCGGTGAAGCATAGACATGACCTGGAACCCCTTCCGATCAATGATCAACATCGGAGCCGTGGACACCCATATCGATCCCTATACCCACACGAATAAATATTCGAGTGAACCTCCAGTTGCCGTGTGCTATTCCTGTTGCTTCGCGATATGTTACAAATACCCGAGGTGAGACATGTTGGCATCCCCATGGATCAACAACTTGTCCACTATGCCAGTTACCTCGTTATCGGTATTGTTCTCTTTTCTCGTTCCCGTGTTCCGGCATCCCCGTGATCAAATCGCAAAGTGTCTGGCCAGACGATGATGGATACCGTAACACCGAGAGGGCCCAGAGATATCTCTCCATTGTCGGAGGAGCAAATCCCAATCTTGAGCTATCAAGTTAATTCACTTACTTTTCCATGATCCCGTAAGCCGCCGTAATAGCCACCCATTTATGGATGACGTTTAACAAACCCCAAAGTTCATGAAGCAAGCATGAAGAAACTCGATACTCTCATGGTCTAAGGAATTATGCAAACATTAACTTCTCTGTGTTATTAACCATTAACTTATGACGAATGTATCTCATAGCATAACATTAATTTGGGTCGATTCAACACAAATGTTCTTCTAACATTGTGCCCTCAAAATTGCCGGCATAGCCATGCCCATGATCAGGAAAACAGGATCATCATGCAATACTTGAGCCAGTCTTAGAGGCCAGACTAGGAATACATTTTACCATTTATTATCCCACACGTGCACATGAGTTTCCCTCCAAGCCTCGTTTTATTTGTAGACTCGAGAATCATTGCAGTTATAGCATGGAACATAAACATAATTATGAATAGGGAGATAATCAATAACATTTATTATTGCCTCTAGGGCATATCTCCTACAGACTCCCACTTGCACTAGAGTCAATAATCAGTCAATGCTAATGCACTTTACACCTATGGCATACTGGTGTAAAATATGCTTCGCTTGTGGTATAGCCTGATGTCCAACGGATCTGACAACTTCAGCTTCGTGTGTAACTATGCATATCCTCGCGTTTTCACGCTATCACAAAATTTGTATTTTGTGTGAACTTGGCTTTTCATATGTGTGACTCATTGGTCGAAACCCGATTCCTCAGACTGAGCTATGGAGCAACTATCTGCAATAGTGTCTCATAGACCAAAACCATCTTGGAACCATACTAAGTTCATGAATGAACTATATGATTCAACAACTTCTTTGTCGCTTCCAAAGCGTCAACATACTTAGCCTTTGTTATAGAATTCGCCATAGTATCTTGTTTGGAACAATTTCCAACTACCGTGCCACCATATTGTGTATTACACCAAACCCTTAACTTAAATCGAAAATCGCATGGAGCATTGATTGAGACTGTATCGATGTAATTTCTTACAACGAGCACTTCATAATCTCTGCTTGCGAGAAACATGTCATCAGCACTACTCTAGTACTTAATGACATCTTTCACTATTGTCCCATGATCAGTACTTTGATCACTTTGGTATCTATACTCGCAACAACTTGGGAGTATCGGACATATCTGGTTGCTTTACATACCATGGAATACATGATTAATCCAAACACAAGAGTGTGTGGAATCTCCATCATGTATTTCACTCATCAGTGTTTTGGGACACTGAGTCTTGCAAAAACTCTTTCCATGTGACTTCGGCAAGAATCACTCCTTGGCATTTTAAATGCTAAAAGGTTTTAGCACCTTGTCAATATGTATTCATTGCTTAGCCCCATTAGGTAAATCTATCTCCATAGATCATCATGCCTAATATTGAGGCTATTTAGCCTAAGCACTTCATGGAAAAAACTATTTTCAAATGAAGTCCTAATTCGTGTCAAGAAATTTATTTCCAATTAACAATGTGTCAATTACACAAGGTTTTTAGAAATAGTATTATGCTCTCACTTACTTTCTTGAATCACAAGCATCTTCGATTCCCATTTGATGAAGTCAAACCCCTTTGACCATTCCATCAAAAACGAAGATTCCAACTCCACTTTGCTCTCTTCTGTCTATCGCTGGAACTCTGAAGTTTGCATACTTACTAGCATCCTCTGGATCGACAAATTACTTTGGACTGTATCACATACAAGTCCTAGGTTTCATTTACATCAGATGGAAATCCTTTTGTCATCCATGTTTCATATCTCATGATTGATATATGTATTAATTGCTAGTTCAACCCGAACCGACCTTAAGCATCGCTACGATGAAACAACCTCATCGTAGCCAACTCCTTGAACTTGTTATTTCAACAAGTCGAGCTTTATGGATAAAACATTTTTATCCGTATCAGTTTTTAGTTCCATAAATATTCGTTAGACTCTAAGTCCTCTGAAAGGTGTATCAAGGTTTTAATCTTGAATCACATATATGGAAACTATCTCAGATTGTATTTGCATTTAGCCAATCCCGGAGTCAGGGCCCATCAATGCTTCCTTGTGTATTGTAGGTATACTGTTGTCCAACAACAATATCTCCTTTGCGCACCTGATAGGTTTGCACGAGCTTTGCCTACGTGGTTCAGCTGCACGTTCGACAAAGTCCATACATTTTATTGTAGAGACTTACGTATCAGTCGTAGTAGGAAACAACGGAATCATTTCCAAGGTTTCTTTCCTTTAAACCAATGACGAAGATACTGGTTATCTCATCGAGTTGCACTGTCCTCCCACTCACCTTTTGTAAGAACTATTCTCTTTAAAAGCATACCGTTTTGTGGCAAAACCCTTTGCCTCGGTATGGTGGTGGGGGAATACCCAATGACTTGGGATAACCATACAAAGTAGTACTTGTCTGATTTGGAATAGGTTTGTAACCTTTTACACAAGCCCCATATTCCAAATGTTAAGAAAAGATATAACATGGTTGGGCATACCATACCATGGCGTCATTTCAACAGACCTAATGGATCTCTTTTCAGTGTAAAAGCCGCAGTCTCTAAAGCATCACTCTATAAAAGGGATAATGGCAAATCTATTTATGCCATCTTTGATCTTACCATGTCATAAATGGTTCGATTACATCTTCACGGACATTCCACTTTGGAGTAGTGTTCCGGGAGGTGCAAGTTATGAAACTCTTTTCACAACTCATCAGACATTCGCTAAACTTGTAACTCAAATATTCCTTTCCGCAATCAAATTGCAGAAACATAATTTTCTTGGTACAATAACTTCTACTTCAATTTTTTTAAAACCTTTCGAATGATTTCAAAAGATCCAGACTTACGTCTCATCAAGTAAATATCCATATATCTACTTGAGTCATTTTTGAAGGTAGACAAATCCACTGTTTGCAACAACATTTATCAGACTACATACATCAAATGTATGATCACCGATAAGTTCTTTGCTCGTTCCTTATTGCCTGTGAACGGTATTTCAGTCACTTCACCGTTTGGAGGAAAGTTGCAAGTGTCATATGATTCAAAATCAAACGACTTCAAAATCCATCATAATGGAATTTTCCATGCGGGTTTCTCCAATGTGACCAAATGCAGTGCCACACATATGTGGTATTCTTTTAGTCTTGCGACATTTAGCGTCAGTGTTATGGATGTATCATATTTCCATCAGTATTCATAACATACATCCCATCTAGGATGGAAGCATGGCCCTTCATGTTATTCATAATACTGAACAACAATTGTTGTTTTTATGAACAAATCTTTTGCAACAAACATTGTGCAATGGGCTAGAGTGTATGCAACTCTAAAATGAACTATGAAAATAAACCCAGAGGTAATGTATTATTATCAATATTCATAACATACGTCTCATTCATAATGAAAATATGGCCCTTATGTTATTCATAACACCGAACATGAAAAGTTCTCTTATGAACAACCTTCTTGCAAGATACCTTATGCAAAGGGCTAGAGTGTGAAACTCTAAAATGAATTATGAAACTTAATACATAGGGAATACACCGATGGAAGGCATAGTAACATTTACTATGTTCCCTGCGTGTATCTAAGCCTCATATTTCTGGCTAGTCTTTCAGGCCATAGTAGTTCTTACATCGAGTTGCAACAGAATGCAATCGAGCGGGTATCTTTGTGACCAACTCACAGTACCCAAGAATTAATGATTAACATGTTTAACCATAATTCCCAAGAACTATATCTTTGACCAGCCTTCTATACATCAAAAACTTGTATGGCATTCATACATGAGCTGGATATTCCATTCTTCTTTCCTTTTGCCATTATACTTCTAATAGTTTAACTTTCAGTATTTCTCCTTTTCTCAGAAGAAGCACCCAACTTAAGAGTGGCATTAGCCCCGGACTTCCTAGTCGTGAAAGTCTCACTAACACCCTTCGGACACTTCCTTTCTCTTTAAGTTGTTGTTTTACTCACCTTTCATCATATGACATGCATTCTCCTGGATCCCTCTCTTATCAGTCTAATGCATAGTAAACTCCTTTACTAATAGTTTGCAAACAAACATTGCTTTGGATATCTTATATCTTTTTAGCCTTTGTCTGTCTCTGAAAATGATTTTCAGATTCCATGAATATCACATAACTATCCAAACTTTCGAAGTTCGGGTCTCATGGAAGCAAACCTATTTCACTTGACCGAAATGGAATTTTAGCTTTTGGATCGAAGGACGGGAGTCATATCATCCATAGCATTAGCGGGAGAATACCGAAAGCATGCGATAGGACAAGTCCTTCTCGGCACTCTTGAGGACAATCCTCACATTACGTTACCAACCATAAAGTTTTAACCGGATATTTAACAGCTTATTCAATTTTAATAGGGAAGGTGGAAACACGAGCCATTATCCTACAACTATTATGCAAATCACACTTAGAAATTGTTCAAAATTAATTGCACTGAGAATTAAAACAAGTTAATTCTACAGTGAGCTCCCACTCAAATCAATATCTCTCATAATTGATTGTGAGTGCTTCAAGATCAAAATTACAATTCAACGCCAAGGATGTATCCATCTCAAGTGACGAGAATTGCAATCGGTAGGCCAACCTGCCAATCACATCTCTATGTGACTCTTGTTCATCTTTCGATGCATATGTTCCGAGCTCATGACTTTCATGCCTGAACGTCAAGACAACCAAGTGATCTCGCTGCGAGGTCTCAACTCACCCGCCTCACACTTCTCTAATCGTTCGTACCCATGTAACCATGTGATACCCCAAAGAGATAGGTGCCGTGACGGTGCTACACTTGGGAGAACACTAACTACTTGATATTTTGTGAGAGATCACCCTAATAAAAAGCGACTACCGCGCAATCAAGAAGGGTGCATCAAGAGGGATAAACATCTCATGCAATTCATAATAGCATGATATGGTATAGCCCTTTCTGACGGAGAAGTCTTTCATTCCTTCGTCTTCGGCATTCGCGTCGGTGTTCACCTTTGCAAAGATTGCCACCACCTTGTTGATGCACCAAATAATATTGCCATCTCTATAGCTTAATAAAATAAGTGCATTACATAAGGTTGACACGCAGGTCATTAAAGTGCAATCATATGGCTCCAACCATCATGTCGAATCATGACACACAGGTCATGTTAATCAATTTACATCATATAGTCATCTCATACATAATCAAATTATTATGAACACTGCTATACCACATCACATGCACATGCAAACCATCCTGCAAAACCAAGTTAGACGCCTCTAATCGGTCCATGCAAAAACTTGTTTTACGTGGCTTCTAAGGTTTCGAAACAAACCGAATCTACCAACGTCCATCATCAAGTATGATAATTCAAGTTGCTAGATTAACTTTCCAGGGTGTATGAAACACGAGATAATAAAATCTCGAGCCCCATACTAAACTTCGTCATACGTGTGACCCCCGTGCAGATCACATCTGCATTGCCCTTTCGTGTGCGAAACATCCATATTTCTTTTGACTATGGTGGAACCCAAAGAACTGTTAGCACTTTGTTGATCTGTCAATCAGCATACTCAGGAGCAGCATGAAAGGATCGCGGATTGTCAGAACTTTGTAAGATTCCACCATTCCGTCAAGATATGGACTACGCAAATTCATGGGAAGCAATAGGAACATCGGGTACCAGATTTCATCTGCTACCCGCACAAATAACTTTCAGCAATAGATCTCATCTACTACAAAATTATACTATGCAATACCCATACATCTCATGTATTCTAGATCATAACATGCATCTACCCATAGCTTGGCTCTTGATGCCACTGTTGGGTTACACGACAGAAAACAAAAATTTCCGGTATAGCGAGTATGCCCAGGACCACTATGGAGACTGCATACAAGGTTTGATCTGATCCGTACCGACTCGAAGCGCAGCGGAAGTAGAGTCGATGACGAACGGCAGTGCAGATCCCCACAGCTAGGATTTTACAACCTCCCAACCGCGAGGATGAATACCCTCATCTGCCCTGCGGATAGCCCTCCGGGAGGCGGTCGCATAGCCCCCCGGATGGTGTCGTGGACAGCCCTTCGGGAGGACCTCCGAAACTCGGACTGTCACTCGGACAGCCCTTCGGGAGGACCTCCAAAACTTGGACGGTCACACAGACAGCCCTTCGGGAGGCACTCTCGAACTAAGACCGAAACTACGATCTCTCTATAGAGTTGCACACATACGGTGTCATCTATCCGGCAGGGCTTCGCCGTCCAGAACTAGTTCCTGCCGGAACCCAGACAGCCTTTCGGCTCTACGAAACTATTTCGCTGGGAGGGAGAGAGAGAGCTTGCAAATCAAAGCATGTGTATGAGAGCACAAGGATGAGGATTTTGGGCTGCCTCCTGACCCCTATTTATAGGATGAGAGACTATGGTAAAAATACCAAAATGCCCTCAGATATTTTCACTATTCATAATAGTGATTCCATTATTCATAAATAGTGTTTCCCACTATTCACAATAGTGTTTTCCACTATTTCGTAATAGTGTTTTCACTAGTCATGAGATATTATCTCCCAATAGTGTTTCCCACTATTCATAATAGTGTTTCCACTATTCACGAATAGTGTTTCCAATAAAGTAATCCAAAAAGCACTTTCACTATTCATGACGATATTTTTCAGCGTTCGTTCGAACTAAAAATATTTATGTGGGCTTAGAACATTTCCAGTACCCACTAAAATAATTTTCAATACGATCCGGAACAATTCCGGAATAGTGATTTTCATCTGTGAAAAGCATCTGAAGCGGTTCCGGCAGCTCCGGAACATTTCCGGTTATTCTTCCGGAAAATTCCCAGAAGTTTCCAGAATGATTCTGGCACCCTCCAAGAATTATCAGGCATGTGCCAAAACCAATTTGACTTTATGGTATCCTCTGAAACAACTTTTCAGTTTCACCGAAACTGTTCCGGTGACCTATCTGCGGAACATTTCCGCTGTCCGAAACTTTCCGGTGATTTTCTCTCAGACTCCCTGTCTAGTATTCAACAGATAGATGACCCTTAAGCTTGTGACCCTATAGGATCGGTGAAGCATAGACATGACCTGGAACCCCTTCCGATCAATGATCAACATCGGAGCCGTGGACACCCATATCGATCCCTATACCCACACGAATAAATATTCGAGTGAACCTCCAGTTGCCGTGTGTTATTCCTGTTGCTTCGCGATCTGTTACAAATACCCGAGGTGAGACATGTTGGCATCCCCATGGATCAACAACTTGTCCACTATGCCAGTTACCTTGTTATCGGTATTGTTCTCTTTTCTCGTTCCCGTGTTCCGGCATCCCCGTGATCAAATCGCAAAGTGTCTGGCCAGACGATGATGGATACCGTAACACCGAGAGGAGCAAATCCCAATCTTGAGCTATCAAGTTACTTCACTTACTTTTCCATGAACCCGTAAGCCGCCTTAATAGCCACCCATTTACGGATGACGTTTAACAAACCCCAAAGTTCATGAAGCAAGCATGAAGAAACTCGATACTCTCATGGTCTAAGGAATTATGCAAACATTAAATTCTCTGTGTTATTAACCATTAACTTATGACGAATGTTTCTCATAGCATAACATTAATTTGGGTCGATTCAACACAAATGTTCTTCTAACATTGTGCCCTCAAAATTGCCGGCATAGCCATGCCCATGATCAGGAAAACAGGATCATCATGCAATACTTGAGCCAGTCTTAGAGGCCAGACTAGGAATACATTTTACCATTTATTATCCCACACGTGCACATGAGTTTCCCTCCAAGCCTCGTTTTATTTGTAGACTCGAGAATCATTGCAGTTATAGCATGGAACATAAACATAATTATGAACAGGGAGATAATCAATAACATTTATTATTGCCTCTAGGGCATATCTCCTACAAGACAAACATTTCAAAGCTGAGGCAGATCACCGGAAGAAGCCTCTCCATCGTACGGGTGATGAAATACTTGATATGGTTAAGGATTTAAAAGTAATCTTTGGCAAGGGTCCTGGTACACAATCTGTTCCGAATGACGCTGACAAACACTTACCCATGTGGAAGAAGAAATCTATATTTTGGGACCTACCGTATTCGAAAGACCTCGAGGTCCGCCCTGCAATCGATGTGATGCACGTGACGAAGAATCTTTGCGTGAACCTGCTAGGCTTCTTGGGCCTGTATGGGAAGATAAAAGATACACTGGAGGCACGGGAGTACCAGCAACGTATGCACGGAAAACACGACATGGATAAAAAGCAATTTCAGGGTCATGATAGCTACGCTGTTACGAAAGAAGAGAATGAAATCTTCTTCGAATGCCTGCTCAGTATGAAGGTCCCGTCTAGCTTCTCGTTGAATATAAAGGGAATAATAAATATGGCAGAGAAAAACTTCCAGAACCTAAAGTATCATGACTTCTACGTGATTATGACGCAATTGCTTCTGGTTGCATTGAGGGGGCTTCTACCGGAAAACGTTCGATTAGCCATTGTTAAGCTATGTGCATTCCTGAATGCAATCTCTTAAAAGGTAATCGATCCAGAAATCCTACCAAGGTTAGAGAATGATTGGGTGCAATGTCTTGTTAGTTTTGAGTTGGTGTTCCCACCATCCTTCTTCAATATCATGACGCATGTCCTAGTTCACCTAGTTGAGGAGATTGCCATTCTGGGTCCTGTATTTCTACACAATATGTTCCCCTTTGAGAGGTTCAAGGGAGTCTTAAAGAAATATGTTCATAATCGTGCTAGGCCAGAAGGAAGCATCTCCAAGGGCCATGAAACAAAGGAGGTCATTGACTTTTGTGTTGACTTTATTCCTGACATTGAGCCGATAGGTGTTCCTGAATCGCGACATGAGGGCAGACTAGGTGGAAAAGGCACGCTAGGAAATAATTCACTAATATGATGGGATGGGCATTCTTTGGCGCAAGCACACTACAGAGTTCTACAAAGTTCCGCCTTGGTGGCTCCATATATCGAGGAAGACAAGAATATTCTACGCTCCAAACACCTGGAGAAGTCTGACGACTGGATTACACATGAACAAACGATGACTTTCGTCTGTTGGATGCAGACACATCTCATGCATGATGACACTATTGGAGATGACATGTACTTGCTTTCCAAGTTACCATCTTCGACTATATTGACTTTCAAAGGGTATGGGATAAATGGGAATACATTTTACACGATCGCCCAAGATAAAAAGAGCGCCAACCAAAACAGTGGTGTCCGCTTTGATGCAGCAAATAACAATGGGCCAAAGGACACATACTATGGTTAAATAGAGGAGATATGGGAACTTGACTATGAACTTGATTTAAAGGTCCCTTTGTTTAGGTGCAAATGGGTCAATGTGACAGGAGGCGGGATAAAGGAAGACCCGCATTACGGAATGACAACAGTGGATCTCAACAATCTTGGGTACACAGACGAACCATTCATCCTAGCCAATGATGTGGCGCAGGTTTTCTATGTGAAGGACATGTCTACCAAGCCGAGAAAAAGAAAAGATAAGGAAGCAAATACATGGCGTGATGCGCCAAAACGCCACATAGTTCCTTCAGGGAAAAGAAACATCGTGGGAGTGGAGGACAAGACAGACATGTCAGAAGATTATGAAAAGTTTCATGAAATTGCTCTCTTCGTAGTGAATGTTGACTCGAGCATCAAGTTAAACGATGATGATTGTACATGGTTACAACGCAAAGGGACACACGCGAAGAAAAAGTTTTACACCCAAAGATCCCATTCTGGGATGTGACCGGCTTCTCTAGTTAGTTTCCGCACTTATATATCTAGAAAGTCCCATTTCAGACAAACCGAAGGGAATCTTTGGAATAGTAGTGTGCTTATTTGTTTTTTCCATTCAGTATGCACCATTTGAAGGGAGGCCATCAATTTTCAACCCTTTCCGACTTCATTTGCTATTTTTCATGCATTTACTGATTTTTTTTGAGCTAAATGACCCTGAAATTGATAAGCACTACAAATGAACTCTGAAAAGGTTGAAAGTTGGCATGGTATCATCATTTCACCCACATAGCATGTGCTAAAAAGTTGAGAGGGTTACGTCAAAAACTGGATGCACTTTGTGTACAAAATGGACAATCTCTTTTGATGTATCACGGTTTCGGACGAAAACTCGCCTGTTACAAAGGCATTTCATTTTTTAACTTATTTCAACTCTAGACTTTTTGTGTGTTCAGTATGCACCATTCAAAGAGAGGCCATCAATATTCAACCCTTTCTAACTTCATTTACTATTTTTCATGCATTTACTGATTTTTTTTTTGAGCTAAATGACTCTGAAATTGATAAGCACTACAAAAGAACTCTGAAAAGGTTGAAAGTTGGCATGGTATCATCATATCACCCACACAGCATGTGCTAAAAAGTTGAGGGGGTTAAGGCAAAAATTGGATGCACTTCGTGTACAAAATGGACAATCTCTTTCGAAGTATCAGAGTTTCGACGAAAACTCGCCTGTTACAAAGACATTTCATTTTTTAACTTATTTCAACTCCAGACTTTTTGTGCGTTCCGTATGCACCATTCGAAGGGGGCCATCAATTTTCAACCCTTTATTAATTCATTTGCTATTTTTCATGCATTTACTGATTTTTTTTAGCTAAATGACCTTGAAATTGATAAGCACTACAAATGAACTCTGAAAGGGTTGAAAGTTGGCATGGTATCATAATTTCACCCACATGGCATGTGCTAAAAATTTGATAGGGTTACGGCAAAAATTGGATGCACTTCGTGTAAAACTGGACAATCTCTTTCGAAGTATCAGGGTTTTAGACGAAAACTCGCCTATTACAAAGGCATTTCATTTTTTAACTTATTTGAACTCCAGACTTTTTGTGCGTTCAGTATGCACCATTCGAAGGGAGGCCATCAATTTTCAACCCTTTTTGACTTCATTTGCTATTTTTCATGCATTTACTGATTTTTTTGAGTTAAATGACCCTGAAATTCATACGAAAACTCGCCTGTTACAAAGGCTTTTCATTTTTTAATTAACCTAAGAATTACCAAATTGGATATAATGATAAAACACGATAATATTAAACAATAGAAAAAAGAATCACTTGAAAAATATATTTTTAAAGTAAAGTTATTCACAAACTACTGATTCACACAAATTTCAAATAATTCAAATTTAAACTATTCGAATTTGAAAACTACTGCCACTAACAGAAAGTTTATAATTTTTTTGACCTAACGCAAAAAGATTCGCTCATTAACTCTCAATAAAGCACAAAAAACTCAGAAACAAAAGAAAATAAATAAAGCAATAAATAAATAAATGAAAAATAGGCCACCTATTGGGCCGCCACGGCCTGCATATGACTAGAAACCCAACCTAGGCCAAGATGCAGGCCCACAAGGCCCAGTAGGCCCAACAGGGCCGCACAGGTTCAATAGGCCCACATAGGCCTCCTTAGAGAGGAGCTTGAGGGAGCAGCCGCATTGGGGCTTATAAACCAGTGTGGCTGCCCCTCGCTTGTCGAGGTGGGACTAAAGTTTTCCTGCCCCGCGCCTACGTGAGCACCACCTTTAGTCGTGGTTGGTGGCTCTAACTATGACTAAAGACCCTCCTTTAGTCGCGGTTGGAGCCACCAACCGCGACTAAAGGGTTTCGCTTCCCGCCACCAGCGCCCGCTGAAATTTACCTTTAATCGCGGTTGGTGGCTCCAACCGCGACTAAAGGGGGGTCTTTAGTCATGGTTTGAGCCACCAACCGTGACTAAAGGTCTTCCTATATAAGCAACACTTGAACTTTTTTCATTTTCCCTCTACTTTCTTCGTCTCTTCGACCACAGAGGAGATCGCCACCCGCCCCCCCCCCCCCGACGCCGTCGCCGCCCTGACGTGTCGCCCACGCCATCGCCGCCCCAGACGTGCCGCCCCCCGTCGCCGCCCCTGTCGTGTGTCGCCCCCTCCTCGGGCTCGCGCGCCATCGCCGTCGTCGCCATCGCCGACGACTCGCCTCGCCTCGCCGGCCGTCGCCCCACTGTGAGCCCCTGACTCGCCTCGCCTCACCGGCCTCTGGATTTCTTTTGCTTAATTAGATGAATTTTAGATATATTAGATGTATATTAGATGTAAATTAGATGTATATTAGATGAATTTTGAATGTTAATTAGATATTAATTAGATGTTAGATGAATTATATGTATATTAGATGTTAATTAGATGTTAGATGTATATTAGATGTCAATTAGATGTATATTAGATGAATTTTGAATGTTAATTAGATGTTAGATGAATTAGATGTATATTAGATGTTAGATGTATATTAGATGTTAATTAGATATATATTAGATGAATTTTTAATGTTAATTAGATGTTAGATGAATTTTAATTATATGTTAATTAGATGAATTTTGATTGTTAATTAAATGTTAAAGGATTTTTTCATAAGAATTTCTTCTCGGATTCAACGATGTCTGGCCCCCATCCTCGTCATTGACTCATTCGTGAGGACGTCCTGCTTCAGAGGCACCATGTCCGGGACTGGGCCCCACCGGGATGGCACTGGGAGGTGCTACCTTCAGGGGTGCATAGCTTGGTGAGGAACCCGGGTCCCGTCGTCGACCCGGAGCTTCTTTGGTGACGTTCGCGTGGGCCACTTTCGGTGCGGAGGCAGCCGCCCCGCCGGAGGTGGTACGCCGTCGTGTCAGGGAGGAGGACGAGCACGACAGTTAGTACATGGATGCGTTGGACATCAAGTTCTCCAATACCTGGCAGGTTCTTCAGCGATCTCACCCGAGCTATGATCATGTCATAGTTCCTTCTCTTTGGGTGTCGTCCGCCTGCCGCGCGAGACGTCAATTGGATCTGTAGTAGTGATATTATATAATAAATAATATTCAAGATATATTAGTAATAATATTTGAGATGTATTCGAGATTATATTCAATAATATTCGAGATGATTTATTCGAGATTATATTCGATGATGCATATTATGTACTATGATTCACTTTTCCTTATTGATTGCATTCTAATTTGAATACTAAGTTATTTTATCTTTCTTCTAGGTTAGTTAAATAATAGCTATGCACAATACCGAAAGAGAAGGAGAAGAGGCTCTGTTCAACATCATACGCTCCACGAGCCCATAGCATGAACATGAAGATGATGACAGAACACAATATCTGAACAATTCCGGTGAGTGTTGTATGTTTGATGAAGACGAGAGAATAGATGAATTCGACAACGATGTTGACGAAGAAAATGTTCTTCAAATAACAAGGACCGACAAGGTATATTTATTATATAATCCATCCGGTGATCATTACATATCTTAATTGAGTTGTATATGTATTAACGAGTCGATCTTTCTTCTTTTAGGCCTCTGGATCGAGGAAATCTTCTACAAGCGACAGGGTAGTTCGAGGCCCGGCCAAAAAGTTGGACCCTAGCATAAAGTTCAGCATCGATTCCATCAATACATCAACTGGCGAACCGCTTGAACCTAAGAAAAATGAGACCAATTTCAAGAATCAATGCGGAGTTATTGTCAGGGACCAAATCCCGATCTCCACACAAGAATGGAAAAAGTCAGCAAAGGGAGATCGAGAAGGAGTTACTTTTGTCGATGAAAGAGCAAAAGATGTGCTTTGGATCGAGCTGATGTCATATTTCACACTACCAGATAACTTGACAGATGAAGATCTGAAGAAAGTCAGAAACTATGCTCTTAAAAAGATGGCGATCGCATTCAACACCTTCAAGAAAAATGCATGGGCTGCGTACGTCAGAAGAAACAAGACGACTCCAAAATTCGAGGGAGCACTGGTGAAGGCAAAAGATCACTGGGACGATTTCGTGAAGTTCAAGCAATCGGAAGTAGCTAAGGAACGGTCAAGAAAGACCAAGATTAATGCTGTGAAAAAGGAGTGGCACCATACTCTGGGGCAGGTGGCTACCAGACGGCCGTGCCTAAGTGTGATCAATCCGAAAAAGATATGATTAGTGCAGGGATCACTCCAGTTACACTGACTTGGCCCCCGAGGTGCAGGACATGGTTTTATGCGCATGGGGGGAAGTTGGACCCAAAGACAGGGGCTATTATGGTGAAGGCAAGTCTTAAAAAAGTGACAGATGAAATTCTGATGAAAATAGAAGAAGCTCGAATGGGAGTGTTCACGCCCAGCAGAGAGGACGACGAGCTTACGCGCACCCTGAAGAATCATGAACACCCGGGAAGAACACGAGGGAAAGGTGTTGTTCCGTGGTTTCAGGGGTTTGCTGGTTGGAACGACGATTATAGAAGCCGTGCGAGAAAGAAGATGCAGGAGGAGCGGAAGAATAAGGATGAAGCACTCCGCCTTGAAGGCCTCGAATCAAAGCACCTAGAGTTGGAATCCAGAGTTAGGTGACAGCAGGAGCAGATTGACTCACTCAGCCAGGAAAGGGCGTCTCAGCGACAGCATGAGCAGATCGATCCAGCATTGGATAACACCATCCCATCTATGCTGAGAAGCAGCATGGGTTCCGACCCGACCGATATCGATGATGATGCACTGCTAGCTAGCTACCCTGTGGATGATATCAAAGACAGGACTAACTATGAGCTACACATGAAAGTGAAGAACTTATCCATGAAGGTGGCGGACGGCTATGCTTTGGCAAATCCCCCAGAAGCAACCTTCCCTTGCAATCTCATTCCAGCTGGCTATGCTCTTGTCGGGGTTGATGAAGTGATGTCAGCATATCACGAGCTACAACTTGACATTCCTGGAGGTGACGAGGAGAGAACACTGGGAGAGGCCATACATCGTATCATTCTATGAAAAAGGATTGCCTTGTCTTTCCAAGGCCACCAACTCCTCCTCCTCCAAATCCGCCGACGCGTCGGTCGACTCTTCCTCCTCCTCCAAGTCTGGCACCGCGTCAGCCGACTCCTCCTCCAAGTTCGGCACAATGTCAGCCAACTCCTCCTCCTCCAAGTCCGGCACCACGTCAGCCGACTCCTCCTCCAAGTCTGGCACGACATCAGTGTGCTCCATCACCTAAACAACAATGGAAGAGAGAGGCCGCAGCTACGACGACTAGCGGTACAACAGGCAAGAAATTCAGATATGGTCCAAGCTGCCTTAAGCCTCTTCCGAAATTGCCTTACCACCTGACCGAGGAGGAACTCGAGAGTGTAGTGGATGCCGAAGTGAAGGCCCTTTTTGGACCGAAACCGCCCCAACTGTCAAAGGAGAAAGTACCTTAGCCAGCCTCACAACACTTCATTGATATGGCTCGACCGACTCAGAAGGACATTGACTATATGCGGTCTATCAAGAAGTCATATCTTGTAGGACAAAAGGAGTCGAGCTCGAGCTCGATCCAAGGAGTTGGCAAAAAAAGCGGGAAAACTATCCCCCAACTGGGAGAACAGGCAGTGCAATCAACCCCTCCGCTCATTCTACAAACACTTGTGGGTACCGCCGGTCGGCCAAAAGTAACCGAATAACATATTAGGATGGCTAAAGAGGCCGGTGTCAATGTTGAACAACTCCTAGGCTTGAGGAAATCCCCCGGCTTAAAGAGTCAGAAGTAAAATATCAATATGCCCGCGGCAAACCTCTGGTCAAACTTGAAGATGTCAAGCATCTACCAACGAGATTGTACGATTTGCATACGTGGTACATGCAAGAAAAAACAAATACCAATATAGAGTCCCTCTTGGTGAGAGTCAAAGGGAGGCATTACTTCCATAAAAATATTTATGGATTCACTATTGAGAGTTGTTTCAGTTGTTAAATCAAGACGCACTCGATAAATCTTTAGTCAGTTGCTATTGTCTATAAGTGATTTCTTTTTATAATTTAAGTATCTAGCTAGCTGTGCTCTCGTTCATTACCTGTAATTATCCTCATTATATTCGTTTCTGTGGTATTATGCAGAATGAAGATGTATGAAATGAAACAAGTTGGACGCTATGGCATTGGGTTCATTGACCCAAATACGATTAATCAGGCAATATGGAAAACTCAATATTCGAGAAAAGACACAGAGAAATTCATGCTAGAATTTTTGAAGCATCTAAACACCCAACCGGAAATACTACTTCCTTACAACTTCGGGTGAGTGTTACTATATATATCTTGTACTACAAATTCTATTTTTTGCTTACTAAATGTTAATACGTGTTGTTGATGAGTTATGCACACATGCCCACTTAATTATACAAAACGTGTGTGCATGCCGTTACCACTGAATCTTATTAATCATTGAAGTTGACAAATGAAAAGTTGAAGTACTCGACTTACTATATAAAAATCCATCCGAATACGCAATCGTGAGGGGGATTGTTGACAGGTAATTTCAATCATTATTACACTATATATGTCGGTCTCTTTAATTACTTCATTTACTGATATCAACTAGTTAATAACTCTTTTATTCATTTTCTTTGCCAGCGAACAGGGCTTGGGCTAAGTTCATCAAACAGGTCTCAGGCGAGTGGGCACAACACCTGAAATGGGTGCGACCTAAGGTAATTAAGTACTACTAGCTTGCTACGTCCATGCATCTCTTTAATTGTAGTTTCAATACCATTATCATGCTTGATTAATTATTACCTGATTAAATTGTCTTATCGTAGAGTGCATGAGGCAGGAGCAGGACCAGTTTATGCACATACTAAGTTTGCAAGAACATTCGCATGATCACGTCTGAAATGAACAGAAACGAATGAAATCTTTGGGTACGTTTGGCAAAACACAATTCATAATTTTTTTTATCATGATCTAGCTAGTATATATACACACAACTAATATATTCATCTTGATCTTCATCTTGTAGCTGACGGAGATGCGGGACCAGCTCATACTAAAGACTCGGGTACGAGCAATTCAAGAGGAATTAGCTGGATTTCTGGTCGACCAGGTAGTAAATCCCAAAAGAGAATACCGTTACAAGATCAAGAAGTAATGATTGCGTATATATATATATGGATCGACTATTCGTCACCCTGGGTGAGTAATAGTTATTCTTCACTCCCCTCTATTTTCACATGAATGCATCGTAATTTTACGTTCCGTAAATTTTATCTTATTCCATACGTAAAAAGAGACCGTAAGAAAATATAGTCATCGTAAAAAATACTTATGTCATGTAAATTTACAAACATAAAAACATAGTGTAAAATATACATAAAATATGATTTTTCTGGTCTTATGACTTATATTTTTATTTTTTTTATGTCAAACTTTACGTAGTGATTCGAAATGTAATTTATTTATGAAACGATCGTAATATTACCACGGATGAAAAATAACTTAATCTAGACCCTGGGTGATGAATAGACTTTCTATATATATGTATATATGTGTGTGTGTGTGTGAATGGTCGTCGTATGAGCAATTCGATAAAAATATATGTATGATCGGTAATCTATGAGAAATTCTATTTATATATATGCACAACATGTGTACAGTATGTAATAACGTAATATATATTTGAAATGAAAATTAATTAAATGGAAACACATATTTAAAAGGAAAATTAAACCATAATTAATTTCTAAACCCCTAAAGTATTAAAAAGAAAAAACCAAGACAAAATAAAAATATTAAATACTTTTAGTTCCGGGACCAATGGTTGTGGACCAGGAACGAGGCCCGTTGATCCCGGTTGGTGTCCGGAATAGGGACCAAAGGGGTCCGACGAACCAGGGCCAATGGCCCATGAGGCCTGGCCGGCGTCCTGGCGTCACGAACCGTGACCAATGCCACCATGGGTCCCGATTCGTGAGTGAATCGGGACTAATAGGATGGTCCGGACTGGACCAAAGCCTGTTTTCTACTAGTGCTCCACCAGCCGCTTGCCTGCAAAGACACGGTTGGCATGGTTTAAAATCCTTCTTGTGATGAATCTTGGCTTTCACGTTGTCGATAGTCTCTGAACTTTCAACATCAAGAGTGACGGTCCTCCCAGTGAAGGTCTCCACAAAGATCTGCATCTGAAACAAATGTGCACACCAAACATCAATGATATTTACACTAAATGAGAATATCATCAGCAACTCCGACAATGAATATAACAAATAACATAAAGCTATACATCAGCCCCACAAATGCACACGTGCTATGGGAGTAAATGTTGCATGGGTGTCCAGAACTAGAACATACTGACTATCCATGGCCTGACTACGTTTATGCTCCGATGCTTTAAATCTTAATACTTGTAAAGCAGAGAGAGAAAAAATCCCCGGCAAAGCTAGCACTGAGGACCTTGGTTTATAAATTGAAGACCTTACAAGTCCATCTCCATCTAACAAAACTGAACATCCCCATCTCCGTGACATGTTTTACTTATAAATCAGAGAGAAAAGCATCCAACATATAAAACTGAACATCCCAATCTCCCTAGCATTGTTTACAACTGAATCTTATACACCCCAGTTCTAAGATCGGACAAATCCTATGAGATACCAGAAACATAATTCAGGGGCAATCGCTCCAACTAAATTTACATATGGTAAGATCAGCAAATCAATGACAGACATAGACCTCTGACAATATGCATTCAGTTTTATCCAGTTAAACGTAAATTCTGAAACCTGGAGGTTATCATATAATCTGGGAAGCTCAAGAGGATTCTAATATGATGCCTTCTGCCTCCTTTAAAATGACCAAATGTGCAGTCATTCACTAAGATTAGGCACCAACAAACAATGCACTACATGGAGGTTATAATACAATGCACTACATACTAGGCATTGAAGCAGAGGCGGAGGGGAAGAGGTACACAACGTACGTACGCGGGGTGTACGCAGAGGAGGTACATACAGATTGCTCCATATTAGGCATATCATGCCAAATATTGATCACAACATCCTATATATTGGGTCTATATCAGCGAGATGTGTGAAAGTAATGTTTACAACATGGTAGAGTAAATTGTTGTCGGTAAGGGGAGCGAGAATAGTTCCAAATCAGCGTTGGGGAGGAAAAGCTTAAGGCCCCGGCCGGGCTGCGGAGGCGACCCCGTCTCCGTGATCAGAAGCGCGGGGAGCACGCCATCGTCCATGGGCTCCGTCCCGTTTGCGTCCCCGCCACAATCGGAGCAGAGGGCAGCAGAGGTGGAGGGGAAGAGGTACACAGCGTAAGTACGCCGGGAGACGGGGGAAAAGGTGCTTGCTAATTACCTTGCCGGGAGTAGCAGGACATTGCGCCATGGTGCGTGGGCATGACGGCGCGCGTGCAAGCTAGGGTTTACTTTTTCTATTCCCGTCAGCTAGGGTTTACTTGGCGGCGGCGGCTGTGCCCGATCATATAACAAGTCGTTGGCGTGGTCACGTTTCGCCCAAGGTCACGTGCGTGGTTAGTAAAGAAAATGGATTTTTCATTCATGTAAGCCAAGCAAAGCCAATTTACACTTGTTGCTAATATATTTTTAAACACGGTAAAGACAATGGATCTGATTGCATACACTTGTCTCCATGAAAACATGCACGTATAGATTACCCGTAGGAGCAACTTCTAGAGGCTTTTATTCATCTTGGCAGATTAAATCTGATTGCAGGATGTCAATCAGAAATTCCGGGATATATACGAGCTCTTTTAGCACATATATGAGCAGTAAAATTTGTTTCTCGCCCGTCCATCTCAGAACAAAACCCTGAAAATGTTGAAGATAAGTACGCATCTCTAATATAATATTATCTCTGATATAATATGGCCTCCGATCGATCGATCAACAACTTGCTTCCACGCGGAAAGAACAGCTTGACAATCTATTTCAATAATGACATATGTCTAGCCCTCCTGTGTGGCAAATACCAGTGCATCCCGACACACTATAAGTTCCAGTACGAAAGGCTCATAGCTGATTGTATATTTCCTGCATCCTTCGATCTGAAACCGATATATTACCTTGAGAGTAACGAAATCGTCACATACGTCTTCACAATCGACGGGAACGTCTCCTCCCACTGAACGCACAATGCGGCAAAGCTTGAAATACATTCAGAAAAATGCAAGCATCAATGTCAATTTTAAGACTTAAACTCTCGTGAGCTAAGGATAGCATGGTCACTAGTAGAAAACGGCTCATTTGTCCCGGTTCCAGAAGCCCATTAGTCCCGGTTCTGAAAACGGAACTAAAGGGTCGGGACTAAAGCCCTAAAACTTTAGTCCCGGTTCGCTTATAAACCGGGACAGAAGGGGCTCCACGTGGCCGCTGCGGGGAGCCCAAGCAGGAGGACCTTTAATCCCGGTTGGTAACACCAACCAGGACCAAAAGGCATTCACGCGTCAGCATCTGGCAGTGTTGGGGTTTTGTTTTTTTGAAAGGGGGGGGGGGTTAGGGGGTTTTGGAGGGTTAATTTAGGGGTTTCATATTGTGTTAGCTAGCTAATTAATAGAGAGAAGTGTCCTCTCTTTTTTCGTACTTGGTCGACGCTAGCTACTATAGAGGGAACTAGACACGCTAGCTAGTAAAAAAAATGAAGGAACCATTAAGTACAAAAGATCGTTATGAACATATATACAGAGAGAAGTGATCGACCTCTCTTTCTCCGAGAGATTGGTCGAACAACAAGTTTTTGTATATCTATCTGACGCTACTAGCTACATATATACAATATAAGATATCTTACAATCCCTAACATCTAATGTCAATTTCCACATGGTATTCTTTGGCTATATTTATACCATTGTCAAGAAAGAATCCCGCCAATTCTTCTTGAATTGCTCGTATGCGATCATGTGGTAGGAGTTCATGCTGCATCCTCCATATCTAATTTGAAGAAGGGGGTCAATACATACATATGAATGAAACTCAACACAAATCATTGTAATAAAATAAAATTGTGAATATTATTGCTTACACACTTCATATTGTTTTTTAAAGTAGCCCCGCTTAGGGGTCGTCACGTTGTTGATGAACTCGCAAACGTAGTATCCGCAAAAATCATTCCCGGCTTCCCGCCACAAGCACTTTACGAGAAATAGAGTTCAATCAAACTGATAATCAAGCTTGATAAATGGTATTCATGAAACTAGAATCAATGAGAGATACGCGGAACTAGCTAGTAGTACTTACTTTCGGGTGTGTAAATCGCAGCTCCCTGGCAAACTCTTTCCAAACCCTGTCAGATAAAGAAAATAATTACTTGATATCAGGAAATGAACAAAGTTGCCAATATGATGCGATAATGATCGATTGAACTTACTTCTGGAGCATTTCAGCCATGTCCGCAGAGTCCTGGGGATCTTTTCGTTATTGATAAGAAAGCGGGCATAGTTGGAATCTGGCTCTGGTGGTGGTGGTCGCTTCAGGGCTTCGATAGTGCGCTTCACTTTCACCGGATCTGGCTTCTCCTTCGGAGGTGGAGTTTTCTTTGCAAAATGGTCCATCACTTAGGCACGACATATGTCCTCGTTTTCCTTCTCGGTCCTCTCATATGGTAAATTTTCCGGAGCCTTGAGAGATGGAATGTATCTAAATTGCCTCCCTCCTCTGCTTGTACTGCTAGCAGGCGGACCGGCGGAGTCTCTCTTACGTCATTGCTGACAAGGCGGAGAAGGAGGCGGAGTGCTCTGACACGCCGGAGGAGCTGGAGCGGTGGCGTCTATCTTTCGCCGTTGCCGACGAGGCGCCGGAAGAGGCAGACTGTTTGGACGCATCGGAGTAGGCGAAGGAGGAGGCGGAGTGCCGTCACGCGCCTCTGGCTAAGCCGTAGAAGGAGACGGAGTGCCCTGATCACTCGCCGGAGGAGGAGGAGGAGGCGGAGTGCCCTGACGCATCGGAGGAGGAGGAGGAGACGGAGGCGTCTAGTTTGGAAGCTTGATGTACTCCTTCGGCCACACACATGTACTCCTCAGAGCATGAACCAGCTTCTTCTTCCCTTCACCTATATGGTGGTCAAGCTAGAGCTCATCAAATCCCTCCATTACTTCATCCACCATCACAACAGCATAGCCATGTGGAATCGGATTGCAGTGAAAAGTTCCATTGGGTTGAGGAGGTGCAACAGAGCTGACAACCGCCTTGAAAGTGAGGCTCCGGAATTTCGTCCAAATCTCGCAATGTTGAACCTCCATGATAGTATCCACGGGGTAGCTAGGAGGCGTGAAGTCAGGCTGAACGATCTCCATGGAAGCCATGCTGCTTCTTCGCTGAGATGACGGGGTAGCTTCTAGGGTAGCTTCGTGCCGCTGAGATGGTTGGCCGGCAGCTCGCTGGCTCTCAGCTTCCTATAGATTTTCTAGTCTTGCATTAAACTTCTGCATTTCGCTCAGCTCTGCTTTTCTCTTTCTCTGTCGGCTTCTGTAACCGCCTGCTTCGGGAAACCCAACCTTCCATGGAACGGAGCCTGGTGTGCCTCGTGTTCGTCCAGGGTGCTCAGCATTCCCTAGGGCCTCAGTCAGCTCGTCCTTCTCTATGTCGGGAATGAACTTCCCTTCCTGCGCTGTGATGATATATTTCTGAAGCTTCATGATGGGTATAGCAACTTGCTCATTCGTCCAACAGCACTTCCCTGTTTCAGGGTCCAAAGTTCCTCCAACCCCGAAGAACCAAGTCCTTGAATGGTCTGGCCAGTTCAATGTTTTTGGTTCGACCCCTTTAGCAAGCAGGTCCTTCTCAGCTTTGTCCCACAACGGCCGGGCTCTGAGGTAGCCACCTGACCCCATGTGATGGTGATACTGCTTCTTTGCAGCATTGATCTTGTTTGTCTCAAATATTTTCTTACTCTTCTCCGATGTCTTGTAGGCCACAAATGAGGTTCATTGATCTCTTATCTTCTCAAATCGGACGATGAATTCTGGAATCTTCCCTTTATCGACAAACTTTGCTTTCAACTCTTTCTTCCACCTCTTGAATAGATCTGCCATCTTCTTAAGAGCACACGCCTTGACCAGTGGCTCTATAACTGGCTTATTCGGATCCTCCTCTGGCAGTAGGGTGAAATTTGCCTTCAGCGCGGTCTACAGATCATCTTTATGTCTATCGATGACATAATCACCTTCAGGGGCATCGTCCTTAGGCTTATTCCATCGCTTGATGCTTATCGGGATGTTGTCCCTAACAATAGCTCCGCACTAAGCAGCAAATGTGTCCTTGGTACGCTTTGGTTCAATCGGTAGGCCATCGTCCGCGAGTGTTGTGATCGTGAACCTTTCTTCCTTGCGCAACCTTTTCTTTGGGCCTTGTCTCGTTACCGAAGTTTGGCTCGATCCGGAGGGCTATATAAAAGAAGAAATAAGTATACCTCGCCGGACTTTGCAACATCTCCCTCCTCCGTTCGGTCACCGGAGCCGTCACCATGGTCTCCTTCTTCCTCCGGCATTCGATCACCAGAGCCATCATGATCATGTCCTTCCTCTCCTTCAAGACCATCGGTGTCGTTGAGATACGACAAGAAATTACCTCCACCTCGGATTATGTCCCCCAACAACTTTTCTCGTTCCAAGTCTCTTTGATCCATAGTTTCTGTAAATATTAAAACATGGCAATTAATATACTTCTCTACGATTCGGGGTGACCTCAACAACTCTTCCAAGGTTAGGAGTGGCCCTCGACGCGTCCAGGGTTTGGTCGGGCGAGAGGGCCGGGATTCTCTTAACCTTATAGAGATTTAACAAAATGGCACCATTCTGGATGTGCAGCAAATGGTACATATTTTTCCTGATCTCATCTACCCTTCTATATGTCACGTTGTCTAGTGTCAAAGGATTCAGGAAAACCACGACTTCATGATTAGCCAGAAGTAACAGTCGCATAATGGTACGAAGCTCTCCAAAATTGTTTTGGAACGGAGTCCTGGATAGGATAATTAACTTTTTGGTACGAAGTTCAGCAAGAGTGTTCCAAATATCGCTATTTGGAAGGTCGTTGCTCAAATTCGTACCAAAAAGCAAATTATTCTATCCGGAACTCCGTTCCAAAACAACTTTGAAGAGCTTCGTAGCATCATACGCCGGTTATTTCCAGTTGATGATGAAGCCATGGATTTCTTCAATACTTTGACACACAACATGACATATAGAAGAATATATATATATAGATGGGATCAGAAAAAAATTGGATCAACTTGTGCACATCCATAATAGGGGCATTCATGAATCTATATTACCGGAGTTTTCTATATGAACATTTTACCTTAGTAACTTAGAAAAAAATGTTATCGAGGAGGGGGTATATCGACAATGCTTTTTTTCTAGGGTTTGGGTGGCCTCGAGAGTTGGTCGCCCGGTATATCGAGAGGGGGGTGAACATTTTACCTTAGTAACTTACGAAAAAACTATTATCGGGGAAGGGGTATATCGATGCCCCCCCTCTCATGTTGAAGTTATCGGGGAGGGGGTATATCGACAACAACATACATTCCGGATCCGTTGGAAAGATCTCGGGGAGCCGATGCCAACGTGATGATAGGAGGCTGGGGTGCTCCCGTGGCCTTGTTGATAGATAGAGTCGATGCCAACATTTTCATTTAAAAAAATACATATATGAACAAAAAAATGCGGCGACGGGGGCAGCGACGGCTCACAGCGGGGGCGGCTGGCGAGGGCGGGGCGGCGACGGGGGCAGCGACGGCTCACAGCGGGGGCGGCTGGCGAGGGCGGGGCGGCGACGGGGGAGGGGCGATGACAGGGGCGGGGCGGCGACGAGGGCTGGGCGGCGACAGGGATGGGGTGCCGACGGGGGAGGCGACGGGGACGGGGACGACAACAGCGGGCTCGGGGCGGCGACGGGGACGGGGACGACGACGGCGGGCTCGGGGTGGCACGTGGTGACGGGGACGAGGATGGCCGACTCGGCGAAGTGACAATGAAAACTACGAAATTTCCTAAGTGCTTCTTATATACAAGAAGCATTGGTCCTGGTTGGTGGAGCCAACCAAGACTAATACCCACCTTTAGTCCCATTTGGTGCCACCAACCGGGACCAAAGGCTATTTTCGTCAGCCCAAACGGGACTAAAGGTGGGTACCAACGGGACCAAAGGTCCCTTTTCGTCAGCCCAAAGGGCAGGAAGCACAGACCTTCGGTCCTGGTTGGCGGCACCAACCACGACTAAAGGTGGGTATTGGTCCCGGTTGGTGGCACCAACCGGGACCAAAGCCCTGTTCCTGGCACGATGGGAGTTTAGTCCCACCTCGCCGAGCGAGGAGCGGTCGTACTGGTTTATAAGTGCGCATGCACTAACTGTCTCGAGCTCCTCTCTACCGCAGGCAGTGCATGCCTAATTGTCTCTGCCTGTAGGGCCTACTTGCCCCGTGGGCCTGCGTCCTGGCCCATGTATATTGGGTTACTAGTCGTATGGAGGCCATGGTAGCTGTTGGAAATATGCCCTAGAGGCAATAAATAAAGTGTTTATTATTATATTTCCTTGTTCATGACAATCATTTATTATCCATGCTATAATTGTATTAACTGGAAACACATTACATGTGTGGGTAAATAGACAACACTTTGTCCCTAGTATGCCTCTAGTGAACTAGCTCGTTGATCAAAGATGGTCAAGGTTTCCTAGCCATTGACATGTGATGTCATTTGATAATGGGATCACATCATTAGGAGAATGATGTGATGGACAAGACCCAAACTACAAACATAGCATATGATTGTGTCAGTTTATTGCTACTGTTTTCTGCATGTCAAGTATATGTTCCTATGACCATGAGATCATGCAACACACGGATACCGGAGGAGTGCCTTTTGTGTATCAAACGTCGCAACGTAACTGGGTGACTATAAAGGTGCTCTACAGGTATCTCCGAGGGTGTCTGTTGGGTTGGCATGGATCAAGACTGGGATTTGTTACTCCATGTGACGGAGAGGTATCTCAGGGCCCACTCGGTAATACAACATCACAATGAGCCTTGCAAGAAATGTGTCTAAGTGTTAGTCAAGGGATCTTGTATTAGGGAATGAGTAAAGAGACTTGCCTATAATGAGGTTGAACTAGGTATGGAGATACCGACGATCGAATCTCGGACAAGTAACATACCGAAGAACAAAAGGAACATCATATGGGATTAACAGAATCCTTGACATAGAGGTTCGACCAATAAAGATCTTCGTACAATATGTAGGAACCAATATGGCATCCAGGTCCCGCTATTGGTTATTGACCATAGAGGTGTCTCGGTCATGTCTACATAGTTCTCGAACCCGCAGGGTCTGCCCACTTAAGGTTTGGTGACTTTCGGTAGTATAGAGTTATGTATGGTGGTGACCGAAAGTTGTTCGGAGTCCCGGATGAGATGCCGGATGTCATGAGGAGCTCCGGAATGGTCCGGAGGTAAATATTGACATATAGGAAGTCCTATTTTGGTCGCCAGAAAAGTTTTGGGCTCATCGGTAATGTACCCGGAGTGCCGGTAGTGTACCGGGAGACCATCAGGAGGGGTATTTCGACCCAAGAGGCAACATGGGCTGTGGGACAGTGAATACCAGCCCTTAGTGGGCTGGTGGAAGTCCCACACAAAGCCCATGCGGCAAGGGAGAAAAAACCCAAAGAGAAAAAGTGGAAAAAGGCAAAAATAGGGTGAATCCTAGTCCTACTAGGATTGGAGGTGGATTCCAGCTCTCCCACCTGGTTCGGCCGGCTCCTAGAGGCTTGGACCTTGGGACAAGCCTCCTCCTCTCTTCCTCTTATATATACTGGAGGTTTTAGGGTTTTTGCACAGAATTTTCAGCCACATGCTACCCGTTCCTCCGGTGCATAGTTTCTCCTCTAGATTGGTTTTCTGCAACGCTTAAGCGAAGCCCTGTCGGAATAGCTCCACCACCATCGCCGGAGCGCCATCATGCTGTCGGAGAACTCTTCTTCCTCTCCGCTCCTTCTTGCTGGATCAAGACGACGGAGATCGTCATCAAGCTGTACGTGTGCTGAACGCGGAGGTGCCGTCCGTTTGGCGCTAGATCAGAAGGATCGTGATCAAGTTCGTCGGACGGATCGTGATTAGGTTCACGGGACGGATCGTGATTGGATCGTGGGACGGATCATGATTGGATCGCGGGATGCACGGCGATTTGGATTGAGAAGACGTTCGACTACATCAACCGCGTTTCTTAACGCTTCCCGCTTAGCGATCTACAAGGGTACGTAGATCCACTCTTCCTCTCATAGATGCTCATCACCATGGATAGATATGCGTGTGTGTACGAAATTTTTTGTTTCCCATGCAACATTCCCCAAGAGTGGCTTAGTAGGTAGGCATTTTTTATGTTATTTTTTGCATATTAAAAGTTCTTAACAAAAAAATACTTTATGGTGGCTTAGTGTGTTTTATCATTATATTATTTTTGCTATTAATGTTTTGAACAAAAAATACTTTGATAATTTTAGTTGCATAATTTCCATTATTATTTTTTGTTTTTTGCTTTATTTATTTTTGTTTTATTTTTTGCTTTATTTATTTCTAGTGTGTTTTATCATTATATTATTTTTTCTATTAATGTTTTGAACAAAAAATACTTTGATAATTTTAGGTCATAATTTTTATATAATTATAGTTTCAAAAATACTAGAGGTTTATAAAAGCTTTTTAGTTGATTCTTTTTTGAACTCCACTCCTACAATGTTTTGAAAGAAATTAAAAAGCACATCAAATGAACTCCGAAAAGGTTGAAATTTGGCATGGTATCATCATTTCACCCACATAGCATGTTATAAAAAGTTGAGAGGGTTACGACAAAAACTGGATGCACTTCGTGTACAAAACGGACAATCTCTTTCGAAGTATCATGGTTTCACACGAAAACTCATCTATTACAAAGGGATTTCATTTTTTGAAATTATTTGAACTCCATACTTTTTGTGTGTTTAGAATGCACCATTCAAGCCACATCATCAATTTTCAACCCTTTCAGACTTGATCATTTGGTATTTTTCATGCACTTACTGATTTTTTGAGCTAAATGACCCTGAAATTGAAAAGCACTTCAAATGAACTCTGAAAAGGTTGAAAGTTGGCATGGTATCATCATTTCACACACATAGCATGTGCTAAAAAGTTGAGTGGGTTACGGCAAAAACTGGATGCACTTCGTGTACAAAACGGACAATCTCTTTTGAAGTATCACGGTTTCGGACAAAAACTCATCTATTACAAAGGGATTTCATTTTTTTGAACTTATTTGGACTCCATACTTTTGTGTGTTCAAAATGCACCATGCAAAGCCACATCATCAATTTTCAACCCTTTTTGAATTGATTATTTGGTATTTTTCATGCACTTACAGATTTTTTTAAGCTAAATGACCCTAAAATTGAAAAGCACTTCAAATGAACTTTGAAAAGGTTGAAAGTTGGCATGGTATCATCATTTCACCCACATAGCATGTGCTAAAAAGTTGAGAGGGTTACGACAAAAACTGGATGCACTTCGTGTACAAAACAGACAATCTCTTTCGAGGTATCAGGGTTTCGGACGAAAACTCATGTGTTACCAAAGGGATTCATTTCTTCACGTGTAAATGCAATGATATAGTTGTGGAGAGAAAGTTCTCACTTTTTCTTTGCTTGTGTCATTTTCTTATTGTGCCATAACCATGGATAATCTTCATTGTTTAACAGGGTGCTTGGGTCAGCCTTGACTTTGAAGGGAGGAATTTCATGAACTTTTCATAATCTTTGGACATGTCTGTCTTGCCCTCCAATCCCACGATGTCTCTTTTTCCTGAAAGAACTATGTGGCGCTTTGGCTCATTGTACGATGTAGTTGTTTCCTTATCTTTTCTTTTTCTCGGTTTGGTAGACATGTCCTTCACATAGAAAACCTGCGCCACATTATTGGCTAGGACAAATGGTTCGTCTATGTACCCAAGATTCTTTAGATCCAATGTTGTCATTCCGTACTGTGGATCTTCTTGTACCCCGCCTCTTGAAAGATTGACCCATTTGCACTAAAACAAAGGGACCTTGAAATCATGTCCATAGTCACGTTCCCATATGTCCAGTATGTAACCATAATATCTGTCCTTTCCCCTCTTGGTTGCTGCATCAAAGCGGACACCGTCATTTTGGTTGGTGCTCTTTTGATCTTGGCCGATCGTGTAAAATGTATTCACATTTATCTCGTGCCCTTTGTAAGTCATTACAGTCGAAGATGGTCCCCTGGCCAATGAGTACAGCTCATCAGAAACAGTGTTGTCACGCATGAGACGTGTTTGCAACCAACTAGCAAAAGTCCTGATGTGTTTGTAATCCAGTCGTCACACTGCTTCGGATGTTTGGAGCGCAGAATATTCTTGTGTTCATCGACATACGGGGTCACCAAGGTAGAATTCCGTAGAACTGTGTAGTGTGCTTGAGACCAAGAATGCCCGCCCTACATATTATTGAGTCTGCTCCTAGCGTGCCTTTTCCAGTCAGTCTCCCCTCATACTGCGATTGAGGGACCAATCTTCTTAAGGTCAGGAATGAAGTCAACACAAAACCCAATTACATCCTCTGTTTGATGGCCCATGGAGATGCTTCCTTATAGCCTAGCGCGGTTATGAACATATTTTTTAAGACTCCCATGAACCTCTCAAAGGGGAATATATTGTGTAGAAATACAGGGCCCAGAACCACAATCTCGTCGACTAGATGAACTAGGACGTGCGTCATGATATTGAAGAAGGACGGTGTGAACACCATCTCGAAACTAGCAAGACATTGCACCAAATCACTCCTTAACCTTGGCAGGATTTCTGGATTGATCACCTTCTGAGAGATTGCATTGAGGATTGCACATAGCTTCACAATGGCTAATCGAACGTTTTCTGATAGAAGCCCCCTCAATGCAACCGGAAGAAGTTGCGTCATAATCACGTGGAAGCCATGAGACTTGAGGTTCTAGAACCTTTTCTCTGCCATATTTATTATTCCCTTTATATTCGACGAGAAGCCAGACGGGACCTTCATACTGAGCAGGCATTCAAAGAAGATTTCCTTCTCTTCTTTGGTAAGAGCATAGCTGGCAAGACCTTCATATTGCTCTGGATGCATGCCGTCTTTTTCATGCACACGTTGCTGTTCCTCGTGTGCCTTCGGTGTATCTTTTGTCTTCCCATACACTCCCAAGAAGCCTAGAAGGTTATGTAAAGATTCTTCATCACGTGCAGCACATCGATTGCAGAGCGGCCCTCTAGGTCTTTCCAATAGGGTAGATCCCAAAATATAGATTTCTTCTTCCACATGGGTGCACGTCCCTCTGCGTCATTCGTAACAGATAGTCCGTCGGGACCCTTTCCAAAGATTACTTGTAAATCATTGACCATATCGAGTATGTGATCATCGGTACGAAGGGCGGGCTTCTTCCAGTGATCTGCCTCACCTTTGAAATGCTTTCCTTTCTTTCGACATTGATGGTTGGTCAGAAGAAATCAACGATGCCCCAGGTACACATTCTTCCTGCATTTGTCCAAATATATACTGTCGGTGTCATCTAAACAGTGTGTGTGCATGCACGGTATCCCTTGTTTGTTTGTCCAGAAAGGTTACTGAGAGCAGGCCAATCGTTGATGGTTTCAAACAGCAACGCATATAGGTCAAATTCCTCCTGTTCGTTCTCATCCCACACACGTACACTTCTTCCATTCCATAGCTATAAAATTTCATCAACTAATGGCCTTAGGTACACATCAATGTCATTCCCGGGTTGCTTAAGGCCTTGGATGAGCACTGGCATCATAATGAACTTTCGCTTCATGCATAACCAAGGAGGGAGGTTATACATACATAGAGTCACAGGCCATGCGCTATGCTTGCTGCTCTGATCCCCAAAAGGATTAACGCCATCTACACTTAATCCAAACCATACGTTCCTTGGGTCACCTGTAAGATCACTCCACTTTCTCTCGATCTTTATCCACTACGACCCGTCAGCGGGTGCTCTCAACTTCCCATCTTTCTTACGGTCCTGTTTGTGCCATCGCATCGACTTGGCATGCTCTTTCTTTCTGAACACACGTTTCAACCGTGGTATTATAGGATCATACCACATCACCTTGGCAGGAACCCTCTTCCTGGGGCACTCGCCGTCAACATCACCAGGGTCATCTCGTCTGATATTATACCGTAATGCGCCGCATACCAAGCATGCGTTCAAATCCTCATACGCACTGTGGTTGAGGATGTAGTCATTAGGGCATGCATGTATCTTCTGCACCTCCAATCCTAGAGGGCATACAACCTTCTTTGATGCATACGTACTGTCAGGCAATTCGTTATCCGTTGGAAGCTTCTTCTTCAATATTTTTAGTAGCTTCTCAAATCCTTTGTCAGGTACACCATTCTCTGCCTTCCCCTGCAGCAATTCCAGTATGGTATCGAGCTTTGTGTTGCCATCTTTGCAACTAGGGTACAACCCTTTTTTGTTATCCTCTAACATGTGATCGAACTTCAACTTCTCCTTTTCACTTTCGCATTGTCTCTTTGCATCAACAATGACCCTGCAAAGATCATCATCGGGCACATCGCCTGGTTCCTCTTGATCTTCATCTTCGCCCGTTGCAGCAGCATCACTGTATTCAGGAGGCACATAGTTGTCATCATCCTCTTCTTCTTCGTTGTCTTCCATCATAACCCCTCTTTCTCCGTGCTTGGTCCAAACATTATAGTGTGGCATAAAACCCTTCTCAAGCAGGTGGAAGTGAAGGGTTTTAGAGTTGGAGAAAGCCTTCGTATTCTTACAGACAATACATGGACAATGAATAAAACTGTTCTGCTTGTTTGCCTCGGCCGCTTCGAGAAAATAATGCAGGCCCTTAATATACTTGGAGGTGCGTCAGTCACCGTACATCCATTGTCGGTTCATCTACATGCGTTATATAATAAAGTGTATTAAAAACCATTACAACATATCATGAATAGAGAAGTGACCAAGTTAATTGAAATTCATCATCACATTAAAGCCAAAGTACAATAGTGACCAAAATAAATACATACATTTCATACACAGTTCTCGTTATTGAACAACATATAGCTCTCCAGAGCATCTAATTAAAACATAAAACAAAACTATGTAAAAAATTAAATGCAATAATAAATGCGATCATAACCGCTACTAAGGTACCAATTGATCCAATGGCATAATGATACCAAGCCTCGGTATGAATGGCATATTTTCTAATCTTTCTAATCTTCAAGCGCATTGCATCCATCTTGGTCTTGTGATCGTCGACGACATCCGCAACATGCAACTCCAACTTCATCTTCTCCTCTTCAACTCTTTGTAATTTTCGTTCAAGTCATTGTTTTCTTTTTCAACCAAATTTAACATCTCGACAAGAGTTGCTATGTGGGTTGGAATTTCCGGTTCAACTACCTCCTCCTAGATTACAAAATCTATGTCATGTTGGTCGGCATAATTGTCGTAAACACTAAATAAAACAAATAGTTATAAAATACAATATATACCACATCCGAATCATAGACAGGACGAGGGCCAACGTAGGTGGATACGAAAACCATCACACTATATAATAAAAAACAATAATAAAATTAAGAAAATTACACAAGTATATATCTAAATCATACAAGTAAAAGAATCTTTTAGAAAGAAGATAAGAAGAAGAGGCTAACAACGATGGTGCCAGCACCGAGATGGGTGCTTGCGATCGACGGCGGTGAGGATGGGGACGGGACAAGATGGACCGCCAAACCTAGACTAATCTTGAGGAAAATGGAGCTTCGACAAGGAGCTTCAAGAGGAGAAAGCTTAAGTGTGGCTTGGGCATTTCATCAACACCTCATGTGCATAGAAGGTGAGCTAGAGCACCACAAAGCTCTCCCCTCGCCGGCCAAAAAACAGAGCAATGTGGAGTGCTCTGCTCGCTAGCGACGGGGTATATATAGGCATCTCATTGGTATCGGTTCATAGCTGGAACCAGGACTAAAGGACCCCATTTGGTCCTGGTTCCAGCCACAAACCGGGACCAATGGTTGTGGGCTAGGAGAGAGGCCCATTGGTCCCGGTTGGTGTCTGGAACCGGGACCAAAGGGGTCCGACGAACTAGGACCAATGGCCCACGAGGCCCAACCGACGCCCTGGCCTCACGAACCGGGACGAATGCTGCCATGGGTCCCGGTTCGTGAGTGAACCGGGACAAATGGGCTAGCCCAGCTTGGACCAATGCCCTGTTTTCTACTAGTGGGTCCTCCTAAACATTCAACCGCAGGTTGGTTCACACACTTGTTGCTAATTACAAGCTAAAGTTGTAGCCTTTTTTTCTGACAAAAGGATGACTTTTATTGACTCAAAATGAATCACGAGGGGGATACATAGGCGATGAGTACACATCCGACCTCTGCATGACTAAGATGCACATAACCATCTCTAACAGACACAGACAAAGGATCAGGAAAGCAAGCAGAAAGTCATACAAAATAAAAGCTATGCCTAGGCGGACAAAGAAGAAAAAAATTCCAGAGCAATAAGAACAATGCTTGATGAATACAAGAACTAATGTCCGCGCCAACTATCTGATGACATCACAAAGACATGAAGGGAAGTTCTACAGTAGCAACGCCCAAAGGATAAGAATGATGCAAATGTCGTGCCCTAGCCACTCCTCCACCACCCCTCCCCTTCCTTATCCCCTTGGCATCCTCATAGGTAGCCACTGAGAAAGCCCACACCCTAGCCATGAAGGGGGTGACGCGGATCTGGTGTTTGGCAGTCATGGCGCATCTGTTTGGAAAGGTAGTACACGGCCAAGCGAGATCCTCCTACTGCGGCAGTTCCTCCTAGTGGCACGGCATCCCTACAACGATATCATGAGGACGATGAACTCGACGGGGGGGTGCAACCATTCTACGGTGTAAGGATGCCAGAGCAATGACTCTAAACACAATGGTAGCAGCACTATTAGGGAAAACCTTATACACAGAGGTATAACGGTAGCGCTGGTTAGAACGGAGCGCTACTGCTACTTAGTAGCGCATGTCAATAAACAACGCTACAGCTATGGTTGTAGGAATAGCGCATTTGCACGTAAAAGTGCTACTACTATAATTCCCACACTGTTGCCGGAAGGCTAGGAATAGTAGTAGCAAGGCTTCAAAAAGAACGCTACCGCTAAGTGCTTTGTAGTAGCGCGTTTCCTGTATAGAGCGCTACTGTTAAAAAAATAAAATAAGTAGAAAATTAAATGAAAATAAAAGAAGTAGAAAAAGAAGAAATGAAAAAATATAAAGATAAACAAAAGAAAAATAAAAATAAAGGAGAAAGGCATAGCAGTAGCGCTTGTTGCCACAAAGCGATGTAGTTACTATAGCAGTAACGCGTTTTATAAGACCGCGCTATAGCTACATTCGTTAGATAAAAAGAAAAGAAAAAGGGAAATAAAAAAACTACTTAACCCTGCGTGGGCTCAAAATTTTGCTAAGTCATTTCCCCAATGCCCCATCGATCTCCTCCATCCCTCCCCCTGCTCCCTCGCCGTCGTCGTTCCCTCGCCGGCCCTGCCCCACCGGAGCCGCGCGGCATCACCGTCGTTAGAGCCATGCGCCCTTGAAACCCCTGCTTCCGTCACCGCCACTGCTTCCCTCGTCCGCTCCTTGCTGCCCCTGCCTCCCTTGCCGCCGCTACCTCCGTCGCCGCCAACGGAGCCGCGCGCCCTCGCCGCCCCTGCCTCTGTCGCCGAGCACCTCCCCGCCACCGTCTCTCCCCTCTCTGTAAGTCCCCCACCCCTCCTCTCTCTGCCTGTTCTAGGGTTCATAATTTGTATTCGGACAAAAATTGAGTTCTAGGGTTCATAATTCTTATTAGGACATAATTTTTATTAGGACAAAAATATGTAAAGGTTCTAGGTCTTTAGGGTTCATCCATCTATATTTGGTTTTTGAATTGATTTTGAGAGAGCATGAGATTTGTGTAGATTTTCTTGAAGTGTCAAACACTAGCAAATGCAAATTTGAAGTGGTCATGTCACATGCAAAATCCTCAATAGTGTTTCCTCATGTACATGTTCTGAAGTGGTCTTGTTATATGCAACATTGAAGTGGTTTGATTGTGCCCAAGTGGCATTTTGTTGTTTGCAGGGAATGATTCCGGGTGGCCTACGTTTTAACAGAATGTTGATTCATTTCCGTTCCAGCAAATTTCAGATGCTTTATTTGTCAAGTATGTAGCAAAGGTCATGCCGAAATTTTCTATGAATTTCTGCATGACTTGTGCTACAAACTAGCACATATCAAGTGCCCGGGATTTGCCGCAACAGGAATGAATCAACATTCCTGCAAAACATTGGCCTTTTTTCATTTTATTAGGTCTAGAATTAATTGACTAGATTTAATCGTAAGAAACATGGATAGCAACGATGAAGGACAGGGTTCTGGTGATTGCAACGTCTACACAGGGGTAGTCGCCTATTTGAACCTTCTCGATGAGAAACGGTTGTTGTAGGGCCCACCTGTCACATCCGAGACTGAGACCGACATCGAGACCGGCGTTAGGACCAGAGCTGAGACTGACACCGGTGCTAAGACCGACACCGGCGCCGATACTGGCACCGAGACTGGCGAAGCTGGTATAGAGCCGAAACCAAAGAGGCAACGGCGCCCAAACCAGTTCATCACTACTAGACGACTGGTGGTCACGGAGGTGGACGACGGCAATTTTTAGTCAAAAGAGCCCGCAGAAGCACACATGCTACGACAATCAAATAGATTGCATCCTACAGGCAATCGGCACCATCAACGATGCGAAACTAACGAAGATGCCAGATATGAAGTAGTCCCTCCTAACGAAGCTGCACTAGGTGTTCTTGTTCCCAGGATGGGATGAAAACAAATATAAAACTCCAGATAAAGACCCGGCAATGAAGAAGATAAACAAACGCGCCATAGGCAAGTTTAGCGGCGCGTTGTCCGCTTGGAAAGTAAGGGTGAAAGCAAGGATCATCAAAAAAAGGAACTCTACTCCGAGATTGTAAAGGATAATCCGACAATTACGGAAGAGCAGTTTGAAATATTCAAGGCGGCTTGCGTTGCCGAAGCTGCCAAAGAAAAGTCAGAGTACATGAAGGAGCTTCAAGAGAGGAACATGGCGTGCCACCATCTCGAAAGTTGTGGTTACGCGGGGAAGAGGTCCATATGGGCCAAGGAGGATACGGAACGTGAAAGTCTGGGCATCCCAGACCCCTTGGCGGAGTTCACCGTCCCACATGAGCTTGACGTCCTCAGGGCCCGGTACCATTGGGACCCAGTCAAGAAGGTTTTCGAGACGGACGCGGTCACGACAGAGTTCATGAGACTACTGGTAATTTTTATTTTTTCCCCTAATTTTAGCTTCTGATCAATTCAACTCCACGTTTAGTCATATTTGTAAATGATCATTGTTCCTTTTGCAGAGAGAGTAGCACAGGATCGCTGCCAAAAGCGACTCTCCGTGTGAGGCGTTGGCGAGGCCCAACAAGGACACCCCATTCAACCAGGCCTTGAACATATTGAAAGGACTCCCGGTGGACACTCGGCCATCGTATGGACGCGTGCACGGCATCGGAGACGGCGCCATGTGGAAGAAGTACTACCGTGAGATCACGAAGGATAGAAAGGAAAGACAGAGGTTAAATGAAGAAAACATCGACAAGAAGGTTGCGATTGTGGTTGATAAGAAATCAGTTGAGACAGTCGCAGCAGCGGTAGCTGCCACAAATCAGGAGATTGCAACTTAGTATGGTGTCTTGGTTCCGGCTATCGTCAGTTGGAGCAGGCAAAATCCAAATAAAGACGAAGTGGACTTTCCCCTTTCCAACTTCTTCGGGGGTAGCTCGACAAGCATTGCACCAGCACCTGCTCCTGCATTGGCTTCCGCACCTGCTCCTACACCGGCTCCCGCACCAGCTCCTGCACCAGCTCCCACACCGGCTCCCACACCTACTGCTGCACCGGCTCCCACACCTGCTCATAGCATCCCATCCTCCATCTCGGACGTGCTCGACAGTGCTGCGTCTTTTGCTGAGCTCGACGCCCTCACGGTACCTGTCACACCAGCCCGCTTCAACAAATGTATAATCTCCCGTTTTCGTTGCCTTTCAGATGTCTCACGTCGCAGACATGTCTTTGCAGGCCGACATAAACCCGTGCACCATATTGTACACCATCAGCGGCCTGAAGGTGGATGTGGGGATGGCGATGATATTGAAGCCGAAGGAACAATTGTTCCACAGCTCACCGACCCCCCTGACGTCTTCAAGGTTTCCGTGGCCAGTGTCAAACCGGGCCACAAGAATTTGGCTCCTCCGGTACTAGGGGAGAGAACGACTAGGCCCTGCAGTGGCTTGGCGATTGCAAGAGGTGGGTCCTGTTGTGACCAAAGAGTCTGCTTCGTCTAGAGACGGTCGGGAGCACACCCATGACCACGCAGCGTCAGCAAGGTATGAACATCAACACCCCACCTACCCAATTAGCGTCGCATATCGTGCCGGCTGATAGCGGACGGGGTGAGGAAGAGGCTCCATTAGGCGCTGATGACGTCGCCACCGTCGAAGAAGCAATGCATGATACCGATGCCATCTATGAGGATGATGATGACACTCTACAGTATCTCAGGACTGGCGCCTATGACAACGGAGGATTGATGGCTCAACAATATGAGTACTCAGGGTTTGAGCATCACGAGTCGGTGCCTGAATTGCCGCCTCCGGAGGCTGAACGTATTATAGACGGCCTTCTAGTAGCAAAGAATCATCGGAAGACAGCGAGGAAAGGCAATAAAGCTGCTTCCATGATCCAGCTGCCTCCACAGCCTCGGGTTCAAGACCGTATACCTAACATGGATGCGGCGAAATACCATATCTTCGGTGAACCAATCCTACCTAAGGCAGCGGTAGAGGTCATATACGGCGATCTCAGGAGACTTCATGACGATGTGCTACGAAGAGAGAAAAGCCTCACAAAATCCAGGATACCCGCTCTGCGTGGTTAACGTGCGCAACAAAGGTTGTACGTCGACACATTCCCCGCGGAAAAGTTCTTCCACTACAATAGGATAGAGCTTTGGTAACACCGTCTTGTGTTACTACAGGGCCAAAAGTGTGTTACTAAACCATATAGTAACACAGTTTGAAATGTGTTCCATTAGACCGTGTTACTAGTGGTGTCAACTGTCACACATAGTAATTGTTACCATATATTAGAACATGTGTTACAATTACATTACAGTAACATGCATATTATGTGTTACCAAACATGTTGGTAACACATTTTTGGAATTCAAGTAACACCCATAGTAACATATTTTCGTAGACGTTGTAACATGTTTTTGTAAGTAGAGTAACGCAATTGGTAACACATCATTTTAACATCTGAACATAACTAGTAACATAATATCCAAATATCGTAACAATATTTTTTGATTGTCAACTACTCTAGCAACAAATTTTGTAACTATAGTAACACCATCGATAACACAAAAATATTAACCACAAAATTCAATATCCATTTTATGTAATATAATTTTGTTTAATAAAATCAATGTAATTGCGCAAATAGTTAATCAATTTATTATTATGCTTGGCGGATCAAAATGATATAGAAATTGAAGCGCAACACATATATAAATTCAAAATGAAGATATTTATTACAAATATAAAAGAATGTATGATACATATGCCTTACAATATAGATATCATTCATATCATTTGAGCATAGAAAACACAACTATGGAGAATATTACAACATATCACTTGCATCAATTCAACAAAAGAAAAAGATCTTGTGGATGATATTACATTTTCAATCTATCACTATACAACTATGACTATTGGTAGCTAGGTTACTAGGTGGATCTAGGTGGAGTAGGTCTCTGCTTACACAAATCTTCTATGACCAAAGTTGCAGAATCATTATGGATCTTTTCTGCTTACACAAAAACTACATGTATATACCGGAGGATTGCAAATTTTAAAAAATGACAAAACTGCATATTACACAAATCTTCTCTGCTTAGACAAAACTGCATGTACACACCAGCCCTGCCATGCCTATTGTTTACAAGTGCTAACTAGAAGTCACAGATTGATTGTTTCCGAAAATACTGGAATCAATTTGTCAGTAACACCAATTTTTCAGTAATTAACAATGGAGTATTGATTGTTTCCAAAATTAAACACTTGAGTATAATTCTAATGTTACTGATTTGTAGTCAAAATTTAGTTAATTTTGACTGTCCTGTTTTGTAATCAACCAAAACCGGATATAGCCTCATGTTTATTCTTCAGTCAAAATTCATCATTGTCTTCACTTTTCTTCACATGAACACTAACTGGATCAGTAGAACTGTGTCCTGTTTTAATGAGATCTGCAGAAATTGGGAGCACAAAGGTAGGGGATCAGCAGCATCACGAGCTTCACCGGCGAGCGTGCACGTGCCCGGCCATTGGAGACACATGGATGGTGGCACCGCTAGCTTTTGGTCACCGAAAGAACTATGTGACGAGCTCTAGCGGCGGCAAGCGGCAGACCACCATGGCCAGGTGAACCAGCAACCAATCGAGAGGGGAAAATTGGCCTGGAGGACCAGAAGATCACCCTGAAGTTGTTGAACGGCTAGGGCAGGGCAGAGGAGGCATGACGGCGTCTAACTTGTGTAGGGAAGCTGCGGCCGGAGTAGGAGACATGGTCGATTCTGTTGTTCCAAGCTTGAGGAGGGCGTAGCTCTCGCCGAGGTGGAGCTCCTGGTCTGCTCATGGAGGACTGAGGAAGCACGAAGGCGTCGAGCTCGTGCAAGGAAGCGCAACGTAGTGGGAGGAGACGACCTCGATTCCAGAGTGGGACGAGCTCCTGTGCAGAGTGGGACGAGCTCCTGTGCAGAGTGGGACTAGCTCCTGTGTGAAAGCGGCGGTCAGAGGCAGGGGAAAAGCTACAGGAGACTTGCAAAGTTGCAAGCCAACGGCAGGTGCTCCACTGGCCTGGAGCCTGGCCGAAGGCAGGATCTTCACCCGCCAAGATCTTCGCGGATGAGGGGGAGATAAAGGAAGGAGATGGGTCACTTTGCAACAGATTTTAAAGCATAAGTTTTTCTTGTAAAAATGAAAATGAACTAAGCCGCGGACATTCTTTTTCGGACGGAGGGAGTAACTCACAAGTTGCTCATACAAATTTAACTACTATCTCAATTTCCAGCAAAGGTTAACAGTAACAAGAGAAGAAAGAGACTCAGAGATTAGTTCCTAGTCAATTCAAGTTGTAGATGTAGCAGCGGTAGGTGATGAAGAGAACAATCGTGGAGAGCTTGAGTTGCAGAAGATCTGTAGAGGAGGTTGAGGTGTTGCATAAGAATAGCAGCAGAGGAGCCTTGGGGATGCACTACATCACAAGATACGCTAGAAAAAAGAGTAGCCGGGCCTTGGGCAGATTACCAGACTGCATGACTGCCTTGTCTGGTGATTTCCTCTGGTTTGATCCCGCTTGACGCCAGGAGAACGAGAGCGAGGCCTCGCACGGCCTGCCAGATCCTGCGACCGTGCGAATTTGTTGCGCGACCACCTGCGAATTTGACGAGACGCATGACAACATCAAGCGCGGCCACGTCGGCGAGGAGCATGGCTTCATGATCGGTCGTGTCGTGTGGGTGCTGGAATGATCGATCTACCTAGTAGCTATGTAGTTGTGCGTTTGTATCGGGCCGACTCTGTTTGCTTGGTGCACGACCTAATTTCCAGTAAAAATCGATTAGCTGCTTCTACTAGCTCCTGCGTACTTCTGGTCGAAAGGAATCGATGACGAGGTTCCTATGGTGACTTCGTAAATTTCAATATGATATGCCGGTTCAGTCTCTCGGAGGTGCTCATAGGGGTAGGGTGTGCTTGTATGTGTTCATAGGGGTGAGTGCATGCGCGTGTATATGAGTGTTTGCGTCTGTACTGTGTTCAAAAAAAAATTCGCCACCGTTTGCCGTGTCAGACATTGCTGTCAGCCTGGACCGCCTCCGCCTTAACGTTGCGCCAGCAGCCTTGTCCCACCATGCACTATCCAGTCCTTCTTGCAGCTCTCTCCCTCCCCTCCATTCTCTCTCGAGCTCGTGCCAAGTCATCCTAAAATTCGCGTAGAAATATGGTTAATATGATATTTACTACAACCATACCGAAAATAATTTGATATTTACCAACCAAATTGTATTGTTTTTCATTCCATATTACCAAAGAATGAAAAAACTATTTACCAAAACAAGAACATATTTATAAAAAATCATGTTGCCACATGGGCCTTATGTGTCAAGGTATTTGTGGTCTATGTAGGTAATTGATTTGGTTTTTCTAGTCCTACGTATAATAGAGCCTGTAACATTATGTATCAACCATGATTATCTTTTACTACGTTGAACTACGTAACACATTTCACTAACACATATTTATATGTTACCATGTCAAAATATACGTAACACATTCGACCAACACATATTTATATGTTACTATTACAATATCCTTGTAACACATTTTGAGGCTTATATAGTATGTGTTACTGCACGTAGTTGGACACAAAATAATGTGTTACAATAATTTTCCTTGTCACACATTTTTCATTGTGTTACTTAAAGTCTGTTTTGTAGTAGTGAGCTTTTTAGCGTTGGACAAGAAAACGTTGCTGCTAAAGGACTTAGCAGTAGCGCTGATATGAAAAGCGCTACTGCTAAATAGGTATAGTAATAGCGTGGGTCAAACCGCGCTACTGCTAAACATTAGCTGTAGCGCCGTATCAGTAGCGCGGGTACCCGCGCTACTGATACACCAAATACCCGTGCTCCCACGCCACTGATACATCAAATACCCACGCTACTGCTAGGGTTTTCCCTAGTAGTAGCTTCTCTCTAGTGTGGATTACTAGCCAGGTGGTGACTACTTGTGGTGGTGCATGGGGGCGGCGGATCACACGAATATATTCCCATAATAGCTATTTCATAACAGTCGAACTAACATTACATGGTAACCTACATGACCTATACTGGGGTACTACAATTTAGATTATATAGAAGATCCTTTTTTAAAAATAAAATTGTAGGATCACAAAACATTGGAAATGCGGCCCTTGCTGTGAGGTCTTTTGGTGCCTTCCAGATCAAGGGCGGAATTGGGCCTGGGGAACTGGGGCTATAGCCTTAGGTGTGGCCCAACTCTCAACTACATTATCTATGTTTGTATGCCGTTAGGTTGGACTCTTTCAATCTAGGGATAATTGTATTTGAGCCCTTAGTTATGCCATCATCGACAGGAATACCCCTAATTTTGGAAAACACGCGTTCATGCCCACATCACTTTGCTCATCTTGTGCTTTTGCCCTTTGACCGTTTGACTATCATTTTGAAAACTTCATAATTATTTCATACTAACTCAGAAAAATGCAAATAAGATATCAAAATGTTCGAAAAGACATCACCTATATGTGTATGACATTTGCATTCATGAGAAAATTGTTGGGAAGTCTCCATATCAGTTTTATCTCATATAGGTGATGGGGACTTTCCAACACTTTTGTCATGACTGCAAATGACATGCACATATAGGTGATGTGTTTCCGAACATTTTGATATCTTATTTGCATTTTTCTGAGTTAGTATGAAATAGTTATGAAGTTTTCAAAATGGCAGTCAAACGGTCAAAGGGCAAAAGCACAAGACGAGCAAAGTGATGTGGGCATGACCGCGTATTTTCGAAAACTAGGGGTATTCTTGTCGACGGTGACACAACTAAGGGCACAAATACAATTATTCCTTCAATCTATGCCACTCTTCATTGCGACAGTTGATGTTCTGGTGCGCCGGTCCCACGAGATCTTAGTACGATGACTTTTTGACTGTCTACTATAACAACTTTTGTCTGGCTCCGGCGAGGGAGGGGCAACGACGATGACGGAGTACTAGTGTTGGTCATAATATAGCATAATATGTTTGCGACGAAAAGCAAATCATAAGATCTGTTTCGGAAAGGGTCTACTCCACTCTTATGCCGCCACAAAGGACATACCTCGGCATCCGGCAACGATCGGGGGGGGGGGGGGGGGCATGGGTGGCGGAGGTCATTGATTGGGAGACCCAAACGGGAAAGTGGCTCGGGTCGTTCCCACGATAAGGGGATTTGCAAGTTGCGGCTGTAGATGCTCTTACCAAGCTGACCTTGAAACCTGTTTGCCCAGACCTCTTTACTTCGTCACTTCATCCTTGCTGAGTCCTTCCTCTAATGTAAAACATATGCACACGAAGATTTAATAATCTACTACCTTTGTACCAAATAAAACTGCATAAATGTCTTATGTTTTTATAAGGTGGGAGTAGTAGAACAGGCAACATTTTTTTTGGTCGATGCCCACAACGCCACATCAGGAGGACATTCAAGGAATGTTGGAGCAGGCCTTGCAAAGCGTGAAAGTGAGCGCTCGGTCACTGATTTTATTGCGGTGCATTCAACAAGTCTCAGGCTCTCCTTTGGGATACTGCTGCGCCAACCTTGAATATAATTTGGAACGTTCTTCACATTTCTAGCCAAATGTGCCAGCAACAGTTTCTTTTTTAGGAAGGACAATGGTTAGAAGTGTGAGCGATCAATAAACTACAATTAAGAAGTCAGTCTGGTAGCACTATGGAGCACTAAAGGCGTCGTCAGTATTGTGGGGAATACATGCACGAGCCACAGTCGTGTCGTGGTCGTACAGGATAAGTGGTTCAACAAGATTAAATTCTGGCCTTGACGACCACCTCGGCGATCTCAGCGTCGTCCGGGCTGGAGAAATCACTATCCTCACCGCCCCGCTTCAGCCCGCCGTACTTCACCGGGATGGCCTCGATCGGGATGTACTTGAGAAAGTGAAAATTAAAAATACATCATTATTCTATAAAATAGTAATCATGGTCAAACAATAACTACGAATACCATTCTCTTTTTCCCCTTCTCCTTTGAAATTAAAATTATTAGCCAGAGTTGGTGTGCAATAAGTGTATGCGCCTGGGACACACAGTCAGTGAGTATGATGTTCGATGCCGAAAGTACCTTTCTAATTTCGAGCTTAAATGCTTCTGATGTGAATAGACTACTAAAAAATTTGGATTTTATGGCAAACTTGAACAAATTTTTGATGTACATACAAAGTCTCATCACGAAATCACATTGACGGACATCGCGGTAAAAATAATCAATGATCCAAAACGTCTTTTGTTAGATGGCCTTGTTGACAGGCCGCCCCATATTGGCCCACAGCGGTGGTGCCAAAGAAGTGAGGCACCGGCAGAACTAGTGGGATGTTGAGTAGTACGAAAAGCGATGCGGGGATGGACCCGGAAGCTGGCGGCGCCCGAGGTGGAAGCGGACATGGCGGCGACGGCGGCAGCCCTAGGGCGTGAGGCGCGGCTGCGGCGACGGAGAGGACCTAGGTTAGGCTGATACCATGTTAGACGTAGGGTTTTGAAGAAAATGGATCAACCCTCTATAGGGTGGCCTATCACATACATATAATGGCGTACAATGGTACAATATATGTCCTATACCAATACGGTATGGCGAACACAGTTGGTCTATAATACAAAGTCTAACATCTTTGACAGTAATATTTTCATAGAGCCAATTTGTATTTCTATCCCGCCTTTCATCAATGTGATTTCGTGATGAATTTATACATGCACTCCAAATATTCCTTACAGTTTGCCAAACTGTTTATCTAGGAGCATTTGAACTAGAGATTAGAAACTTTATGTACGTTCGATCCAGCGTTTCTTATTTCTTCAACTTTCTCAACTTCTTAAAGCATGTAGGGTGTGTGGTAGTTATGCGGTGGCCGGTTGTTCACAATCATTAACTTCTTCAACGTTTGCCGTCCAGCTGAGATGGAATACGCCTTTGTACAGAGGATGGATGTGAAGATCATGACAGAGGGCTTGTTGTTACTGACTTACTATTAGTTTAGAAAATCGCATTTGATGCAAAAACTAAAGAATTAACATATGTGTTCAGTCCAGACATCCATAGGTAAATGAAACTAACTAAAAGTTGACGTCCACCTGACATCCACCTATAGTCCATGCCCAACACAACTAGTTAGACCTATAGTTCTGGAGCTCGAGACCGGGTAATTGACCATATAGCACCAATAAAAGGAAAACGTTTTGTGTTGTTGCTGCCCAGCCAAGACAATACCTCCTGGCCTCTGATATTTTCCCCTCTTTGTCTTTACAAAGATGACACTCACTGGTTTTCTGCTTGGTGCCTCCAGCTCGATTGGTACCATAAGAGCATGGTTAATAGTATAGCCAGCTGCTGGATATAAGTCATTTTCATGTCATCTATAGTCCATTTTATAGCCAACATATATAATAGTTGATTAGAAGAGTGTACTGCTTTTTATTTATATGGCCCACATTTTGATTTTTTTCAAAACTACGAGCGATTTTGTACTAAATTCGAAAACCGTATGTCCAAATTGAAAAAAAATTCATAAATGGTACCCGTCGGCCTCTGGTGGGCCGAAGAGGGGCCGGTCGGTCGGCAGGAGGCCGAAGGGGGACCGATCGGCTTTTGGGCGGCCGAAGAGGGCCGGTTGACCCACCGGTGGCCGAAAAGGGACCGGTCGGCTTGCGGGCGACCGAAGAGGGCTCGTCGGTCTACAGGAGGCCGAAGAGCCCCTGAATAAGGCCGACCGGGACCTTCTTCCTCCTCAGTCGCTGGCTCCTCTTCTCTCTCTCGTTTTTCTTCTCCCATTTTCCACCCCTACCGGTCTCCTCCATCCTCCACCATCTCCTCCATCCTCCACCCATTTTCCTATTCAATCCGCAGAAACAATAGATCATACCCATCTTCGTCGGCCTACGGTCTCATTTTTTGCCATGGGATAGTTTTTTGTGCGTTTGGAGCAGCCATGGTGGGGTGATGGAGGTGTGGATGGTGAGGAGGTAGTGTGGTGGAGAGGAAGAAGAAGGGGACACACACGTTGAAGGTATGCCAATGTTTTTAGTTTAGTTTAGTTTTTTTATTGTACGTAAATTTAGTTTATTTAGTGTAGTCATTTTAGTGTACGTTTTGATAGTGTAAGTTTATTTAGTTTATTTAGTGTAGTCATTTTAGTATACGTTTATTTAGTGTTCGTAGGTTTTTTTAGTCTAGGCTTATTTTAGTGTAAATTTGTTCGTTGCGATTAATGAGAAGCTATCAATGTCTGACAGGTGAAAATGTCTGAATCAGTAAAATTGACTGTTTATTACGGCCCTGGTAATGTTCGATATAATGAGTTGGGGGTTGATCTTAGCGAGTTAAAAAAAGATGTCATGACACTTTCATAGCCGGACAGACTGGACATTAGGCAGTTGAAGCACTGGTTGACTACTAGTTTTGGGCTCGATCCTGAAGTCTGTTCCGTCAGTATTCATGCATTGTGAACCAAATCCTATAAAAATGTCAAGTGGGAATTGATGGCAATAGATAGGAGTCAGCATTGCTTGACCCTATTAAGTAGTCTTGACCTTGGTGCTCGGCATGAAGACGTTCTCTTCATCCTCCGTCGATGCAGATCTCTTGCCCTTCGTCGGTGTAGAACTCTTGCCCTTCGATGATGCGCTAGTCTTGACCTTGGTGCTCAGCATGAAGAGGTCGTCTTCATCCTTACTATTTGCTGACCATAAATCTGAATTATTTACAGCAATCCTGAGATAAGCTTTACCCATATCCAGTTGCTTTTGCCATCTGCCATGCAACCTGAGAAGTCTTTCCGTATCTCCTCAAAAGTCCTGGGAGGCCATCCACTCCTAGCTAATGACTGAGCCAACTCGTTCATTATGATGTCACTACTGATGAGTTCCTTCCATGGAACTACTCTAACATCCATCTTGAAATTGGCGGCTAGACGAAGAAGAGATTAGACATACCAGAGTGAAAACTAAGATCAAAAGAATAATGAGGATGAGACATCTACACGAAAGGATGGCGGAAGAGAAAGGGGAAAGAAGCACTAGTAGAAAACGGCCCATTTGTCCCGGTTCCAGAGGCCTATTAGTCCCGGTTCTGGAACCGGGACTAAAGGGTAGGGACTAAAGCCCAAAACCTTTAGTCCCGGTTCGCTTACGAACCGGGACTAAAGGGCCTCCGCGTGGCAGCTTTCTGGAGCGGGACCTTTAGTCCCGGTTGGTGTTACCAACCGGAACTAAAGGTATTTTTTCGAAAAAAAAATCGATTTATTTTTATTTATTTTCTGATTTTTGAATTATTTGATAATTTAATCTCTAAAACTCCCTCATCACTGCTGTTGAATTATTCGAGAATTTAATCTCTAATCACCCCACATTTCAAATCATCTAACTTCCTGGCCAGTCACTCATCCTCTCACTGCTCCAACCCCAGCACGCTTAACTTTCAAGTTTTATCAACCCTAGTTTTCAAGTCTGCACTTGTTGTTTTCTTGACAATAGTAAGCTATCAATCCTATTAACCCTTCGGTCTTGATGTCACATGATTTAATTTTTTCAATTCCAAACAATTATTAAAATAAACAAAATAAGTAATAATAATATTGAATTTATATGAAAATAAAATAAGTAATATTATTATTTTATTCATTTTTTGCCATATATTCAATTCATATGGCATAATTAATATCTTTAAATCTATAAACTAAAATTCAACAAATAATATATCCATTATTATCAGAAAAATGTGAGGAATCCAAATATGACATCATTTATTTATTTTGAAATAATTTTTTATTTTGTAAGAAAAAATCTTATTTTTGAAATTAATATCTTTAAATCTTCTTTTTGTAAACCCGAGTGAAATCGAGTCCCAATTTTTCTCTAGTTTTTTTTATATATTAATTTTTTTTCGACGTCGTATGCAAAAGTTATGGCCGTTTTACACTTTTCCTTTTTTTACAAAAACGGTCAAAATTCATATTTCAAAATTTCTATGCCAACTAGACACTAAAACCTAACTACAACTCAAAGGATTTTATTTTTTGAAGATTTTATCATTTTTGTTTATTTTCTACAAAACTAAAAAAGGCGGTCCATGGGGGAGGGGGGTAGAGTTTGAAAATTTCAGATCCCCTTTAGTCCGGGTTGGTGTCCATCCAATCATTCCGTCGACTACATCTGCTAGCACCCACTACTAGAAAAAGGACTGTTAGTGGCGCACCTATTTTTGCCATTAATGGCGCACTATAGGTGCGCCACTATTACCACGCCACTAGTAACAAATACTAATGGCGCACCTCTGGTGCGCCATTAGTATTGCATGTAACAATGGCGCACCTTATAGTGCGTCATTACTATTGCTACAAGTGCGCCATTGGTAACTTTTTTTTTGAATTTTTTTGAATTTTTTTGAATTTTGAAGGCAGAAAAATAGTAGTGGCGCACCGTCTAACCCACACCGTGCGCCATTGCTATTTTTGAATTTTGAATTTGGATCTGGATCTAGATCTGGCTAATTTTGTTGGCTTGTGTTTTTGCTCGTTTTTTTTGCTTGAATTTTTTTCAAATTTTGTTCTCGACCTGGATCTGGTACGTTCTTTGTGCCGGGGGAGCTCCACATGTGACAGAAGTAGAGGAGGAGGGATGAGAGACCATGAGGAGGAGAGGAGGGAGGAGAGACCGTGAGGATCAGGAGAGGAGGGAGGAGGAGGTCGCCGGAGAGGAGGAGGAGGACCATGAGCAAGAGAGGAAGGAGGAGCACCATGAGGAGGAGAGGAGGGAGGAGGAGGTCGCCGGAGGAGGAGCACCGTGAGGAGGAGAGGAGGGAGGAGGAGGAGAACCGTTAGCAGGAGAGGAAGGAGGAGCACCGTGAGAAGGAGAGGAGGGAGGAGTAGGTCACCGGAGGAGGAGCACCGTGAGGAGGAGAGGAGGGAGGAGGAGGTCACCGGAGGAGGAGCACCGTGAGGAGGAGGTCACCGGAGGAGGAGCACCGTGAGGAGGAGGAGGTCGCCGGAGAGTTGGAGATGGAGTGGAGGAGAGGAGGAGAGGAGGAGATGGAGTGGAGGAGAGGAGGAGAAGAATGAAGGGGTAAGTGGGTGGCTGACCCTTTTAAACTTCTGTCCCAACTTAGCAGTGGCGCACCCTGCACTGGTGCTCCATTGTTATTTTTTTGAATTGTGAAGGCGGGAAAATAATAGTGGTGCACTATTCACTGATGCGCCGTTGCTAATTTTTTTTATTTTTTTGAATTTTTTTGAATTGTGAAGGCGGGAAAATAGTAGTGGCGCATTATTCATAAGGTGCGCCATTGCTAACTTGTTTTTTATTTTTGTATTTTTTTGAATTTTGAAGGCGGAAAAATAGCAGTGGCGCACCATGCACTAGTGCGCCATTGCTAATTTATTTACTTTTTACATTTTTTCGAATTTTTTTGCCTCTAGATCTTAAAAGCATCGTAACTTTTTTCTGTTAGGTTTTTGAGGGTTCTAGAAAATCGATAACGGGCGTAGCCTTTTGAATTCGGATGTAACTTTTCGAGTAGATGATTTTTCATATAAAAAACTTTTTCATCGGAGGTCGTATGCAAAAGTTACGGCCATTTTACCGAAACACGACGGCCTTTTGCAAAAAAAATCGAAATTCATGTTTGTTAATTTTCCTAACAACTATAACACATAACACATGGGCATCTATTTTTTTGAATTTTTTTTGAATTTTTTATCATTTTCTTTTATTTTTTAAAAAACCTAAAAGGCGATCAGGGGGTGTTTGTGTGTGTGAGACGTTAGTAATGGCGCACCCTCCCTGGTGCGCCATTGCTAACCCTAGCAATGGCACACCAGGGATGGTGCGCCATTACTAACCTCACACACACGCAGGCACACACCCCACCAGACATAGCAATGGCGCACCACACCTAGGTGCGTCACTGCTATGTAGCATAGCAGTGGCGCACCTAGGTGTGGTGCACCATTGCTATGTCTGGTGGGGGGATGGACCAAAAAATAGCAATGGCGCACTGCTCATGTGGTGCACCATTAGTAAAAAAATAGCAATGGCGCACCTGATTCTGATGCGCCACTGCTATATAGCATAGCTGTGGCACAGCACCATCATGGTGCGCCACTAGTAGAGATATTGGGGATAAGCCTTTTTCTAGTAGTGACCGTCCTAGCCAGAGTCACAACTAAGGTTAACCAAGCCAGAGTTAACCCTTTTTCTAACTTCATTTGCTATTTTTCATGCATTTAATGATTTTTCTGAGCTAAATGACTCTCAAATTAAAAAGCACTACAAATGAACTCTGAAAAGGTTGAAACATGGCATGGTATCATCATTTCACCCACATAGCATGTGCTACAAAGTTGAGAGACTTATGTCAAAAACTGGATGCACTTCGCGTATAAACTGGACCATCTGCTTCGAAGTATCAATGTTTGGACGAAAACTCGTCTGTTACAAAGACATTTCATTTTTTTAACTTATTTCAACTCCAGACTTTTTGTGCATTCAATATGCACCATACTACAACATGTTAAAATCTACAGAAAAAACTAACTAAAAATAATAATAAACAACAATTAAATGACTAAAACGACTATAAAAGCAAAACAGTAAGTTTTCAATTAAAATACTAATTTAAATTATTCTAAAAATAACCAAATAACTCTTACTGTGACAACAATCTAACACGTGACTACGAGCAAAAAGAATTAAATTAAAAACTATTTGTAAACTCAAGTTATTCACAATTTAGGGTTTGAAGCAAATTTGAACAAATTCAAATTTAAACCATTAAAATTTGAAAACTAATGGCACAAACAGAAACTAGACAAAATTTTAAATCTAATGCAAAAAAAATCACTCAAAAACATCAAATATCCTAAAAGATATAAGCAATTTAAAATAGAAACTAAAAACAGAAAACAAATGTAAAAACAGAAGGAAAAAAACATTCAAGGACCACCAACTGGGACTAAAAGCCTCAACCCCCTTTAGTCCCGGTTGGTGTCTCCAACCGGGACTAAAGGTCCCATAAGAACCGGGACGGATGCCCTAACCGCTCGAACCGGGACTAATGCTCACATTAGTCCCGGTTCGTAATGCAACCGGGACTAATGTGTAGATCGAGCTGTGAAGAAAGCCCTGTTTTCTACTAGTGAAGGGCATGCTGACCCTCCTTACTGCGGATGTGGTTATATAGGTTCACAAGAGAAGATGGCGAGAGAGAAAGGCGGGAAAGAAAATGGCGGGAGAGAAAGGCGGGAAAGAAAATGGCGGGAGAGAATGGCGGGAAAGAAAGTGGCGGGAGAGTATGGCGGGAAAGAAAATGGCGGGATAGTAGGGCAGGAAAAGAAAATTGGGGGATAGTAGGGTGAGATAGTACGATCACTGTGGCAGATGGCTGAAAACAACAGCTAGGAAGAACCATCCCGATGAAAATGAACACCAATCATAGTTCCATAGTGCTCAAGCTTAACAGTCATCATGTCATGATGATGGAGACCATAATCATTCACAAGTTCCTCCCAGGAAGAACCATGAAATTTACTGCTCATCCGACCATGTCTAGACAGAACATGGTATAAGTTACCCTCACTGTTGTGAAGAGCAAGATTAATATCTGTGTCACCCCTCTGAATAGCTAAAGCTCTGCACTCCTCAATGTATCGAGCAATATGTGATCTAACACTACACGAAACATACTACAACAAGAATGGAAGCAAACATCATAATCATATAAACAAAGGCATTACAATTACAATACATTCCAACCAAAACAACATCAACCATATGCCACAATCAGATAAACAAGATATACAAACTTACAACACGCCTTGAACATCGACGATCCAGCACCATAGTGAATACACATGCAACAGAATCAAAGTAAGAACAAGGGCCACCTGGAGCTCGCCAAAAGGGGCAAGCCATTACCTGCAAAGACACGGTGACCAATAAGAACTGAATCCACAACCGAGTTGAAAGTTGACTTTTGATTGTGTTGGAAGCAGAAAAAAACCGTAGGCCTGTGGAGAGACCGCTGATCTATTGTTTACGCGGGTTGGATAGGAAAAATGGTGGACGAGCGAAGAGATCGGCGCGGGGGTGGAAACACCAGAGAGCAACGGGAGTGGGAGGTGGAGTTGGGAAGCTAAGAGGCCGGGGAAGGGTGAAAGGAGTGGTCAGAGGAGGAAGAAAGGAGTGGTCTGCCTTATCCAGGGGCCCATCGGCCGCCTGGAGGCCGACCAGGGATCTTCGGCTAGCCAGAGGCCGACAGGCCACTCTTCGGCTTGCCAGAGCCCGACGGGCCTCTCTTCGGCCTGGGGGTGGCCGACGGGACACTATTCGGCCTGCCAGTGGCCGACGGGCCCCTCTTCGGCCCACTAGACGCCGACGGGTACCATTTGTGATTTTTTTCAATTTGGACATACGGTTTTCGAATTTGGTGCAAAATCGGTCGTACTTTTGAAGAAAAAAATCCCACATTTAACTCTCATAAAGTGTCTAGGAACACGTGATAGAGTTGGCTTTTGGCTAAGAACCCGCTTACCTTCTCTTTCCTCCAACTAAGCAAAAAAGTATAGTTTATTTCTTATAGCCGGCTGACTCAGCTCGATTATACTTGCTCTAACTATGATGCGAGACAAAGAAGGGGGAGAGAGGAGATTAGGCACGAGAGGGACCATCAAATCAAAGCCAACTTTGTCTAAGTTAGCATCCCGTTATTTGGGCGTTGTAAGGGAGCTATGAAGCATCACTCGTTCCGAAAAGAAGACACCTACGGGTACTCCATCGCCCTGATGGTGCTTGGCATCCTCATGGCCAGCGTGACGTACCAGGGGGATCGCACCACTCGGCGAGACGTGGGGTGATGACGATAAAGCAGTGTCGTCGTCGCCAGCAACCCAATCCTGCTCGGCTCACGGTACCAGGTATTCTTCTAAGGCAATGTGACGTCGTTCATGGCCTCCATTGTCATCATCCTGCTGCTGTTGTTGCAACACACCATGAAGAAGCGACAGCCTAGCGCGCCGCTGCGGGTGTTGCAGACCGCAGTGGTGCTGGACCAGGTGGGCCTGCGCGTACGCCGCCACTAGCTGCAGGGACTGCGGGTGTTGAAGATGTCTTTTGATTTGCAATGCGCTACATATATTCTTTGATGTTGCCAGTATATGAACTTATGTACTACATTTCTTTTGGTTATTCCATTTAATTCAATTATGTTATCAAGTTGGAGGGATTTTGTGGAGATGATTTATTTTCGTTTTAGTGCTTGGGTACACCGCCAAGTTAAATCAACCGTGAAGATTAGAACCTTTTCAAATGCGAGGAAGGCGCTATGATTTACTTGTAATTGAATTATCACTTCTGCTTCTGTACAACTTCACTAAACACATTGATGTTTGAGATTAACCCGTTCATAACACACGGTATAATTATCATATTTAAAAACTCTTCGGCCGCCCATCTGAGATGGAATGCGCCTTTGTAAGTATAGTACTGCCAGCCTAACAAGCGGCCCCACCAACCTTTACAAATGAGACCCACATGCAAAGTCCGCTGCAACTTAACCAGAAAACTAAAGTACAAAACAAATATTCAAGGAGGGGGATCAAACCCTCATGCAAGGGCTTGCCAGTCATAACCACTACAATAATCGAAGTTATCTGATATACCGTATAAGAAGAATTTCTTTTGTATTGTCCTAGGAGGAGTCCTATTCGGCGCGCGCGGGTCACGTTGCTAATTATCGACCTTGTGTGTACCGGCCCCCTCCCCCCCAAAGCTCTGGTGTTTGTATGGGTCAGCACATTTCCAGGTTTCATCACAACCTGTTTTGGGAAGGTTTCATCCCAACAGTTTTTGTTTTTCATTATTTTTTCTTTCGATTTTTTTTCTTTTTTTCTTTTTCTTTAATTCTTATATTTTTGTTTCATGTTTTTTCTTTTTTCATTTTTATTCATCCATTCAATTTGCGGGAATCTTTTAAATTCATGAAGGTATTTTAAGAATGTGGACATTCTTAAAATAAGTGACTTTTCAAAATTATGAACATTCTTTAAAAAATCATGATAATTTTTTGAAACGATTAACAATTTTAAATTCATGAATATTTTTTTCACTTTGTGAACATCTTTACAAATTCATAAACAATTTTCTAATTCCTTAATTTATATTTTGAAATCAAGAATATTTTTGAATTTATGAACATTTTTCTTTTTAATTCTCAAGTTTTTTGATAATTATAACTTATGATATCTTGAATTATTAAAAAAGAAAAAAGGGCTTCCCGGCCCGCACATGGGTCATCCTAGAATGGTGCATAGGTGAGCGGGTGGCTGGTTTCCAGCATGTGGGCCGTCGATGTCGATGTGAAGTCAATCTGATAATCCGGCCAGAGCAACGGTCAGATTAGCAAGGGAGGAACACATCGAGGAGGAAGGAGGCCATGGAGCAAAATTGAAGAGGCCATCAAAGCCACCCACCGCCTGAGAGAACTATCGTCGTTCTCAAGCCGCTCACTAGGTCGGAAGGGACGACCAGCACAGCCAAGCGCCATCGGCCGAAGAGATCGATGCCACCCTATACATCCCGGACCACCGCCCTAGCATTCGGAGCTCCTTGCATACATGCCCGCTTGAATGCGGGGGAGGTGGGAGGGAGGGTGTCAGCAGCGGCTAGGGTTAGGTCACTCTCGAGTCGCCCAGGGGAGGCGACGCCAGAGCCGGTGTGGGGGTGTGATCAGATGCAACGTTCTATTTCACTCAAAGAAGCTCCCAAAACGATTCACTTCTAATTCTACAACGCAACATATGGAATTGAAAAAAAGAGAGGAGAAAACACAGTACATGGGGCGTAGTATAAGTCATTAGGAAATAAGCTGCATCAAAAAATAGGCAGAAATACCCCCCCCCCCCTCTGGCCCACACTTAGCCTTGCGTGTCATTGGCAAAACTGATAATTCCAAACGCACTGTGTTTTAAGGACAGACTCTTTCCATAACTAATCCCCCCACCCCAATATTCAATGGGGGTGGGCCCCTCACCCTAGTCTCTATATCGAAAGATCCCAACTAGAACACTCCGTTAGTCTCCAAAAAACCTAGCCCGTGTGTGTAGCATTGCTAGGCAAAAAAAGAGTGTGTGTTGGATCAAACAGATTACACAAATTTTACAGTAGCCAAATCTGATGGTGGACAACTAAGATGAGACATTTCATCTAGATGAGATTCAGTAAATCTGTTTTGATATTGATGGTTGAGTAGTACAAAGTCTTGCCCATAAAAGGAAAGCGTCTCGATTGAATTATTCAAAATTTGCATGCAATCCCCTGCTTAGATGCAAGCAACATCAAACAAAATCCGTGGGGGCACATCGGGAGACAGAAAAAACGAGATAAGATTGACTACGCAATGGTCACGTTGTCATTGCGGCTGGCCTGATCTTTGACCTCAAAGCACTTGTCCAGCATGAGCTTCTCGGCCTTCTTAAATATGACGTCGAATAATAGCAACATGTGCAACGCGACGAAGAGAACTATAATGGCGACGAGCACAACGACATATATCGATGTCTCCCAGTCCCTACAGCTGCTGGTGGCGTAGGTGCCCACTAGGCCCAGCAGGTCCAGCAACCACTACCAGAATAACCACCTATGCCGACAGCCTAGGCCAGAAGAGCCATTAGCATAAGGCTATCCTGACGGTGGCCGTCGGCGTACCTCCTTCAACAATCCGAACGGCGACGTACCCATGGACGGCCGTCGGCATACAAAAATCATCGGCATAGGCGTATACGCTGACTGCTTCCGTACAGCCGTCGACATAGAGACCCCCTCGGCAACGAATTGGGACTAAAGGCCGTTGACGGCGAAGCCGATCATTCATGCATCGCCACGTGGCCGCTCTGCGCAACTCCCGGACCCTCTACGCCGACGGTTACGCCATAGGTGGTAAAGCTATCCCGACGGCGTAACCGTCGGCGTAGAGGGTCACCAGGAGCTGCCAGGAGCTACCACGTGGCGAAACCTGGTGCCTCGTGCCATCTACGCTGACGGCATAACCGTCGGTGTAGAGGGCCATCAGGAGATGCACAGAGCAGCCACGTGGCCCACTACGCCGACGGCTAGGCCGTCGGCATAGGTGGTAAAGCTATCCCGACGGCATAACCGCGGCATACTCCCGACGGGATGAGTGAACAATCCACGGAATGGTGTAGCGCTATTACCTCATCCACTCTTCCTCGACTTCCTTGATGTTGTGCAAGAGATAGAACATGATGTCCTCCCGCTCTTGTTCCGGCATGTTATAAGGTTTCGAACCCCCAGCCCGGTCACATTGCCCATTGAATAGATCGAGCTTGGGTTTATACTTGGGCTCTTCTATATTGTATCGAGCCACCTTATTATGCAGAGTGGGAACGTGGTCTGGGTAGTACGATGTCCTGAGGTCTGACACCTCCTCTAGGATAACTGCCTCAGCTATGGAAGATTCAATCTTAGCTTTGTTTTCACATTTCTTTCTGAGATGCTTGTTCTGTCTCTCAGGGCCATATTGCCAATGATTCTGCACAGGGCCCCCCAACAATACCTCCTTTGCGAGGTGCAAAATGAGTTGTGTCATCGGAGTAAAGAAGCCTGGTGGGAAGATCTTCTCTAGCTTGCATATCAAGTCCGGTGCCTTCTTATGCAATTGTTCAATCACCTCAAGACATACTTCTTTAGCACATATCGTGCGAAAGAAATGGCTTAGCTCCGCAAGCACTCGCCAGACACGCTCGGGGACATAGCCTCGAACCATCACTGGCATTATCCGCTCAATCCATACATGATAGTCATGACTCTTGAGCCCGGTCAGTTTGCTCGTTGAAAGATTGAACCCCTTACTTATATTTGATGCATAACCATCAGTGAACTTCACAATGTGTTTGAGCCACATAAGTGCTTCCTTCTTTTCTGGCGGTTTAAGGACGAAGTCAGCATCTGGTTTGAACAAGTTTCTGCGACCGTCTGTTGAAGGCCGCATGTTTAGTCGTGGTCTATCACAATTTTTTTGTTGATCGGCTCTAGCTTTAACGTTATCCTTTGTCTTATCAGGAATGTTGAGGATCGTGGAAAAAAGGGACTCTACAACATTCTTTTCAGTGTGCATCACATCGATGTTATAAGAAAGTTTGAGGTCATTGAAATAGGGAAGCTTCGTGAACGGGGTAATGTGAGTCCAGTTGTGCGTCTCACCATATCCCTCAAAGCGTTTCGCTTTGCCTTTGCCTGGGCCTTCGCCTTCACTTTCCCCTTTGCCTTTGCCTTTGCCTTTGCCTTCGCCTTTAGGATTGAGAGCTTTTAGCTGAGCAAGAACATCTGCCCTAGAAAACATTGGAATCTCGTTTACTTCATGGACAACCCGGCCTTTCGTGAAGTTCTTCTTGTCTTCCCTGTCTGGATGGTCTGGAGGGAGGAACTATCGATGCATGTCAAAGGCTACATACTTGCCACCCTTCTACAGCCAAATAAAACATAGAGCCTGCATGCACACTGGGCATGGCATCTTCCCACTTGTACACCATCCGCAAAATAGGGCATAGATGGGAAAGTCATGCATGCAATACATCAACCAAACTTTCATCAAGAATTTTTTTTGCAGATGTCGGTCGTATGTCAACCCTGGGAAGTACCAACAATGGAGCAAATCATCCACCAGCGGCTGCATAAACACTCCCAAATTCTTTCCCGGGTAATCAGGCCCCGGAATGATCAGCGACAAGAACATGGTCTTGCGTTGCATTACGACACCGGGAGGGAGATTGAGCGGAATAACAAACACGGACCAGCAGCTGTATGGATTGGACGACATACCATATGGATTCAACCCATCACCTGTTATCGCAATCCTGATATTCCCTACCTCGGCTGCTTCCTCGGGGTACTCTATATCGAATGACTTCCATGCTTCAGCTTGCGATGGATGTACGATTTTTTTATCGTACATTTTTCCTTCCTTGTTCCACTTCATCATTTTGGCAGACTCCTCCTTGATGAAAAGGCGCTGCAGTCTTTCTATGAAATGGAGATACCGAAGAATCTCTATGGGGATGTCTAGTTGCTTCTTCTCATCATGCCCATCGACCACCTCAAGGTACCGAGAGGAACCGCACTCCCTACAGTACTTGTCACCGGCATGCTCGTGCCTAAACAAAAGGCAATTCTTCGGGCAAACATCTATTTTCTCATATTTCATAGATAGTGCCTTCATGATTTTCTTCGTAGCGTACATGCTTTTCGGCAGTTCATGACCCTCAGGAAGGCTGTTAGCCCATACTCCTAGAAATGCTTCGAAGCAAGCTTGGGTGCAGCCGTACTCAGCCTTGACTGCCATCAGTTGCGAGATGGCATCCAACTGAGAAATTTTCACACCCGCATAAAGAGGTTTCTTTGACGAGGCCAAGACCTCCAAGAAGGCCTTTGTGATTGCCTCTGGCTCCTCCGGTTCATTCTCTGAAGGTGTTGTATGTGTCGTCTCGGCAGCAAAGACATCATCTAGCATGTTTCTAACCCCATCGTCCTCATAACCACCAATGCGTTGTCGCATCACCTCCTCTCTACCACGGTCCCTCTCGGCAAAGGTTATGTTCATGTTAAAGTCTTGCATATATCCAAACGTGCGAAGGTGCAAAGTCATTTCTCCCTGAGCTCTACGGTGACGTCTTTCACATTTTGCACAAGGGCATTCTGGGTTAATTATCATTGGAGGATGGAATATCTCCTTTAAGAACACATCGGTTTTCTCGACCCACTCTGTTGTCACTTGATTCTGACGAATAAAACCATTGTACATCCACTGATTATCTGCCATCCTCTGCTTTATCACGAGCCACACAACAAAATTATGGATTCATTAAAATTAATCACATACAATTTTTATTTTCTACCGGGTTGATGAGAAACGGCACTGAATCCACCTACATCTCTAATAGTTAAAGAGGGACCTAATCCCACCCGAGGATGTGTAGATTGCGTACGTTCTCCATGCTCTACCCCGTTCCGAGACAAAATTTCGGCAGCACCTCCCCACTGTTCCAGATGCACGTCTCGGCAAATAGCCGAGAGAATGTGCTCCGGAGAACAATGGGGAGGCGCCACCAAAATCTTGTGTCGGAACGGGGTAGGGCATGGAGAACGTACCCAATCTACACATCCCCGGGCTATCCGTGGAAAATGCTGGACAATCCAAAAGAGTTGCGGTGATAAATATGCAATTGAATGCATATTTATTGATGCAACCCTTTCGGACGGGAGACGCCTAGGTTACGCGACTTGACGTGAAAACAAAATATAGTGACATGATTAAAAGAGAGTAGGAGGAGGTGTTGGATATGTAGCTCACCCTCGGTTGTATAGGAAGTAGTCGAACAGCGATGGGATCACAGACCAACAACTTCGACGACGATGACTCCAAAGAGATGCAACACGACAAAGCCTGCAAATTTTACCAACAAAAAAATTTAGATCATCACATCAAATATCTATTTTTTAGCAAGACCATCAACATCTTCATTATTAATATGTGTTTCACCCCTCCATGCGTTTTTAGCAAGTTAACATTATGAATATTTCTCATTATATATTTTTATCAAGACCATCTACATCCATCTAGCAACAGAAGTAGCAGCATCATTCATCATTCATTAACATTTTTAGCATGTTAACATTAACAGAAACAACATCATCATTCATCTACATAACATCATCATGCATCTACATAACATCATCATGCATCCATCTAACAACATCATCAATCACCATCAATAAATAACCATCAACAATCACCATCTAACATCTAACAACATCAATTAACGACATCATAAATTATCAATCATCATCAATAAATAACCATCATCAATCATCAACCACCATCTAACATCTAACATCATCATCTAATAATACATAACATCTAACATCATCAATTATCATCTAACATCATCCATCATCGTTCACCTACATAACATAATCTAACATCATAAAAAAACCAAGAGATTTAGTTCAAAAAAAGATGAGGAGGAGCTCACGTAGGGGGGGGAGGTGGCCATGGAGGGTCCGGTGCGGGGCGGCCGGCGTTGGGAGGGGCTGGGGTGGGGCGGCGGCCGGGGAGGAGCTGGGGGCGGCTGTAGGGGAGGGGAGGGGCCGGGGGGGCGACGGCCGGGGATGGGCCGGGGCGGCGGTGGTGGTCAAGGAGGGGGCCGAGGCAGGGCCGAGCAGGGCCGGGCAGGGCAACCGCCGGGGAAGGGGCCGGTGTGGGGCGGCGATCGGGCAGGGGGCGGGACGAGGCGGCGGCGCGGGGCGGGGCTGGGACGAGGCCGGGGCGGCGGCGCAGGGCGGGGCGTGGGGACGGGGTCGGGTCGGGCATGGCACGGGGAGTGGGGAGAGACGGGATGAGTGGAGGAGGGAGAGCCGCCCGATAGGATAAGGTGAGGCCTATGCCGATGGCCTAGCCGTCGACATAGCCTACAGGAGCCACGTGGCACTATACGCCGACGGCCTAGCCATCGGCATTGTATTTTTTTATTTTTTTATTTTTTAGGGATTTCTTTACATTTTTAGGGGAATTATTTCTGTTCTTTTTATTACACTAGTGGCCTCCGTATCTCCGTGACGTGGCCGTTTCCACCCTTCGTGTGACGGCGACAGCGAAGTCCGTGACGGGGGTCACACCCCGGAGCCACGTATCGGGTGCTTGCATCTGCCACCACACTTCTAGGCGTGCAAGATGGCCCAGCGCAAGACCTGGTGGCATTGCCACCCCCAAGTACCCCCGTCCCGTCTAACCCTAGGATTGTTGACCCGATGGGTCTACCCTTTTGACTTTCACCGGACGAGGTATGACCAATGGACATTTTCACCTTGCTATGATAGGCCAGCCCATAGGTAGCTGCCACCACACTTCCAAACGTGCAAGAGGGCCCAACGGAAGACCTAGCAGCATTGCCACCCCCAAAGTACCCCGTCCCGTCTAACCCTCGCACTGTTGACCGGACGGATCTACCCCTTTGACTTTCATCGGACGATGTATGACCGATGAACATTTTCACCTGACTGTGATAGGCCAGTCCATAGGTACACTTCGGATCAAAGTCCGGGCCTAACCCACCGCAAGGTTCCCTCTGTGTCGACCTGACGTGACCGTTTCCACCCTCTGTGCGACGGCGGCAGCGACGTCCGTGAGGGGGGTCACATCCCGGAGCCGTGTACCGGGAGCTTGCACCTGCCACCACACTTCGAGACGTGTACGAGGGCCCAGCGCAAGACCTGGCGGCATAGCTACCCCCTCCCAATTAACACGTCTCGTATAACCCTAGCATTGTTGACCGGACGGGTCTACCCCTTTGACTTTCACCGGACGAGGTATGACCGATAGACATTTTCACCTGGCTGTGATAGGCCAGCCCATAGGTAGCTGTCACCACACTTCCAAACGTGCAATAGGTCCCAGCGAAAGACTTGGCAGCATTGCCACCCCCTAAGTACCCTGTCCCGTCTAACCCTCGCACTATTGACCGGACGGATCTACCCCTTTGACTTTCATCGGACGGTGTATGACCGATGAACATTTTCACCTGGCTGTGATAGGCCAGCCCATGGGTACAGTTCGGATCAAAGTGCGGGCCCAACCCACCACAAGATTCCCTCCGCGTCTCCCTGACATGGTCATTTCCACCCTCCGTGCGACGGCGGCATCGACGTTCGTGAGGGGGGCCACACCCGAAGCCGCATGCCGGGTGCTTGCACCTGCCACCACACTTCCAGGCGTGTAAGAGGGCCCAGCGCAAGACCTGGCGGCATTGTCACCTCCCAAGTATCCCGGTCCCATCTAACCCTAGCATTGTTGACCGAATGGGTCTACCACTTTGACTTTCACTGCACGAGGTATGATCGATGGACATTTTCACCTGGCTGTGATAGGCTAGCCCATAGGTACACTTCGGATCAAGGTTCGGGACCAACCCACCACAAGATTCCCTTCGGATCAAGGTTCGGGCCTAACCCACCACAAGATTCCCTCCGCGTCGACCTGACATGATCGCTTCCACCCTCCGTGCGGCAGCGGCAGCGACGTCCGTGAGGGGGGTCACACCCCGGAGCCACGTGCCGGGTGCTTGCACCTGCCACCACACTTCCAGGCATGCAAGACGGCCTAGAGCAAGACCTGGCATCATTGCCACCCCCAAGTACCCCGTCCCATCTAACCCTAGCATTGTTGACCGGACGGGTCTACCCCTTTGACTTTCACTGGACAAGGTATGACCGATGGACATTTTCACCTGGTTGTGATAGGCCAACCCATAGGTAGCTGCCACCACACTTCCGAACGTGCAAGAGGGCCTAGCGGAAGACCTGGCCGCATTACCCCCCCCAAGTACCCCGTCCCGTCTAACCCTCGCACTATTGACCGGGCGGATCTACCCCTTTGACTTTCACCGGACGGTGTATGATCGATGAACATTTTCACCTCTGTGATAGGCCAGTCCATAGGTACACTTCGGATCAAAGTCCGGGACTAACGCACCGCAAGATTCCCTCCGTGTCGACCTGACGTGATCATTTCCACCCTCCGTGCGACGGCGGCAGCGACGGCCGAGAGGGGGTCACACCCCGGAGCCGCGTGCCGGGATATTGCACCTGCCACCACACTTCCAGACATGTAAGAGTGCCAAGTGCAAGACCTGGCAGCATAGCTACCCCCCCAATTACCCCGTCTTGTCTAACCCTAGCATTGTTGACCGGACGGGTCTACCCCTTTGACTTTCACCAGACGAGGTATGACCGATAGAGATTTTCACCTGGCTGTGATAGGCCAGCCCATAGGTACACTTCGGATCAAGGTTCGAGACGAACCCACCGCAAGATTCCCTTCGTGTCTACTCGACATGGTCGTTTCCGTCCTTCACATGACGGCGGTAGCGACGTCCGTGATGAGGGTCATGCTACGGAGCCGCGTGTCGGGTGCTTACACCCGCCACCACAATTCGGGGCGTGTAAGACGGCCCAAGGCAAGACCGCGTAGCATAGGTACCCCCCAAAGTTCCTCGTGTCGTCAAACCCTAGCACAGTTGACCGGTGGATCTAGCACTTTCAAGATTCTTGTAAAAACATATAAAACTTGTCAAAATAGACGTAATTATCATTTTTTGTGATTTCAATAAAGTATAAGGACGTATATGCAAAAGAACATAAGGTCACATTACTAACTGTTGGAAATATGCCCTAGAGGCAATAATAAAATGGTTATTATTGTATTTCCTTGTTCATGATAATTGTCTATTGTTCATGCTATAATTGTGTTAACCGGAAACCGTAATACATGTGTGAATACATAGACCAGAACATGTCCCTAGTGAGCCTCTAGTTGACTAGCTCGTTGATAAATAGATGGTCACGGTTTCATGACCATGGACATTGGATGTCATTGATAACGGGATCACATCATTAGGAGAATGATGTGATGGACAAGACCCAATCCTAAGCATAACACTAGATCATGTAGTTCGTTTGCTAAAGCTTTTCAATGTCAAGTATCGTTTCCTTAGAACATGAGATTGTGCAACTCCCGGATACCGTAGGAATGCTTTGGGTGTGCCAAACGTCACAACATAAATGGGTGGCTATAAAGGTGCATTACGGGTATCTCCGAAAGTGTCTGTTGGGTTGGCACGAATCGAGACTGGGATTTGTCACTCCGTGTGACGGAGAGGTATCTCTGGGCCCACTCTGTAAGATATCATCATAATGAGCTCAATGTGACTAAGAAGTTAGCCACGGGATGATGTATTACGGAACGAGTAAAGATACTTGTCGGTAACGAGATTGAACAAGGTATAGAGATACTGACAATCGAATCTAGGGCAAGTATCATACCGATAGACAAAGGGAATTGTATACGGGATTGATTGAATCGCCAACATTGTGGTTCATCCGATGAGATCATCGTGGAGCATGTGGGAGACAACATGGGTATCCAGATCCCGCTGTTGGTTATTGGCCGGAGAAGTGTCTCGGTCATGTCCATGTGTCTCCCGAACCCGCAGGGTCTACACACTTAAGGTTCGATGACGCTAGGGTTATAGGGAAATGGTATACGTGATTACCGAAAGTTTTTCAGAGGCCCGGATGAGATCCCGGACATCACGAGGAGCTCCGGAATGGTCCGGAGGTAAAGATTGAAATATAGGAAGTCCAGTTTTGGTCACAGGAAAGTTTTCGGGCTCACCGGTATTGTACCGGGAGTGCCGGGAGGGTGCCGGAGGACCCCCGGGAGGGGTGTGATGACCATAGGACTTTGTGGGCCTTTGAGGAGGTGTGCCAGCCCTTATTGGGCTGGCCAAGACCTTCTAGAAAGGCTCATGCGGCTGGAGATCTGGAGATAGAGGGCAAAGGGTTTTATAAGAGGAGATCCACCTCCCACAAGGGAGGTGGACTCTATCCCCACTTCGGCCGAAGCCCTCCTCTTTGGAGGAGAGGCCAAGGCAGCCCTCCCTCTCCCTCCTCCTATATATACTTGAGGGTTTGGCCTTTTCAGAACAGTTCTGAACTTTCTCTCTCATGGCAAAGCCCTACCTCTCTTCTTCCTCCTCCGCAACGCTTAGGCGAAGCCCTGCCGGAATACCTTGCTACTCCACCACCACCATGCCGTCGTGCTGCTGTTGGAGACCTTCCCCAACCTCTCCTTCCTCCTTGCTGGATCAAGGCATAGGAGACGTCACCGGGCTGCACGTGTGTTGAACGCGGAGGCGCCATTGTTCGGCGCTTAGATCGGAATCCACCGCGATCTGAATCGCTGCGAGTACGACTCCGTCAATCGCGTTCTTGTAACGCTTTCTCTTAGCGATCTTCAAAGGTATGAAGATGCAATCTCCCCACTCGTTGCTGGTTTCTCCATAGATAGATCTTGGTGACACGTAGGAAAATTTTGATTTACTACTACGTCTCCCAACAGTGGCATCATGAGCTAGGTCTATGCGTAGAATCTATGCATGAGTAGAACACAAAGCAGTTGTGGGCGTCGATTTTGTTAATTTGCTTACCACTACTAGTCTTATCTTGATTCGGCGGTATTGTGGGATGAAGCGGCCCGGACCGACTTTACACGTACGCTTACGTGAGACTGGTTCCACCGCCTGACATGCACTTGTTGCATAAGGTGGCTAGCGGGTGTCTGTCTCTCCCACCTTAGTCGGATTGGATTTGATGAAAAGGGTCCTTATGAAGGGTAAATAGCAATTGGCATATCACATTGTGGTTTTGGCGTAGGTAAGAAACGTTCTTGCTAGTAACCTATAGCAGCCACGTAAAAACTTGCAACTACAAATTAGAGGACGTCTAACTTGTTTTTGCAGCATATGCCTTGTGATGTGATATGGTCAAAGGATGTGATGTGATGAATTGTGATGTATGAGATTGATCATGTTCTTGTAATAGGATTCACGACTTGCATGTCGATGAGTATGACAACCGGCAGGAGCCATAGGAGTTGTCTTATTTTATTGTATGACCTGCGTGTCAATCATAAATGCCATGTAATTACTTTACTTTATTGCTAAACATTAGCCATAGTAGTAGAAGTAATAGTTGGCGAGACAACTTCATGAAGACACAGTGATGGAGATCATGATGATGGAGATCATGGTGTCGTGTCGGTGACAGTGATGATCATGGTGCCCCGAAGATGGAGATCAACAGAGCAAGATGATAATGGCCATATGATGTCACTATATTGATTGCATGTGATGTTTATCATGTTTACATCTTATTTGCCTAGAACGACGGTAGTAAATAAGATGATCTCTCACTAAAATTTCAAGAAAAGTGTTCACCCTAACTGTGCACCGTTGCTAAGGATCGTTGTTCCGAAGCACCACGTGATGATCGGGTGTGATAGGCTCTAACGTTCGCATACAACGGGTGTAAGCCAGATTTACACACGCGAAACACTTAGGTTGACTTGACGAGCCTAGCATGTACAGACATGGCCTCGGAACACGGAAGATCGAAAGGTCGAACATGAGTCGTATGGAAGATACGATCAACATGGAAATGTTCACCATGGATGACTAGTCCGTCTCACGTGATGATCGGACACGGGCTAGTTGACATGGATCATGTGTCACTTGGATGACTAGAGAGATGTCTATCTAAGTGGGAGTTCATTAAATTGTAGATGTCTATCATGTCTCATGTGAACTTAATTATCATGAACTTAGTCTAAAATTATCTTTACAATCTATATTGTAGATACAATGGCCAACGTGAATGTCACCCTTAATTTCAACGCGTTCCTAGAGAAAACCAAGCTGAAAGATGATCGAAGCAACTATGCGGACTGGGTCCGTGGCTTCAGGATCATCCTCATAGCTTCCAAGAAATTGTATGTCCTTGATGCACCACTAGGTGACCCACCCCTTCTCCCAGCAGAGCAAGATGTTGCAAACGCTTGGCATTCTCGCTGCGATGATTACTCCCTTGTTCAGTGCGGCATGCTTTACAGTTTAGAACCGGGGCTCCAAAAGCGTTTTGAGCAACATGGAGCATATAAGATGTTCCAAGAGCTGAAACTGGTTTTCCAAGCTCATGCCCGGGTCGAGAGATATGACGTCTCCGACAAGTTCTTCGGCTGTAAGATGGAGGAGAATAGTTCTGTCAGTGAGCACATCCTCAAGATGTCTGGGCTACACAACCGCTTGACTCAGCTAGGAGTTAATCTCCCGGATGACTCGATCATTGACAGAATCCTCCAGTTGCTTCCACCTAGCTACAAGAGCTTTGTGATGAACTACAACATGCAAGGGATGGAGAAGTCCATTCCTGAGTTGTACTCGATGCTGAAATCAGCAGAGGTCGAGATCAAAAAGGAGCATCAAGTGTTGATGGTGAATAAGACCACTAGTTTCAAGAAAGGCAAGGGTAAGAAGAACTTCAAGAAGGACGGCAAAGCTGTTGCCGCGCCCGGTAAGCAAGTTGCTGGGAAGAAGAAGAACAAGCATGGACCCAAGCCTGAGACTAGGTGCTTTAATTGCAAGGGTACCGGTCACTGGAAGCGGAACTGCCACAAGTACTTACCGGATAAGAAGGACGGAAACATTAAAGGTATATGTGATATACTTGTTATTGATGTGTACCTAACCAGGGCTCGTAGTAGCTTCTGGGTATTTGATACCGGTGTAGTTGCTCACATTTGTAACTCCAAGCAGGAGTTGCGGAATAAGCGGAGGTTGGCAAAGGACGAGGTGACGATGCGCGTCGGGAATGGTTCCAAGGTCGATGTGATCGCCGTCGGCATGCTACCTCTACATCTACCTTCGGGATTAGTGTTAAACCTTAATAATTGTTATTTAGTACCGTCTTTGAGCATGAACATTGTATCTGGATCTCGCTTGATGCGAGATGGCTACTCATTTAAATCTGAGAATAATGGTGGTTCTATTTATATGAGAGAAATGTTTTATGGTCATGCCCCGCTGGTCAATGGTTTATTTTTGATGAATCTCGAACGTGATGTTACACATGTCCATGGTGTGAGTACCAAAAAGTGTAAGGTTGATAACGATAGTCCCACTTACATGTGGCACTGCCGCCTTGGTCATATTGGTGTCAAACGCATGAAGAAGCTCCATACTGATGGACTCTTGGAGTCTCTTGATTTCGAATCATTTGAGACGTGCAAACCATGCCTCATGGGCGAGATGACCAAGACTCCGTTCTCCGGAACAATGGAGCGAGCAACTGACTTGTTGGAAATAATACATACCGATGTATGCGGTCCAATGAGTGTCGAGGCTCGTGGTGGCTACCGTTATGTTCTCACCCTCACTGATGACTTGAGTAGATATGGGTATGTCTACTTAATAAAATATAAGTCTGAAACTTTTGAAAGGTTCAAGGAATTTCAGACTGAGGTAGAGAATCAACGTGACAGGAAAATAAAGTGCCTACGATCTGATCGTGGCAGAGAATATTTAAGTTACGAGCTTGGCACGCACCTAAGGAAATGTGGAATTGTTTCACAACTCATGCCGCCTGGCACACCTCAGCGAAATGGTGTGTCTGAACGTCATAATCACACTCTATTAGATATGGTACGATCTATGATGTCTCTTACCGACTTACCGCGATATGCATTAGAGACTGCCGCATTCACTTTAAATAGGGCATCGTCAAAATCCGTTGAGACGACACTGTATGAATTATGGTTTGGAAAGAAACCTAAGCTGTCGTTTCTAAAAGTTTGGGGATGCGATGCTTATGTGAAGAAACTTCAACCTGAGAAGCTCGAACCCAAAGCGGAAAAGTGTTTCTTCATAGGATATCCCAAAGAGACTATTGGGTATACCTTCTACCTACGATCCGAGGGCAAAGTCTTTGTTGCCAAGAATGGATCCTTTCTCGAGAAAGAGTTTCTCTCGAAAGAAGTAAGTGGGAGGAAAATAGAACTTGATGAGGTAATTGTACCTCCACTCGAACCGGAGAGTAGCGCAACACAGGAAGTTGTTTCTATGGAGCCTACACCGGCCGGAGAGGAAGTTAATGATGATGATCATGAAACTTCAGATCGAGTTACTATTGAACGTCAAAGGTCCACTAGGACACGTTCCGCACGAGAGTGGTACGGCAACCCTGTCCTAGAGATCATGTTGTTAGACAACGGTGAACCTTTGAACTATGAAGAAGCGATGGCGGGCCCGGATTCCAACAAATGGCTTGAAGCCATGAAATCTGAGATAGGATCCATGTATGAGAACAAAGTATGGACTTTGGTGGAGTTGCCTGATGATAAGCGAGCCATTGAAAATAAATGGATCTTTAAGGAGAAGACTGACGCTAAGGGTTATCGACAAGTTCAAGGAGTTGACTACGATGAGACTTTTTCACCCGTAGCGATGTTGAAGTTTGTCCGAATCATGTTAGCAATTGCCGCATTTTATGATTATGAGATCTGGCAAATGGACGTCAAAACGGCATTCCTTAATGGCTTCCTCAAGGAAGAACTGTATATGATGCAGCCGGAAGGTTTTGTCGATCCTAAAGATGCTAACAAGGTATGCAAGCTCCAGCGCTCCATCTATGGGCTGGTGCAAGCATCTCGGAGTTGGAACATTCGCTTTAATGAAGTGATTAAAGCGTTTGGGTTTGTACAGGTTTATGGAGAACCCTGTATTTACAAGAAAGTGAGTGGGAGCTCTGTAGCATTTCTCGTATTATATGTGGATGACATACTGATAACGGGAAATGATATAGAACTCTTGGAAAGTGTAAAGGCCTACTTGAATAAGTGTTTTTCAATGAAGAACCTTGGAGAAGCTGCTTACATATTAGGTATTAAGATCTATAGAGATAGATCGAGACGCCTCATAGGTCTTTCACAAAGCACATACCTTGAAAAGATATTGAAGAAGTTCAATATGGATCAGTCCAAGAAGGGGTTCTTGCCTGTGTTACAAGGTGTGAGATTGAGTACGACTCAATGCCCGACCACGACAAAGGATAGAGAAGAGATGAGTGTCATCCCCTATGCTTCAGCCATAGGATCTATTATGTATGCCATGCTGTGTACCAGACCTGATGTGAACCTTGCCATAAGTTTGGTAGGGAGGTACCAAAGTGATCCCGGAGCAGAACACTGGACAGCGGTCAAGAACATCCTAAAGTACCTGAAAAGGACAAAGGACATGTTTCTCGTATATGGAGGTGCCGAAGAGCTCATCGTAAAGGTTCACGTCGATGCTAGCTTCGACACAGATCCGGACGACTCCAAGTCGCAAACCGGATACGTGTATATTTTGAATGGAGGGGCAGTCAGCTGGTGCAGCAGCAAGCAAAGCGTCGTGGTGGCATCTACATGTGAAGCGGAGTACATAGCTGCTTCGGAAGCAGCAAAGGAAGGAGTCTGGATGAAGGAGTTCATCACCGACCTAGGAGTAATTCCAAGTGCGTCGGGCCCGATGACTCTATTCTGTGACAACACTGGAGCTATTGCCCTTGCGAAGGAGCCCAGGTTTCACAAGAAGACAAGACACATCAAGCGCCGCTTCAACTCCATCCGTGATTACATTCAGGAGGGAGATATAGATATTTGTAAAGTGCATACGGATCTGAATGTCGCAGATCCGTTGACTAAACCTCTCTCACAAGCAAAACATGATCAACACCAGAATGCTATGGGTGTAGGATTCACCACAATGTAACTAGATTATTGACTCTAGTGCAAGTGGGAGACTATTGAAAATATGCCCTAGAGGCAATAATAAAATGGTTATTATTGTATTTCCTTGTTCATGATAATTGTCTATTGTTCATGCTATAATTGTGTTAACCGGAAACCGTAATACATGTGTGAATACATAGACCACAACATGTCCCTAGTGAGCCTCTAGTTAACTAGCTCGTTGATCAATAGATGGTCATGGTTTCATGACCATGGACATTGGATATCGTTGATAACAGGATCACATCATTAGGAGAATGATGTGATGGACAAGACCCAATCCTAAGCATAGCACAAGATCGCGTAGTTCGTTTGCTAAAGCTTTTCAATGTCAAGTATCGTTTCCTTAGACCATGAGATTGTGAAACTCCCAGATACCGTAGGAATGCTTTGGGTGTGCCAGAAGTCACAACGTAAATGGGTGGCTATAAAGGTGCACTACGGCTATCTCCGAAAGTGTCTGTTGGGTTGGCACGAATCGAGACTGGGATTTGTCACTCCGTGTGACGGAGAGGTATCTATGGGCCCACTCCGTAAGACATCATCATAATGAGCTCAATGTGACTAAGGAGTTAGCCACGGGATGATGTATTACGGAACGAGTAAAGAGACTTGTCGGTAACGAGATTGAACAAGGTATAGAGATACCGACGATCGAATCTCGGGTAGGTATCATACCGATAGACAAAGGGAACTGTATACGGGATTGATTGAATCCCCGACATCGTGGTTCATCCGATGAGATCATCATGGAGCATGTGGGAGCCAACATGGGTATCTAGATCCCGCTGTTGGTTATTGGCTGGAGAAGTGTCTCGGTCATGTCCACGTGTCTCCCGAACCCATAGGGTCTACACACTTAAGGTTCGATGACGCTAGGGTTATAGGGAAATGGTATATGTGATTAACGAAATTTGTTCGGAGTCCCAGATGAGATCCCGGACGTCACGAGGAGCTCCGGAATGGTCCGGAGGTAAAGATTGATATATAGGAAGTCCAGTTTTGGTCACCGGAAAGTTTTCGGGCTCATCGGTATTGTACCGGGAGTGCCGGGAGGGTGCCTGAGGACCCCTGGGAGGGGTGTGACGACCATAGGACTTTGTGGGCCCTTAGAGGAGGTGTGCCAGCCCTTATTAGGCTGTCCAAGACCTTCTTTAAAGGCCCATGCGGCTGGAGATTTGGAGATAGAGGGCAAAGGGTTTTAAAAGAGGAGATCCACCTCCCTTGTGGGAGGTGGACTCTATCCCCACTTCGGCCGAAGCCCTCCTCTTTGGAGGAGGGGCCAAGGCAGCCCTCCATCTCCCTCCTCCTATATATACTTGAGGTTTTGGCCTTTTGAGAACAGTTCTGAACTCTCTCTTTCACGGCAAAGCCCTACCTCTCTTCTTCCTCCTCCGCAGCGCTTAGGCGAAGCCCTGTCGGAATACCTTGCTACTCCACCACCACCATGCCGTTGTGCTGCTGTTGGAGCCCTTCCCCAACCTCTCCTTCCTCCTTGCAGGATTAAGGCATAGGAGACGTCAACGGGCTGCACGTGTGTTGAACGCGGAGGCGCCGTTGTTCGGCGCTTAGATCGGAATCCACCGCGATCTGAATGGCTGCGAGTATGACTCCATCAACCGCATTCTTGTAACGCTTTCGCTTAGCGATCTTAAAAGGTATGAAGATGCAATGTCCCCACTCGTTGCTGGTTTCTCCATAGATAGTTCTTGGTGACACGTAGGAAAATTTTGATTTACTACTACGTCTCCCAACACTAACGTACTCGAAAACAAATACAAACCACATATTCGTAATCTATGGAAAATTCTACACCAAATCGATATATAATTTATGTATGTTTATGTTTAGATAAGGCACATTTAAGTTAATCAAAAATTAATTTAGGAAAATAATAAAAACTTAAAAAAAGAAAAAAGGCTTTGTCGACGGTTTGGCCGTCGGTGTAGCTACGAACCAGCGATGCCCACCAGACGCACCTCGGATCGATGACGTGGCACCAACCATGGATCGATGACGTGGACAGCGGCTACGCCGACGGTTAAACTGTTGGCGTCGCTACGCCGATGGCCGCCGTCAAAGCCGTCGGCATAGCTCTAACGTCGTCAGCTCCCTGTTCGTCTGCAGGTTGTCTAGGGCATTTCTATGTCGATGGACAGTTTATGCCAATAGGGGCCGTCGAGATAGCTGTAGATACGCCAACGGCCTACTGGTGCCTACGGCCACTGTCGGGATAGACCAAGGCCGTCGGGATAGCTCCGACGATGCCTACGGCCACCGCCGGCATAGATTAGGCCGTCGGCGTCGAGCTTTATTCCGGTAGTGAACACGACGGTCTGCATCGCCCATAGTGGTGCGCCGTGTGGCTTCAGGGTGCGCTGCACCAGCAGCATGATGACAACAATAGAGGCCACGAACAACGTCGCATTGCAGTAGAAGAATGCCTGGTATCGTGGAGCGTTGAAATCAAGCATGATAAGGTTGTCGATGACGGTTGGTGGATGTGCCGATTGGGCCGGTGGTGGCGACGATGCAGTGTCGTCGTCACCCACGTGCCACCAGGAGGTGCGAGCCCCGCCTAGTACATCACGCTCGCCGCGAGGATGCCGAGAACCATCAGGTACTTTCGCTTTAGGTACTTTCTCTTGTTTGTCCTCCTTGCTCTTTTACTGTCTACAGTCGGTCGACCCCATCCACAACGGCTTAAATAACACCTTCACCCGCGGGGGAAGCCGTGGAAGCCGATTTAACCAATGGTCGCGGTCGGCAAACACATAAAGTAGGATCTACAGACGAGGAATACGATAGCCGCAGCATTTCGAAGCTCCACGTCATGTTCGGATCACCAACATACATGACCTAATAATACTATATCATCATCGAACATTAGGTGTGAGGACCCTATGGGTTTGAGAATCATGTATACATGATCGAGAAACCTCTCTGGTAAATAACCATTAGCGGGAACTGGATGCTCATATTGGTTCTTACATATTCCACGAAGATCTTCATCGGTCGAACTACGATGCCAAGGATCCCATCAATCATGTAATCAGTTCCCTTTGTCTATCGGTATGTTACTTTCCCGACATTCGATCATCGGTATCTCATAATTAATTATTCAATCTTGTTACTGGTAAGTCTCTTTACTCGTTACATAATACAAGATTATGTGACTAACTCCTTAGTCAGATTGCTTGTAAGCTTCTTGTGATGTTGCGTTACTAAGGGGGGCCAGAGATACCTCTCCGTCATACAGAGTGATAAATCTCAGTCTCGATCCATGCCAAACAAACAGACATACTTGGAGATACATGTAGAGCACTTTTATGATCATCCAGTCACAAAGTGACGTTTGAAGCATAGAAGGTATTCCTCTAGTGTCAGGAAGTTTCATGATCCCATGGTCTTAGGAACATATACTTAACATGAATAAAGCAGTAGCAAGAAACTACGTGACAACTCATGTTATGCTTACGGTTGGGTCTTGTCTATCACACTATTCTCCTAATGATGTGACCCCGTTATCAAATGACAACTCAGGTTATGGTTAGGAAACCTTAACCGTATTTGATCGACAAGCTAATCTAGTAGAGTCACAGCAAGGACACGGTGTTTTATATATATTCACACATGTATTTAAGTTTTTAGTCATGACAATTCTAGCATGCCTAATAAATAATCATCACGAACAAGAAAATATGATAATAATCACTTTGTTATCGCCTCAACATATTTTCAACACATGGTTGCTTCTAAAACATGTGCATGTGATGTATGCTTTAGGTTTGCTGCACCGGCTATAGGTTTCGATACGTTATGTGGACTGATCAGGGACGACAGCAGTTTTAGATACGTGGAGTGGGAGCAATCCACATTTTAGAAATTATGGTTGTAATTGGTGCCTTTGGATGTCGTGATGTATGTTCTTGTCAAATTTTTATTGAATAATTAATAAAAATGGTTGTATGATAGATTTATGTGGAGGCGAGGGTTTTAACCTCCTTTTCAAGAAAAAACCACGGAGGAGATGCATAGTGTACGTACAAACAAAAGTTGGGCGATCAGAAGCATCCCAAATCAAGAGAATAATTAGAAAAGAAAAGAAAATTGAAGGTAATAATCTCAAAACAATTTGCAAATCAAGTGTGTAAACAAAAAGAAATAATTAATTAGACGGGCACCGTACTGCGGCTGGCTGATCATGGTCATTGCTTCCTCCGAAGTATTTCAACACCTTTGCTTTCTTTCCAGAAAAGAACTTCCATGCCTTGAGCTCTTTTGCCTTCGCCAGTAGGGCTAACGACACCAGCACGTAGATCGTGATGAAGACGATTACCACGGCGACAAGCGCGATGACGTACGCGGATGTCTCCCAATCCCTACAACCTCCGGCGGCGTAGGCACCCAGCAGGTCGAACAGGTCCAGCACCACGGCTGTCTGCATCGCCCATAGTGGCGCACTGTGCTTTTTCTCCTTCACGGTGTGCTGCAACACTAGCAGGATGACCACGATGGAGGCCACGAACGACGTTGCGTTGCAGTAGTAGAAGGCCAGGTACCGTTCCGGGTTGGTGTTGAGCAGGATTGGGTTGCCGGCATGAGGGAGGTAAGCACCCGGTGGTGATGGAGGCATCGACGGGGAGGGCGACGGTGATGGCGACACCGCATCGTCGTCTCCCCACGTGCCCCCAGGAGGCGCCAGCCCTGCCTGGTACGTCACGCTGGCTGCGAGGATGCCGAGCAACATCAGGGACTTACATTTCGCGTACTTCTTCCAGCGTCGTTGTTGTCGCAGCTGCTTGGAGGCGGAGGCGGAGGCGGAGGCAAAGACGAATACCTCTGTATCTTCCTCCTCGTCGGCCGAGCTCATCGGCGCTGATGACAGCGGCTCGAGCAGCCTCTGCAGCCACTGCGGAACCCATGGTTGCTCTGACAAATTGCTACTGTTTGAGTACACGTAGAACAGGATCTCCAGAACCAGGAAGGCCACAACGGCTGCCACGAGCGCCAAGACATAGATGGAGGTGCACAGCAGCCGGCAGCTACCTGCGGCGTAGGCACCCATGAGGCCCAACAACCCGATCATGATGCAGACATGGAGCGCTTTGCTCCGAATGCCCGGCTTCGACAGGGTCTGGTTCATCAGGACTAGAATGACGGCGACGGACGCCATGAACCCCGTGGCATTGCAGTAGAAGAACACCTGGTACCTGACCCCATAGTGGTCTAGGAGGATTGGGTCGCCGGCGATGACCTTTTTGTCCCCGTTGTTCTCCGTCCAGAACCCTCCTGGCGGATTAACCCGGTCTGGTACGTGGCGGTGGCGGCGAGGATGGCGAGCTGCAGCAAGAACTTGCGCTTCCTCTCGAGGGTTTTTTTCTCGAGGTTTTCTTCAAGAATCCGCTTCCTCTCGGCCGCGGAGCGCGGCTGGTAATTCTGGTCGTAGGGAAGGATGCCAGATGGACCCTGAGCTTGCGCCACTCCTTGCCGGGGCGACTTGTCGGAGGTGAGGTGGAGAAACCGTGCAAGCTTATCCCACATGCTTTGCATCCACCGTGTCAGCCAGCTCTCCATGCCTTCTCCGCGATTGTGACCGGAAGCACCAGGAACCTGCGCCACACCTTGATGTGGTTGTGGTTCTTCTCCTCCCTTCCGGGAGGACTCGCCACGATGGTGGCCAACAGGAACAACAAGAACTTGCTCCCATCCTTGAACTTCTCCTCCTTGTCGTTGCTGTGACGACACGGCAGAGCTGAGGTGGAGCAACCGTGCAAGCTTATCGCGCATGCTTCGTGCTTTTAGCGTAGCCCAGCTCTCCTTGCCCCGAGCTGCTGTGTACGCCATGACCTTGGCGATGGCGTAGATGAAGACGGCGACGGCAAGTGCGGAGACGTAGATGCTCGTCGTGTTGTCCCGGCAGCTCCCAGCGACGTAGGCGCCCATGAGGCCGAACAGGTCAAGTATCATGGCCGTCTTGAGAGCGGCACGCCCGACGGCGCTCAGCTGCTTGCTCTGGACGATGATGATGACCACCACCGACGCCACGAACGCCGCCGTGTTGCAGTGGTAGAAAGTCATGTATCTCTTGCGGTGCATGATGTGAAGCACCGGATCGCCTGCCGTGCGAGGCGGATGCCCTTCCGGCCAGACTCCGCCGGGCGGGCTCAGCCCGGCCTGGTAGGTCACCGTTGCCGCCAGTGTGGCTAGCAGCAGCACAAGTGACCGTGACTCCTCCACCCTGTCTTCCTGCACATTGTCATTGTTGGTTCTACTTGCAAGTTGCAACATCTTTTTTACCGGCATTAGGATTGCCCAGCTGCGTGTCTGCTAGAGTCGCTGGCTTCCTTTCTTCTCTATATATATCAAAGAGACATTAATCAGCTCACTTATTTAACAACAGGCTTGCTAAAAATCAGTTAACCGAGGCTTCGCGAAGTCTCAATCAACATTATAATCAGTTGATTTTGCATCGAGATTCATGCAAACAGTTTTTTTTCAAAAAAAATTCTTAAATACTATACTGATTGAGACCTAGACACTTCCATTTAACAAGGGTGTGGTTAGATCTCAGTTAAGTTAGACTTAGCCAGATCTCAATGAAAGAACATGTAAAAGGAAAGGAAAAAATATTAAAAATAAATTTTTGCATGAATTTTCAGGGAAAATTTCACGAATATAGCCCGAATAATAATTATGCAAAGGTGGCGGGCGAGAGGGGGTGTGTGTGTTAATTACCTGTCCCGAAGCTTGGTGCAGGTCAGTACGCCGCAGATGGCTTGCCGCCATTGCTTGAATGTGCCCATTGTGTACCCTGCGATGACCACCTACAGCACGATGTACAGGAACACCACGCCGACGAGGCACACGATGTACACGGTGGTGGTGAGCCACCTGCAGCTCCCGGCAGCGTAGGCGGCCATGAGGCCCAGCAGCTCCACCAGGACGCAGACCAGCAGCGCGTTCGACCGTGCGAGACGGCCGTTCAGCGTCCGGCTCATGAGCAGCATGATGATGGCGAGGGAGGCCACGAAGGAGTTGGCGTTGGCGTAGAAGAACGCGTGGTACCAGATCTTGTAGCGCCCGTCGTGCAGCAGTGGGGCGCCGGCGCGGTGCTCGTCCCCGTTCTTGCTCCAGAAGCCACCCGGCAGCGTCAGCCCCGCGGCGTACGTCAGCGGCGTCGCAAAGGTGGCAAGCAGCAGCAGGAACTTGCGCCGCTCCTTGATGTACTTGTCCTCGTCGAGGTCCGGGCCCGCCGCCGGCGCTTTCCTCCTGAATAGGAGTAGACAGGTACTTTCACCGCAGACGAAAAGGCATAGACACGAGCGGGAGGAGGCGGAGGCCACGCGCGCGGAGGTGGAGGGCGACGTAGGCGAAGACGACGGCGAAGAGCGCGGAGACATAGATGGACGCGACCACGTCGAGGCAGCTCCCCGCGGCGAAGGCGGCCATGAGGGCGAGCAGGTCGAGCAGCATGGCGGAGCGGAGCACGGTGAGGCCGACGCGGTTGCCGCTGATGCGCCGGTCCAGCAGGAACATGATGGTGACCAGGGACGCAACGAAGGCGGCGGCATTGCAGTAGAACAGGGCATTATACCGGCACGAATAGGTGGACACGAGCACCGGGTCGCCGACGCGGTCCGGGTAGACCGCGGGCGCCGGCGCCATGGGCAGGAGCAGCGGCGCCGGCGGCTCAACGCAGTGCTCTCGGGCGTTGCTGCTGCTGCTTCCCTCCTTCTGGTCCTCGGACCACACGGCACCAGGCGGGTTGAGCCCGGCGCCGTAGGTGACGCCTGCGACCAGCGTGGTGAGCAGCAGCAGGTACTTGCGCCACTTCCAGAGGAACTCGATGTCCTCTGTCGGCTTCATCGCCATGATTCCCGGTCGGGAACAGTATACCTCACCGCCCACGATCGGAGCAGCATATATACACGTATTATACAGTGATCCGGACCGGTCCGGCCGCGCGCTGTGTCGAGGACGAACAATCAGGGCGATGGAGTGACCGTAGGCGTCTTCTTTTGGAAACGAATCAGTGAAAGGCACACACACGTTGTTTCGTTTAAATCATAGTGTTGTTTCAAGTCGAAGGCGCGCAATGATTAACTTCTTCCAATCTCCTTTCTCGGGACATGCGAGTACTAATTTGATTTATGATAAAATTAATAAAATATTTATAATAAGTATATGAATTCTTTATGACTAATGTGAATCTATAGATATATGCAATCTTACCACATCATATTTTGCTAACCTCTTCAGTACCGTGCATTGTCCATTCTCACCTCGAGGATCGGTGCAAACTTCGTTGGTGCATCCAAACCCCATGACATGATACGTTTTGTCACACATAAGCCTCCTTATATCTTCCTCAAAACAGCCACCATACCTACCTATTATGATATTTTCATAGCCATTTCGAAATATATTGCTATGCAAATTATATTGTTACATCATATGACTAGTTCATTCATCCTCATATTGCTTTGCGTGATCATATAGAGCTGACATAGTATTTGTGGCCAAGCCACCGTTCATCATTTTTTAATACATGTCGCGCTAGATCATTGCATCCTGATACACTGTGAGAGGCAATCATATTAAGTCATATTGTTTCATAGTTCTTATTATTAAGTTTTCATATTGAGTTGTAAGTAAATAAAAGTGTGATGATCATCATTATTGGAGCATTGTACCAATGAGAAAATAAAAATGGGGGAGGCCAAATGAGCCTAACATAATAAAAAAATGAGAGAAAAAGAGAAAAAGGACTTTGCTACTATCCTTTACCACACTTATGCCTCAAAGTGATACATTTTTCTTCATATAGAGAGTCTCATGTTATGTTATTTTTATATGCTAGTGGGAATCATTTTTCATTATTAATAACTTGGCCTGTGTATTCCGATGACGGGCATCCTAAAATGCCCGGGGTGTTCATGAGCAAGCAAGTTGGATGCACATTTCACTTAGCTTCAGTTGAGCTTTCATAGACTTATAGCTCCACTGCATCATTTGCATGGCAATTCCTACTCCTTGCATTGATATCCATCGATGGGCATCTCCATAGACCGTTGATAGGCCTAGTTGATGCGATACTTTCTTCTCCACTTTTTACCCCTTTGATATCTACCACCATATTCTACTCCACCTTTATGTTATGTACATGGTTCACGCTCATGTATTGCGTGGAGAATAAAAAGTTGATGCGCATTGAAAAAGTATGATCCAATTGCCTGACTTGGACACCGTGGTGCTTAACATTTGTATTAATGCGGTGAAGTCAGAGCCATGGGGTAAACATTCTTTGAGGATTGTATATTTCGAAAGATTGATGATTATGTTGCTTGTGCTTATAAATATTACTATGTTTATGTTTGTTAATTCATCATTCCTAAATGAGCATACATTCAAAAGATTACATATTCGGTGGCATACACATTAAAAATTCTGTTTTTATCATTTACCTACGCAAGGACGAGCAGGAAATAAGCTTGGGGATGTTGATACATCTCCAATGTATCTATAATTTTTTATTGTTCCATACTATTATATTATCGTCCTAAGATACTTTTTGAGTATTTATTCACCAATTATATTAATTTTGAGCACTAACCTATTGACCCAGTGCTAGTTGTTGTTTTCTACATGTTTTTGGCTTTTCAGGTTTACAGTACCAAACCATGTCCTATTGCTCCGAAACTTTTTTATGATTTTTTCTGGACCAAAAGAAGACCTGGAAGCTTCCACTAGTAGAAAAGAGGCTTTGGTCCGTGCCGGATCAGAGCTTTAGTCCCGGTCGTGTTACGAACCGGGACTAATGTGAGCATTAGTCCCGGTTCGAGTGGCTAGGACGTCGGTCGGGGATTGTCACGCATCAGTCCCGGTTCGAACGGGACCTTTAGTCCCAGTTGGTGACACCAACCGGGACTAAAGTGGTGGTGGCAACCGTTCTCCTGGCGCGAGCCCTTTTAGTCCTGGTTCATGGCTCAAACCGGGATTAAAGGTCCCAACCGTTCAAATCCCGCGCCTTGGAAGTTGTTCTGCATGAGATCATACATGGGATACGCTGTAGTAACATGATTGGCCTCCATTTCTGTTCGTCTCCCTCTCTTGTTCCCCATCCTCCACCATGAATCCATTCACTCGCTACGGGAACATGCTCGCACATGGCACGATCAATCTCCATGTCGTCTACACGAACGACGGTGCCAAAGTCGAGGGTTTTCTTTCCATGTTTGGGGAATGGCTTGAAGAAGAGAAACACAAGTTCATGGGCCTCGATCTCGAGTACACGGTCGATGGTCGCAATATTGCCATCGTCCAACTTTGTTTGAAGCAACATGTCATGGTCTTCTAGTGGGAAAGCTAATACGAAACTTGTCATAGTTTTAATTGGGGCTTTTCTTTGATTCATAGGATAGGAAAATTGCATAGGAATAGGAGGATTGGGAATGTCGAGAACATGTCATAGTTTCCTTGATTCATAGGAAAAATGCATAGGAAAATTGGGTCTTTTCTTTGATTCATAGGAAAATTGCGTAGGAATAGAAAATTGCATAGGAATGGAAAATTGCATAGGAATAGGAGGATTTGGAAAATTGCATAGGAATAGGAATCGGGGGATAGGAATGGGATAGGAAAATTGCATAAGAATTTGCCTTGTAGTCGCATATTGGCCGTCGTGGGAGAACATGTCCTAGTTTAGGGGCTTCTTTTGATTCATAGGATAGGAAATGCATAGGAATAGGAAACTTGCTATGATTCTTATTATACTTGTTAAAATTCTTAGTATACTTGTTCCGAATTATACTTGTTATGATTCTTATTATACTTTTTCTAAATTATACTTGTTATGATTCTTATTATACGTGTGACGACATATACTTGTTATGATTCTTATTATACTTGTTATAAAATATACTTGTTATGATTGTTATTATACTTGTTCTAAAATATACTTGTTGCAGCAGTATTTAACACATTGGTTCCATTTTTTTGTTGTACTAGTGACAAGTACTGTCCAAAACTCATGGAGTTCCTTCGCAGCGGCATATATTTTGCTAGCGTTGATATAACAAATGACAAGATCAAGATGAGGCACACCTTAGGTATTGAGATACCAGCCGAATGCCACATTGATCTTCAGGGTAGGTTCAGGGTTGAGCATGACAAGACTTCAATGGCTGATATGGCAGCCGCCCGATCAACGAGGACTATGCTGATATGAAGACAAAATTCCCCAAGTCAGGGCACAAACATTGGGAGAAGACCCCACTTGACCCTATCAACATTGAGTATGCAGCAATAGATGGGTACGTTGCATACAAATTGTACCACAGGATTCGAATCTTCAATTATGGGCAGCGTCACCTTGTACCGCTAGTACCACCATCAGTGCCCCATGGGTCTCCTGCTTGGGGTATTCTGATCCGAACGATGAGTAGTGTTTGCAATGGCAAACACTTTTATCTCTATTATGTAGTGCTTGGGGGTCTCCTGATTCGGACGAGTAGGTTTGCAATCCGGAAGAGTAGGATTGGTATCTTCAATTATGCAGTACTTTCTGTAATAGATATCTGAACTATTATTTCTATTTTATCCCTGTTTAAGTACGGTTTGTGTATAAGAATATGTAGTATGATGTGAGCAAGCTTTCTGAAGCATTGTGATGTATGTGATGAAGATTGTCCATGGTTACGGCGTAATAAGCAAGGGACACACGCGAAGAAAAAGTAAAGACTTTCTCTCCACAACTATTCTAATGATGGCTTTGATCTAGAATATCGTTGCAGTTAAATATAATAGTAACTAAAATTATCAAAGTATTTATTTGTTAAAAAGAATGAACTAAAAAGAATCAACTAAAATATTAACTAAAAAGAATGAACTAAAAAGAATCAACTAAAACATTAACTAAAAAGAATGAACTAAAAAGAATCAAAAATATTAACTAAAATTATCAAAGAATTTATTTGTTAAAAAGGATGAACTAAAAAATCAACTAAAATATTAACTAAAAGGAATGAACTAAAAAGAATCAACTAAAACATTAACTAAAAAGAATCAAAATAATATTAACTAAAATTATCAAAGTATTTATTTGTTAAAAAGAATCAACTAAAATAAAATATTTAATAGAAAAATAAAATAATAGAAAAAAAGAATCAACTAAAATAAAATATTTAATAGAATACAAATAGTGAAATCCCTTTGTAATAGACGAGTTTTCGTCCGAAACCATGATACTTTGAAGGAGATTGTCCAGTTTGTACAAGAAGTGCATCCAGTTTTTCCCGTAACCCTCTCAACTTTTTAACACATGCTATGTGAGTGAAATTATGATACCATGCCAATTTTCAACCATTTTAGAGTTCATTTGCAGCGCTTTTCAATCTTAGGGTCATCTTAGCTCAAAATAAATCATGAAATGTATGAAAAATAGCAAATGAAGTCAGATAAGGGTTAAAAAGTGATCATGTGGCTTTGAATGGTGCATATTGAATGCAGAAAAAGTCTTGAGTTAAAATATGTTTTAAAAATGAAAACCCTTTGTAATAGACGGGTTTTCGTCTGAAACCCTGATAATACGAAAGAGATTGTTCATTTTATACACGAAGTACGTCCAGTTTTTCCCGTAACCCTCTCAAATTTTTAGCACATGCTATGTGGGTGAAATGATAATACCATGCCAACTTTCAACTAATTCAGGGTCATTTTAGCTCAAAATAAATCATGAAATGCATGAAAAATAGCAAATGGAGTGAGAAAAGGTTTGAAAAGTGATGATGTGGCTTTGAATTGTGCATATTGAATGCAGAAAAAGACTTCAGTTCAAATATTTTTTAAAAATTGAAATCCTTTTGTAACAGATGAGTTTTCATCCAAAACTCTGACACTTCGAAAGAGATTGTCTAGTTTGTACACGAAGTGCGTCTAGTTTTGTCGTAACCCTCTCAACTTTTTAGCAGATGCTATGTGTGTAAAATTATGATACCATGCCAACTTGCAACCATTTCAGAGTTCATTTGCAGTGCTTTACAATTCTGGGTCATTTTAGCTCGAAATAAATCATGAAATGCTTGAAAAATAGCAAATGAAGTCAGAATAGGGTTGAAAAGTGATGATGTGGCTTTGAATGGTGCATATTGAATGCAGAAAAAGTCTTGAGTTCAAATATGTTTAAAAAATTGAAATCCCTTTGTAATAGACGTGTTTTCGTCCGATCAAAGTTATTTAACTTAATGTTATATAAAATTTATGCAACTAAAATTATCAAAGTTATTTTTGTTAAAAACTTTAATACCAAAAAGAATATTCATAAAGTATTTTTTGTTAAGAACTTTTAATATGCAAAAAATAACATAAAAATAGCAAAAGTGAAAATAGATGTGAATTTATAGAGAAAATTCAACCTAAATTATTATTTAGGTTGAATTTTCTCTACAAATTCGCATCTATTTTCACACAGTAGGCCCCATAGAGCAGAAAGAGGTCGGTTAGGCCCACAGGCCCGCTTTAGAGCGGAGCTCAATGTTGCAGCCGCGGCGGGGCTTATAAACTGGTCTGAGCGACCTTCGCTTGGCGAGGTGGGACTAAATATCCAACCGCACCGTGGCCGTGCGAGGCACGGGCATTTGGTCCCAGTTGGTGGCTCGAACCGAGAGCAATGCCACCCTTTCGTCCCGGTTGGTGCCACCAATCAGGACCATAGGTCTCTGCTTCCTACCCTTTGGGCTGCTGGAAATTGATCTTTAGTCCCGGTTGGTGGCACCAACCAGGACGAAAGGATGGCATTGGTCCCGGTTTGAGCCACCAACCGAGACTAAAGGGGGTGCTATATAAAGGGCACATAGAAATTTTTCCAATCCATTATAGTTTCTTCTCTCCTCGGTGCCGACAACGACCGTTGTCGCACCCCTGCCCCTACGTCGTCGTCGCCGTCGTCGCGCCCCTACCCCTACGTCGTCGTCACCGTCGTCACGCTCTGCCCCTACATCGCCGTCGCCATCGACTTGCCCTACCGCGTTGTCGCTGTCACATTTCCCTTCCCCACCATCGCCTCCCTCTATCCTGTCGTCGTTGTCGCGCCCCTATCGGCCTCGACGTCGCCACGCCGGCCCCTGCCCCTACGTCGCCAGGGCCTCGCCCTGCCCCGCTGTCGCCGTCGCCTCGCCCTTCCCCGCCGTCGCCTCCTCCTGCCCCATCGCCGCGCCCTTGCCGGCCTCGACGTTGTCGTGCCGGCCCCTGCCCCCACAGTGAGCCCATTGAACATGGCTTGTTGATGCTGATGGCTCGTTGCTTTTTGAGAGTTCTTGTTTATTGTTAATTATCGTCATTGATGATAGTGAGATTTTTAAAATGAGACAGTCCATGTCATTTTATTATTACTTATATATGTTTATCGTATCGCCTTATTGCTGTTTTTAGAAATTGTCGTATCATGTATCGTCGTACCCATATCACCGTATCAATGTCGCAGTATTGGTGCTTCATAGGTTGCCAGTCCCACCATATGAACATAATGCACTTGAGAATTTTCATATGTTCGTAGAATGATAACTTCAACATGAGAGGGGTGGGGGTCCGCAAGTATCGTCGAGGACCATGAGAGAGGCGGTCACGGGTTCAAACCCGTTTTAGTAATACTCGAACCCGAAACCCACCATCCCCATCAAAATACTATGCTAAGCATATTGGGCCATTCAACCTTCACTACAAGCGACCACGAGAGAGGCGGTCCGCAAAGTATCCTCTCTCGAAAGATAGGGTGACTCGCCAGACATGAGGGGGGAGGAGTCCTCGATGATCATCTGAAACTTACTGTTATAAAACTTGTGAACTTTGCATGATGTTTCCCACTAATCCATTGCTCATGTGCATATGATTCCTTGTTGTGATTAAGTCTATGTTTGCCACTAATCCATCTCTCATGGTTGTATATTGCCACGTTGTAATATTTGCAGAAACTATGGCGGACAGCGACTTAGAAAAAGAAGAGTTGTTGGGGATATAATCCGCGATGGAGGTGATATCGATCTCACCTGCTTGTCGTTTATCAACAAGACCGATGGTGAGGAAAGAGAGGATGGCGGCTCTGGTGAGGAGGAAGGAGATCATGACTGCTCCCGTGATCAAACTGGGGACGAAGGAGATCATGACAGCTCCGATGATCGAATGGAGAAGGGAGCCATAACTGCTTCAAAGTCCGGTGAGGTATATATTAATTAATCCTCTGGTGACTAGATGCATTAATTTTTTTGGTATGTACATATATTAACGCTTCTTTCTTCTTTTAATTAGCCATCCGGATCGAGCTCCACTTTGGTAAGGAGATGAGGCCCGATGAGAAGGTTGGACACACAAGAAAGGTTCACGATCGAAGAAGTCTCTCCATAAGGCCAATCGATTGCTCCCTACCAGACCAAGAACAAATTTATACATCAGTGCGGAGTGGTTGTTAGGGACATCGTCCCAATCACCTGCCAAGAATGGAATAAGAAGAAGGACCCTCAAGTTCCTTATGTCAACGATAGACTGAAAGATGATCTTTGGACCAATCTGATGAGAAATTTCAGTCTACTGCCAGAGGAGGATTCGAATAACCCAGTTATACAGCGAAAGATTAGGGCATTTGCTCTTAAGAAGATGGCAGAACTATTCAAGAACTGGAAGAAAGTATTGAACATGAAGTTTGTCGCGAAAGACAAGACTCCAGAATTCAGAGGCCAATATGAGAAGATGGGAGATCACTGGCCCGCATTTGTGGCCTACATAATCGGAGAAGGCTAAGAACATGTCACTTACAAATAAGAAAATTGCCGTAAGGAAGGAGTATCACCATGTTACGAGGTCAGGTGGCTACAACAAATCCCGGCCTACGTGGGACAAAGCTGAGCAAGACCTGCTTGCTAAAGATGTCCAACCAGCAACATTGCATTGGCCAGATCGGGTAAGGACTTGGTTCTTCGGGGTTGGGGGAACTTTGGACCGAGAAATAGGGAAGTGTGTCTGGACGAAAGCTCAACTTGCAATACCATTCAAAAGGCTTGAGGAAACAATCAAGAAACCGTTGGAAGGGACGTTCATTCCCGATAGAGAGAAGAACGAGTTGTCATTTGCCCTCGGGAATCCTGAACACCCTGGACGAACACGAGGCACATCAGGCTCCGTTCCGTGGAAAGTTGGGTTTCCCGACATCGCTGGTTACAAAAGCCGACAGAGAAACAAGAAAGAGGAAGCAAGCGAAATGCAGAAGTTGAATGAAAGATTAGCGAAACTAGAGGCACTTGAGAGCCAGCGAGCTATCGTCCAACCATCTCAGCGGCACGAAGATCCTTCATTGGAGACTACTCATGATGCTACCCCACCATCTTAACGGAGAAGCAGTGTGGCTTCCACGGAGCTCGTTCATCCTGAAAGCACAGCTCCTCACTACCCCGTGGATGGTATCACGCATAATGAACATTATGTGCTAATGGCAAAATGCCATAACCTGACCTTTAAGGCGGTAGTCGGCTATGTCTTACCTCCTCGACCTGATGCAACTCTCCATTGCACTCCGGTTTCAACTGCTTTGCTATTGTCAGGGTGGATGAAATAATGGACGGATTTGATGGGATGGAGCTTGAGTACCCTACAGGTGAAGGGAGGCTTCTTCTTTGATATGCCTTAAGGACTACCTATCTATGGAGAAAGGAACACATCGTGCTTCCATACTAGACGACACCTTAGTAGACTCAGGCGAAGGAGGCCCCGGTGCCTGAGTCGTCTTCGGTGCATCAGCCGTCTCCGGTGTGTCAGCCGTCTCCAGTGCATCAACAGTCTCTAGTGCGTCAACCGTCTTTGCTGCCTGAGTCATCTTCGGCGCGTCAGCCATCTCCGCCACCTCAGCGGACTCCGACGGAGGAGGCCCCTTGCCAGAATCCTACTCCACCTCAGCTGTCTGTGTCGTGTCATCGGACTCCGCCTCCTTTGCTGCCTAAGCAACAGCGAAAGAGAGGCGCCGCCGCTCCGGCGGCTAGCAGCAGTACGAAACAGAGGAGATTCAGATACGACCCAAGCCTCAAGCCTCTTCCCAAGTTACCCTATAAGAGGTCTGAGGAGGAACTCGACGAGATCGTGGATGCCGATGTGAAACATCAGCTCGCACCGAAATGCCCACCTAAAGAGGAGAACATAGATCCGGTGAAAGCAAAGCGAACTCTGCATGCCCTTAGGTGACCACCACCGCCTCCGCCGCCATCAAACTATGACCAATGTACTCACAAGAAATATGATCAAGCGAGGCAGTCGGGAAGCTTAAGTAGAAGTGTCTCAAGTAGTGGGAAAACAATTCCCTAACTCGGCAAACAAGAACTGCAATCGCACCCTCCGGTCAAGGTGGTTACCGATATCGCTAATTATCCAGAGAAAGCGGACACTGGTCTTGCTATCACTGCTGATGATTACTTACCTGACTCGGTATAGATTGAAATGGCTGAGGTAGTACAAACCTTAAAATACGCGAACGGGAAGCCTCTCGTCACACGTGAGGAGCTCGACCGTCTACCAACGATGATGCAATGATTGCATGGATGGTACTTGAAAGCCTGCAAGGACAGGGCCGACATTATCTTCGTGGGAATTAAAGATGAGCACTTCTTCAATGGAGAGCAGGTGTTGTTCGTTGAATTTGAAGAAATATTTTAGTTATACAATCAGAAGGAACTCGACAAAACTATCGTTAGTTCCTATTGTCTGTAAGTATTTTTTTGTAATTAAGTCTCTAGCTGTTGTATGGCATTGAGTGTTGGCCGACTAAAAGGCGACATGTGCAACAATTAGGTGTGGTGGAGATGCGCATGTTGAGATGGATGTGTGGTCACACATGGAAGGACCAAATCCGGAATGATGATATACGAGATAGAGTTGGGGTAGCGCCAATTGAAGAGAAGCTTGTCCAACATCGTCTGAGATGGTTTGGGCATATTCAGTGCAGGCCTCCAAAAGCCCCACTGCATAGCGGACAGCTAAATCATGCTGATAATGTCAAAAGAGGTCGGGGTAGACCGAACTTTACATGAGAAGAGTCCGTAAAGAGAGATCTGAAGGATTGGAGCATCACCAAAGAACTAGCCATGGACAGGGGTGCGTGGAAGCTTGTTATCCATGTGCCAGAACCATGAGTTGGTCACGAGATCTTATGGGTTTCACCTCTAGCCTACCCCAAATTGTTTGGGACTAAAGGCTTTTTTGTTGTTGTTGTTGTTGTTGTAATTAAGTCTCTAGCTCAGCTCGTTCATTGCATGTATTAATTATCCTCACACTATATTATGCAGATTGAAGATCCTTGAATGCAAACAACAACAAATCTATGACATTGGGTTCATTGACCCAAATTTCATAAATGAACCTACGTTACGAGATTTTCCTGCCGAAACAGAGAAAAACTTGCTAAAGGCGTTACTTGGACAACAAACCTGAAAGGAAATACTATTTCCTTACAACTTCAAGTGAGTGTTACTATCTTGTGCACATTCTGTTTCGCTTACTCGAGGTTAAGTGCAATTAACGAGTTATGCGTGCGTAGTTTCCACTTTATTCTGCTAGACATTCAGCTTGAAGAGAGAAAAGTAACTGTCTTGGACTCGAGATGTAAAGACCCTAAGGAGTGGATGAACATGAGGCAAATGCTTCAGAAGTAAGTTCAATCATTATCGCACCATATCGGCAAATTTCGTTCATTTTCTGATATCAAGTAATCATTTTCTTTGCCGGACAGGGTTTGGAAAAAGTTCACCAAAAAGGTTAAGGGTGTCAGCTGGAAACGGGAGCTGCAATTTGACAGCCCAAAGTAAGTACTACTCTAGTACCGTGCATCTCTCATTGATGCTAGTTTCAATACCATTATCATGCTTGGTTATCATTTTCATTGAACTCTATTCTCGTAAAGTGCTTGTCGCAAGCATCGGGACTAATTTATGTGCCTACTACATTTGCGAGTTCATTCGCCACTCGACCTCTGAGCGGGGCCGGGGCATATCTTTACAACAATTTGAAGTACGTAGACAATATTCACATTTTTATTTTATTACCATCAACTGTGTTGAGTTTCATTCATATATTGACCCCCTTCTTTAAATTAGATATGGCGGAAGCAGGACGAACTCCTACAACTGATCGCATCCGAGCAATTCAAGAGGAATTGGCGGGATTCTTTGTTGAGCATGTCATACCTAAAGACGGAGAATACCATAAGGATGTCGAATGCGATGTTGGTAATAGACGACGTTAGGATCGTAAGAGATGTTATATTGTATATATGCATGAACGTGTACTATACGTAATAGCGCCGAATAGATTTACGAAAACTTGTTGCATATTGTTCGACCAAGCACGGAGAAAGAGAGGTCACTTCTCTCTATATATTGATCATGACGATGTTGTGTGTAATGGTTCCTTCTCTGCTATATGTAGTAGCTAGCATCGAGTTGAATGAAAAGCATAAAATAAAAAAGGTAAACACAAAAATAAAAGGGGGGGAACACAACAGGAAAACCCCTAAACCCCTCCTTTCAAAAAAAACAAGCGTCTAGCAGGTGCTGACGCGTGGCTGCTTTTTAGTCCCGGACGGTGTTACCAACCGGGACTAAAGGTCCTCCTGCCTGGGCGCCCCGCAGAGGCCACGTGGAGCCCCTTTGGTCTCGGTTCTTAAGCAAACCGGGACTAAAGGTTTTGGGTATTAGTCCCATTTGGTTTGTCTCGGTTCCAGAATCAAGACTAAAGGCCCTCTGGAACCGGGATTAGTACCCTGTTTTCTACTAGTGTTCGGGAGGAGACTGGAGGTCGCACGAGGGAGGCACAAGCCAACAGGGCGCGCCTAGGGGGCAGCGCACCCTGATGGCTTCTCCCTCTCTAGTGGGCCTCCTGATCTCATTCTCTTGCCTATAAATTCACATATATTTGAAAAACCCTAGGGGGTATCCTGAAACACTTTTTCCGCCGCCGCAAGTCTCTATTTCATCGTGATCCCATCTGGAGTACCGTTCTGGAGCCCTGACGGAGGGGGGGTCGATCACGGAGGGCTTCTTCATCAACCTTGCTTCCCTCATGGTGATGTGTAATTAGTTCACCATAGACCTACGGGTCCGTAGTTAGTATCTAGATGGCTATCTCTCTCTCTTTTGATCTTCAATACAATGATCATCGCATCTATGCTTTGATCTATCCGATGTTATTCTTTTGTGCGGTGCATTTGTTGGGATCCGATGAATTGTGTGTTTATGTTCAGATTATTCATGAAAAGTATTTGAGTCACCTCTAAATATTATGATTCTTATTTGCATGATCATTATAGCTTCGTAAATCTCTCTGATATACTGAAATAGTTTGGCCAACTAGATTGCTATTTCTTAAGTGAGAGGGGTGTGTTGTAGTGGTTTCAATCTGGCATTGCTCTATATCCCAGTGACAGAAAGGGACAAGACATGTCTTTGTATTGTTTCCACTAAGGATAAAACTATGGGGTTAGTTCATATTAATTGAATTCTCTTTGTCTATATCATGTCATTGTTCTCCAAGCATTACTCTGTTTTACTTAATACTCTAGATGCATACTGGATAGCGGTCGATGGGTGGAGTAATAGTAATCGGTGCAGGCAGGAGTCGACCCATTTTCTCATGGACATGATGCCTATATATACATGATCATTGTCATGAATATCACATAATTATGTGTTTTTCTATCAATTGCCCACCAATTATTTGTTTACCCACCGTATGTTTCCTACATGAGAGATGCCGCTAGGGAAAACTATGGCCCTCGGGTCTATTCACTTATATATTTACAAACACTATTGCTACTTCATGAGTTTGTGTTGGTTTTCCCTTGAAGAGGAAAGGGTGATGCAAAAAGTTGATAAGTATTTCCCTCAGCTGTTGAGAACCAAGGTATCAATCCAGTAGGAGGTACAAGCAAGGCCCCAATCTTTGCACCTACACAAACAATCAATCACTTGCACCCAACGCTATAAAGGGGTTGTCAAACCCTTCACGGTTACTTGCAAGGATGAGATCTGATAGATATAGATATAAAAGATTGCAAAAGGTAAAAGTAAATAAAATTGCAGCAAAGTATTTTTGGTTTATATATCTGAAAATATAATATGGAAAATAGACCGGGGGGCCAAAGGTTTCACTAGAGGCTTCCCTCTTGAAGGAAAATATTACGGTGGGTGAACAAATTACTGTCAAGCAATTGATAGAAAAGCGCATAGTTATGACGATATCCAAGGCAATGACTATGCATATAGGCATCACGTCTGTGTCAAGTAGACCGAAACCATTCTGCATCTACTAGTATTACTCCACACATCGACCGACTCCTGCCTGCATCTAGAGTATTAAGTTCATGAAGAACAGAGTAACACATTAGGTAACATGACATGATGTAGAGGGATAAACTCAAGCAATATGATGAAAACCCCATCTTTTTATCCTTGATGGCAACAATACAAATACGTGCTTTGCTACACCTACTATGTCACTAGGTGAGGACACCGCAAGATTGAACCCAAAACTAAGCACTTCTGCCATTGCAAGAATTACCAATCTAGTTGGCCAAACCAAACCAATAACTCGAAGAGACTTGCAAAGATATGAAATCATGCATATAAGAATTCAGAAAAGACACAAATAATATTCATAGATAATCTGATCATAAACCCACAATTCATCGGATCTTGAAAAACACACTGCAAAAGTGTATTACATCGGATAGATCTCCATGAAGATCATGAAGAACATGGTATTGAAGAACATAGAGAGAAGAAGCCATCTAGCTACTAGCTATGGACCCAAAGGTCTGAGGTGAACTACTCACGCATCATCGGAGGGGCAATGGAGTTGATGTAGATGCCCTACATGATTGAATTCCCCTCCGGTAGATTACTGGAAAAGGCTCCAAGATGGGATCTCACGGGAACAAAGGCTTCCGGCGGTGGAAAAGTATTTACGTGGCTATTTTTGGTATTGGGGGAATATTTGGGAATTTATAGGACGAAGATTAGGGTTAGGAGGCCTGCAGGGGGGCCACAAGCCAGGGAGCGCCACCCCTAGGACACACCCTACAGGCTTGTCACCTCCCGACAGGTCTCCTACCCCCCTCTCCAAGTCTGGTAGGTTTCTTCTAGACTAAGAAAAATCATCGCGAAGATTTTATTCCGTTTGGACTCCGTTTAATATTCCTTATCTGCAATGCACAAAAACAAGGAAAAACAGAAACTAGCACTAGGCTCTAGGTTAATAGGTTAGTCCCAAAAATAATATAAAATAACATATTAATGCATATAAAACATCCAAAACAGATAATATAATAGCATGGAAAAATCAAAAATTATAGATATGTTGGAGACGTATCAAGCATCCCCAAGCTTAATTCATGCTCGTCCTCCAGTAGGTAAATGATAAAAACAGAATATTTGATGTGGACTGCTACCTAACATATTTATCCAAGTAATGTTCTTTATTGTGGCATGAATGTTCAGATCCATAAGATTCAAAACCAAAGCTTAATATTGATATAAAAACAATAATACTTCAAGCATCTAACAAGGCAATTGTGTCCTTTCAAAATAACATGGCCAAAGAAAGTTATCCCTACAAAATCATATGGTCTGGCTATGCTCCATCTTTCCCACACAAAGTATTTATATCATGCACAACGCTGATCACAAGTCAATGAATTGTTCCCCACTTTTATATTCTCAAACCTTTTCAACTTTCACGCAATACATGAGCGTGAGTCATGGATATAGCACTATAGGTGGAATAGAATATGGTGGAGGTTGCAAGGAAAAGGAGAAGATAGTCTCACATCGACTAGGCGTATCAACGGGCTATGGAGATGCCCATCGATTGATATCAATGTGAGTAAGTAGGGATTGCCATGCAACGGATGCACTAGAGCTATAAGTGTATGAAAGCTCAAAAAGAAACTAAGTGGGTGTGCATCCAACTCGCTTGCTCAGGGAGACCTAGGGCAATTTGACAAAGCCCATCATTGGAATATACAAGTTAAGTTATATAACGAAAAATTCCCACTAGTATATGAAAGTGACAAAATAGGAGACTCTCTATCATGAAGATCATGGTGCTACTTTGGAGCACAAGTGTGGAAAAAGATAGTAGCATTTCCCCTTCTCTCTTTTCTCTCTTTTTTTGGTGGGCATCTATGGTCTCTTTTTTTGGGCTTCATTGGCCTCTTTTATTATTTGTAAAGTCCGGAGACTCATCCCAACTAGTGAGGGAATCATATCTTCCATCATCCTTTCCTCTCATGCGGCAATGCTCTAATAATGAAGATTATCACACTTTTATTTACTTAAAACTCAAAAATTACAAAATATGACTCTATATGAATGCCTCCGACGGTGTACCAGGATGTGCAACGATCTAGCGTAGCAAATGACATCAAAAAATGGACTAGACATGAAAACATCATGCTAGTTGTCTTGCGATCATGCAAAGCAATATGAAAATGATGGTGCGTCTCATAATAAACTGAATGGTGGAAGTTGCATGGCAATATATCTCGGAATGGCTACGGAAATTCCATAATAGGTAGGTATGGTGGCTGTTTTGAGGAAGGGTATATGGTGGATGTTTTGAGGAAGGGTATATGGTGGGTTTAATGCGCCAACGAAAATTGCGCGGTGCTAGAGAGGCTAGCAGAGGTTTGAGGGTTTTTTGGACACGGAAAAACAGCCACGTGCTACCTCTCCTCTAGATCGCAGTTTCTCCTCTAGATCGGTTTTCAGCGGTGCTTAGGCAAAACCCTGCTGGAATAACTCCACCACCATCGCCGCAACACCGTCGCGCTGCCGAAGAACTCGTCTACCTCTCTGCTCCCTCTTGCTAGATCAAGAAGGCGGTGATCGTCATCAAGCCGTACGTGTGCTAAACGTGGAGGTGTCGTCCTTTCGGCGCTAGATCTTGACGGATCGTGATTGGATCACGGTACGCTCGGCGATTTGGATCGCGAAGACGTTCGACTACATCAACCGTGTTTCTTAACGCTTCCCGCTTAGCGATCTACAAGGGTATGTATATCCCCTCTCCCCTCTCGTAGATGCTCATATCCTAGATTGATCTTGGTGAAGCGTAGGAAATTTTTTGTTTCCCATGCAATGTTCCCCAACACACAGTATGTCGATCATCCTTGGTAGACCCTTTTTGAACACTGCAGGGGCTGTTATTGATTGCAACAAGGGAAATGTCACTTTTCATATTAATGGTACTGACATACTGTAACACCCCAAAATTTAATCATGTTTTACTAATTAAAAATGTTGCGAGGAAATTAAATTTTTATTTTCTAGATGAACTATTGAGTTTAGAATCGCTCCTTTCTTCTGAATTGTGGAGTTTTCTCTCCATGTAGAAACTTTTCAAAAATAATTGTTGGACTTGAATACCTTCTCAAGAAAAATTCTTTTCATTTTGTATTATTAGTGGACATATTTTTATAATTATTCTTCTAAGCTTTATTCATTTTTAAATGGTTTCTCATAAATTTTGGAGCCTCATTTGCACTACAACCATTTGGTAACTTCACTTAAAAATTCTACAAAAAATTGTAGAAGACATATGAGGTTCCTCCATCACTTTTATGCAAAGATACAACTTTGTGTTTTGAAATTTTTGAGAAAACCATCCTCATCTTCATTCTGATCTAGTTTGGTAGTTTGTACTGCAACCCCATTTTACCTTGCCCTGTTGCCCATGAGATTTATCCTGCTTGTAGTTTACTATACCAAACTCTTAAGTCCAGGAGATCAGATCCATTAGAAGATTTTAAACCCATGCAATAATAGCCTATATTTTTTGTCCAGAAATGTAGTTCTGCAAAACTTGCACTAGGAAGTTTCTGCTTTGGCCAATCTAACCTTGCCATCATCACCTACACCTAAGGAGACCCCCACCTGGAGATTTTGGTCGCAAGAAGAGTTGCCTAAATGCCCTTGGCATTCTGTCGAGCACCTAGTGTGCCTGAATAGATTGGGCATGAAACCAGGTTTGCTTTATGGACTAGGTCCCCAGACCAAACCAGCATGTCTCATAGCTATACCTTGGCATAAAACCCCACCCTGCTAAACCTCACATGCATTAGAGCCTCCTAGCATGCCTTGGCAATTCGCCGAGCATATGGCATGCATGCTCTGGGTGCGCCAGAGCGCACGTAGTGCATGCGCGCGTAACCAAGCCGCCACGTTCGCTTAACCTCGTGCCCCCCGCTTTTGCTCACCCGCAGGGCCAAGCCCCATTCTCATCCGCTCGCCCGTGCCACTCTACTGCCTCTGGCACCCCGCAGCACCACCACAGTGAGCCCATTGGCGGCTAGCCGACGGCTACAGCCCGGCCCTGGCATGGCAGTACCGCCCCACCCACACGCGTGCGCCAGCCCGCCCCCTTGAGCAGTAGGGAGATCGTTTGATAGCGCCGACCAACGCCAGTCGTCGCCACGTCGCCCTTGCGACAGGCCGGTGATCTTATCCCAGCCATTGCCGAACCGCCTTAGCCCTGCTATATATAGCACCCCCGACCACGCCTAAGCTTGTCAGCAACCTCATTCCAGTGGTAGGAAGCCCCCATTTCCCCAATTTGACTAGAGGTCGTCATCTTCCCCACCTTCGGCAAGTTCGGCCGCCGCCGCACTCTGGTTAGATTCTCCGCAGCCAGAGCCCTATTAGCCCCCACTCGTTGTCCCTAGTCCTACCACCATCACCATTGGTCTCCCCTCAACCTCACGGAGCTGCCCCACCTCTCAGCCCTGGCCAGGAGCCACCATGGGGGGATCCCTTCTGCTCCCAACGTTGCCGTTCGCCGGAGACGATGTCGTCGACGGCCCCGTCCACCCTCGCGCCTCTATCGAACACCAGGAGAACCGCAAGGATCCCGTGGACCCATTCCCATGCCTAGGACTCCGCGAGGAGCTGTCGTTCGTCGGTGACGGTCGCCGGAGACCTCTCCTCCCCTCGGCTGGGGGAGGGAGATGACCGGTTTGACCACAGTCAAACCTGTCTGAGGGTCCCCGCTCGTCAGCGACAGAGACGAGACGGAGCTTTCTTAAGTGAAAGCGTAAACCCTGAGTACGTCATCTTTTCCCGAAAGCGTATTTCATCTGAATCATTTTCTTTTATTTGTTTTATTTAAAAACAGAAATTTGACCAGACTTTGACTTGCTCTAACTTATAAAATAAAAACCCAATGGAATTGACTCTTTTTCCCACCTCTCTTAAATTTCACCTAGTTTATTTTAGCATTTATTTGAAAAAATTGCAAGACAACTTTTTGTGCTGTTTTTGAATTGTATGTTAATTAGAATATTTTCAAATAGGAATTTGGGGTGAAGATAAAAGTTTTGGAGTGCACCTCAACTACATACACATTGAAGGCAAGCATTCTGAACCCTGGTATAATATTTGTTGTGTGTTGTTTTGAAGTGGCTACAACACCGAGTTGACTTGAAGTATGTGTTATTTCATGTGATAATGCGATCATGTTAATTTACAAGTGCATGATGAAAATTCCTTGCTGTTGGAATTGATATGCTTCAGACAGTATTCACCCTTGTATACCTTTCATGCCTACCGGAAGAAATTTGGAGAAGTCTCTATATCAAGTAGACATGAGCTTGGTGTTGAAATCTCGTCGGAGAGAGAATAGTTAGGGAGGCATGAAGGGGTATGATGAGTGGTGGTTGTGTCTGATGTCGTGAAATATGTTTGTTATGCTAACCATGCAGAGAATACACAACCTCCTAAGTCGACCGTACATCGAGTCTTGTGCCACTAACCCCCATACTTGCTTCATGCTACCACTTGTCCCAGCCTCAGGTAGGGTATGGTTCATTAAGTTGTCAACCCCTTTCTTAACACACACCATATCGAGAGGCCATGGTGGAAGATACCGGCTGCATCCGGTAGGCATGCCACCTGGTCCGGGGGCATGGGTGTTTCCGGTTGGAGCTGAGGGGGTAGCTCCGCTAGTTTGCGCGCGTTATAAATTTTGTGATCCCATGCTAATCGAGGTCGATATAGCCTCCTCACTTAGAGTTTTGCTCAACGAGTGCCGTGGGTGATTGCAGGCACCGGTAAGTTAAGCTGGTGTGTGCAGGTCAGGTGTGTTTTCAATTCAAAGACCGTAAGCGGAATTAGTCCCGATGGACTAAAGGAATCCGTTACTCGTGGGTAAAGAGTACACCCTCTGCAGAGTTAATATCTATTCAAATAGCCGTGTCTGTGGTTAAGGACTACAGTCATGGATGGGTCAAGTGTCGGTCTTCGGAGGAAAACTTCTAAACCGGAATATTGATCATGACGAGTGACAAATGACGATTATGATTATTATTGTTGTGGACTAACCATTTTTTTGAATTATTGAGTATCCCTGGGAAGGTTCTACCTCCTGGATATTCATTGTGATTATTCTTATATAAGCCCTTTATGTGGCGTCGCACAGACGCCCCACTGTGGCATGCATACTGATTTCTTTATCATATAAGCCCTTTCTATGGCGTCGCTCAGATGTCCGACTGTGGCACGTTGGCTATTTATTTTCTTTATAAGCCCTTTCTGGGGCATCGCTCAAACACCCGACTGTGGCACGTTTGTTATTTATTTCCTTTATAAGCCCTTTATGTGGCGTCGCTCAGACGTCCGACTATGGCATGTTGATTATTTATTTTTCCTTATAAGCCCTTTATGTGGCGTTGCTCAAACGCTCAACTAAGGCACGCTCTATATTATTATCCTTTCCAGGCGTCGCTTCAGACGCCCGATCGGTCTATTTTATTTCTATTCTTTGATTGCTTATTCATGTTTAATATGAATGACCTGCTTGCGTGCATCATGAAGTTTTATTTTGTGACTGGTTAAGTGACCGTGGATTAAATTCAGTGCATGAATACCACTACTATGTTATACTTGTTTTCATAATGTTTGTGAGTACATTCAATTTACTCACTGGCTTGTCCCTGGCTATTGTCTTGGCTAGATTATACATGTGGAGGGGAGCATTATGACGACAACCCCGGAACCTAGACATCAAAGATCGCAGCCACGCGAAGATAGAAGTTAACTAGGTTAGCTATTCCTGTGGGAAATGGATTCCCATAGACACTGATGACCCCAAACCACTTCCGCCACCAACGACTAGAAACCTTTTCTTGTACTCATAGACCATGATGGTCTTGTACTTCAGCTTTTGTAATTTTGCTTGGAATTTCTATATCAAGATTGTGTCTCATCAGCTAACAGTAATCCTGGGGATGATGAGCACAAGGGCCATTTACTGGGAAATTAATATCTTGGGAAACCGGTCCTGACACATACGGTACACTTTTCGAAGGAACAACCTCAAGTTTATAGTATCAACTCTATTGAAAAAATTCGAACGATTATTATCGAAGACTTTGAGTTCCCTCTTCGTACTGTTAAGAAGAAATATGATATACTTATTGTTGGGGAAATGCATATCCCCATTGAGTTAACTTAGTGTTATTTGAAAATTCTTCGGTTTCATGTTATTCGAAAGAAGTTTGTTAATAAGACTTTATCAACCTTATTGATGGATTCCTTTTGATAAGCATGAGATGGATGAATTTAGAAAGCACAACTTTCTATACCTAACTTTTACTTTCTGTTACCTAGATGAGATTAAGTAAAAATGCTATTATTTTCTTGTTTTCTGAGTTTCCCATGCAATAAAAAAGTGACCTGGAAATAAAAAAATTCAAATATCCTTAAAATGGAGTATGATTTTTTTTGGAATATTTAAATTTTTTTGGCACTGAGTATGCATCAGGGGGCTACACCAATGGGCCACAAGCTTGTAGGGCGCCCCCCTGGGCGCGCCCTGGTGGCTTGTGGGTCCCACGTGGTCCTCCTCCACTTATTCTAGCACCCATTCACTTCATCTTCCTCCAGAAAAAATCCCACCATTGCTCAAACCCGTGTTCTAGCTCCTCTTGCTGCCATTTTCGATCCCCTTGGTCAAGGCTCCATTCGCAAAACTGTTCTAGGGGATTGCTCATCGGTATGTGACTCCTCCAATGGTCCAATTAGTTTTTGTTGTAGTGCCTTATATATTACAGATTTTTGTTGTTGTCGTGACTATGTTTTTGAGCTTGCATGTCAAATTTGTATTGTCCCAAATAGTTTTGATGCATGATATAGTCTCTAGGCACTTGAGGGAGTAGTTGCTATGAGTTTTGATTGAGTTTTGTCCACCTTTTTTTTCGCCCACTAAAAATTTCAGAAATATTTCAAATAAAGAAAAGATGTTGAGAAGATTACTAAGAGGTTCTTCAAGTCGGGGTTCTAAGGAAGGCAGAAATGAAATAAAGGATAAACCCAAATATAGTCTTCCTCACGTAGAAGAAATTCGACCATGTGAATGGCCGTGTGACACATTCTTCAGGGCGGCCGGAATTTATGAAGATTTCTATTATTCGGCCGAGAATGCAGGCATCATCGACTTCCTCAACGGTAAGTGTGACCAGTACCTCTTGCTCACTAATACCTTTGTGCAAAATTTTCACTTTCATCCTAGGGAACACCCTCCTATAATAGAATTTCACTTATATGATGTGCCTAAGAAAATGAACCTTTATGATTTTTGCAAAGTTTGCAAGATACCCTATGAGGGCAGCATCAGGGAACCACGTCCTCGAGACATGGAAGATTTTATTGTCGCAGTAATTGTAGGAGAAGGGAGAGGCGTGTCACTGGCAAGAGCAGCTAGTTTACATTTTCCTGTGCTACGCTATTATTCATTATTTGTGGGAAGATGTTTAGTTGGTTGCTGGGAGAGTGTAAGCCTTAGTGCTCCTAACCTCGCTATTTTGCGCCATGCTTTTTTTGCTGATAGAACCTTTAGTCTGGGATCTATGGTGGCCCAATGGTTGAACACCAACCGTTCGAAGGGGCCCATATTTGGAGGTATCTATGCATCTCGTTTAGCTAAACATTTTGAGATACCCATTAGGCTTCACAAGAAAGATGAGAGGCTGATACTCGCAAAATTTCTAGATTATGACCGTCTGGTAGCCCATGATGCTATTAAGAAGAATGATGATAGGAGGCTGGTTTACAATTTATTATTTAGTAAGGGTACTTGTGAGATTATTACTTTGCCTGCTTCTTCTCTGTTTGATATTCATTTAGGCGGGTACACTGTTATGCCCGATGACATCTACCGATATTGGGATTTGTCGCAACCCCCAGCACCTGAGTAGGCACCAGCCCTTGATCCATATCAGGTCCCGGTCTTTCAGTGGGAACAACAGGAGGTCGCTAATCAGTGGAACCCTCAGTGTCCTCCGGAGTATCCCAGAGAAGGTTATTTCCAGTCATGGCCCTAGACCAACTTAGGCCAAAAGCCTAAGCTTGGGGGAGTACGTATTTCTCACCGACATTACATTCATGTTCACACACTTATTTCAGTTGTCGGTGTTCATACTTTTTCATTGTACTATCCATGGTAGTTTATTTCTTGTTTTGCTTTCTTCTTGTGTGTTTAATTAACTTTGAGGAAAATACAAAAAAATCTAGCTTTATTTCCAAGTTGCTTAGTTGTAGCATTAAAGAGAAAACTCAAAAAGATTTCTCGTTCTTATTTTTGCTTGTTGGGAGCTTTCCTATGTAAATAATTTTCCTTTCTTCTCTTTGGGTCGTAAGAAGAAGACCATGATGACAAGTTGAGTGGCTCTCATATGCATTATTGTTTATCTTACAAAGATCCCATATTGCCTTGTCTTATCCTTTGGTTTATTGTTTGCAGATTCCAACTTAGTCCAATGCACGTGCACTCTTATTATTATTCAAATCGTTCGGTCATGCAAGTGAAAGGCAATAAAAACGATATTTGATGAAAAGATTGAGATGGAGAAAAGCTGGTATGAACTCGACCTATCTTGCTTTTGTAAATATGATTAGCTCATCGTTCTGAATTCAGTACATTATGGGTTGAACGTGTTTGCAATGGCAATTAGAGATTATAGTTATTCATGCCATGCTTAAATATCTAAGAGTGGATAATGGTTCGTCTTGAGTGCCAACATGCACATTAAAATGGTTGTGATGTAGTATGATAGAATGGTATCCTCCTCTGAATGATTCAAGTGGCTTGACTTGGCACATGTTCACGCATGTAGTTGAAACAAATCAACATAGCCTTCATGATGTTTATGTTCATAGTGAATTATACCCTACTCATGCTTGCATTCAATGTTGGTTAATCTCAAGGCATGTTGATGACGGTGTCGCTCTCTAGTTGGTCGCTCCCCAGTATTTTGCTAGACTTCACTTGTACTAAGCAGGAATACTGCTTGTGCATCCATCTCAATAAACCCAAAGTTGTTCCATATGAGTCCACCATATCTACATATATACAGTATTTACTTGCCGTTCCAAGTAAATTTGCATGTGTTAAACTTTAAACCTTCAAATAAACTTTCTGTTTTGTATGCCCAAATCGCTCATGTGGCGACTGGGGGCTGTCAGTATCTTCCATGCTAGGTGGGTTATTCTCACGATATGTGTTGATTCACTATCATTCACGAGAAAGTGGCTGGTAATCGGGATGCCCAGTTCCATGCTCGAAATAAAAATCAAATTATAATTAAACAAAACTCCCCCAGGACTATGTTTGTATGGACGGTACCCGTGGATTCGGTCCGCCGTGGAGTGTTAGCAATGAAAGCATACCGCTCCAAAAATCATTACTTATCTCTGTTTTAAAAAGCTCGAACTCTGGCACCTCTGCAAATCAATGCTTCCCTCTGCGAAGGTCCTATCTATTTACTTTATTGTTGAGTCATCATCCTCTTATAAAAAGCACCAGTTAGAGAGCACCATCGTCATTTGTATGCCTTGCTATTAACTGATATTGAGTATGAGCATGACTGGATCTATCTCACCGTGAATTACAATATTTAGTCAGTCCTTGTTCTCTAGAGGTGCTCTGCATTTATGTTTTGTGGTCTCAGAAAGGGATAGCAAGATACCATTATCTCATATTGTATCTTGATTGTTTTGAGAAAATTGTTGTCATTCGAGACTTATTATTATTGCTCGCTAGTTGATTATGCCGAGTAAATGTGGGACCTAAATGTTATTGTGTATGCAGTTAGTCTATAATCTTTGCTGAAAATCTAAACATAAGTTAGACATATTTACAACAGCAAGATCAAACAGAGTTTGTAAAAAAAATTCTTTATCACTTTCAGTTTATCAACTGAATTGCTTGAGGACAAGCAAAGGTTCGAGCTTGGGGGAGTTGATACGTCTCCAACGTATCTAATTTTCCAAACTCTTCTGCCCTTGTTTTGGACTCTAATTTGCATGATTTGAATGGAACAAACCCGGACTGACGCTATTTTCAGCAGAATTGCCTTGGTGTTATTATTGTGCAGAAATAAAAGTTCTCGGATTGACCTGAAAATTTACGGAGAATATTTTTGTAATTAATAAAAAATATTGGCAAAATAATCAACTGCAGGGGGCCCACCACCTGGCCACAAGCCTGGTGGGCGTGCCCACCCCCTAGGGTGTGTCGGGCAGGCTTGTGGGCCCCCTGCTGCTCCTCCGATCTCCTTTCCACTTCTATATATTCCTATTCGGGGAGAAAAAATCAGAGAGAAGAGTTCATCGCGTTTCACGATATGGAGCCGCCGCCACCTCATGTTCTTCCTTAGGAGACCAGATCTGGAGTCCATTTTGGGCTCCGAAGAGGGGAAATCGATGCCTTCGTCATCACCAACCATCCTTCATCACCAATTCCATGATGATCCCCACCGTTCATGAGTAATATCATTGTAGGCTTGCTGGACAGTGATGGGTTGGATGAGAATTATCATGTAATCGAGTTAGTGTTGTTAGGGTTTGATCCCTAGTATCCACTATGTTCTGAGATTAATGTTGTTATGACTTTGCTATGCTTAATGCTTGTCACTAGGGCCCGAGTGCCATGATTTAAGATCTGAACCTATTATGTTTTCATGAATATATGTGTGTGTTGATCCTATCTTGCAAGTTGTAGACACCTATTACGAGTTATGATCCGCATCCCCCAGGGTGACAATAACTGGGATTCTTTCCGGTGATTATCGTAGTTTGAGGAGTTCATGTATTCACTAAGTGCTAATGCTTTGGTCCGGTTCTCTATTAAAAGGAGGCCTTAATATCCCTTAGTTTCCAATAATACCCCGCTACCACAGGAGGGTAGGACAAAAGATGTCATGCAAGTTCTTTTCCATAAGCACGTATGACTATCTATGGAATACATGCCCACATTACATTGATGAATTGGAGCTAGTTCCGTGTCACCCTATGTTATAACTGTTGCATGATGAATGCCATCCGACATAATTATCCATCACTGATCCATTGCCTACAAGCTTTTCATATATTGATCTTTGCTAAGTTATTTTTCTGTTGCTGCTGTTACAAACATTACAAAACTGCTACTATCACTTTTGCCACCGTTACTATTACTTCCATATTACTTTGCTACTGAATACTTTGCTGCAGATATTAAGTCTTTCAGGTGTGGTTGAATTGACAACTCATCTACTAATACTCGAGGATATTCTTTGGCTCCCCTTGTGTCGAATCAATAAATTTGGGTTCAATACTCTACCCTCGAAAATTGTTGCGATCCCCTATACTTGTGGGTTATCACGGGGAGGCAGGACGAGGTGAGTTGCAGGATGGTTAGCATAGGAGCCCATCCAGGCCTCGCCCTCGGCGAGCTACGACTGCGGTTAACGCCAGAGCCCAGCCAGTTGCCATCCCTCGACGAGCTGCGGCTACGGACGGCCCAGCCAGTCGCTGCCCTTGGAGTGCTGCGGCACGAGTGGATGGAAGGCAGGGGGATGGATGGAGGAGGGGCTGCGGCATCGAGGGGATGGGAGGCGGAGGAGGCCAGGGGATGGATGGCGGAGGTTATAGGGAGAGGGGAGCTGCGGTCAGCCGACCGCCGGCTAGGGTTGCGCCGCCATGGCTGTGGGTATGGGAGCTTGAGAGGGCTCGATGGGAAAGGATAGGGTTAGCCTACTGGGGGTAATTTTGGAATATGTGAAAATCTGAGAGGCTCCTAACAGTTTGACTAATAGAAAGGCATTGATAATTAACGGAAGTGTTATTTTGCCTATGAAAACAAAGAAGCCAGTGCTATATTGGCAAGTTTGTTTTTCATAATGGTATTTTGGGAAGTTTTGTTTCTCATAGTGGCATTCTGGCTATTGTCTCTTGAGGAAAGAGCCAGACGGAGGGAAGGGGAAGGACTGTGTGAGAGAGAGAGAGATAGAGAGACAGAGAGAGAGATACGGAGAGAGCCGGCTCGGAGCTAGACCTACAGAACAGCGCTGCAGCAATCTGGACGGCACGCGGCTTTGACCCTGGAGAACGGCGATAGGTGGCTGCCAACAGACGGATCCAGGCGGAGGAGGCTCCGGGAGGCGTGTGAAAGGCCGTTGAGGTTGGGGGCACCAGATCCAAAGTACGGGGTGGTGATATATGGGGGAGAGGGAAGAATCTTGCCAGGATGAGAGGAGTCCAGGCAGCGGCAACGCATGCGGAGTAGAGCATGAAGGCCACTCTCTCCAAGGAGGCGATGACGGATGGAAGAACTTGCGGCTGCGACCTTCTAGACACAGATCATGGCAGCGCGGTCGCCCAATTCGCTCTACGGGTCGATGGCCCATTGCCGCCAAGGCAGCGTTCTACAGCGCACCAACAAGCAATGGAAGCGGCGCTCACGACGCAACCATGGCCTTCACTGCGCACCACGGGGGCAATGCTACCAGCCACCGGCGCGACCCCGATGCTACTCCTCCCAAACAGTGGTGCCCATGGCCAACTTGCCCTTGACCGGGCTCCCTGTGGAGACGCGCAACGATGGCGGCTTCGAGCATGCCGACTCGCCATGGTTGTGTAGCGGGGGATCTACCGGCGTGTGGGGGTGGGGATGCACGGAGGGGAGGATCCTGGTGGTGGCTGTTGGAAATATGCCCTAGAGGCAATAATAAATTGGTTATTATAATATTTCCTTGTTTGTGATAATCGTTTATTAACCATGATATAATTGTATTGATTGGAAACTCAAATACATGTGTGGGTACATAGACAACACGGTGTTGTTGGGAGACGTAGTAGTAAATCAAAATTTTCCTACGTTCACCAAGATCTATCTATGGAGAAACCAGCAACGAGAGGGGAGAGATTGCATCTTCATACCTTTGAAGATCGCTAAGCGGAAGCGTTACAAGAACGCGGTTGATGGAGTCGTACTCGCAGCGATTCAGATCGCGGTAGATCCGATCAAGTGCCGAACGGACGGCACCTCCGCGTTCAACACACGTGCAGCCCGGTGACGTCTCCAACACCTTGATCCAGCAAGGAGGAAGGAGAGGTTGGGGAAGGGCTCCAACAGCAGCACGACGGCGTGGTGGTGGTGGAGTAGCAAGGTATTCCGACAGGGCTTCGCCTAAGCGCTGCGGAGGAGGAAGAAGAGAGGTAGGGCTTCGCCGTGAGAGAGAGAGATCAAATCTTGTCTCAAAACATCCAAAACCTCAAGTATATATAGGAGGAGGGACGTGGAGGGCTGGCTTGGCCTCTACTCCAAAGAGGAGATGGCCGGCCGAATTAAAGGGAGAGTCCACCTCCCACAAGGGAGGTGGATCTCCTCCTTTTAAATCCTTTTTGCCTTATCTCCTTATCTCCAGCCGCATGGGCCTTTAGCAAAAGTCTTGCCCAGCCCAATAAGGGCTGGCACACTTTATCTAACAGCCCATGTGGTCCTTTGGTCGTCACACCCCTCCCGGGGGTTATTCGACACCCTCCCGGCACTCCCGGTACACTACCGATGAGCCCGAAAACTTTCCGATGACCAAAACTGGACTTCCTATATACCAATCTTTACCTCCGGACCATTCCGGAGCTCCTCGTGACGTCCGGGATCTCATCCGGGACTCCGAACAACCTTCGGTAATCACGTATACCTTTTCCCTATAACCCTAGCGTCATCGAACCTTAAGTGTGTAAACCCTACGGGTTCGGGAGACACGTAGACATGACCGAGACACCTCTCCGGTCAATAACCAACAGCGGGATCTGGATACCCATGTTGGCTCCCACGTACTCCACGATGATCTCATCGGATGAACCACGATGTCAAGGATTCAATCAATCCCGTATACAATTCCCTTTGTCTATCGGTATGATACTTGCCCGAGATTCGATCGTCGGTATCCCCATACCTTGTTCAATCTCGTTACCGGCAAGTCTCTTTACTCGTTCCGTAATACATCATCCCGTGACTAACTCCTTAGTCACATTGAGCTCATAATGATGATGTCTTACCGAGTGGGCCCAGAGATACCTCTCCGTCACACGGAGTGACAAATCCCAGTCTCGATTCATGCCAACCCAACAGATACTTTCGGAGATACCCGTAGTGCACCTTTATAGCCACCCAGTTACGTTGTGACGTTTGGCACACCCAAAGCATTCCTACGGTATCCGGGAGTTGCACAATCTCATGGTCTAAGGAAACGATACTTGACATTGAAAAGCTTTAGCAAACGAACTACACGATCTTGTGCTATGCTTAGAATTGGGTCTTGTCCATCACATCATTCTCCTAATGATGTGATCCCGTTATCAATGACATCCAATGTCCATGGCCATGAAACCGTGACCATCTATTGATCAACGAGCTAGTCAACTAGAGGCTCACTAGGGACATGTTGTGGTCTATGTATTCACACATGTATTATGGTTTCCGGTTAACACAATTATAGCATGAACAATAGACAATTATCATGAACAAGGAAATACAATAATAACCATTTTATTATTGCCTCTATGGCATATTTCCAACAGTCTCCCACTTGCACTAGAGTCAATAATCTAGTTCACATCACCATGTGATTAACACTTACATCACCATGTGATCATATCATCATGTGATTAACACCCAATAAGTTCTGGGGTTTGTTCATGTCCTGCTCGTGAAAGAGGTTTTAGTCAACGGGTCTGCGACATTCAGATCCGTGTGTACCTTACAAACTTTCCATGTCATATTTGTAGATACTACTCCCATGCTCCACTTGGAGCTATTCCAAATGGCTGCTCCACTATACGTAGCTGGATTTCTACTAAGAGTCATCCGGATTGGTTTTAAAGCTTGCATCATCGTAACACTTTACGATGAACTCTTTATCACCTCCATAATCGAGAAATATTTCCTTAGTTCTCAAGTTACTAAGGCTAACTTTGACCGCTGTCTAGTGATCCACTCTTGGATTACTCTTGTACCCCTTGACAGACTCATGGCAAGGCACACACAGGTGCGGTACACAGCATGGCATACTATATAGAGCCTATGGCTAAAGCATAGGAGATGACACTCATCTCTTCTTTATCTTCTGCCGTGGTCGGGTATTGAGTCTTACTCAATTTCACACCTTACAATACAGTCAAGAACTCCTTCTTTGACCCATCTATTTTGAACTCCTTCAAAAACTTGTCAAGGTATGTCTTCGTCGAAAAAACTTATCAAGCGAATAGATCTATCCCTATAGATCTTGATGCTCAATAAAATAGTAGCTTTATCTGGGTCTTCCTTTGAAAAACAAAACTTTTCAAACAACCCTTCATGCTCTTCCAGAAATTCTACATCATTTCCGATCAATAATATGTCAACTACATATTCTTATAAGAAATTCCATAGTGCTCCCACTCACTTTCTTGCAAATACAAGTTTCTCATAAACTTTGTATAAACTTAAACACTTTGATCACCTCATCAAAGCATATATTCCAACTCCGAGATGCTTGCTCCAGTCCATAGAAGGATCGCTGGAGTTTGCATATTATTAGCATCCTTAGGATTGACAAAACCTTCTGGTTGTATCACATACAACTCTTCCTCACAGAAACCATTACGGAAACCTTGCTTTGTCATCCATCTGCCAGATTTCATAATCAAAAAATGCAGCAACTGCTAACAAAATTTTAATAGACTTTTAGCATCGCTACAGATGAGACAATCTCATTGCAGTCAACTCCTTGAACTTGGCGGAAACTTCTTTGCGACAAGTCGAGCTTTATAAACGGTGAGATTTCACCATTAGCGTCTATGTTTATCTCAAAGGTCCATTTGTACTCAATGACCCGCCATTCAACAGGCAAGTCTACCAAAGTCCATACTTGGTTTTCATACATGGATCCTTTCTCGGATTTCATGGCTCCTAGCCATTTGTTGGAATCCGGGCCCACCATCGCTTCTCCATAGTTCGTAGGTTCATCGTTGTCCAACAACATGATTTCCAAGACAGGGTTGTCGTACTACTCAGGAGCAGTACGCGTCCTTGTCGACCTACGAGGTTCGATAGTGACTTGATCCGAAGCTTCATGATCATCATCATTAACTTCCTTTTCAACTAAGTAGGCTCTACAGAAACATCTTTCTGTGTTGCGCTATTCTCTGGTTGAAACAAAGGTTCAACAACCTTATCAAGTTCTATCTTCCTCCCACTCAATTCTTTCGAGAGAAACTCTTTCTCAAAAAGGACCCGTTCTTAGCAACAAACACCTTTTGCGCTTGGATCTGAGATAGAAGGTATACCCAATGTCTCATTAGGGTATTCTATGAAGATGCATTTGTCTGCTTTGAGTTCGAGCTCGCTAGGTGAAAAACCCATTTTCACATAAGCGTCGCAGCCCAAACATTAAGAAATGACAGCTTAGGCTTCTGTCAAACCATAATTCTCACGGTGTCATCTCAACAGACTTAGATGGTGCCCTGTTAAAGTGAATGGATTTGTCTTTAATGCATAACCCCATAACGATAGTGGTAAAACGATAAGAGACATCATAGTACTCACTATATCCAATAGAGCACGACTACGACGTTCGAACACACCATCACACTATGGTGTTCCAGGAGGCGTGAGCTGTGAAACAATTTCCACATTGTCTAAAATTGCATACCAAACTCGTAACTTAGATATTCACCTCCATGATCATATCATAGACATTTATCTTCTTGTCACGATGATCTTTAACTTCACTCTGAAACTCCTTGAACCTTTCAAACATTTCAGATTCGTGTTTCATTAAGTAAATATCCCCATATTTACTCAAATCATCAGTGAAGGTAAAGAAAAACAACGATATCCACTGTGTGTTTCAACACTCATTGGACCACATACATCAACATGTATTAATTCCAATAAGCCACTTGCCCGCTCCATCATATTGGATGACGGGGTCTCAGTCATCTTGCCCAAGAGGCATGGCTCGCATGTCTCAACTGATTCGAAATCGAGTGAGTCAAAAAACATCCATCATCATGGAGTTTCTTCATGCGATTTATACCAATATGACATTACGTGGCAGTGCCACAAGCATGTGGTACTATCATTATTAACTTTGTATCTTTTGGTACCAATGTTATGAATATGTGTACTACTACGATCATGATTCGATAAACCATTTCGAGTGGGTGCATGACCATTGAAGGCATTATCCATGTAAACAGAATAACCATTATTCTCTAACTTATATGAATAACCGTATCGCACTAATCATGATCTAATCACGTTTATGCTCAACGCAAACACCAAATAACATTTATTTAGGTTTATCACAAATCCTGAAGGTAGAGAGAGCGTGCGATGGTGATCACATCAATCTTGGAAATACTTCCAACACACATCGTCACCTTTCACCTAGCTAGTCTCCATTTACTCCGTAGCTTTTATTTCGAGTTGCTAACACTTAGCAACCGAACCGGTATCTAATACCCAGGTGCTACTAGGAGTACCAGCAAGGTACACATCACTAACACGTATATCAAATATACTTCCATTGACATTACCAGCCTTCTTATCTACCAATCATCTAGGGTTTTTCCGCTTCAGCGAACATTCTCCTCATAACAGAAGCACTTAGTCTCGGGTTCGGGCTCAACCTTGGGTTTCTTCACTAGAGCAACAACTGGCTTGCCATTCCTGAAGTTTTTCCCTTCTTGCCCTTGCCCCTTTTGAAACTAGTGGTTTTCACTTAACCATCAACACTTGATGCTCCTTATTGATTTCTACCTTCGTGGTGTCAAACATCACGAACAACTCAGGGATCATCTTATCCATCCCTGGCATGTTATAGTTCATCACGAAGCTCTAGTAGCTTGGTGGCAGTGACTTGGAGAACTGCATTAATCACTATCTCATCTGGAAGATTAACTCCCACTTGATTCAAGTGATTGTAGCACCCAGACAATCTGAGAACACGCTCACCGATTAAGCTATTCTCCTTTATCTTGCAGGCAAAGAATCTTGTTGGAGGTCTCATACCTCTCAACATAGGCACGAGCTTGAGATCACAATCTCAGCTCCTAGAACATCTCATATGTTCTGTGACGTTCAAAACATTTTGAAGCCTCAATTCTAAGCCGTAATGCATGACGCACTGAACTATCACGTAGTCATCAAAAAGTGCCTGTCATATGTTCACAACATCTACAGACAACGCTTGAGGGAGTGATGCAGTTAGCGGTACATCAAAAACATAAGCTTTCTGTGCAGCAATGAGGACAATCCTCAGATCACGGACCCAGTCCGCATTATTGCTACCATCAACTTTCAACTTACTTTTCTCTAGGATTGTATCAATAAAACTGGGGAGCTACAGCGCGAGCTATCTACGACATAATTTGCAAGGACATTTTTAGACTAAGTTCATGATAATTAAGTTCATTTAATCAAATTATTAATGAACTCCCACTTAGATAGACATCTCTCTAGTCTTCCAAGTGATACATGATCCATGTCAACTAGCCCGTGTCCGATCATCACGTGAGACGGACTAGTCATCCATGGTGAACATCTCTATGTTGATCGTATCTTCTATACGACTCATGTTCGACCTTTCGGTCTTCCGTGTTCCGAGGCCATGTCTGTACATGCTAGGCTCGTCAAGTCAACCTAAGTGTTTCGCATGTGTAAATCTGGCTTACACCCGTTGTATGCGAACGTTAGAACCTATCACACCCGATCATCACGTGGTGCTTCGGAACGACGATCCTTAGCAACGGTGCACAGTTAGGGTGAACACCTTTCTTGAAATTTTATTGAGAGATCATCTTATTTACTACCGTCGTTCTATGCAAATAAGATGTAAACATGATAAACATCACATGCAATCAATATAGTGACATGATATGGCCAATATCATTTTGCTCCTATGATCTCCATCTTCGGGGCACCATGATCATCACTGTCACCGGCACGACACCATGATCTCCATCATCATGATCTCCATCATCATGATCTCCATCATTGTGTCTTCATGAAGTTGTCTCGCCAACTATTACTTCTACTACTATGGCTAACGCTTAGCAATAAAGTAAAGTAATTACATGGCGTTTATGATTGACACGCAGGTCATACAATAAATAAGACAACTCCTATGGCTCCTGCCGGTTGTCATAATCATCGACATGCAAGTCGTGAATCCTATTACAAGAACATGATCAATTCATACATCACAATGCATCACATCACATCCTTTGGCCATATCACATCACAAGGCACATGCTGCAAAAACAAGTTAGACGTCCTCTAATTTGTAGTTGCAAGTTTTTACGTGGCTGCTATAGGTTACTAGCAAGAACGTTTCTTACCTACGTCAACACCACAACGTGATTTGCCAATTGCTATTTACCCTTCATAAGGACCCTTTTCATCGAATCCGATCCGACTAAGGTAGGAGAGACAGACACCCGCTAGCCACCTTATGCATCTAGTGCATGTCAGGCGGTGGAACCGGTCTCACGTAAGCGTACGTGTAAAGTTGGTCCGGGCCGCTTCATCCCACAATACCGCCGAATCAAGATAAGACTAGTAGCGGCAAGCAAATTAACAAACTCGATGCCCACAACTGCTTTGTGTTCTACTCGTGCATAGATTCTACGCATAGACCTAGCTCATGATGCCACTGTTGGGAGACGTAGTAGTAAATCAAAATTTTCCTACGTTCACCAAGATCTATCTATGGAGAAACCAGCAACGAGAGGGGAGAGATTGCATCTTCATACCTTTGAAGATCGCTAAGCGGAAGCGTTACAAGAACGCGGTTGATGGAGTCGTACTCGCAGCGATTCAGATCGCGGTAGATCCGATCAAGTGCCGAACGGACGGCACCTCCGCGTTCAACACACGTGCAGCCCGGTGACGTCTCCAACACCTTGATCCGGCAAGGAGGAAGGAGAGGTTGGGGAAGGGCTCCAACAGCAGCACGACGGCGTGGTGGTGGTGGAGTAGCAAGGTATTCCGACAGGGCTTCGCCTAAGCGCTGCGGAGGAGGAAGAAGAGAGGTAGGGCTTCGCCGTGAGAGAGAGAGATCAAATCTTGTCTCAAAACATCCAAAACCTCAAGTATATATAGGAGGAGGGACGTGGAGGGCTGGCTTGGCCTCTACTCCAAAGAGGAGATGGCCGGCCGAATTAAAGGGAGAGTCCACCTCCCACAAGGGAGGTGGATCTCCTCCTTTTAAATCCTTTTTGCCTTATCTCCTTATCTCCAGCCGCATGGGCCTTTAGCAAAAGTCTTGCCCAGCCCAATAAGGGCTGGCACACTTTATCTAACAGCCCATGTGGTCCTTTGGTCGTCACACCCCTCCCGGGGGTTATTCGACACCCTCCCGGCACTCCCGGTACACTACCGATGAGCCCGAAAACTTTCCGATGACCAAAACTGGACTTCCTATATATCAATCTTTACCTCCGGACCATTCCGGAGCTCCTCGTGACGTCCGGGATCTCATCCGGGACTCCGAACAACCTTCGGTAATCACGTATACCTTTTCCCTATAACCCTAGCGTCATCGAACCTTAAGTGTGTAGACCCTACGGGTTCGGGAGACACGTAGACATGACCGAGACACCTCTCCGGTCAATAACCAACAGCGGGATCTGGATACCCATGTTGGCTCCCATGTACTCCACGATGATCTCATCGGATGAACCACGATGTCAAGGATTCAATCAATCCCGTATACAATTCCCTTTGTCTATCGGTATGATACTTGCCCGAGATTCGATCGTCGGTATCCCCATACCTTGTTCAATCTCGTTACCGGCAAGTCTCTTTACTCGTTCCGTAATACATCATCCCGTGACTAACTCCTTAGTCACATTGAGCTCATAATGATGATGTCTTACCGAGTGGGCCCAGAGATACCTCTCCGTCACACGGAGTGACAAATCCCAGTCTCGATTCATGCCAACCCAACAGATACTTTCGGAGATACCCGTAGTGCACCTTTATAGCCACCCAGTTACGTTGTGACGTTTGGCACACCCAAAGCATTCCTACGGTATCCGGGAGTTGCACAATCTCATGGTCTAAGGAAACGATACTTGACATTGAAAAGCTTTAGCAAACGAACTACACGATCTTGTGCTATGCTTAGAATTGGGTCTTGTCCATCACATCATTCTCCTAATGATGTGATCCCGTTATCAATGACATCCAATGTCCATGGCCATGAAACCGTGACCATCTATTGATCAACGAGCTAGTCAACTAGAGGCTCACTAGGGACATGTTGTGGTCTATGTATTCACACATGTATTATGGTTTCCGGTTAACACAATTATAGCATGAACAATAGACAATTATCATGAACAAGGAAATACAATAATAACCATTTTATTATTGCCTCTAGGGCATATTTCCAACAGGTGTCCCTAGTATGCCTCTAGTTAACTAGTTCGTTAATCAAAGACGGTCAAGGTTTCCTGGCCATAGACATGAGATGTCAGTTGATAATGGGATCACATCATTAGGAGAATGATGTGATGGACAAGATCCAAACCATAAACATAGCATATGATCGTGTCAGTTTATTGCTATAGTTTTCTACATGTCAAGTATCTGTTCCTATGACCATGAGATCATGCAACTCATTGACATCGGAGGAATACCTTGTGTGTATCAAATGTCACAACGTAGCTAGGTGACTATAAATATGCTCTATAGGTATCTCCGAGGGTGTCCGTTGAGTGGGCATGGATCAAGACTGGGATTTGTTACTCCATGTGACAGAGAGGTATCTCAGGGCCCACTCAGTAATACAACATCACAATAAGCCTTGCAAGCAATGTGACTAAGTGTTAGCCACAGGATATTGTATTACAGAATGAGTAAAGAGACTTGCCGGTAATGAGATTGAACTAGGTATAGAGGTACCGATGATCGAATCTCGGGCAAGTAACATACCGAAGAACAAAGGGAACGGCGTACGGGGTTAACTAAATCCTTTACATAGAGGATCAACCGATAAAGATCTTCGTAGAATATGTAGGAACCAATATGGGCATCCAGGTCCCGCTATTGGTTATTGACCATGGAGTTGTCTCGGTCATGTCTACATAGTTCTCGAAGACCCTGCACACTTAAGGTTCGGTGACGTTTCGGTATAGTAGAGTTATGTATGGTGGTGACCAAAGGTTGTTCAGAGTCCCATATTAGATCCTGGACGTCACGAGGAGCTCCGGAATGGTCCGGAGGTAAAGATTGATATATATGAAGTCCTATTTTAGTCACTGGAAAAGTTTCGGGTACTTCGGTAGTGTACCGGGAGTGCCGGGAGGGTACCGGGGGCCATCAGGAGGGGTGTCTCGACCCAAAGGACCTCATGGGCTGTGGGAGGAGTCAAACCAGCCCCTATTGGCTGGCCAAAACCCCCACTAAGGCCCATGCGGCTAGGGGTGGGAAAACCCAAAGGTGGAAAGGTGGAAAGGTGGAAAGTGTTTCCAAGTGGAGAGGAGGAATCCTACTCCTAGTAGGATTGGAGTAGGACTCCTCCACCTCCAACTTTGGCCAAACCTTGAGTGTTTGAGTCTGCCTCCTCCCCTCCCTCCCTCCTATATATATACTAGAGGATTTAGTGGGGATAGCTAACCCTAATTCCCAGGTGCTTCCTCTACTTCATCTAGATCGGTTTTCTCCTGTAGTCTAGTTCGACGGTGCTTAGGCGAAGCCCTGCCGGAATGGTTCCACCACCATCGCTGCCACGCCGTCATGCTGCCGGAGAACTCATCTACCTCTCTTCTCCCGCTTGCTGGATCAAGAAGGAGGAGATCGGCATCGAGTTGTACATGTGCTGAACGTGGAGGCGTCGTCCGTTCGGCGCTAGATCGGAAGGACCGACATCAGGATCGCGAGAAGATTCATGATTTGATCATGGGACGGGTCCTGATGGGATCGCGGGACGGATCGTCATTGGATAGCGACAAGGATCGTGATTGGATCGCGGGACGCTCGGCGATTTGGATCGCGAAGACGTTCGACTACATCAACCGCGTTTCTTAACGCTTCCCACTTAGCGATCTACAAGGGCATGTAGATCCACTCTCCCTCTCGTAGATGCTCATCACCATGGATAGATCTTGCGTGTGCGTACGAAATTTTTTGTTTCCCATGCAACGTTCCCCAACAGTAGAATCTGACCTAGGTATTTGTGTGGATGAGATCTCGAGTAGAGCACAAAGGAGTTTGCGGGCGTTGATATTCGGATTGCTTCCTCCCTTGGTCTTTTCTTGTTTCAGCAGTATTGTGGGATGAAGCAGCCCGCACCAACATTACTCATATGCTTACGAGAGACCGGTTCCATCAAGTGACATGTAACTTCGTTGCATAAAGATGGCTAGAGGGTGTTTGTTTCTCCCACTTCAGTCGGATCGGATTTGACAAAGGCGGTCCTTGAGAAGGTTCACCCTTGTGGTTTTTGCGTAGGTAAGCATTGTTCTTGCTAGATACCCGTAGCAGTCATGTAAAACTTGCAACAACAATTAGAGGACGTGTAACTTGTTTTTGCAGGGTATGTTGTGATGTGATATGGCCAATTACATGACGAGATATATGTGATGTATGAGATGATCATGTATTGTATAGAATATCACGACTTGCATGTCGATGAGTAACGCATCCGGCAGGAGCCACAGGGTTGTCTTTAATTATTTTCGTCATTTTTCTTTACTTTATCGCTATGAGTTAGCAATAGTCATGGAAGCAACAGTCGGCGTGACAACCTCATGACAACACATTGATGGAGATCATGGTGTCGTGCCGGTGATGATGGAGATCATGCCGGTGCTATGGAGATGGAGATCAAAAGCACAAGTTCATGGCCATATCATGTCACTTATGATTTGCATGTGATGTTAATCCTTTTATGCATCTTATTTTGCTTAGGACGACGGTAGCACTATAAGGTGACCCCTCACTTAAATTTCAAGATAAAATTGTGTTCTCCCCGAGTGTGCACCGTTGCGAAAGTTCGTCGTTTCGAGACACCACGTGATGATCGGGTGTGATAGACTCTACGTTCGCATACAACGGGTGCAAGCCAGTGTTGCACATGCAGAACACTCGGGTTAAACTTGACGAGCCTAGTATGTACAAACATGGCCTCGGAACACAAGAGACCAAAAGGTCGAACATGAGTCATATAGTAGATATGATCAACATGATGATGTTCACCATTGAAACCACCTCAACTCACGTGATGATCGGACTTGAGTTGGTGGATTTGGATCATGTGACACTCGAATGACCAAAGGGATGTCAATTTGAGTGGGAGTTTTTAAGTAATATGATTAACTAAACTCATAATCATGAATATAGTCAAAATGTCTTTGCAAATTATGTTGTAGATTACTAGCTCGCGTTGTAGCTCCCTTGAATTTTTATATGTTCCTAGAGAAATAGAGTTGAAAGATGATGGTAGCAATAATGCGGACGGGGTCCGTGATCTAAAGTTTGTCCTTGTTGTTGCACAGAAGGCTTATGTCCTTAAAGCACCGCTCGGTGAACCACCCCCTCAAGCGTCGTATGTAGATGTTGTGAACATCTGACAGGCACGTTCTGATGACTACTTGATAGTTCAGTGTGTCATGCATTATGGCTTAGAATTGGGGCTCCAAAACATTTTGAATGTCACGGAACATATGAATGTTCTAAGAGCTGAAATTGGGATCTCACGCTCGTGTCCATGTTTAGAGGTATGAGACCTCCAACAAGATTCATTGCCTGTAAGATGAAGGAGAATAGCTCAATTGGTGAGCATGTGCTCAGATTGTCTCGGTACTACAATCTCTTAAATTGAGTGGGAGTTGATCTTCTAGATAAGATAGTGATTGATATAGTTCTCCAAGTCACTGTCACTAAGCTACTAGAGCTTCGTGATGAACTATAAAATGCCAAGGATGGAAATAATGATTCCTGAGCTATTTGTGATGTTTGACACCGCAAAGGTAGAAATCAAGAAGGGGCATCAAGTGTTGATGGTTAGTAAAACCACTCGTTTCGAGAAGGGCAAGGGCAAGGAGGGAAACTTCATGGATGGCAAGCCAGTTGTTGCTCCAGTGAAGAAACCCAAGGTTGAACCCAAACCCGAGACTAAGTGCTTCTATTATGAGGAGAGCGGACGCTGAAGCAGAACAACCCTAGATACTTGGTAGATAATAAGGTTGGCAATGTCGATAGAAGTATATTTGATATACATATTATTGATGTGTACCTTGCTAGTACACCTAGTAGCACCCGGGTATTAGATACCAGTTCGATTGCTAATGTTAGTAACTCGGAGTAAAAGATACGGAATAAACGGAGACTAGCTAAGGGTGAGGTGACGATGTGTGTTGGAAGTGTTTCCAAGGTTGATGTGATCACCATCGTACGCTCTCTCTACCTTCGGGACTAGTGATGAACCTAAATAATATTTATTTTGTGTTCGCGTTGAGCATGAACGTGATTAGATCGTGATTATTGCAATATAGTTATTCATTTAAGCTAGAGAATAATTGTTATTCTGTTTACATGAATAATACCTTCAATGGTCATACACACAATGAGAATGGTTTATTGAATCTTGATCGTAGTGATACACATGTTCATAATATTGATGCCAAAAGATGCGAAGTTAATAATGATAGTACCACATACTTGTGGCACTGTCGCTAAATGTCATATTAGTGTAAAGCGCATGAAGAAACTCTATGCTGATGGATCTTTGGACTCATTCGATTTCGAATCGGTTGAGACATGCAGACCATGCCTCATGGGCAAAGATGACTAAGACCCCGTTTTCGATGGAGCAGGCAAGTAACTTATTGGGAATGATACATGTTGATGTATGTATTCCAATGAGTGTTGTAGCATGCGGTGGATATCATTATTTTCTTACCTTCACTGATGATTTGAGTAGATATGGGTATATTTTCTTAATAAAACACAAGTCTGAAATGTTTGAAAAGTTCAAGCAAATTCAGAGTGAAGTTTGGGATCATCATGACAAGAAGACAAAAATGTCTACGATATGATCATGAAGGTGAATATTTGAGTTACGAGTTTGGTATGCAACTCAAAGACAATGCGGAAATTGTTTCACAACTCACGCCACCTGGAACACCATAGTGTGATGGCGTGTCTGAATGTCATAGTCATGCTCTATTGGATATGATGCGCACTGTGATGTCTCTTATCGATTTGCCACTATCGTTTTGGGGTTACGCATTCGAGACAACTACATTCACTATAAAAGGGGCACCATCTAAATCCGTTGAGATGTCACCATATGAATTTTGGTTTGGCGGAAATCTAACCTGTCATTTCTTAATGTTTGGGGCTGCGATGCTTATGTCAAAAAGGGTTTTCACCGAATGAGCTCGAACCCAAAGCGAACAAATGCATCTTCATAGAATACCCTAACGTAATAGTTGGGTAAACCTTCTATCTTAGATCCAAGCACAAAGTTTTTGTTGCTAAAATGGTTCCTTTCTTGAGAAAGAGTTTCTCTCGAAAGAATCGAGTGGGAGGAAGATAGAACTTGATGAGGTTGTTGAACCTTTGTTTCAACCAAAGAGTAGCGTAGCGCAGAAAGTTGTTTCTGTGGAGCCTACGTTAGTTGAAGAGGAATTTAATGATGATGATCATGAAGCTTCGGATAAAGTTACTATCAAACCTTGTAGGTCGACAAGGACGCGTACTGCTCCTGATTGGTGCGGCAACCCTGTCTTAGAGGTCATGTTGTTGGATAACGATGAACCTACTAGCTATACAGAAGCAATGATGGGCCTGGATTCCAAGAAATGGTTAGAGGCCATGCAATCCGAGATGGGATCCATGTAAGAAGACAAAGTATGGCTTTGGAAGTATTACCTGAAGCGCGAAAGGCCATTCAGAACAAATGGATCTTTAAAAGGAAGACAGACCGGACGGTAATGTCGCCGTCTATAAAGCTCGACTTGTCGCAAAGGGTTTTTCACAAGTTCAAGGAGTTGACTACGATGAGACTTTCTCACCCATAGCAATGCTAAAGTCTATTGGAATTACGTTAGCAGTTGCTGCATTTTTCGATTATGAAATCTGGTAGAAGGATGTCGAAACATCATTTCCTTAACGGTATCCGTGAGGAAAGGTTGTATGTGATACAACCGGAAGGTTTTGTCAGTTCTAAGGATGCTGAAATATATGCAAGCTCCAGCGATCCTTGTATGGACTGGAGTAAGCATCTCGAAGTTGGAATATACGCTTTGATGAGGTGATAAAAGTTTCTGAGACTATACAAAATTTATGAGAAACTTGTATTTACAATAGAGTGAGTGGGAGCACTATATAATTTTTGATAAGTGTATGTGGATGACATATTGTTGATCGGAAATGACGTAGAATTTCTGGAAAGCATAAAGGGTTGTTTTAAAAGGAGTTTTTCAAAGGAAAACCTGGAATGAAGCTACTTAAATATTGGGCATCTTGATCTATAAAGGTAGATCAAGACGTCTGATAAAACTTTCAATGAGTACATACCTTGACAAGATTTTGAAAGAGTTCAAAATGGATCAGTCAAAGAAAGAGTTATTTCCTGATTTATAAGGTGTGAAGGTGTGGATTTGAGTGAGACTAGAGGCTCGACCACGGCAGAAGAAAGATAAAGGACGAAGGTCATCCCCTATGCTTATCCATAGGCTCTGTATAGTACGCCATGTTGTGTACCGCATCTGTGTGTGCCTTGCCATGAGTCTGTCAAGGGGTACAAGAGTGATCCAGGAGTGGATCACTGGACAGCGGTCAACATTATCCTTAGTAACTAGAGTACTAAGGAAATATTTCTCAATTATGGAGGTGATAAAGAGTTCGTCGTAAAGGGTTACGTCGATGCAAGCTTTAAACACCAATCCGGATGACTCTGAGTAGCAATTCGGATACGTATAGTGGAGTAGCCATTTGGAATAGCTCCAAGTAGAGTGTGGTAGCAGTGTCTACAGTATGACATAGAGATTTGCAAAGTACACACGGATCTGAATGTCGTAGACCCATTGACTAAAGACCTCTCTCACATGCAAAGCATGATCGAACCCTAGAACTCATTGGGTGTTAGATTCATAACAATGTAAATCACATGGTGATGTGAACTAGATTATTAACTGTAGTGCAAGTGGGAGACTGTTGCAAATATGCCCTAGAGGCAATAATAAATTGGTTATTATTATATTTCCTTGTTCGTGATAATCGTTTATTATCTATGCTATAATTGTATTGATAAACTCAAATACATGTGTGGGTACATAGACAACACTGTGTCCCTAGTATGCCTCTAGTTAACTAGTTCGTTGATCAAAGATGGTCAAGGTTTCCTGGCCATAGACATGAGATATCATTTGATAATGGGATCACATCATTAGGAGAATGATGTGATGGACAAGACCCAAACTATAAACATAGCATATGATCATGTCAGTTTATTGGTATAGTTTTCTACATGTCAAGTATCTTTTGCTATGACCATGAGATCATGCAACTCACTTACACCGAAGGAATACCTTGTGTGTATAAAACGTCACAACGTAACTGGGTGACTATAAAGATGCTCTACAGGTATCTTTGAGTGTGTCTATTGCACTAGTAGAAAACAAGGCTTTGGTCTATTTCTACAAAGCCCATTAGTCCCAGTTGCATTACGAACCGGGACTAGTGTGAGCATTAGTCCAGGTTCGAGCAGCTAGGGCATCAGTGCCGGTTCAAATGGAACCTTTAGTCCCGGTTGGAGACACCAACCGGGACTAAAGGGGGTTGATGCTTTTAGTCCCAGTTGGTGTCTCCAACTGGGACTAAAGGTTAGACCTTTAGTCCCGGTTGGAGAACTAACCTTTAGTCCCGGTTGGAGACACGAACCGGGACTAAAGGGGTCCTTGAAAGTTTTTATTCCTGTTTTTTCATTTGTTTTCTATTTTTAGTTTCCGTTTTAAATTGCTTATATCTTTTAGGATATTTGATATTTTTGAGTGATTCTTTTTGCATTAGATTCAAAATTTTGTCTAATTTCTGTTTGTGCCATTAGTTTCCAAATTTGAATGGTTTAAGTTTGAATTTGTTCAAATTAGCTTCAAACCCTAGATTGTGAATAACTTGAGTTTACAAAAAGGTTTTAATTTAATTCTTTTTGCTCCTAGTCACGTGTTAGATTGTTGTCACAGTAAGATTTATTTGGTTATTTTTATAGAAATTTTAATTAGGATTTTAATTAAAACATTATTGTTTTCCTTATATAGTTGTTTTAGCCATTTAATTGTTGTTTTTATTATTTTTAGTTAGTTCTTTCTGTAGATAACATGTTTTAGTATGGTGCATATTGAATGCACAAAATTTTTGGAGTTGAAATAAGTTAAAAAATGAAATTCCTTTTGTAACAAACGAGTTTTTGCCTGAAACCTTGATACTTCGAAGGAGATGGTCCAGTTTGTACACGAAGTGCATCCAGTTTTTGCCATAACCCTCTCAACTTTGTAGCACATGCTATGTGGATGAAATGATGATACCATGCCAAGTTTAAACCTTTTCAGAGTTCATTTGTAGGGCTTTTCAATTTCAGGGTCATTTAGCTCAAAAAAATTATTAAATGCATGAAAAATAGCAAATGAACTTAGAAAGGGTTGAAATTTGAGGATGTGGTTTTGAATGGTGCATATTGAATGCACAAAAATTATGGAGTTGAAATAAATTAAAAAAATGAAATGTCTTTGTAACAGATGGGTTTTCGTCCGAAACCTTGATACTTCGAAGGGATGGTCCAGTTTGTACACGAACTGCATCCAGTTTTTGCCATAACCCTCTCACCTTTGTAGCACATGCTATGTGGGTGAAATGATGATACCATGCCAAGTTTCAATCTTTTCAGAGTTCATTTGTAGGGGTTTTCAATTTCAGGGTCATTTAGCTCAAAAAAATATTAAATGCATGAAAAATAGCAAATGAACTTAGAAAGGGTTGAAATTTTAGGATGTGGTTTTGAATGGTGCATATTGAATGCACAAAAAGTATGGAGTTGAAATAAATTAAAAAAATGAAATGCCTTTGTAACAGATGGGTTTTCGTCTGAAACCTTGATACTTCGAAGGAGATGGTCCAGTTTGTACATGAACTGCATCCAGTTTCTGCCATAACCCTCTCAAATTTGTAACACATGCTATGTGGGTGAAATGATGATACCATGCCAAGTTTCAACCTTTTCAGAGTTCATTTGTGGGGCTTTTCAATTTCTGGGTCATTTAGCTCAAAAACAATTATTAAATGCATGAAAAATACCAAATGAAGTTAGAAAGGGTTGAAATTTGAGGATGTGGTTTTCAATGGTGCATATTGAATGCACAAAAAGTCTGGAGTTGAAATAAATTAAAAAAAATGAAATGCCTTTGTAACAGATGGGTTTTCGTCCGAAACCTTGATACTTCGAAGGAGATGGTCGAGTTTGTACACGAAGTGCATCCAGGTTTTTCCATAACCCTCTCAACTTTTTAGCACATGCTATGTGGGTGAAATGATGATACCATGCCAAGTTTCAACCTTTTCAGAGTTCATTTGTAGGGCTTTCCAATTTCAGGGTCATTTAGCTCAAAAACAATATTAAATGCATGAAAAATAGGCAATGAAATTAGAAAGGGTTGAAATTTTAGGATGTAGTTTTGAATGGTGCATATTTAATGCACAAAAATTCTGGAGTTGAAATAAATTAAAAAAACGAAATGCCTTTATAACAGATGGGTTTTCGTCCGAAACCTTGATACTTCGAAGGAGATGGTCCAGTTTGTACACAAAGTGCATCCAGTTTTTGCCATAACCCTCTCAAGTTTGTATCACATGCTATGTGGGTGAAATGATGATACCATGCCAAGTTTCAACCTTTTCAGAGTTCATTTGTAGGGCTTTTCAATTTCTGGGTCATTTAGCTCAAAAAATTATTAAATGCATGAAAATAGCAAATGAACTTAGAAAGGGTTGAAATTTTAGGATGTGGTTTTGAATGGTGCATATTGGATGCACAAAAAGTCTGGAGTTGAAATAAATTAAAAAAATGAAATGCCTTTGTAACACATGCGTTTTCGTCCCAAACCTTGATACTTCGATGGAGATGGTCCAGTTTGTACACGAAGTGCATTCAGTTTTTGCCATAACCCTCTCAACTTTTTAGCACATGCTATGTGGGTGAAATGATGATACCATGCCAAGTTTCAACCTTTTCAGAGTTCATTTGTAGGGCTTTTCAATTTTAGGGTCATTTAGCTCAAAAACAATTATTAAATGCATGAAAAATAGGAAATGAAGTTAGAAAGGGTTGAAATTTGAGGATATGGTTTTGAATGGTGCATATTTAATGCACAAAAAGTCTGGAGTTGAAATAAATTAAAAAACGAAATGCCTTTGTAACAGATGGGTTTTCGTCCGAAACCTTGATACTTCGAAGGAGATGGTCCAGTTTGTACATGAAGTGCATCCAGTTTTTGCCATAACCCTCTCAACTTTGTAGCACATGCTATGTGGGTTAAATGATGATACCATGCCAAGTTTCAACCTTTTGAGAGTTCATTTGTAGGGCTTTTCAATTTCAGGGTCATTTAGCTCAAAATAATTATTAAATGCATGAAAAATAGCAAATGAACTTAGAAAGGGTTGAAATTTGAGGATGTGGTTTTGAATGGTGCATATTGAATGCACAAAAAGTCTGGAGTTGAAATAAATTAAAAAATGAAATGCCTTTATAACAAATGGGTTTTCGTCCGAAACCTTGATACTTCGAAGGAGATGGTCCAGTTTGTACACGAAGTGCATCCAGTTTTTTCCATAAACCTCTCAACTTTGTAGCACATTCTATGTGAGTTAAATGATGATACCATGCCAAGTTTCAACCTTTTCAGATTTCATTTGTAGGGCTTTTCAATTTAAGGGTCATTTAGCTCAAAAATCATTAAATGCATGAAAAATAGCAAATGAAGTTAGAAAGGGTTGAAATTTGAGGATGTGGCTTTGAATGGTGCATATTGAACGCACAAAAATTCTAGAGTTGAAATAAATTAAAAAACGAAATGCCTTTGTAACAGATGGGTTTTCGTCCAAAACCTTGATACTTCGAAGGAGATGGTCCAGTTTGTACACGAAGTGCATCCAGTTTTTATCGTAACCCTCTCAACTTTTTAGCACAAACTATGTGGGTGAAATGATGATACCATGGCAAGTTTCAACCTTCTCAGAGTACATTTGTAGTGCTTTTCAATTTTAGGGTCATTTAGCTCAAAAAAATCATTAAATGCATGAAAAATAGCAAATGAAGTTAGAAAAGGGTTAACTTTGGCTTGGTTAACCTTAGTTGTGACTCTGGCTGGGACGATGCTAGCAGATGTATTTGTGACTCTCGATGGACACCAACCCGGACTAAAGGGGTTCTGAAATTTTCAAACTCTACCCCCCCCCCCCGACCGCCTTTTTGAGCTTTCTAGAAAATAAACAAAAATGATACAATCTTCATAAAATAAAATTCTTTGGGATGTAGTTAGGTTTTAGTGTCTAGTTGGTATAGAAATTTTGAAATATGAATTTTGACCGTTTTTGCAAAAAAAACGGAAAAAAATGTAAAATGGCCATAACTTTTGCATATGACGTCGAAAAAAAGTTTAATATATCAACAAAAACTAGAGAAAAATTGGGACTCGATTTCACCCGATGAAGTTTTCTTAGATTCTCGAAATTCGAAAAGTAAAAGAAAAGTTATTTCGAAAAGAAGATTTTTTCCTACAAAATAAAAAATATTTAAAAATAAATAAATGATGTCATATTTGGATTCATCACATTTTTTTGATAATAATGGATATATTATTTGTTGAATTTCGATTTACAGATTTAAAGATATTAATTATGCCATATGAATTGAATATATGGCAAAAAAAAATGAATAAAATAATAATATTACTTATTTTATTTTCATAAAAAAATCAATATTATTATTACTTATTTTGTTTATTTCAATAATTGTTTGGAATTCAAAAAATTGAATCATTTGACATCAAGACCTAAGGGTTAATAGGATTGATAGCTTACTATTGTCAAGAAAACAACAAGTGCGGACTTGGAAACAAAGGGTGATATAACTCGAAAGTTAGGCATGCTCGGGTTGGAGCAGTGAGAGGATGGGTGACCGGGCGGAAAGTTAGATGATTTGGAATGAGGGGTGATTACAGATTAAATTGTCAAATAATTCAAGAGCGGTGAGGATGGGTGATTAGAGATTAAATGTCAAATAATTCAAAGATTTGAAAATCAGAAAAAAAATATTTTAAAAAAATACCTTTTGTCCCGGTTTGTGACGGGATCTTGTATTACATAACGAGTAAAGAGACTTGCCGGTAATGAGATTGAACTAGGTATAGAGGTATCGACGATCGAATCTCGGGCAAGTAACATACCGAAGAACAAAGGGAACGACGTACGGGGTTAACTAAATCCTTTACATAGAGGATCAACCGATAAAGATCTTCGTAGAATATGTAGGAACCAATATGGACATCAAGGTCCCGCTATTGGTTATTGACCATGGAGGTGTCTTGGTCATGTCTACATAGTTCTCGAACCCGCAGGGTCTGCACACTTAAGGTTCGGTGACGTTTCGGTATAGTAGAGTTATGTATGGTGGTGACCAAAGGTTGTTCGGAGTCCCATATTAGATCCTGGACGTCACGAGGAGCTCCGGAATGGTCCGGAGGTAAAGATTGATATATATGAAGTCCTATTTTAGTCACTGGAAAAGTTTCGGGTACTTCGGTAGTGTACCGGGAGTGCCGGGAGGGTACCAGGGGCCATCAGGAGGGGTGTCTCGACCCAAAGGACCTCATGGGCTGTGGGAGGAGTCAAACTAGCCCCTAGTGGCTGGCCGAAACCCCCACTAAGGCCCATGCAGCTAGGGATGGGAAAACCCAAAGGTGGAAAGGTGGAAAGGTGGAAAGGGTTTCCAAGTGGAGAGGAGGAATCCTACTCCTAGTAGGATTGGAGTAGGACTCCTCCACCTCCAATTTCGGCCAAACCTTGAGGGTTTAAGGCTGCCTCCTTCTCTCCCTCCCTCCTATATATATATATACTAGAGGATTTAGAGGGGAGAGCTAACCCTAATTCCCATGTGCTTCCTCTACTTCATCTAGATCGGTTTTCTCCTCTAGTCTAGTTCGGCGGTGCTTAGGCGAAGCCCTACCGGAATGGTTCCACCACCATCGCCGCCACGCCATCACGCTGCCGGAGAACTCATCTACCTCTCTGCTCCCTCTTGCTGGATCAAGAAGGAGGAGATCGGCATCGAGTTGTACATGTGCTGAACATGGAGGCGCCGTCCGTTCGGTGCTATATCGGAAGGACCATGATCAGGATCGCGAGACGATTCGTGATTTGATCGCGGGATGGGTCGTGATGGGATCGCGGGACGGATCGTGATTGGATCGCGGGACGCTCGGTGATTTGGATCGTGAAGACGTTCGACTATATCAGTCGCGTTTCTTAACGCTTAACGATCTATAAAGATATGTAAATCCACTTTTTCTCTCGTAGATGCTCATCGTCATGAATAGATTTTGCACGTGCATAAAAAAATCCATGCAATCGTTCCTCGACAGTTACTTCACCGCGACGCGCACTCGAAGTACTGGAGTGCTTCGTCGACGCAGCACGGGCAGCTGTTGTGTTGTGGGGAGCACGGCCAGGTGACGCCAAGACGTTCGTGGGCGTTACTCTTGGTCCTCCTCTTCTCTGTCCGGCGCTGCTCTCCTCTTCTCTGTAACAGCAGGATAAAGTTGGAGGCGGAGGAATGGAGATGTTGTGGATGAGGCACACAGTGCGCAGCTCGGCGGGGATTCAGTGCCTATTGCTATTTTTAATCAATCGAGTTGCTAGACGTACACCGAGTGGAAGGTGCTGGACACTTCGTGCTCACCTGTTGAATTTACGTGCAATTGTTTATGGCCTTTCAACAAATGGTTATTTTCTAGGTGTTTTATTCTCACATTGGTTCATTGTAATTATTTGACTGTACTGTTTTAGATTATTTATAGTCGGACTTAGCAAATCTGATCTCTCAAATATCCACGAAAGTGTCCGGCCGCAGCCGCGGACGATGACTGGGCCTAAAATAATTTATTTTACAACTGGATACCTTACATTGAAAACCTCAAATCCATATTATTACATGCAACGTAAATCTAATACTAAACGGATCTCGCCTGGCTCCGTCGTGTCCATTTCCGACGGCTGGTTGTGCCCCTTATAGTGTCCGTCTGGTCACCGGCGAGGTAGAATGGGACATGGGACATTAGTCAGCTCACAAGAGTCGAGCTCCCGCCATCTCCCATGCCCGACTCTTCCTCGTCGGAGCCCATAATCTGGACGGTGTCCGTGGACGTAAGGTCAATGACGATTCCTTCCTAGGAAGAGCAGACGTCCATCATGACGCGGTTGCGGTGTCCGCACTGGCGCACCATACGGGCCGTTGGAGAGTGTGACTCTGCCTCTCCAACATCCACCATCGCAAGGGCCTCCACCGCCTCCCGCGCCCGTTGCCTCACGCAGCGGACACGTCGCGGCATGTTTGCGTATGTGGACGCCCATGGTGCATACTCGGCGTGCTAACTGAGGGATTGCGCGTCCACCATGGCGTTCGGACGCCATACGGACCGTATCGCCTCCGATGAGACAGTGACATCGGATCCAAGAACCAGTTATACGTCATTCAAATTACCCATTAAGTTGGCGAGAATTACCCACTATGCCTACCATACGTAAAAAAAATGGTTCCTTACACTACACGGCTAGTTTTATTTGATTTATATAGAGTGCGGCCTTTAATTGAACACAACCTCATTGCTAGCCCAGTGGCCGACCCATTGCTCGACCACTAGGAGACCTGAGTTTCACCCCAGCACCACCCCTTTTTATTTTTACTTTTTTTAATTCAAATATTTTTTGAATCATTCATATCTTTTAAATTCTAACTTCAAATCTAACATGTTATATATAAAAATTGTTTAGAAAAATATGAACATTTCAAATATGCTATTATTTTGTATGTTACTAATTTCTAGAATAAACTTTATGGTGCAATATTAATTAATATCTTCTCTATGTTAGTTATTCTGGAAATGTCTATTACACATGTTTCTTGTCCCGTTTAATTTGAATAGGTATAATAGTTTAATGCTCAAGAAAGATAAAGTTGATTCCTACTAGCTACCATATGCTAAAGGCTACAATAGGTACATAGTCATCCTATTTTCCATCGTGCACAATAACCAATCAATATATGATGATGTACACTGAACTATTGATACGATATTTATTTAAAAAAATTGATTAATGTTGACCTTCATATTTTTTGAAATTGTGCCGATAAAGATTTTTAAAAACACATTGAGTATACTTCAAAAATCATGCAGTCATTACGTTTTACGTAACACTACTTATCACGTTGTTTGTTGTGTCTAGATTTAAAAGGATTTGTAAATATCGTCCAATATGTATAAGATGTGATTTTTTTTCTCTCGTTACAACAAACGGCATGTTTGCTAGTAAGTACTCTCTCCGTCCGAAATTACTTATCGCCAAAATGAAAAGAAATAGTTGTATCTGAAACTAAAATACGTCTAGATACATTCATTTTTATGACAAGTAATTCCGGACGAAAGGAATACTTATGAAGGAAGGGAGCACCCTTAAAAACGAAGGGCCTACCTACGGTAAGAACTAAGGACATGTAGTATTTCTTTCTTTGTGCGACAACGGATTTCAGTGACCGATCAAGACCACTATTTGCTAAGAGTGTGTCTAGGTCATATTTAGATGTGATATAGTTATTGTACATCTAAATGGCTAAATCAAGCATAAAAAAAATGCTTACATGAATCTCCATATAAGATCAATGATATATGATTTAGATATGCAATCCTTATCTTACATGTAAATGTGTCTTAGCAAACCTATTTGCGAAACCAACGCCTCTGTGCATGCAGTGCACAGAGCCAGCCAAGTCAGTCGACGAGCTTGAGACCGAAATCCACATCTTCGCAGTGGCGCAGGAACGGCACATGCGCCACGGGGTCGAGATCCTGCGCGCGCCGGCAGACGAGCGACGGCGGCGAGTGCAGGCACGGCTCAATGGACGCGGGCCTCACACACGCCACGTCGGACCTCATCTTGCTCAAGTCCAGCGGGTGCAGCAGCCGCGGCCGCAGCCCGGCAAGCGCGTGCGCGACGTACCCGAACGTCGACCACGACGTGGTGACCATCTCGTCGCAGTAGCTGAGCAGGAAGATCTCCGCCAGGGCGCGCTCGTTGTGCGCCCGCGCCTCCGTGTGCTGGTCCTGGTCGTGGCTCGGCTGGTACACGGCGACGAGCTCGCCGGACGCGGTCGCGTTGTTGTAGTACATGCCGTGAAGCTTGTCGTAGTACTCCGGCTTCAACGAGACCACCAGCACGGCCTTGACCTTCTTTGCCTTGGCCGTGGTGTTCACGTTCGACGTGCTGTTAACGCCGGCAGCGGCGGGAGATTCGCTGGTGAGCTGCGGCAGGAGGTCGTGCTCCCGCGTGCACCGGAGGATCTGGTCGAACATGACGTCGAAGGGGACCGGGTGGTGCCACACGATACGCACCTGCACGCCCAGGCGCTGGTCGGCGCCGGCGAGGTAGCCGTCGAAGAACCTTTGCGTGATCCCCCACGCCGGGTTTCCCGGGTGGAGGAGGTACCTGCCGAGGTGGTGGAACACCGACCCCTTGGACGGGAACATCCGCTCCAGCTCGTCGCGGTACGTCGGCACGAGGAACAGCGCCACCGCGAAGTAGCTGTCGGAGCGGAGCACCATCCAGTTGAAGCCGTCGAGCGCCCGGTGGTCCTCCTCGCAGAAGGTGTGGTTCTGGAGCCGGAGGCCGATGTTCTCCAGGTGGAGGTACACGTACGCCGGGAGCGCGCTGGCATTGCCATTGCCGACGACGTGATCGTGGTCGTAGCGTACGACGTTGTTCTTGAGCATGCTCACGTAGCTCTCCTTTGAGTCGGACCCGAAGCCGACGTCCCTGTAGGGGAAGCTCGCGGGCAGCAGCCACGAGGTCCCCGGGAACGGCTCGCAGAAGAGGCCCTCCATCTCCGGGGGCTCGTGGACGAGGAGGACGCGGCCGGTGAGCACCGCGTAGAGGAAGGTGGAAACGAGGCTGAGCATGCGGTTGCCGAGGCCCTGGAGGGGCAGCCACACCACGTACCTGCACTCCCCGTGGTCACCATTGCGGCCGGACTGAAGCTGCGCCATGGCCTCGCGGTACCGCGGGGTGTCCGGCCCGCACCGGCGGTGGTTGGCCTCGTACCGCCTAAGCTTCCGGACCAGATAAGGCGAGACCGGGAACGGCGACGGCTTCCATCGCCTGGAGCCCTCGTACCGGCTGCGGCACGCCGGCTCGTCGAAGTCCGGCGAGAGGAGCCCGCCGAGGAGCCCGCCGAGGAGCCGGCCGTCACGCGCCGCGCCCGGTCCCCGGGACGACGACGAGGAGGCGTTACGTGGACCTGTGATCGATCGACGGATCCGGCAAGGAAATCAATGAACCGCATGGAACACGGGGCCCCTAAGGTGGCGGCCGGCATGGGTGGGTAAGCTTCCTAAGGAGACTAGGAGAGCGGGTGCCGTACCTTGCTGTTTCACTTTCACCTGTGCCCTTAGCAGGGCTTCGGCGGCGATGGAGGCGGCCCGGTCGCCGAAGAGGAGGAGCAGGAGCAGCAGCGGCAGCGCGGCCAGGAGGACGGCCGTGACGGCGCCCCGGCGACGCGCCGGTGGATCTCGCGCTGCGGCTTGCATCGCCTCGGAACCCATACGCAATGTTTTGTTTTGTCGAGGAGGTCAAGTGGGGAGGGAGGTCAACTGTTTGCAGTGGATATTTATGCGTGGCTGTGAACTGTGGTGGGGTAGAATGCCAGAATGGCAAAATAGGCAGATCCAAGAGTAGATCCAATAGTGGCGGGGAGGCGGTCTCCTTTGCTCATCATTGATTCCTTGTGCACACACATACAATGGGCTTGGACGAGTTAGGCCATTTCTAATTCTTCCTTTAAAAATAACGAAGTATCCCACCTAATAAATCTTAGTGAAGTATTTAAATTTTCCTCGGTTCTAGCCGATTTTCTAAACTTAACGAAGTAAAATGTAAATTTGTATAAATTCAATCTAATTTCAACCGAAATTTGCATGCATTTCAACATAAGTTCAACTTTGATAGTCTTGACAATCCAAAGTAAACATAACATAAATTTAAACTTAAACTAAACTACACTAAAAACTTAAGCTAAACTACACTCAAATTCAGTCGAAGTGGTGGTCGAGCCCGTCCTTCCTCGTGAGGCCACCCTTGATGAGAGTTGGATCTGGGCCGGTGTCATCGGGGAAGACACTCCGCCACTCCATGACACCGATCTCCTACTCGCCACCCTTCTCGCCGCCTTCTGTCTTGTCGTCGGAGATGACTACGATTTCCCCTCCACTGACCGCGAAAATAGCCCGCTCCTCCTCCACAAGCTCCGAATGCTGCCGGCGGAGGTCCTCCATGTAGGCCACGTTGGTGACCTCTGCGGTGCTCCCGAGCCTCTCAGTCCTCCCGCGCCATCCGAGCGCTCACCACCCGCGGCTCTGGACGGCGGGACGAGGGGGAGAAAAGAAGGCAAAGGAGAGGAAGATAGAGGGAGAGATTTTTACTCGGTCGCCGCGAGCCAAAGTAAATATAGTCGGGGGAATAGGGGTGAAGTAAAAAAAATATTACTCCGCTAACCGGTATAAGTGATCGGCTAGGTGCGGCTTAAATTAAAAAAAGAACGCAAATATACTCCCTTATGACCGGGTAATGGATCGATTAGAAGTGCTCTTATTAGTGCTTAGGCCTCCTTTGGTACACGGGATCCTAACTACGCAAAAATTGGACAGGATGCATGTAAAACAGAGGATTCGAAAATGTAGAAATTTTACAAACTGAAGTGTTTGGATTACAAGAATAGAAAAAACACAATATCCCAATAAACCTTAAATCTCATTTTTTATGCTTAGGGATTTGGAAAGGATTGTAAAATTGCTACGGCTTTCCTCTACGACTGAGCGCAAAGATTCCTTCATTGTGCCTTTGCTACATTCTTTTGGAACATTTTTGGAACAAAGGCTTAAATAGTCCCACCATAGGAAAAATTCTTATTCCAATTCCTATGTATTTTCTACACTTTTCCTTTGAGCCAAAGGATGCCTTAATAGGTTCCATTTTTTTTCGGAAACAATGAAGACCTTGCTGGAGTCAATTCAGGCAAGTTTTTCTTTCGGTTGAATCGTAATTTACTTGCCAGGTCAGGTTCAACATCACAATCACAGTGCTACTGTCTACCAAATAGAGGAAAATTGATTGGAGGGATTGCAATCTGAAGTTGTGACATTTGGCCCTTCAATGGATTATCATGATTCCCGTTTGGGTTGCAAGGACTATTCTAATAAGTATTTGTTTCACTCCTTTTTTTTAACTTTATAGGTGATTTTTGACAAGCAAACCAACCTATAATTGAATGGTTAAAGGAACAATAGTATCCTCAGCCATTCAGAGTTTAAGTCCTGATGCTCATATTATTCCTGAATTTATTTTAGGATTTCCGACGATGCACGTTGAGTGCGAAGCGACATTTTCATCGACGACGAGGCATCTATGGTAACTTTGTAAATTTTAAGATGATATGCCAGCAAAGTCTCTCTAAGGTGCTCACAATGCTAGGGTGTACGTGTGTGTTCATAGGGGTAAATGTATGCGCTTATATATATGAGCGCTTGCATCTTTACTATAAAAAATTGATTTTCCAAAAGAAATTATAAAATAGTCACAACACGACACAATTCAACAATAGTTCTGAGTTTTCTAGGGGCGACCGGCGAGCGGACCAAGCTCTCTCGTCCAGCTCCTACCGTGGCTAGCCACTCCGGCTACTGCAGCAACCTCCCGGAACTCGCCGGTCTCCATCAATAATCTTGTTGTGGGAGAGAAAAAATGCAATCATAAATTGTTTTGTCAGTTTCCGACAGAAAATAGAACTTGATCTACTTGTAAGACTTTGATTAGGGTAGAAGTAGGACAGAGTTAGCACTATGCAAACCTTGAAACCTAGAGCTACAACCTTTAATGTTGCAGAATTTAAGAAAACTACTGGATAATAGGGTTACAGACTATCCTCGGCTATGGCCAATGGCGTTGATGGATTCCACGTGTACTTCTACTGTTTTCCACTGCAAGACTTTGATATAACTCCGGCTATGTGAGTTGTAAAATTTACACTCTGGATCTGCAATGTGATATCATGACGTGTGAAAAACATATGGTATTTGATCATGTATTGTCAGTGCTAGCTATTGATCTTTATGGGTTCAGGTTGTCACATTGCTAATCATGTATAGCAGTCACAAAGAACATTACTGTGAAAAAATTGTGTCTTTCCTTCCTAATTGATGATGTTATCTAACATGAAAAATCACTTCTTCTTTTCAAGTTGTGTTCTCGATCCCTTAGTGATGTAAGATGAGGTTCCAACGGATAAAAATCTATGTAAAATCCCTCGAAAAAATGGCCTGTTCTCTTCCTCTTTCCTTACCTACTCCATGCTAGAATTGCTAATCCTGTATAATGTGTCGCCAATTCACAACAGTTAGCAGTCACAAGGAACATTACCTGTGAAAAAACGGTGCCTTTCATTCCTAATTACTGCTATTCTCTAACACTGTCAGAAATTCATAACTTAAGACAAGAAAAAGAAAAGGACATGAGAAAAAGACGTACTATCTCTACAAGAGCTAGTTCACTTGGTAGAGAACTCAAACAGCATTGTATGCATGTACTTCTCACCAGGATGAACGATCACTGATGGAAAATTAGGTTGGTTGACCGCATTTGGGAAACCTTGCGTCTCAAGGCAGAGACCTGCGTGCTTCCCATAGACTGCACCTCCTTTCCCCACAATGCCACCAAGGAAATTACCAGTGTAGAACTGCACTCCAGGAGCATCCGCCCAAATGTTTAGGACCCTACAACTTGACGGGTCTATCACCTTAGCCACATGCCGCAAGCCCGACTTCGCTTTGGGAGAATCAAGTACATAGTTGTGATCATAACCACCAGGGACTTGGCCAATCCTTTCGCCAATCTCGGCCTCAGTCAGGAAATCAAATGGCGTGCCCCTCACTTGCATAAACTCGCCTGTCGGTATTGAAATTTGATCTACTGGAGTTATCTGAGATCCCCGTATCTGGATAGAATGTGCAAGCACATCTCCAGAATCGTGGCCTGCCAGGTTCCAGTAGGTGTGTTGTGCTAAACTGATAGGTGTTGCCTTGTTCAAAGGTGCAGCCTCCATCTCTAGCTTCAACGCCGTGCTTGATGGAAGAGAATATCTGGCAGTAATAGAAACATCACCTGGGTAACCTGTTTACTTAAGAGAGATCTATCAGATTATAGCGAATTTCAGCCCTTCATGTAGTTGACTGTTCAATGGGAGTTAGTTCGCACAGTACCTTCCTCTCCATCTTTACTATAATATTTTAAGGTGATTGATGGGGTCTTCCCTTTGTTATATTCAGTGACTTCCCATATGACTTTATCAAACCCTTTAAATCCACCTAGAAAAATTGATATCACACAGCATTAGAGTTGAGTATATAATAGCACAAGTAATGTAGTGAACTTTTTCTCTGTGAGTATACATGTGCATTTGTGATTATATCGACCATGATACAAAAAAAATGATTGATCTTGACACAGAGTGCATATTCAGATAAGCCGTTTATCCTTAACCCAGACTGCCACAAATACTTATTCTGCACAGCAGATGGACTAGTGTGATTCAAGGAATTTCTTACATGTTCTTGTAGCTGTTCAACATGGATGACGCTACAGCTACAACGGCACCAGATGTTACATAAATCAGGTTAAAGTTGGCCGTGTCTATATAAACCAAGCATGCATAAACAAGATTATACCTCACGATCTTCCTGAGTTCATCCAATCTGCTGTTACATCTAGCCCAACGATAGGCTAGGTCATAACAATTAGTATTCAGAGCTTCTTCGGTCCACCGCTGCACTGTCTCACACTCTCTTGATCGACTGGTAAAATTTCCAAGAGCAGGTCACTGGTTGCTTTCGAGCGATCGGGCATAAATCCTATGATCGGTTAGGTCGATTCGGGGGAGCAGCTCCGGCTCCGTTGTTCAAGCCTAGCGCCCAGTCACAATACATCGCCACCGCGATCAGAAGTATGGTGGAGAAGCTGCTCACTGAGATCAAGGCCTTGTCAGACCGATTCGGTGCGCTCGATCTAGTTCAGCAGCAGATCAGCGACCTCTCCACCAAGTGAGAAGGGCAGGCGCAGCAGGTGGAGCACATCAAGGAGAAGCTCGATCTCTTGCTCATATTGCTTGGTCAGGTGGAGAAACAGCGGCGGCGGCCGCCGCCGCCGCAGGGCCCTCAACAGCCACCGCCACGACCACCATATCTGCTAGTGGCAAGCATTTTGGGGACTCCAGGGAGCGCCGCCAAGCAATCACCCACCCAATCGTCGCCCACCAGTCAGGTATCCACACCATCGCCTACACCAATTACTGTGGACGCACCTGAACCCTGAATCATCAGAGAATGAGTCCAAGGCGAAACTTATTTTGATGGCACCGAGGCACATGTCTGAGTTGATCAGTGCGATACTTATTTTGCATTATATCAGATTCCTGAAGGGTTCGGTAGCTGCAGCAACACTGTACATGATTGACAACGCTACATATTGTTATAAGGCTTACAAACTAACAGCAAGCTCGCAAGATTGGCAGAAATTCAGTACAGATTTGTTGTAGGAATTTGAAGTCAATTTCTAGAGGGACAAGTTAAGGGAATTGTATTTGCTCAAGCAAGTGGATAGTGTTGAGAAATACAAGAGGAGGTTTGATCAGCTGGCGTATCACATTAAAATATATGATCCAGCTGTTGGAGGGTTGATATTGGTAAATCAATTTATTATGGGGCTCAAACCAGAATTAAGGGTCATGTGGAAACACAGTTGCCAGATACAGTAGCTCAAGCAGCAGTGTTTGCAATGATTCAGGAACGAGTCTTGGGCAGAGCTGTTCCAGTGAACAACAAAATTACAGCAGGCAAAACATGGCAGAGAGTAGAATAGAAGAACAAATTTTTGCCTGCAGATTTGCGGAAAGCACAACATCTCAAGGAGTTCAGGAGGACAATTTTTTTCTTTTTTTTTCTCGAGAAAATGCGAAGGACCTTTGCGTTTCTTTTCATTGAAAAGATGGGTGAAGGAACAATCCTCCTAGGAGATGAGTTTTACAATGCCTTGAGCCCGATCAGCGGACATCCCAGGATGTGGGCAGAACAACCCTAAGCCCATGGCCTGTGTTTTAAATGTTGGGAAAAATATTCACCACATGTGTGTGGACCTTCAGCACACTTGAAGGTCATGGAGTTAGCTGCAGATACCACAGTTTTAACTGAAGAAGTGCTGAATGCAGTGACAGAATTGCAGAGTGCAACTGATTGTCACATATCATTGTATGCGCTGTTAGGCACCGCTCACCCAAAAACCATCAGTCTGCAAGCAAAGGTGGGAAATAAAGTGCTGCTACTGCTAGTAGATTCTGGTAGCTCTCACGGTTTTCTGAACCAATAATTTGCGGATAGGTTGCATCTGCCAAGCTGGCCAGCAAGACCAGTGAGAGTCAAAGTGGCAAATGGGGATATATTACATTGCAATACAGAAGTGCATGAGTTAGTGTGGAACAACAAGGCACTTTTACTCATCCAATGGGAGTACTTAACCTGGAGGGTTATGATGATGTCCTCAGAATGGACTGGTTAGCAAAGTTCAGTGTAATTGGGAAGACAAACAGGTGGAGTTTCAATATCAGGTACAAACAGTGAAACTTTAGGGAGTGGTCTCACCATCTCTGCCCACTGCTTAGGAGGCTGCTCTAGAGGAGATTGACCAGTGGCACCAATTTAATGACATATGGGCTCTGACTGTGGTTTGCCCTTTGTCAGATACTGTACATGCCACTGCCCGTGGAGATTCAGTTAGCGTTGGAAAAAATCAGAGAAGTGTTCCGGGAAGCAAAATCTCTTCCCCCTCACAAAAGTTTTGATCATGCTATTACACTGCTACCTGGGACAGCCCCTGTAAATTCTAGGCCCTATAGATATGCTCCTCACCAGAAAGATGAGATAGAAAGGCAAGTGGCTGAGATGATCAAGGCAGGCATTGCTACACCAAGTATGAGGCCTTCTGCATCTCCTATTCTACTGGTTAAAAAATGTTGAAGTGTATATGTGGATTGCGTAGCCCTTTCCATCAGTTCGGACTTTTGGTTGCATTGGCTAGTATATGAAGCTTAACATGGTATCAGAGTCTAAGGTCTTGAGTTCAAATCCTGACTTTCGCAATTTATTCAAAAATTGTCGTTGCCCTCTTTGTGTCCACGTATAGGCCTCTTGAACCATACCTCTGAGTCTATTCACGTGTTGGCTTCCGCGTCACACATGAGAGGGGATGTTGAAGTGTATATGTGGATTGCCTAGCCCTTTCTATCAGTTTGGACTGATGGGTGAACTGGTTAGGTGCATAAACTTGCAACCAAGAGGTTCAGGGTTCAAAATCCAGTAAACGCAACAAATAATTGTGGCCTGCCCCCACTTCCTTTGTCCAGGAATGTTGGAGTATAATGTCCGTCCCTCTCCCACAGTTTGGACTTTAGGTTGCGTTGGCTAGTGCATGAAGCTTAACAAAAAGGACAATATCTGGAGGTTTTGTGTGGATTATAGAAGGATGAACATGGCTACAGTTAAGAACAAATTTCCACTAACCATTGTTGAGGAGTTACTTGATGAGTTAGCTGGTGCCTCTTGTTTTCCAAGTTGGGTCTTAGAAGTAGGTAGCATCATACCAGGATAGTGCATGAAGCTTGGATGACATGTTGGTATACAGACCCTCTCTTACTACACATGCGAGACACTTAAGAGCAAGTGTCTGAGATCTTGCAATGAAACCAATTGTTTGCAAAGCAAAGTAAATGTGTTTCTGCTACCAGTCAGCTGGAATATTTGGGTCAAATCATTTCTGGACAGGGAGTAGTAGCTACTGATACTGAGAAAACTACTGCAATGATAAACTGGCCTGTCCCAGATAATGTCACTCAACTAAGAGGGTTTGGGGGCCTAACAGGTTATTGTAGAGTGAAAGGCTACAGTTAATTGGCAAAACCCCTCACTCAACTACTTCAGAAGAATAAGCAGTTCCTGTGGACACCTGAAGCACAACATGCTTTCAATCAACTCAAAGCTGCAATGGCCTCCACCTGTTTTGGCACTACCAGATTTCCAGAAACAGTTTGTGATACAGGATGTTGTTTTTGCCACTGGAATAACTGTTTTTCTATCTCAAGAGGGGCATTCCCTAGCTTACTATAGCAAGGCTTTGGGGGTTCAAAATCAAAAGTTGTCTATCTATGAAAGATAGTTTTGAGCGATTAAGTCTTTACTATTCCAAATAAGACCACAGTAGCATATTAAAGTGGTAAAGTGATCCTCCTGCACATCCTTTTCCATTTAGGCGCAAAATATTCAGATCCTGATTTTTGGGGGGTCTAAAGTCATAAAATCGAGCGCAAACTCATATAATTGGTAACTTAATATCAATGAACCATCCAACTAAAAATAGTAGCTAATGTTTTAAAGGTGAATCTAATTACTCACATGTCCTATGGCGTCTCACTGAAGATTTAGGTACAACAACAGAAGATGTTTTTTTAACTCATTGTATACTAATTCTGTTTAGCAGAAATATCATGGTCATCTGCAGTCTCAATCAGTCACAAATGTTTGGCAGCAGGGTAGAAGGATAAACAAACTGTAACCATTACATATGCCTGAAAATCTGAATACATGAACAAACTAGAACATCTATGAATTGTGACAACTTAGGCCTCCTAAGTCTTACCATGAAGAGTGTTAGGTGGGTTGTTGATGCCCAAACTATATTGCACGCCATTTAAAGTGAACTTTCCATCCTTGATTCTATTTGCAACTCGCCCAACAATGCAACCGAAGTAAGGCGAGGTGCCATTCTAAAAATAAGAGAACACAAACCATCAGCACCAAACAAATAAATTGATATATAAGTGTAAGTATATCTAATCATATAAGATCAGCAGTAGATATAAAGCATATAAATAACACGCACATAAGGGTATCTCGAGCAGATCCCTCAAAATTTAGGCCCTCAAAGCCTCCTTATACTTAACTCCTTATGTTTGATCCGCTAAAAAAATGTGGTTCCTAGCCGAACTCTTAAATTTAACTCCTCAAACTTGTTTTTCAAACAACGATTGAATGTAGTCCATTCGAAAACACAATGCTTAACATAAAATTTAAACTACATTGCATAAACTACTCGATTTGAAGAAAATAAAAACTAAGAAAAAAATTAATCCTCCTCATTCATGAGTGTCTCCCAATCCTTGTCATCGCCTGACCCCGGAGCCGGACTCGCTAGAGCAAAGGTTGATGACTTGCCCACCGAACGGCCCGGCCTCGTCGGTAGCCCCACGGGATGGCCCGAGCTCGGCCTCGTCAGTAGCCGCCTTTCACATCTCGAGCCACCGGGGCTCCTCAGCAACGAGCTCCGGGTGCATCCAACGAAGCTCGGCCATGTACCCTTTATTGGTGCACGCCACCTTGAGACGCTCAAAGGCCTCCCGATTCTCCCGCACTTCGCGGTGGAAGACCACTCAGGGCTCGATGTCGACGGGCATCAGAACCTCACCGCTACCGATGGGGAAGTTGCTCTTCGCCCGGCTACCGTAGACGCTCACCGCCTTCTTATCGTACGCCCTCGCCGCCAACTCTGCCAGCTGGAAGAAGCCAAGCCGGTACTAGCAGCCGATGTCCGCATCCTTGATTACCGACACCCACGACCCCCGCGGTCGCTGCCACACATCGTGATACACTGATACTACTTCGATGGCGGCGGCAAGGGCAGGTTGGTGGTGAAGGAGCGAGAGGGGGATGCCACCGTGTGCTACTCGGGCCAGTTGCGCAACACGGCGTGGACCCGCGTTGATTGGCGGCAGCAACCTCTGGCAGCTAGATGCCGCCATTTCAGGGCGGCGCCAACCGATTGGAAGCGTCGGCAAGGGTGTGGGGTGGCTGCGCTGCGGGCGGGAGGGCTGGCGGGGGTGTAGGATGGATTTTAACGACACCGACGTCGATGCGGTGCGGGGGAGGGAGAGTGGCGGTGTGACGGAGGGGAATTTTTTTCGAAGAAGCGGCGGCGGTCAACTAAATAGGTGATGAGTAAAAAATTTGAGGAGCTAAAGCCAATAAGGGATCCGCTAGATCCAATTTAGCCCCTCAAAACCAATTTTTTACTCCTCTAACCGGTTTTGAGGGATCAGCTACACATGACCTAAGAGAAGCTAAATGAGCAACTCACTCAAAACGCTAATTGCCTAATTCGAAATGGATGATGTTGATTGCCCATATGAAGATGAATGCACTAATTGTGAACTCCAAATATTTTCCATTTGTTTTGGAGATTATAACTTCGAACCGTCTCTATTAAGCAATGGATTAAAGTAGTTAAGAGACAAATTCATCATGAATTTCCTCTTATTGCAAACATAGCGAACTTAGATGACAATGGCAATAGACATCCAAGCACAACCATGTATGTTTTTCGACATCAAGGAACACAAGATGTCCTTAGAGCTTCTTCGAACACTATGAAGAACATTACTTGATACTACTATCAATGATAGGTAAAATTATCTAAGGCATGACTAGTCAATGTTGTATGGAAGGCCTCCTCGGGCCTAGAAGATGTCCTTAGAGCATCTTCAGACACTGCCAAGAACATCACTAGATACTATAAGTAAAATTACCTAAGGCATGGCCCAGTCAACGTCATATCAAAGGACCCCCTCGAGCCCAGGTACGGGCCAGCACATCGAAGACGACGCATCACTGACCATGGAGATCTTTCCATACTAAACATGACATACAAGGAAACCCTATATGACACAAAGGGAAGGCTCCAACGTGTTGGGTACCAATATGGATCTGACTCCTATCCCTATAAACACTAGCGTGGAGTTCTCCATTGCTATATAAGGGATCGAGGGACACAAGAATTGAGGCCATGCCTTCTAGGATCCACACCTTACACATAGACTGAGCCTTTACACCATGTAAAGACCTTCATGCTTCCCCTCGAGACCTAGGTCCATCTCGTCGAGTTTCCCTAACTCGCTGAGTACCCCCTATATTGTAATCCTTTGTATTGTATGAAAAGAAAGAACAAGGGGGAAATAGGGCTTTTACTGTCGTTGTTTTCTCACGCCAGATGCCATGGGTAGGCTTATCGAGAGTGGTTGGGGACGAAAGGACGCTGACGGGCTTCGGGAGCGGGATTAGGCACAAGCGGTGACGGACACACGATGTACCTAGGTTCGGGGCCCTCCGTGTGAGGTAACACCCCTAATCCTGCTTGGTCTAGTTTAGATGGTGGCGAGGTTACAATGGTCCTCCTGGAGCTGTCTGGTTAGAGGAGGAAGAAGGAGCTGGGCTGCCTTTGTTGCCTCTCTACATGAGTGGGGTGTGATCGATCGCGTGTCTGCTTGCCCCGTGCATGGGAGGCTCCAGGGGTTTTTATAGGCCACCTCCCCCCCTCGGATTACAATATGAATAGAAGGCTTCGGGAGGGCCCCAGCTGGCAGCCTCTCTAGCCAGCCGTGGGGGCCTCCGGCTGTGGGGTCTTGTCGCTGGTAGGGCCCGCCAGCTGTAGGGTCCTGTCAGGAGCCGGTGGGACCCGCGTGGTAGGTCCCGTGCCAGTCACCTCACAACACGGGTCGTCCTTCGGGGCCTCGTCTTATGGCAGCCAGCCAAGGTCAGTGGTACGGCCGGTTGCGTTGTAGCCACGCCGGAGCAGGTAATGGAGTGGTTGAGGGCGTGCCGGCACTGTTTGGGAGCTCGGTCGCAGTCGGCCAGAGTCAGAGGCATTGTTGCCTCCACTGTGGCCATGTGGGTGCTGACCTCCGATGGGATGGGGGCCACTGTTGCCGCGCGTACTCTGACCGTGGCATCCAATGCGTGGCCGGCTAGGGAGCCAGCAGCTTCCGCCCCCAGCCGGTAGCTCGTCGTAGCCGGCAGCGCGGAGCCGGACTACAGGGGGAGGCGGCTCGCCCTGCAGTCGTTTCAGAAAGTTGGAGTAAAGGGTCGTTTGAGGCGACCCCGAGGTTATCCCCCCGACAGTAGTCCCCGAAGTCGGGGAGGTCCGCCGGTGAACCGCGGGGACCTCGTCGGCTTGAGTATCGTGCCTTTGCCCCACGGTGCGACTCAGGAGCCAGACGATGCGGGCACGCAGCGGCCGGCTCCGTAGCCGGCCGACGCTTCGTGCGCTGCATTGGGCGCCCCGTCAGGCGGAGAAACCACGCCACGTGGGAGACGCAACGGGCTGCGGTCTGACAGGCCGCGCGATGGACAAGACCGGGCGGCCAGGCGGGGCCCTCCACGGCCGCAGCCTTGGCCCGCGCGCATGGATCTTCTTCGGCTCGGGCCGCCGGTTGGCGTTCCCGAGCGCAATAACTCCCCTCCCGCATGCTGCGGGGATCGTGGGGGTCGTGCGCAATGGAACCGCCCCCCATGATCGACCGCGTGGGGTTTAAATGGAGGGGGGAGAGGAACAGAACGCCTCATTAACTCCCCCCTCCTCAATCGCATCGTCCTTGTCGCCCTCCTCCTCCCGCTCCGAGAGAGGAGGGCAAAAGCCCGCGTACAGGCCGCGCCGCCACTCGCCGCCGTCAAGGATTCGCACCACGAACGAGTGTCTGCACCCGCCGCCGCGGTCGCAAGCTTCCGTCACCGCAAGCGTCGATGAGCAAAGGCACGGACGCACCCTCGGGCGTCATGGCAAGCAAAGGCGCGTGGGATGGCAGCAGCGTCGATGAGCACTTCATCGAGCATCTCCGCCACCGCCGCAAGCTTCCGTCGAAGGCGCATTTGAAGGCGCGCGTCGCCGGGCCGGAGAATCCCTGGCCCCGCAGGAGGGTGAGGTGGTCGTCTTCGCCGAGCATTTCCTCCGCAGGCTCGGGCTGCCGACGAGCACATTCTTCCAGTGGTTCTTGACGCGGTTCGGCCTGCAGCCACACCGCCGCCGCCAACGCCGTCCTACAATCGGCGACGTTTGTCACCATATGCGAGGGGTTCTTGGGGGTGGAGCCGAGGCTCGACCTTTGGTTCTGGCTGTTCTTCCTCAAGCGGCAGACGGTGAAGGACCCAGCGACTCAGGAGAAGGTAATGACCGCTTGCGAAGGCGCCCTGATCCACATCCGCAACGGAGCCGGCTTCCCGAAACTCCCGCTGCAGGAGTCGGTGAAGAATTGGCAGAGTGGGTTCTTCTACGTGAAGAACGTGAAGCCGGAGGAGGACTACATGAACCTCCACGACTTCGTCAACCAGCCACCGATGGCGATGCTGAACTGGCGGACGGCTCCGCCCCAGACGCTCGAGACGACGGACCGGCTCTGCGAGCGCCTGTTGGTGATGACCAAGACGGAGGGGCTGAAAGTCTCCGACCTCTTGGCCACGATGGTGGCCCGCCGGGTGCAGCCGTTGCAGAGCCGGCCGCACCTCATCTGCCAGATGGGAGGGCGGCACGACCCTTGCCAGCTCTCCTCCAAGGAGCTGAAACCAATAAAGGTGGCGAGGAGGGTGAACGCCATCTCGACGGTGAAGCTGAGCAAGACAGGGTGGCAATGGGGGAAAACCCCATACAGCCGGAGCCATCCGGCGCCGCGGGTAAGTGACTAGCCGTCTCCCCCTCCCCTCCTTTTCCAAAGCCGGCGCCTCCCCTTGGCTTGACGGTGAGAAGCTTCTCCCACCTGCAGGTCTTCCCGCAGTTGCAGAACTACGGGGAGTCGGCTGCCGACATGGTTGACTGGGACCCCGAGGAGGTCGATGACGTGGAGCCGACGGATTCGGAGCGAGCCGGCGCATCCGAAGCCGGCAGGGCGGAGACGGACACGGAGGCGACCGAGTCGACGGGTGAGTTCCCTCCCCAGTCGCATTTGTAGGATTGGACCGACGATGACGCTGAGTCGGAGGAGACGCGCAATGCAGAGGCTCCGAAGGACCCCGAGGCCTCGGAGGACGACGTCACGGCACCGAGGAGGCGCCTTCGTCGTGTCGACCACGAGCCCAGTTGGGGCGACGCGGCCGTAGGCAGCAAGGGGAAGCAGCCGGCCAACTCTGGGCCGGCACTCAAATGGGCGGCCGCCGGGCAGCCAAGCGGCAACCGCGGAGGCAGCAGGAAGAAGTGGCGGGTTGCCCACACAGGCCCCATGAGGAGGGCGGTCCCCGTCGTTATCGGGTAAGCCTGACTCCCTATTGCCATGCTTGTTTGCTTTTCCCTGCCTCCCTTTTCTTATCTTGCCTGATCAGGGAGGCGCGCGCCCTAGGAAGGACCCCGGCCAGCGAGGCCGCGGGAACGGCACCGCCAAGGAGAGGGACCGCGAAGCATGGCGCAACCTCTAGGCGGCCGAGCGGGAGCGGCACGACGAGGAGCACCGCCCGTAGGAGGAGGAGGCGAAGAAGCAGCAGCCACCGGGAGGAGCCGTGGGGAAGCAGCCGGCCAGTCGTGGGAGTCGTTCCCCCACGGCCGGGAGAGGAGGTCCAAGGATCATCACGATCCCGCGCGGCGGTCGGAGGCGGACGCGAAGGCCGCGGAGGACGCGCGTGCGGCGGCAGGCGCTGGCGCGGACAGCGTCGGAGGAGAGGAGGCGGACCACGACGCGGCCCCGCCAGGGGCGGATGACGTACCGCCAGGGGCAGATGACGTGCCACCGAGGGCAGGTGACATGCCGCCGGGGGCAGAGGAGCCTCCGGAGGTCGATGTTCCGGACCGAGAGGATCCGGCTCCGAAGGGTGCAGCCGGAGGCGGAGCGCCAGGGAGGACAGCTGCCGCAAGCTCGTCGTCTGGGCCCCCCGGCACGATGGTGCCTGGAGGGGAGCGCCAGGGAGGACAGCCGCCGCAAGCTCGTCGTCTGGGCCCCCCGGCACGATGGTGCCTGGAGGGGCAGGTCCCATGGTGACTTCAGGCAAAGGGGTGAGCAGGCCCATGGACGGGGGCCGGCCGCAGCAAAACTGGGCTGCAGCCGGTGGCCCGGCCATTGGTGGCGCGCCGAGCGCCCTTGGGGCGGCGGTGACCGCCGTTATAGAGGCGTTTTGCCGCCTGCCGCGCCCAAACGACGCAGGATGCCCGAGCCGCCAATGACCAGCTGGAGCAGTCTGTTGCGGTAAGTTCTTGCTTTTCTTCTTTTCTTGCCTTGGTGTTTTTTCCAGTGAGGGCACGCGAGCGCACCCACTGGGTGTAGCCCCCGAGACGAGAGTCGGCTGGGGCACAGGCGGGTCGAGTCTGATGCTGTTTTACTTCTTCGTTGTTTGCAGGCAGCGCATGACCGTCGGGTGGCTGCGTACAACACCTACTGGGCTTGTACCGGGAAACCGAGGGCCGGCTGGGTCACCCTGTCAACGGACCTGCAAGGTAAGATCCTTCCAACTTTCGGGTGGGGGCGTAGCCCCCAGGATTCGAGCCGGCTGCCGCGAGCGGGCGGGATCCCCTTTCTTTTCTTGCCTTCTAACAGAGAATTCTTTGTCCTGGACAGCCACCCACGCCGAGACGTTCCGCCTCCGTCGCCTGGTGGTGGAGCTCGGTGACCAGCGGGGCCTACTGACCACGGAGAGCGAACAGCTTCGCCGGGAGGCGAGCCGGGTGCAGGAGGAGTCGGCAGAGCGCGAGGCGGCCCACCATCAAGAGTTAGCGGACCACGAGGCGGCCCTTCGTCGGGAGGCGGAGGAGCGAGAGAAGGTCCTTCGCCAAGGACGTTGCGCTGGCAAAGGCGGACGAGGAGACGCAGGCGGCCCGGGATGAGCATGAGCGCCGGCTCCAGGAGTGGTCGGCCAGGGAGGCGGCGCTGCAGGAGCAAGGACACGGGTGGACCGGATGTTGCGCGGTAAGTCTTTGTCGTTTCGTTCTTTCCGCACGTTGCTTCTAAGTTTTTAGTTTTTTTCTTTGCTCATCCGACGTCTTCTTCTCTTCTTAGGGCTTTTCCCTGGTACGCAGGTGGCCGCGGAGGCGGCTGTGGAGGCCCACTAGGCGCAGGGGGTCGCCGTCAGGCAGCTTGCCCTTTGGACCTTGGACGAAGTGGGGCTCGCCGCCAGGGTGCGGCTGACGGAGGTGGTTCGGACCCTGAAGCGGCTCCAGGCGGCCGGCGAGGCGCTGGTTCGCACCCTCTGGCCGGGCGCAGTGGAGCCGACCTCCATGAGCCGGCTGTCGAGGTGGCTGGAGTTCGGGACCGCGCGGGTGAACGCTTGGAGGACTTCCGCCGCGCGCGCCGGTGCGGGCATGGCGCTTCGCATCGCGAGGTCCTGGTACCCTGAGCTGGATCTGGGGCTGCTCATGGCCCAGCGCGCCGGCACCGATGCGGATTGGAGCCGGTTGCCGATGCGCTGGCAGTGAGGGCGAGCGACCTCGCGTCCTTTGCTGCGTGGGACGAGTACGTCCCCAAGCGCAAGGCAGACGGCGAGGTGGTTCCGGAGGACCAGTACGCGCTCGCACTAGACGACCTGGAGGGTAGCGCCGCCGAAACGGTGAAGACGTCGGCTCCAGCACCGACGACTACGCCGACTCCAAGCCGGCTCGGGACCCGGAGACGGGAGCCGACGCGGACCGCGCCGGAGCCAAGGACGGGGCCTCTACGTTAGCCGCCGCGGGGGGTGTCGGAGGCGAAGACGGTGTTGCCGCCACCTAGGGCCCTTCATCTTTCTGCATTTCGTTAGACCTCAATTCCACCCACTAGGGGTGTAGATGTAATGAACTCGTGGCCGTGGGCCTTCTATACTTATCGAACTTTTGGTTGCTGAAATGTTGTTTTATGCGCGCCGGCTCGGCCTTACCCCTTTTTGCCCCTTTGGTTCCGTCTGCTCAAGGCCTTGTCCCCCTTGGTTTCGGCCCCGCCAGCCGGACAGCCGAGAGCCGGTCTGTAGCTGGGACGAAGCGTCCGCCTCAGGAGAGCCGGTCGTAAGTTTGGGAACCGCGGAGTGTTTTGGGTAAGGTGAGTGGCAGAGGCTAAAAAAGAGCGTTTCGGCTAGCCCTAGCCGACGATCCCCTTGCGATCGATTTTCGTGTGCGCTAAGTTTCGCCGTCCCGAGGACCCTTCAACCGGACAACCGGGAGCGGGTCTATAGCTGGGCGGGGCGATAGGGCTTACTTGAGTTCACATTACTTGACCGGCTTCGGGGGAGGGTGCCAGGGAGGAGCCGGGTCCGGGAGCCGACAAGGCGAAAGAAGTGTTTGGAAAGAAATGAAAAGGGGTGTGTCCCAAGAGCTGGCTTGGGGCACCCGTTGCATTCATAAGACCAAAAGGGAAGGATACATACATACACTGGTTCTTAGCAGTAAAACGGGCGGAGGAGCGCCGCGTCCCACGGGCGCTCCGTCTCCTCGCCAGAGGCGTCTCTCTTGCGCTTCTACGGCTTCTGGGCGTCTATCAGATAGTATGTGTTGTTATGCAACGCCTTGCTGACGATGAACGGGCCCTCCCATGGGAAGAACAGCTTGAGCTGGCCGGCAGTTCGCTGGATCCGCCTGAGCACCAAGTCTCCTTCGCGGAAGGAGACTGGACAGATCCGCTTGCTTTGGTAGTGCCGGAGCTTCTGCTGGTAGATGGCCGTTCGGCTCAGCGCCAGCTCGCGGGCCTCCTCGAGGAGGTCGACACCGTCTTCCCTCGCCTCTTTCGCGTTCTTCTCCGTATACAGGGTGGCCTGAGGCGAATCGAACTCGATGTCGGTGGAGATGATTGCCTCGGACCCGTATACAAGAAAGAAACGGGTGTAGCCGGTCGACCGGTTTGGCATGGTCCTGAGGCTCCAAAGGACAGCCGGCAGCTCTTCGATCCAACAGCCGGCTAACTTGATCAGCAGTGCCACGAGCCGGGGCTTGATGCCGGCCAGGATCAGGCCGTTCGCCCTCTCAACCTAGCCGTTGGACTGCGGGTAGGCGACGGATGCCAAGTCGAGCCGAATGCCTTGCTTGGCGCAGAAACGCACTAGCGCGCCCTTGGCAAAGTCTGTGTCGTTGTCGGTGATGATGCTATGGGGGACGCCGTAGCGGACCGTGATGTCTTCGATGAACCGGACAGCCGTGAGGCCGTCCAGCTTCTTGATTGGCCTGGCCTCGATCCACTTGGTGAACTTGTCGACGGCTACCAGCAAATGTGTCATGCCGCCTCGTGTGGTCTTGAAGGGACCCACCATGTCTAGCCCCCAAACAACAAAGGGCCACGAGAAGGGGATGGTCTGGAGGGCCGTAGCCGGCAGATGGCTCTGCGTGCTGAAGCGCTGGCGCCCCTCGCACTTGTCGACTAGCCACTTGGCCTCCTCCAAAGCGGTCGGCCAGTAGAAGCCATGGAGGAACGCCTTGGCCACCAGGGTTCTAGAGGCGCGTGATGCCCGCACTCACCCTGATGGATGTTGAGGAGGATTTCTTGCCCTTTCTCCGGCTCCACGCAACGTTGGAAGACGCCAGTGGTGCTGTGATGAACCAACTCGTGGTTGATGATGCTGTAGGCCGGGGCTCGACGCTGGATTTGTCTCGTTGTGGCTTCATTAGGGGGAGCTCGCCGCGTGAGAGGAACGCCAGAATGGGCTGGGCCCATTAGGGAGCCGAGACGGGAGCCGGCTCGGGCTCAAGTGGGGTGTTTGGGTGCGGTAGGAGCCCCCGGGTCCGGATGACCAGCCCCCGAGACCGGCTCGCTAGCCCCCGGGAGTAAGGCAACGAGAGGGGCATCGATTGCCATCATGACGGCAGTGGATTCGGAGCCGGCGACTGCTGACGCGGCTGGCTCGACAGCCGGAGCTGGTGGTGCCGGCTGGGCAACCGGTGTTGATGGGGTCGGCGGACCGGCCAGTGCTGATGGTGCCGGCTGGGCAGCCGGCTCTGACGATTGGCCGGCCGCGTTAGCCGGCACGAAGATAGACTCCGATTCGGGGGAGGGCTTGATCGAAGGCTTGAGTAGCCGTTCGAGGGAGACGCCAGTTGGGATGGCCTGTCGGGTGGAGCCGATCTTTGTCAGCGTATCGGCCGCCTCGTTGTCCGCCCGGGGGATGTGATGGAACTCACAACCCTCGAAGGAGCCGGTGAGCTGTTGGACGAGCAAACGATAGCTGGCCATGTTGGCGTCCCTGGCGTCCCATTCGCCAAAGACTTGCTGCACCACGAGGTCGGAGTCGCTGAAGCAGAGGATGCGTCAGATCCCAATTTCCTTGGCGAGCCGGAGGCCGTGGACGAGCGCCTCATACTCGGCCACGTTGTTGGAGGCGGCGAAGTGGATCTAGAGCGCGTACTTGAGCTGATCTCCCCTCGGGGACGATAAGACGAAGCCGGCTCCTAAGCCGGCTCGCATCTTCGAGCCATCAAAATGCATGCGCCAGTGCATGGAGGCGGGTGGAGGCGGTACGAACTGGGTTTCGGCCCAGTCGACGAGGAAGTCGGCCATCGCCTGAGACTTGATGGCGGTGCGCGGCTCGTACCGTATCTCGTAGTCGGCGAGGGCGATGGCCCACTTGGCTATCTGACCGGTGGCGTCCCGGCCGCTCATGATTTCGCCCAGCAACGCCGTGCTCACCACGGTGATGACATGCTCCTGGAAGTACTGCTTGATCTTCTGGGCGGCGAAGTATATGTCGTAGCACATCTTTTGGTACTGGGGGTAGTTTTGCTTGGAGGCGGAGAGGACCTCGCTGAGGTAGTAGACGGGGCGCTGGATTGGCAACGCTTTGCCCTCTTCCGGTCGCTCCACCACCAGGACGACGCTGATGACGCGCGTGGTCGTCGCGATGTAGGCGAGCAAAGGCTCCTTCTCAGCCGGCGCGGCCAGGATGGCCGCGCTGATAAGAGCCCGTTTGAGGCCGCAGAAGGCCTCATCCGCCTCGTCGGGCCATTCGAACATGGCCGGCTTCCCCTTGGAGGTGCGGTTCGGCTCGACCAGAGCCGTCTTCCGCAAGAGCCCATAAAGGGGTAGGGCCTTCTCTCCCAGCCGTCTGACGAACCGGCTGAGCAAGGCGAGGCAGTCGGTGAACTTCTGGATGTCACGGAGCCGGGTCGGCCTGGGCATGCGCTCGATCGCCCTGATCTTCTCTGGGTTAGCTTCAATGCCGTGAGCGGACACGAAGAAACCTAGGAGTTGGCCGGCAGGGACGCCGAAGACGCACTTCTCCAGGTTGAGCTTGATCTTGTACTCGTGCAAGTTGGCGAATGTCTCCTGGAGGTCGTCGAGGAGGCTGAAGTGCTTCTTGGTCTTGATGACGATGTCGTCAATGTAGACGTGAAGGTTCCTGCCTATCTGAGGCAGGAGGCACTTCTGCATGCAGCGCTGGAAGGTGGCGCCTGTGTTCTTCAGGCCGAAGGACATGGTGATGTAGCATAAGCCCCAAAAGAGGTGATGAAGGAGGTCTTTAGCCGATCGTCCGGGTCCAACTTTATCTGGTGGTAGACGGAGTAGGCGTCCAGGAAGGACAGCAGGTCGCAGCCGGCCGTGGAGTCGATGACTTGATCGATCCGCGGCAGGGCGATTGGGTCCTTGGGACACGCCTTGTTCAGGCTCGTGTAGTCAATACACATGCGCCAAGTCTTGTTCTTCTTCAGCACCAGGACTGAGTTGGACAGCCAGTCCGGGTGGAACACTTCCATGATGAAGCCGGCTACGAGCAGCCGGGCGATCTCTTCTCCTATAGTACGCCGCTTCCCCTCGAAGAAGCGGCGCAGGGGTTGCTTGACCGGCTTCGCACGGAGGAAGCTTGTGCTCGGCGGACTTCCTCGGAACACCCGGCATGTCCTTTGGAGACCATGCATAGATGTCCCGATTCTCACGGAGGAAGTCGACGAGCTTGCTTTCCTATTTGCTGTTGAGGCGGGCGCCGATGGTGACGCACTGCTTGGGGTTGGCCGGGTCGAGCGGCACTTGTCTGGTGTCCTTGGTCGGCTGGAACGAAGCTTCGCCAGAGGTGTGGGCCACGAGCCGGTCGAGCTGCCGCTTCTCCTCCGCTATCTCCAGGGCTTCGGCCAGCCGGCTGCCGTCTCGCGCGCACGAGATCGACATCTTGTAGTCGCCAGCGATGGTGATGATGCCCTTGAGGCCCGGCATCTTGAGCTTGAGGTAAGCGTAATGGGAAATCGCCATGAACTTGACGAGAGCCGGTCGGCCCAGCAGCGCGTGGTAGGGACTGTCGAGGACCACCACCTCGAACCATATCGGCTCGCGGTGGAAGTGGCTCTGGCCGCCGAAGAGAACGCCGAGCTTGATCTTGCCGATGGGGGTGCAGGACTTTCCCGGCACGATGTCGTGGAAAACCGTCCGCTCTCTTGCAGGTCTTCCTCCTTGAGCCCCAGCTTGAGCATGGTGTCGAGGTAGAGGATGTTGATGCTGCTGCCCCCGTCGATGACCACCCGCGAGAAGCGGCAGGTGCGCCTCTCGGAGGCGATGGTGGGATCGAGGACGAGGGCGTAGCTGCCAAGGCTTGGCATTACGGCCGGGTGGTCAGCCCGGCTCCAAGTAACCGGCTTCTCAGACCAGTGCATGAACTAGGGAGTCACGAGCATGGTGGCGTTCACCTCGCGGTGTAGCCAGCGCTGAGTGTGCTTGTCCGTCTCCTCACTGGTGAAGACGACATAGGAACCGTCCTGGTTGGGGAACTGGTCGAGCAGACGACCGTCGTACTGGGCCGGAGCCTAAGCAGGAGCCGGAGTCGGCGCCGAGGCGCGGTTAGGCGGCGCGGGAGGAGCCCGAAGGCCGTCCACCCGGGCCAGCCGCTGCAAGAAACTGCACTGCCGGAACGTGTGCGTGGACGGCTTAGCCTCGGAATGATTCTTGCAGGAGAGGTCGAGCATCTGCTCGAAGGTGAGCTTGGGCTGCCAAGGAGCCTTGCCGGTGCGCTGACACTGACCGGAAGCCTGGGCAGCCGACTGCTCCTCGATTGTGGCCACCGGCCGGCGGCTCCCGTAGCGGGAGTCGGACTGGTTAGCCTTGCGCTTGTTGTTTTGCGGCAGCCGGTCATGACGCAGCCGGCGACGGAGCCGCCTTGCCAGGCGTGCTGACCTTGACCCGGATTGCGGAGTCGGCCGTGGCGTACTTGTCCGCCTTGGCCATGAGTTCTGCCAGCGTAGCCGGCTCGGAGCATAAGAGCTTGTGCTTGAGGTAGGTGCCGTCACGGCAACCTTCGATGAAGTACTGGATGGCCTGCACCTCGTGCACTCCCTCGCATGAGTTGCGAGCTCGGCCCATTGGGTGAGGTAGTCGCGGAGGGGCTCGTCCGGGCCCTAAACGCACATGGCAAGCTCGCGGGGGTGGCCGGGCCGCTTGTAGGTGTCGGTGAAGTTGCGGACGAACGCCTCTTCAAAGTCTGTCCAGGTGTTGATGCTGCCGGCCGCCAAGCTGTTAAGCCAGGTGAGGGCCGAGCCGATCAACATGAGGGGGCGTAGCGGATGGCTACGCGCTTGTTCCCCCTGGCAATGCCGACTGCGATGGTGTAGTCGATCAGCCAGTCCTCCGGCTTAGCGGCCCCGTTGTACTTTGGGGTGTCGCGAGGAAGCGTGAAGCCGGTTGGAAACGGCTCGTTGCGGATCCGGGGACCGAAGCACGCCGAGCCAATCGAGCCCTCCTGGCCGACTATGCCAGCCGGTCAAGGCGGAGGCGCACATTGTTCTCGCTGTGGGGGACCCGCGGTCCGAGCTGGGCCGCGAGTTTGACGCAAACGGCCGGCAGGACAGACCGCGCTGGGTCTTGTCGTGGAGGTGGAGTGTGTCCGCGGCTACGCCGGCTACCGCCAGCCGGCGCCTCGTTGCGGTGGTTGCTGCCAGCCGGGTTGTCGTTGCGCCAGCCGGATGCTCGTTCCCGCGCAGCTGGGAACGCCGAAAGTTGCTTCCCTCGGCCCGCCGGCCAGAGGCGCGAGGGGAGCTGGAGTGCTGAGCCGGTTGACGGCCAGCAGCCCCAGCGCCCTCGCCCTCGGGACGGGGAACCTCGGAGACGGCCGTACCGGGGGTGAGCCCGACTTGCTGCGCGTTGGCAGCGTCGATGAGGTCCTTGATGTGCCGCTCGCGCACGGCACGCTCCTCGCCCTCCAAGATAGCCAGATCCTCGTAGGTTACCTTGGCGGCCCGTAGGTTGGCCGCAGGGGTGTCGTAGACGGGCAGGTTGCCGCCAAGGATTTCCGCGACCACGCGGCCGCGGTCACGCATGGCCCCACGTCGGCTGGACTCGGTGCCAGCCGCGTACCAGCCGGGGTGAGACCGTAAGCGGAGATGTACTCCCGCTGCGCGGCCTCCATCCGACGTCGCTCGGTTGCGAGGGCGCTGGCGTCCTCGAACAAGAGACGGCAGGCCGCCTCCAGCTCGGCCGTGATGGTGTCTGGGTTCGCTGTCGGAGCGATGGGGGTGCTCAAACGCCGGAGGGTAGCGTCGATCGGGTCAGAGGTACCGGCGCGGGCAGCGGCCACGTCGGCCTCGGCCCGCGCTCGGCCAGAAGAGGTGGAGGAAACGGTGACCATCACTCTCGCGCGCACGTGAGAGCCGTTGGCCTCGCCCGTGGTGAGTGCACCCATGGACGAGGGCGGATCGGTGCAGTCGAGCAGCTGGCTAGGGTACTCGTTGGCCACTGGCTCGTCGGCGAGACTCAGCTTGCCGAAGCGCTCGGTGAGCGCGGCGACGTCAAGCGTAGGGTCGCTGCCGAGGCACTCATCGAAGAGGCCGATGACGTTGCCCGCAGGGCTTGCCGGAGCAAGCCTCACGAGCATGCAGTTCCGCCCGGACGCGGGGCGGCCGGAAGAGATGGTGAAGGGTCCCGCCCGGAGCGTGACTCCGACTGGCGCTGTAGACGGCCCAACGATGGGCGCCAACTGTCGTCGTTTTCTCACGGCAGATGCCATGGGTAGGCTTATCGAGAGTGGTTGGGGCCGAAAGGACGTCGGCGGGCTCTGGGAGCAGGATTAGGCACAAGCGGTGATGGACACACGATGTACCCAGGTTCGGGGCCCTCCGTGGGAGGTAACACCCCTAGTCCTGCTTGGTCTAGTTTAGATGGTGGCGAGGTTACAATGGTGCTCCTGGAGCTGTATGGTTAGAGGAAGGAGTTGGGCTGCCTTTGTTGCCTCTCTACGTGAGTGTGGTGTGATCGATTGCGTGTCTGCCTGCCCCGTGCATGGGAGGCTCCGGGGGGGTTTATAGGCCAACCCCCGGATTACAATATGAATAGAAGGCTTCGGGAGGGCCCCAGCTGGCAGCCTCTCTAGCCAGTCGTGGGGTCTTGTCGCTGGTAGGGCCCGCTAGCTGTAGGGTCCCGTCGGGAGTCGGTGGGACCCGCGTGGTAGGTCCCCGTGCCGGTCACTTCATAGCACGGGTCGTCCTTCGGGGCGTCGTCTTATGGCAGCCGGCCAAGGTCAGCGGTCGGCCGGCTGCGCTGTAGCCACGCCGGAGCAGGTAATGGAGTGGTTGAGGGCATGCTGGCACTGTTTGGGAGCCCGGTCGCAGTCGACCAGAGTCAGAGGCACTGTTGCCTCCACTGTGGCCATGCGAGCGTTGATCTCCGATGGGATGGGGGCCACTGTTGCCACGCGTACTCTGACCGTGGCATCCAATGCGTGGCGGGCTAGGGAGCCGACAGCTTCCACCCCCATCCGGCAGCTCGTCGTAGCCAGCAGCGCGGAGCCAGACTGTAGGGGAGGCGGCTCGCCCTGCAGTCGTTTCAGAAAGTTGGAGTAGAGGGTCGTTTGAGGCTACCCCGTGGTTATCCCCCCGACATTTACCCGCACCGAGGCCCAAAAGACAAGAGGACAACGCCGAGTGACCAAGAATAGTGCAACACTAGCAGAGAAAGGATGGGGATCAACAACCAGTCAAACAGATGCCGATAAAAATTGGTTAGGTGGTATGATCGAACACTCAATAGACCAAGAGAGGAGGCATTTTGACCAACCAAGCCACGGTGTGGTTTCTACCAATTTTGCAGCCATGATGAAAGAAGATATACCTAAACCAAGGAGAGACGGGAGAAAACGAGACCCGAGAGAGAACAATTTAGGTGAAAACGATTGGGGGTTGCACCGTTCGGAGAGCAAGCACCCCGAAGGCTTGCTAAAGAAAGTACGGTCACGGAAGGCTACCAGAATACAACCACTACCGAGACAAAGTCGCAAGATTCAACCACGCGACAAACACGGTAAAATCAAATATCCCAACATCGAAAAAGAGGAAAGGTCTCCTTAGAATATATGGGGACATACCCCCAAAGAGATGGTGTAGGATCCATCGCGCTCAAACACACAACACTTTCGAGTGTGCCATATTCCGTGAAGAAGCATGAAGAGTAGCAGATGAAAGAAATAGCAATATGGTTGGAACAACCAGGTGAATTAGAACCAAATACAACCAAGGAGTGCCTATGTGGTTTCATCGGAAACGCCTCCACTGAAATAGAGGACTCTGACAAAGGAAGATGCGAGAAGGATATCTGAAACCTACTCAAACCCCGATGAATTAGACTACCTGATCTCCACAACATTAGGAGGAAATCCACGTTCGAAGGTTGTGGCATCACAGGACGCGATAAACCGGACCCTTTATACAACTGGCACATTGGAAGAACCAACGTGGCGACAAGCTACTCTAACGAAGGAAGACAACGACAAGGCGAATGGCGCACTTTGTCACGGGACCTAGTGAATGGGAAAGGGAAGGCGAGAACTCATGTATCCGCAAATATATCTATGGCAGCATGCACATCACCCTTGTAATCCATTGGAGAAGGCCGACGACAACTGACATCTACCACAAAGCTACTCACGCTCAAGGGGAAAAGGTCAAAACATCACCAAGGTAACAAACATAAAATTAGAATAATACTATGCTAGCATGATATCCATCTTGTATGATTTTATTCACAACACCATTATGATTGACGGCGTACCCATTAAAATATCCCAATGAGCCAAGATTGAGACATCAGACCCCTCATAGTGGGTAGTATCATAGATCAGTCTATGATACTACCTCTCCAATGCATAGTATCATGTACTAGTATCATACTATCACTTCATTTATTCATTTGTAGAATCTCAATACAAAGTTGTGGGTAGAATTTATTTCTAGTTAACTTTTTCATTTAACGTGGAAACTGTATCATAAATTCATAATACTAAGTTGCCAGTTTGCCACCTCAGCTAAATTGCCTAGTTGGCATACTTGATATGATACCCCCACTACGAGAGGACTAATATGATAGTAGAACTCTATCTAATTTGAATGATTTGAAGATTACTCACTGGGGCCTGCGACGCTGGTATAACTCTATCTCACATCCTTGATTGCACGGTCACTCACATCATCTATTTTTTATGTGGCGATGCATTCTTATGCCAGGAGGTCTCAGCACAAACATTACACTACAAAAGAAAACAAGGCCACTAGGCTAGTTGACTTCCAAAGGTCCCATAAAAAAAACTTCCAAAAGTCAGAAACCAAGAAACATCCCCTTTCCGGTACTCAGATAGTAATCCCAAATGCACCGAAATGAGCAAACTAATCGCTGCAAATCCAAGGGCGCAAATCAAGAACTAACCAGATATGGATCCAGGGAGTCGAATCCAAGCACCACATCAGCAAGAACCCCTGCGGAAGCACACGGGACAGCAATTACAACCACAACTGTAAAGAAGCAACGAATAACTCAGTCCGCGGCAGCGCAAGAATACCATTCTTGTCCGGGACAAGCAGCGACGTGACGGCGGCGCCGACATTGCTGATCCTGGCCCGAATCCTGCCGTTGTCGAGCTCGAGCAGCTCCGGGGAAGGCGGGCGCGAGGGGGTGACCGGCGCGGCCATGGGGAGGACGAGCCTGTCGGGCTTCTTGGAGGCGCGGAGCGAGGGCGCGGGCGCGGAGAGGATGGTGACGGAGGCGAGGAGGTAGACGGCAGCGAGGAGGAGGAGGAAGAAGGGCGGGGTGATGCGGAGGATCTTGAGGCCGGCGTGAGAGTGGTGGTGATCCCGGAACCTGTTGGAGGCGGTGTGCTGGAGATGCGGGCGGGTCGGGGTCCTCGGGGACAGGGAAGAGTGGTGCTGCTGAGCTCCCAGCAGCTGCTCCATTCCCTCCGCCCGGAGATCTGTCTGCTCCGCTCTTCCGGGGTTAGGCCTGATCTGGCGCACGCCTCCGTCGTCCCCGAGTCACTCGCATCGCGCGCGTCGACCGGATTGCCTACCAGACGATCGCCCGCGTTGCGCGCCTGGATCGATCACTCTCTCGCCGATTTGTCAACTCCTCTCTATCGATTCGACCGCCGACCGGTCCGTTCCTCCTCTATCGAGTCGCCTGTTTTTTTTTAATCCGAAATCGCTATTAGAGTACACTTACAAAGGCGCATATTTGTCGCAAGTTGGATTTTTTGTATTTTCTTTGGAGATTCGTTTTTCAAAAACGTTTAATCTTTTAGAATCATGCGTCCAAACCACGCATGGTTTTTACCGTTACATTTTTTTCGTCTGAGGTGATTTATGTGCGATGACGAAAATGGCTTACCTCTTCTGAAGGAGACGGATGCGTGTTATAAAGGCAGGGACGCACGTCCCTGAAGCAGCGCCTACAATCTTGAGGTTACAATCTTATTGAGGAAGAAAAAGATAAGTTGGTTGAGAGAGAGATAAGAGAGATCTTACCAACCTAATCTGTCTCTACTAGTCCTTAATCCGTGCAGCTGTACGGGCTAGATTTTCAAATGTGCAGAACGTATTAAAATAATTACATCCATTACACATGAATCTTTTAAGAATTTGAAATATTGCGAAATGTAGAAAAGTAGCATGAAAAACTATCACTAAGTCTTTGCATTAGTATTTGTCATACGGAAAAAGAAAAAAATTCCGTTAAGTTTAATAGCTAGTTCGGTGGTTCTTGTAACCTTAGGTAACATCAAGTGTAGATCAAATTAGTAGGTTGTGTGAAAGGAGCTAAGAATAGGTTTTAAGTTCCCTCGGAGTGACAAAGATTCTTTGAAGTAACAATTATTAATAAAGTGGAAATGATCATATAATGGTTTGCATTAATTCATATAGGTTTACAGTTGCGGTCAAAGAAAATGAAACTATGATGAAAGAAGCATAGGACTGAATTTTTTTTTCATTTGACATTATAATCCATGAGCAAAGAGGAGAAAAATAAAAACATGGTCGGCTTTTTATTCCTATATAAATTTGGAAAACATATCCTTTTGTGTACCAAATATACCCCATAGTTCTAGTAACTACACGTTTAAGGTACTAAACTCTATGAGATTGGATGGATTTTTTGAAGCAAGAACACAATGCTAACATTCTTGAATCCTACCCCAAAAAGGCAATTATTAGTTTGATGAGAGTTTTGATTAGTCCAACCACTATCTCACCAAAGAAAGTGTAGTAATAATGTCAGAAAACAGGAACCTGTCTAACTACAAACATAACACTAGTAGAAAATAGGGCATTTGTCCCGGTTTTAGAGGGCCTTTAGTCCCGGTTCTGGAACCGGGACAACGCCAACGGGACTAAAGGTCCGGACTTTTAGTCCCGAATTGCTTACGAGCCGGGACTAAAAGGATCCATGTGGCCGCTGCAGGGCAGCCACGGAAGAGGACCTGTAGTCCCAGTTGGTAACACCAACCGGGACAAAAGGCCATCCACGTGTCAGCCCCTGCAAAGCGGTAGGGTCTATGTTTTTTTTTGAAAAGGGTCGTGTTTCATTTTGTGTTTTCATTTTCTTTTATATTTATATTGTATTTCTACGGAGTTACACATATTAATATACAACATCATCAATACAAATTATGGAAAAAAACATCCAACATCAGTACAAATTAAATGGATGCAATAGACCAAGTTGAAGTAGAGGAAAATATGATGTTGCCATTCGGAACATCGTATTTTCCTCTAATTCAACTTGGTGTATTGCATCCATCTAATTTGTAATGGTATATGTCATATTACAACTCATCATCATCTTAATCAACTCTTCATCATTCTAGGTAAAATAACATAAAAAGGTGAACTCCTCATCATTCTGGTTGTTATCATACTAGCAAACGATCAAGTTATCACAAGTTAGAAACACTAACTACTGTTCTCTTCTAGGTAAAATAGCATAAAAAGGTAAACTCATGCGTCTCCCGATAGAAGAATACAGATCAACCTATCTCCAACTTCTGGCTTGCGTAATTTATGGTCTCCAAGTGGTTGACTGGATGCTGTTATTACCTTGCTCCATCCTTTTATTTTCATGGTATTCTCAAAATATCGTGTATTTACCAAGGTAACTCATCGGCAGTGGCCGTAAACTAACCATATGCAAATCACCTTTGGTAGCATCCACTTAGGAACGGTCTCTGGCGGGAGTACCCATTGAAGAACATAAGTTATAATAACATAGTTAGCAAACTAGTTTTGCTCAAGAACATGGACTAATGACACAAGAGTGAAAAACTTACAAAGTAGTCTCTAGTGATGTTATAAGGGTTTAACTTGTGCACTAGTGGCACATATACATGATAAATGTTACCAACCATGTAGCGCTTATGATGCTGAACAGCATGAATAAATGAGATGAGATGATATTTCTCCAACCAAGAAGTTTGGAGTCATAACTGTAGTACGTCCGATCTATTATCTGTCAGGTAGTTTTTGTAGCACGGAAATAAGTTGATAATCAAAAATAAAGAAAATTAGTCAGGATGAGTACCAAATACTTTTCAATAATCAATATAAAGTAGCTAACAAATTTGTTGACAATCGCACCTGGAGGTAGCACCGGAATCAAGTCATCATCCGCATGCACCCAAATATCTATATTATTATCACGAACATCGTCACTACCAAGATCGAAGGTAATGTTCATGTCCTCATCCAACCCATACGCGTGGCAAAATGCTCTCCAATTAGAACAATCAAAATATGTGTGATCTTCGGGTTTTTTTCACCTTAACAACAAAAGTGTAATGCTCCGTTCTTAGGTGAGCTATCATAGGCTTTGTACTGTCCTTCCTTTGGAAATGGAACTTGTCCAAGACAGGGGATCTTGCATGACAGGGAACGCACTAGTTGAATTGTACAAAAGAAAATTAAAGGTTAATTAAAGCAAAACAAGCACACGTCAGACTTCATTAACAAAAAATACATGTCGTTTGTACATACGGTAATTTCACTAAATTCTTCTGTTAGCTTGACGGTGAATGACCTATCGTTGTCCAGGTGAGGATAAAGGTCGCATAGAACCCTCTCGTCCCAGCAATAAGGGCACGGAGAGATCCTATCGTCGTCAGACAACGTCGACATTTCATGTGTTCATTATTCTAAGATTAAAAATCACTGGCAATCATATAATATCACTAATACATATAATAGCACCGGTGTAAGAGCACATTTCTCCATATGTGGTTTTGGGCAATTGATGACAATCCCTATGGACTAATGGTTGCCTTGAGTTATATACTAAGGATTTGTCCATGTGTATTTCTTGAAGTCCATATGTTGGTTTCAAGGAGTTTATATGGTGACCAAGGGGGTATTCAAGGTTTATCCAAAGATTGGTCATGTGGGAGTTGAGCTTATTGCAAGCATGTCTTGAAGAAGAAGATTGTGTAAGCATTCATGTTTACCTTCAAGACATCATCTTTATGAAGAGAGAAGCTAAGATACAAGGTTGATCAAGACAAAGTCAAAAAATGAATCAAGTTGATCAATACACAAAGCGTACAAGATGTACCGAGAGGGATCAAGTGATCCCACGGTGTGGTAAACATTGTCCATGATGCTTTGTGTACTAACCCATGGTCTACGTGAGAGTTCTTTGTGGGGTTAGGTATATTTCCATGGGCTTGCATCAAGAGGCAGATCCCATACATCCCATGGAAGATGACATCAAGTGGAGATCGTCATCAAGGTTGCGATGTGCAAGCTCAAGTGAAGCATCATAGAGAGATCATGCTTGAGGCTCGCTGTTCATTGTGGTGACAATGAACTTGTGAAGATGTGGCGAAGAGTGGCTCACCCATAGTGGAGTATGGGGGAGAAATCATCTAGCCTTCATCAAGCCAACGCAATCAAGAAAGGTGGTCCATCTTGAGGAAGTCAAGATCGTCATCATCTAGCTCAAGTGGACCATGCGCAAGGCTAAGGTTTGACCTTGATAGGGTTTTCTACTTTACCGGTCTCATGGTGGTAGTTGAGAGACCGTGTTATAGGATCGATTGCCATACTATTAAGGGGGCTCTCAAGTGAGTAGCTTGATCGTATCATTCATTGAGAGCTCAAACCATTGCATTCTTGGCATCATCATCTTTCTTGGTTCTTGGTTGCCTTTATCTATGTGGGTTCTTGATCTTGTGTTTATCTTCGTGATAAGCTCTAGTACATCGAAAACGGATTTCATATGCTTCGTCTATTGCATTTTCGGTGTTGGAGGTTTTACCGGTCTTATTCGAGGAAGGGTTCTCACCATTTTCTTATGGGCCTTTTCTCATTTGCTTATTATTGATATTTCAATCAAGATTGTGTTAGACCATTTCGTTAGCTTTCCAACAAACTTTGTTTCGTTGAATTCGGAGTCCGTTTGCAAAAGTTGTCGCAGTTTTGGTGTTCTTAAAAGGCTGCAGCAGTACTACCGTGACTAGAGTGGATGTAATTTTTTACTACTGCTCCGGAGCGGTACTACCGCGGCTCCAAGAGCAGTAATACCGCTCCGGACCAAAATCTCCTGTTTTGTCCACTGGTGGTAGGCACGGATGTATTTTTTTTAGTATCGCTCCTTGGAGCGGTAGTACCGCTCTGTGCGGGCTGTGAGCATAACAGTTGGATTTTTCTCCACCAATAATAGGGGGTATTCTTCCCCATTGAACCTTATCGTTTGAGCTCAAGTTTGCCCCCCATTATTGACCTTCTCCGAGCTTGCTAACTCTCAATCCCTCCAATGATTCTTGCTAGTTCTTAAGGGAAAAGAGAGAGGAGATCTATATCCACATTTTCACCAACCACTTTCTCCTCTAAGTGAGGGGAACCCCTTGGATCTAGATCTTGGAGTTCTTCATGTTCTTCTTCGTTCTTCCTCTCATTTTCCTCCCTAGCATTATTTGCTTTGGTGGGATTTGGGAGAGAAGGACTTGGGCACTCCGCGTGCCCTTGCCATTGCATTTGGTGCATAGGTTTGAGTTCTCCATGGTGATACGTGGAAGTAAGAAGTTGATAAGCTTATTACTCTTGGGTGTTTGAGCATCCTAGAGCTTGTTCCTCTTGGGTGCTTTGGCTTCCTAGACGGTTGGTGGTGCCTCGGAGCTCAATCATTGTAGTGCAAAGCGTCGGGGTCTCCAATTAAGTTTTGGAGATTTCCCCGAGCATTTGAGGTCACCGCGGAAGCCATAGTCCATTGTGGTGAAGCTTCGTGGTGTTGTTAGGAGCCTCCAATTAAGTTGTGGAGTTTTCCCCAACCTTGTTTGTACGGGTTCGGTGACCGCCCTCAAGGGTCCCTTAGTAGAATCCCGGCATCTTGCATTGTGCGAGGGCGTGAGGAGATTACGGTGGCCCTAGTGTCTTCTTGGGGAGCATTATGCCTCCACACCGCTCTGAATGGAGATTAGCATCCACAAGGGTGTGAACTTCGGGATACATCGTCGTCTCTGCGTCCTCGGTTATCTCTTACCCGAGCCCCTTTACTTATGCACTTTACTTTGTGATAGCCATATTGTTTAATCCTTCATATCTTGCTATCACTTAGTTGTTTATCTTGCGTAGCATAAGTTGTTGGTGCACATAGGTGAGCCTAGTTGTTTTAGGTTTTGTGCTTGACATATGAAATGTTAGTTTTATTTCGCATCTGTTCAAGCCTAAACCGTGATTATTTTAAAACGCCTATTCATCCCCCCCTCTAGGAGACATCCACGTCCTTTCAATTGGTATCAGAGCTAGGTCTCTCATTATTAGGTTTAACAACCTAGAGAGTAAGGATGTCAACTAGGGGATTAGGATTCTCTGACACTCTTAGTTTTGATGGCACAAATTTTGATGTTTGGGTAATTAGCATGCTTAATCTCTTTAGGGTCATGGACCCGTCTTTAGAGCGAGTTGTAGATATGGGTTTTTCTCCTCTAGAGGATTCTCAACGCCTATCTTTAGAGGATGAGAAAAACTCTTATCTCAATGCTCAAGCTTCTAATGTGCTTTTTGATGCTTTGAGCAATGTAGTTATATTTAAACTCATGTCGTTCCGGGATGCTCATGAGTTGTGGACAAGCTTCAAGATAAATTTGGTGAGTCCAAGATTTGTAGGGATGATTGTTATCCCTCCACCTCCGGTCGTGTTGTCTTCTCAACTTCATCTACTTCATCTACATGTGGATTGCCACAAGGTAATATGGTGAGTAGTGATGATCATTGTAATGATGATAGTGGGCTTATTGTTGATAATTCTTCTTCACTATCTTATTGCAATGCTTCATCTTTGAACTTTAACACCTCGAGCACTTTAAATGTTTCACATGCTTGTGTTGATAGTCCTTGCATATAATGTACAAATTGTTTGACTATATCTCATGATGCTATGCTTGCTATATCTTGTTGCCATGATAAAAAAAATTCTATTTCCTCGAGTTGTTGTGCTAACAATGTAGACGAAACCCAATACTCCGTGGAACAAGATGTGGTCTTGAATGGTGCTTCAAGGGATCCTACATCATCATTTATTGTTTCTCACTTTTGCCTTATGGCTAAGGCTTCAAAGGTATCTCCTACTTTGAATCCCAATATATCTCATGATGATGATGTTGATGATAATGAGGATAATCATGAAGAATGTGCTAATGTTGCTTCCTTAAAAATTAAGGGAGAAATGATTTTTAAAGCTCTTCATAAGAATAAACTTGCTCGTTCCAACTTCATGGAAATCATGTCTATTGCCATTGAGGGCAAGAAATATATTGAGGAGTTGGAATCTCATCTTGAGGAGCATGAGGCCACCATTGAGAAAATGGAAGGTCGTGAGCGTGATTACGCTAATGAGATTGCGGAGCTATCTCAAGCTCTTGAAAATGAACAAACCACCAAGGAATCTCTTGAGGAGACCTTTGCTCTAGAATTATCTAGATTAAAGGAATCCCGTGAAAGAGCTCTCAAGGTGGCTAATGATTTTAGAACTAAAAATGATAAGATTGAAGTTTCACATGCTAAACTCCTTGAGGACTTTGAGCATCTCGAAAATGGCTCAAGGGTCATTAGAGTTCGCTCATTGAACTCACCGAGTCTCATGCTCAACTTGAAGTTTCATATGCTAAAGAGCTTGCCAAGTTACCTTCTCCTCTTGTTGTTAATGATGATGCTTGTGCTACTAACTCTATTTCTTGTGAAGCATCCATATTAAAGGAGAATGTTAAGCTAAGGGCTCAATTTGAGTTGCTATCTAGCAATTATGGGAAATTGGAAGAAAGTCATGAAAAGTTTTCTAGCTCTCATGGCGATCTTCTAGTATCGCATAATGTGCTAAAGATAGCTCATGAGGCTAGTACTACTAAGGTAACATCTAGTGAGTCTCATGTGGACATTAGCACTACATCTAATAGAAATGCTTTATTGACATGTGCTAGTGCTCGTAGTTCATCTACTCATAATGTCGGTACATCTTGTGATGAATTACTTTCCTTGCCTTGTTGCTCTAACGATGAAGCTTATACTTCCTCTAGCACTTGTGTTCATTCTAACCATGTAGAGGAAATCAATCCTAAAAATGTGTGTACACGAGGAATACCACTTACTATTGATATTACAAGATTATCTAGCTTCTATGTGGTATGTATTATCATGAGAAATTCAAATTCTAAACGGTCCATTAATCATCTATTGTTGGATTTCATTTGCCACTTGTTATTATCATTGGGTTACCACATTATGGGGGAGTAATATTCTATGTGCATATTACAAGCCCGAAGAATGTGTACATTTGAGATATTGCCACTTAGATTTGATATTATAATTTATCTTGTTCCTAGTTGGCATGCTAGCTCTACAAGTGTCATTTTCTTGTGATTGAGGAGTAAAGATGACGTTGGATCTATTTGCAATATACCAATGGGAATTATTTCCAAATACTTCTTGTCCTTGACAATTGGTATTCATTTTAAGTGGTAGAGATTGCTAATCATATTTACATAGGATTTTATTTATTTTTTGCCTTCCTTGCCTCTTGTGGATCTTTTTGAGCATGCCTAGTGTTTCTATAGATATAGGGAAAGTGATGATCCCATCGTGTGCATTTTGTATTCAAATGCAAATTATATATAATGCACATCTCTTGGCGAAGCTATCCTATTTTTTGTAGAACACTCTTTTTATGTGTTCATCATAAAATATTTTGATCTTCATCAAGTGTGTGTTGGTGGGAGGTAAGCCTTCTCTCTATGGTGCTTTGTGCCATCATGAAAATTTGTGGAGGGTTTGGTTTGTTTGGAATCTAGCTCTATTTTGGGAACTTGATACCTCTTGTTTTCCTTCAATTGGTATATTGTTTCCTTCTATTTGGCATGTGTCAATGGATATCTCATTCCTTGATGTATCTTTTAGTTGGTATCCGTCAAGTGATAATTTTTTGTTTGGTGTCTTATTTTCACTTGATACCCTATCTTTTGGTATCTTAGCAACTATGTGTTGATTTGATTCTTCAAAGCCTTGAGCATGCATATTTTCTACATGTACTTTGGTTGGCATGTTCTCTTTCCTTGACCCAATATATAGGGGAGACTCCACTATGGCATAAATTGGCTAAAGTGTGCATGAAATTCAATTTCATATCTATATGCACATATTTATGTGGAGTTTTGTCCTATGTATTGTTGGTCCACTAAATTTTTGGTCCCAATGAGTTTGGGTACCACTTTGTTTGTGGTGTTTTTCTAGGAACAATTGGAGATACATTGGACACTCGGCTCACTTACAAAGAATGTGTTGACACCATGTGCTTATTGGAGCCATACTAGGCTGATCAACGAACCATTGTCTACTACATCATCCAATGCTATCTCGATAACAAGTATCTACTTAATGCATACATTTCTTGCATTCAACCTTTTGTAGGTTGCATCATTGCATGAAGTTCTTGACTCATTCTTGTGATACTTGTTTCCTTTCTCAAAGCATCCTAACGATGATCTCTTGTTGATAGTTGTGATGTCTTTGATGTTCGTGTGGTGGAACTTCATTTATGTACAATAAGAAAATATTAGGACATTTGCTATGCTTTCAAGCAAAGATCTTATTGGCATGTTTATGAGTTCCTTTTGGATATCTTGTTCCTTCCTTCTTGTAACTATTTCGTATGTACATCATTCTTTGTGGATGTATCATCATAATTGTCCTCTACCTAGAATCTTATACACATGAGAGAAGTTACATCTCTAGTTGATGTCCTCTTTTCATTCACGTCCACCGTTGCATTCTCATTTTATTTCCATGGTGGTTTCATGGAATAATTTGTCTTGAGTGCGGATCTTATATCCTAGCATCTTGATGCACTCTTTGGTGGTGAAGATTATTTTCCTCATGCTTGTCTTCACGAGGGTTTTGCCATTTCGATTGATATCCCTCCTCTTGATAAGGCTATCATTTTCCTATCTTCACTAGGGTTTTTCACAAGCCTTGGTTTTTAATTTTCCTATTAGTAAGCTTGTGAACCCTTTTGCTAGTGGTTTGTGTGTGGGAAGGATATGGTTTGCACTTTGTGTGTCATTTTATCAAGACTATGTTGATGCTTTATGCTCATCCTTATACTAGTCTTCTCAAGTGCTTTTCCATGACTCACACACATCATTTTGGTTGAGCCTATTCTTAAGATCGCCTCTTTTACATGTTGCTCAACCATATGTTTAGTGCAAGTACTATGTTCATTGCCTTATCTACTTGCTTGCACTTATGGTGTGTATATATTGATTTTGGGGGAGTCATGATCCTATTTTGTGCACTTGTATTCAAATATAAAAATTCTTATTTGTGCACAAATCATGGGGAGATCCTCTAGTTTCTTTATAAACACTCTTTTGCTCATATCATAATATCCTTTATACACGTGGCTGGTAGGACCATGTGATTGATTGTTCCATTTGGTATCTTTTGATTGATTGCTTCACTCTGGTGTATGTCTTTGTGCCATACGATCCTTTTTGCAATCTTTGGATCCTCAATATAGTTTGTTTTCCTCCAACTACTTATCATTGGATATGGATATTTCATTGCACTCATATTTTGAGAACTACAAACCTTTCGGAGGAACACCTATTATATTGGCTTTCTAAGCTTTTCGCCCATTTTAGCAATCGATGCCAATGGGGGAGAAGTTTAGAGAGTTTAATTTGGAAAGTTTAGAGGGTTTTGCTTTTGATTGCTTAAGCATTTGCATCTCATACCCATGCTTTATTGCTTTGCATGTGTGTGCTTGGTTGTGCTTATTTCCTTATATAAACTATCTTGAAAGTGGTTTTCATCAATTACCAAAATGGGGGAGATTGTAAGAGCACATTTCTCCATGTGTGGTTTTGGGCAATTGATGACAATCCCTATGGACTAATTGTTGGAAATATTCCCTAGAGGCAATAATAAATTATTTATTATCATATTTCCTTGTTCATGATAATCGTTTATTATCCATGCTATAATTGTATTGATCGGAGACTTAGATGCATGTGTGGATACATAGACAAAACCATGTCCCTAGTATGCCTCTAATAGACTAGGTCGTTGATCAAAGATGGTTAATGTTTCCTAGCCATGGACATGAGATGTCATTTGATAAACGGGATCACATCATTAGGAGAATGGTGTGATGGACAAGACCCAAACTACAAACGTAGCATATGATCGTGTCAGTTTATTGCTACTGTTTTCTGCATGTCAAGTATATGTTCCTATGACCATGAGATCATGCAACTCACTGACATCGGAGGAGTACCTTGCGTGTATCAAATGTCGCAACGTAAATGGGTGACTATAAAGGTGCTCTACAGGTATCTCCGAGGGTGTCTTTTGAGTTGGCATGGATCAAGACTGGGATTTGTTACCCCGTGTGACGGAGAGGTATCTCAGGGCCCACTCGGTAATACAACATCACAACAAGCCTTGCAACCAATGTGACTAAGTGTTAGTCACAGGATCTTGTATTAAGAAACGAGTACAGAAACTTGCCGGTAACAAGGTTGAACTAGGTATGGAGATACCGACGATCGAATCTCGGGCAAGTAACATACCAAAGAACAAAGGGAACATCATACGGGATTAACTGAATCCTTGACATAGAGGTTTGACCGATAAAGATCTTCGTAGAATATGTAGGAACCAATATGGGCATCTAGGTCCCGCTATTGGTTATTGACCGTAGAGGTGTCTCGGTCATGTCTACATAGTTCTCGAACCCGCAGGGTCTGCACACTTAAGGTTCGGTGATGTTTCGGTAGTATAGAGTTATGCATGGTGGTGACCGAAGGCTGTTCGGAGTCCCGGATGAGATCTCGGACGTCACGAGGATCTCCGGAATGGCGCGGAGGTAAAGATTGATATATAGGAAGTCCTGTTTTGGTCGCCGGAAAAGTTTCGGGCTCATCGGTAGTGTACCGGGAGTGTCGGTAGTGTATCGGGAGACCATCGGGAGGGGTATTTCGACCCAAGAGGCTACATGGGCTGTGGGAGAGTAAATACCAACCCTTAGTGGGCTGGTGGAAGTCCCACACAAGGCCCATGTGGCTGGGAAGAAAAGCCCAAAGAGAAAAAGGTGGAAAAAGGCAAAAAAAAGGCAAAAATAAGGAGGAATCCTAGTCCTACTAGGATTGGAGGAGGAATCCTCCTCTCCTTCTTGATTTGGCCGATCCAAGAGCTGGTCCTTTGAGGGCCAAGCCTCCTCCTCTATTCCTCTTATATATACTAGAGGTTTTAGGGTTTTTGGCACAAGATTTTCAGCCATGTGCTACCCGTTCCTCTAGTGCATAGTTTCTCCTCTAGATCGGATTTCTGCAGTGCTTAGGCAAAACCCTGCCGGAATAGCACCACCACCATCTCCGGAGCACCGTCACACTGCCAGAGAACTCTTCTACCTCTCCGCTCCCTCTTCCTGGATCAAGAAGGCGGAGATCGTCATCGAGCTGTACGTGTGCTGAACGCGGAGGTGCCATCCGTTCGGCGCTAGATCGAAAGGATCGTGATCAAGATCGGGAGACGGATCGTGATGAGATCGCGGGACGGATCCCGCGGGACGGATCGTGATGAGTTCGCGAGACGGATCGTGATGAGATCGCGGGACGGATCGTGATGAATTCGCGGGACGGATCGTGATGAGTTCGCGGGTCGAATCGTGATTGGATCGCGGGACGGATCATGATGAGATCGCGGGATGCTCAGCGATTTGGATCACGAAGATGTTCGACTACACCAACCACGTTTCTTAATGCTTCACGCTTAGTGATCTACAAGGGTATGTAGATCCACTCTCCCTCTCGTAGATGCTCATCACCATGGATAGATCTTGCGTGTGTGTAGGAATTTTTTTGTTTCCCATGCAACGTTCCCCAACAATGGCATCATGAGCTAGCTCTATGTGTAGATGAGATCTCGAGTAGAACACAAAGAGTTTGTGGGCATTGATGCTTAGATTGCTTCCTCCCTTGGTCGTGTTTTGGTTTAGCGGTATTGTGAGATGAAGCGGCCCGGACCAACATTACTCGTACGCTTACGAGAGGCCGGTTCCCTCAACCGCAACTTGTTGCATAGATGGCTTGCGCTGCCAATTTCTCTCACTTTAGTTGGATTGGATTCGTCAAAGGCGGTCCTTGAGAAGGTTGAAAAGCAACTAATGTATCACTGTTGCGGTTTATGCGTAGGTGAGAATTGTTCTTGCTAAATACCTGTAGCAGCCACATAAAACATGCAACAACAATTAGAGGATGTCTAACTTGTTTTTGCAGGGTATGTTGTGATGTGATATGGCCAATTACATGATGTGATATATGTGATGTATGAGATGATCATGTGATGTATAGAATATCACGACCTGCATTTCGATGAGTACGACAACCGGCAGGAGCCATAGGGTTGTCTTTAAATATTGTATGACCTGCGTGTCAATCATTAAGCGCTATGTAATGCTTTACTTTATCGCTAAACGGTAGCAATAGTAGTAGAAGCATGGTGGGCGCGACAACCCCGATGGCGACACGTTGATGGAGATCAAGATGATGGAGATCATGGTGTCATGCCGGTAACGATGGAGATCATGCAGGTGCTTTCTAGATGGAGATCAAAAGCACAAGTTCATGGCCATATCATGTGACTTATGATTTGCATGTGATGTTAATCCTTTTATGCACCTTGTTTTGCTTAGGACGACGGTAGCATTATAAGGTGATCCCTCACTTAATTTCAAGATAAATTGTGTTCTCCCCGAGTGTGCACCATTGCGAAAGTTCGTCATGTCGAGACACCACGTGATGATCGGGTGTGATAGACTCTACGTTCACATACAACGGGTGCAAGCCAGTGTTGCACATGCAGAACACTCGGGTTAAACTTGACGAGCCTAGCATGTATAGACAAGGCCTCGAAACACAAGAGACCGAAAGGTCGAACATGAGTCATATAGGAGATATGATCAACATGATGATGTTCACCATTGAAACCACCTCAACTCACGTGATGATCGGACCTGAGTTGGTGAATTTGGATCATGTATCACTCGAATGACCAGAGGGATGTCAATTTGAGTGGGAGTTCTTAAGTAATATGATTAATTGAACTCATTATCATGAACATAGTCAGTCGTGTCTTTGCAAATTATGTTGTAGATTACTAGCTCATGTTGTAGCTCCCTTATGTGTTATATGTTCCTAGAGAAACAGAGTTGAAATATGATGGTAGAAATATTGCGGACTCGGTCCGTAATCTGAGGATTGTCCTCATTGCTGCACAGAAGGCTTATGTCCTTAATACACCGCTCGGTGCGCCAACCCCTCTAGCGTTGTGTGTAGATGTTGTGAACATCTGAAAGGCACGTTCTGATGACTACTTGAAAGTTTAGTGTGTCATGCATTACGGCTTAGAATTGAGGATCCAAAACATTTTTAACGTCATGGAACATATGAGATCTTTCTAAGAGCTAAAATTAGGATCTCAGGCTCGTGCCCGTGTTGCGAGATATGAGATATCCAACAAGATTCTTTGCCTGCAAGATGAAAGAGAATAGCTCAATCATTGAGCATGTGCTCAGATTGTCTGGGTGCTACAATCGCTTGAATCGAGTGGGAGTTGATCTTCCAGATAAGATAGTGATTGATATAGTTCTCCAAGTCACTGTCACTAAGCTACTAGAACTTGGTGATGAACTATAAAATGCCAGGGATAGAATTAATGATCCCTGAGCTATTCATGATGTTTGACACCGCAAAGGTAGAAATCAAGAAGGAGCATCAAGTGTTGATGGTTAGTAAAACCACTAGTTTCAAGAAGGGCAAGGGCAAGGAGGAAAACTTCATGGACGGCAAGTCAGTTGCTGCTCCAGTGAAGCAACCCAAAGTTGAACCCAAACCCGAGACTAAGTTCTTCTATTATGAGGAGAGCGGTCGCTGAAGCGGAACAACCCTAGATACTTGGTAGATAAGAAGGCTGGCAACATCGACAGAAGTATATTTGATATACGTGTTATTGATGTGTACCTTGCTAGTACTCCTAGTAGCACCTGGGTATTGGATACCAGTTCGGTTGCTAAATATTGGTAACTCGAAGTAAAAGCTACGGAATAAACAGAGACAAGCTAAGGGTGAGGTGATGATGTGTGTTGGAAATGTTTCCAAGGTTGATATGATCAACATTGCACGCTCTCTCTACCTTCGGGATTAGTGAAGAACCTAAATAAATGTTATTTGCTGTTTTGCGTTGAGCATGAACATGATTAGATCGTGTTTATTGCAACACGATTATTCATTTAAGTTAGAGAATAATGGTTATTCTGTTTACATGAATAATACCTTCAATGGTCATGCACCCAGTGAGAATGGTTTGTTGAATCTTGATCATAGTAATACACATGTTCATAACATTGATGCCAAAGGATACAAAGTTAATAATGATAGTACCACATACTTGTGGCACTGCCGCTAAATGTCATATTAGTATAAATCGCATGAAGAAACTCCATGTTGATGGACCTTTGGACTTAGTCGACTTTGAATCAGTTGAGACATGCAAACCATGCCTCTTGGGCAAGATAACTAAGGACCCCGTTTTCCGGTTTGATGGAGCGGGCAAGTGATTTATTGGAAATGATACATGTTGATGTATGCAATCCAATGAGTCTTGTAGCGTGCGGTGGATATCGTTATTTTCTTACCTTCACTGATGATTTATGTAGATATAGTGTATATTTACTCAATAAAACACAAGTCTGAATCGTTTGAAAGGTTCAAGCAAATTCAGAGTGAAGTTTAAGATCATCGTGAGAAGAAGATAAAAATGTCTGCGATGTGATCGTGGAGGTGAATATCTGAGTTACGAGTTTGGCATACAACTTTAGATGATGTGAAAGTTGTTTCACAACTCGCGCCACCTGGAACACCATAGTGTGATGGTGTGTCCGAACGTCATAGTCGTGCTCTATTGGATATGGTGCATGCTATGATGTCTCTTATCGTTTTGCTACTATAATTTTGGGGTTTTGCATTAGAGACAACTACATTCACTTTAAATAGGGCATTGTCTAAATCCGTTGAGATGACACCGTGTGAATTATGGTTTGATAGAAACCTAAGCTGTCATTCCTTAATGTTTGGGGCTACGACGCTTGTATGGAAAATGTTTTCACCTAATGAGGTCGAACCCAAAGCGGCCAAATGCATCTTCATAGAATACCCTAAGAACAGTTGGGTGAACCTTCTATCTCAGACCCAAGCATAAAATGTTTGTTGCTAAAACTAGGTTCTTTCTCGAGAAAAAGTTTCTCTCGAAAGAATTGAGTGGGAGGAATATAGAGCTTGATGAGATTATTGAACCTTTATTTCAACGAGAGAGTAGCACAGCACAGGAAGATGTTTCCGTGAGGCCCAATGATGATGATCATGAAGCTTCGGATCAAGTTACTATCGAACCTCATAGGTTGACAAGGATGCGTACTGCTCCTGAGTGGTACGACAACCCTGTCTTGAAGGTCATGTTGTTGGACAACGATGAACCTACGAGCTATGGAGAAGCAATGATGGGCCTGGATTCCGACAAATGGTTAGAGGCCATGAAATCCGAGAAAGGGTCCATGTATGAAAACCAGGTATAGACTTTAGTAGACTTGCTCGTTGGACAGCAGGTCGTCGAGTACAAATGGACCTTTAAAATGAAGACAGACGCTGATGGTAAATGTCACCATTTATAAAGCTCGACTTGTCGCAAATAAGTTTTCGCCAAGTTCAAGGAGTTGACTGCCATGAGTCTTTCCCACTCGTAGCGATGCTAAAGTCTGTTAAAATTATGTTAGCAGTTGCTGCACTTTCAATTATGAAATCTGGCAGATGGATGTCAAAACATCGTTTCCTTAACGGTTTACTTGAGGAAAGGTTGTATGTGATACAACCAGAAGGTTTTGTCAGTCCTAAGGATGCTAAAAGGTGTGAAAGCTTCAGTGATCCTTTTATAGACTGAAGCTAGCATCTCGGAGTTGGAACGAACACTTTGATGAGGTGATCAAAGTTTTTGAGTCTATACAAAGTTTATGAGAAACTTGTATTTGCAATAAAGTGAGTGGGAGCACCATAGAGTTTCTGATAAGTATATGTGGATGATATATTGCTATTCGGAAGTAATGTGGAATTTCTGGAAAGCATAAACGGTTGTTTGAAAAGTGATTTTCAAAGGAAGACCTGAATAAAGCTACCTAATTGTTGAGCATCAAGATCTATAAAGATAGATCAAGATGTTTGATAAGACTTTCAATGAGTACATACCTTGACAAGATTTTGAAAGAGTTCAAAATGGATTAGTGAGAGAGAAGTGTTCTCGCTTGCTTTGTAAGGTGTGAAGTTGAGTGAGACTCAAAGCTCGACCACGGCAGAAGAAAGAGAAAGGACGAATGTCGTCCCCTATGCCTTAGCCATAGGCTCTGTATAGTATGCCATGCTGTGTACCGCACCTGTGTGTGCCTTGCCATGAGTCCGTCAAGGGGTACAAGAGTGATCCAGGAGTGGATCACTGGACATCGATCAAGATTATCCTAAGTAACTAAAAGACTAAGGAGATGTTTCCCGATTATGGAGGTGATACAGAGTTCGTCGTAAAGAGTTACGTCGACGCAAGCTTTAACACCAATCCGGATGACCCGTAGTAGCAATATGGATACATATAGCGGAGTATCCATTTTGGAATAGTACGAAGTGGAGTGTGGTAGCAGTGGTTACGGTTTGACATAGAGATTTGCAAAGTACACACAGATTTGAATGTCGCAGACCCGTTGACTATAAGACCTCTCTCACATGCAAAGCATGATCGAGCCCTAGAACTCATTGGGTGTTAGATTCATAACAATGCGAATCACATGGTGATGTGAACTAGATTATTGACTCTAGTGCAAGCAGGAGACTGTTGGAAATATGCCCTAGAGGTAATAATAAATTAGTTATTATCATATTTCCTTGTTCATGATAATCATTTATTATCCATGCTATAATTGTATTGATCGGAGACTTAGATGCATGTGTGGATACATAGACAAAACCATGTCCCTAGTATGCCTCTAATAGACTAGCTCGTTGATCAAAGATGGTTAAGGTTTCCTAGCCATGGACATGAGATGTCATTTGATAAACGGGATCACATCATTGGGAGAATGGTGTGATGGACAAGACCCAAACTACAAACGTAGCATATGATCGTGTCAGTTTATTGCTACTGTTTTCTGCATGTCAAGTATATGTTCCTATGACCATGAGATCATGCAACTCACTGACATCGGAGGAGTACCTTGCGTGTATCAAATGTCGCAACGTAAATGGGTGACTATAAAGGTGCTCTACAGGTATCTCCGAGGGTGTCTTTTGAGTTGGCATGGATCAAGACTGGGATTTGTTACCCCGTGTGACGGAGAGGTATCTCAGGGCCCACTCGGTAATACAACATCACAACAAGCCTTGCAACCAATGTGACTAAGTGTTAGTCACAGGATCTTGTATTACGGAACGAGTAAAGAGACTTGCTGGTAACGAGGTTGAACTAGGTATGGAGATACCGACGATCGAATCTCGGGCAAGTAACATACCGAAGAACAAAGGGAACATCATACGGGATTAACTAAATCCTTGACATAGAGGTTCGACCGATAAAGATCTTCGTAGAATATGTAGGAACCAATATGGGCATCCATGTCCCGCTATTGGTTATTGACCATAGAGGTGTCTCGGTCATGTCTACATAGTTCTCGAACCCAGAGGGTCTGCACACTTAAGGTTCGGTGACGTTTGGGTAGTATAGAGTTATGCATGGTGGTGACCTAAGGTTGTTCTGAGTCCCGGATGAGATCCCGGACGTCACGAGGAGCTCCGGAATGGTCCGGAGGTAATGATTGATATATAGGAAGTCCTGTTTTGGTCGCCGGAAAAGTTTCGGGCTCATCGGTAGTGTACCGGGAGTGCCGGTAGTGTATCGGGAGACCATCGGGAGGGGTATTTCGACCCAAGAGGCTACATGGGATGTGGTAGAGTAAATAACAGCCCTTACTAGTCTAGTGGAAGTCCCACACAAGGCCCATGCGGCTGGGAAGAAAAGCCCAAAGAGAAAAAGGTGGAAAAAGGCAAAAAAGGCAAAAATAAGGAGGAATCCTAGTCCTACTAGGATTGGAGGAGGAATCCTCCTCTCCTCCTTGATTCGGCCGACCCAAGAGCTGGTCCTTTGAGTGCCAAGCCTCCTCCTCTCTTCCTCTTATATATACCAGAGGTTTTAGGGTTTTTGGCACAAGATTTTCAGCCACGTGCTACCCGTTCCTCTAGTGCATAGTTTCTCCTCTAGATCGGATTTCTGCAGTGCTTAGGCGAAGCCCTGCCGGAATAGCTCCACCACCATCTCCGGAGCGTCGTCACGCTGCCGGAGAACTCTTCTACCTCTCCGCTCCCTCTTGTTGGATCAAGAAGGTGAAGATCGTCACCGAGCTGTACGTGTGCTGAATGCAGAGGTGCCGTCCGTTCGACGCGAGATCGGAAGGATCGTGATCAAGATCGAGAGACGAATCGTGATGAGATCGTGGGACGGATCATCATGAGTTCACACGATGGATCGTGATGAGATTGCGGGACGTATCGTGATGAATTCGCAGGACGGATCGTGATGAGTTCGCGGGACGGATCGTGATTGGATCGCGGGACCGATCATGATGAGATCGCGAGACGCTAGAGATGTGGATCACGAAGATGTTCGAATACACCAACCGCGTTTCTTAACGCTTCCCGCTTAGCGATCTACAAGGGTATGTAGATCCACTCTCCCTCTCGTAGATGCTCATCACCATGGATAGGTCTTGCGTGTGCATAGGAAATTTTTTGTTTCCCATGCAACGTTCCCCAATACTAATGGTTGCCTTGAGTTATATTCTAAGGATTTGTTCGTGGGTACTTCTTGAAGTCCATCTGTTGGTTTCAATGAGTTTATATGGTAACCAAGGTGGTATTCAAGGTTTATCCAAAGATTGGTCATGTGGGAGTTGAGCTTATTGCAAGAATGTCTTGAAGAAGAAGATTGTGTAAGCATTCATGTTTACCTTCAAGACATCATCTTTATGAAGAGAGAAGCTAAGATACAAGGTTGATCAAGACAAAGTCAAAAAGTGAATCAAGTTGATCAACACACAAAGCGTACAAGATGTACCGAGAGGGATCAAGTGATCCCATGGTGTGGTAAGCATTGTCCATTACGCTTTGTGTACTAACCCATGGTCTACGTGAGAGTTCTTTGTGGGGTTAGGTATATTTCCGTGGTCTTGCATCAAGAGGCAGATCCCATACATCCATGGAAGATGACATCAAGTGGAGATCGTCATCAAGGTTGCGATATGCAAGCTCAAGTGAAGCATCACAGAGAGATCATGCTTGAGGCTCGCTGTTCATTGTGGTGACAATGCACTTGTGAAGACGTGCCTAAGAGTGGCTCACCCATAGTGGAGTATGGGGGAGCAATCATCTATCCTTCGTCAAGCCAACGCAATCAAGAAAGGTGGTTCATCTTGAGGAAGTCAAGATCGTCATCATCTAGCTCAAGTGGACTATGAGCAAGGCTAAGGTTTGACCTTGATAGGGTTTTCTACTTTACCGGTCTCATAGTGGTAGTTGAGAGACCCGGTTATAGGATCGATTGCCGTATTATCAAGGGGGGCTCTCAAGTGAGTAGCGTGATCGTATTGTTTGTTGAGAGCTCAAACCATTGCATTCTTGGCATCATCATCTTTCTTGGTTCTTGGTTGCCTTTCTCTATGTGGGTTCTTGATCTTGTGGTTATCTTCGTGACAAGCTCTAGTACATCAAAAACGGATTTCATATGCTTCGTCTATTGCGTCTTCGGTGTTGGAGGTTTTACCGGTCTTATTCAAGGAAGGGTTCTCACCATTTTATTATGGGTGTTTTCTAATTTTCTTCTTATTGATATTTCAATCAAGTTTGTGTTATACCATGTCGTTAGCTTTCCAACAAACTTTGTTTCGTTGAATTCGGAGTCCGTTTGCAAAAGTTGTGGCAGTTTTGGTGTTCTTAAAAGGCTGCAACAGTACTACCGCGGCTAGAGCGGATGTAATTTTTTACTACCGCTCCAGAGCGGTACTACCGCGGCTTCAAGAGCGGTACTACCTCTCCGGACCAAAACCTCGTGTTTTGTCCACCGGTGGTCGGCACAGATGTATTTTTTTAGTACCGCTCGCAAGCAGTAGTACCGCTACCCTTTGCGGTAGTACCGCTCTGTGCGGGCTGTAAGCATAACGGTTGGATTTTCCCCCACCTATAAAAAGGGGCCTTCTTCCCCATTGAACCTTATCCTTTGAGCTCAAGTTTGCTCCCCATCGTTGACCTTCTTCGAGCTTGCTAACTCTCAATCCTTCCAATGATTCTTGCTAGTTCTTGAGGGAAAAGAGAGAGGAGATCTAGATCCACATTTCCACCAATCACTTTCTCCTCTAAATGAGGGGAACCCCTTGGATTTCTTGGAGTTCTTCGTGTTCTTCTTCGTTCTTCCTCTCATTTTCCTCCGTATCATTATTTGCTTTGGTGGTTGGAGAGAAGGACTTGGGCACTCCGTGTGCCCTTGTCATTGCTTTTGGTGCATAGGTTTGAGTTCTCCACGGTGATACGTGGAAGTAAGAAGTGTTGGAAATATGCCCTAGAGGCAATAATAAATTGGTTATTAACATATTTCCTTGTTCATGATAATCATTTATTATCCATGCTATAATTGTGTTGATCGGAAACTTAGATACATGTGTGGATACATAGACAACACCATGTCCCTAGTATGCCTCTAATAGACTAGCTCGTTGATCAAAGATGGCTATGGTTTCCTAGTCATGGACATGATATGTCATTTGATAACAGGATCACGTCATTAGGAGAATGATGTGATGGACAAGACCCAAACTAGAAACGTAGCATATGATCATGTCACTTTATTGCTACTGTTTTCTACATCTCAAGTATGTGTTTCTATGACCATGAGATCATGCAACTCACTGACACCGAAGGAGTACCTTGTGTGTATCAAACATCACAACATAACTGGGTGACTATAATGGTGCTCTACAGGTATCTCCGAGGGTGTCTGTTGGGTTGGCATGGATCAAGACTGGGATTTGTTACTCCGTGTGACGGACAGGTATCTCAGGGCCCACTCGGTAATACAACACCACAATAAGCCTTGCAAGCAATGTGACTAATTGTTAGTCACGTGATCTTACATTACGGAATGAGTAAAGAGACTTGCCGGTTACAGCACAATAAGCCCTGCAAGCAATGTGACTAATTGCTGTTTTCATGCATTTCATGATTTATTTTGAGCTATAACGAGCCTGAAATTGAAAAGCACTGCAAATGAACTCTGAAAAGGTTAAAAGTTGGCAGGGTATCATAATTTCACCCACATAGCATGTGCTAAAAAGTTGAGAGGGTCACGGGAAAAACTGGATGCACTTCGTGTACAAACTAGACAATCTCTTTCGAAGTATGAGATTTTTAGACGAAAACTTATTTGTTACAAAAGGATTTCAATTTATTAATCATATTTGAACTCAAGACTTTTTCTGCATTCAATGTGCACCATTTAAACCACATCATCCCATTTCAACCCTTTTCTGACTTCATTAGCTATCTTTCATGCATTTCATGATTTATTTTGAGCTATAACGACCCTAAAATTGAAAAGCACTGCAAATGAACTCTGAAAAGGTTGAAAGTTGGCATGGTATCATAATTTCACCCACATAGCATGTACTAAAAATTTGAGAGGGTCATGGGAAAAACTGGATCCACTTTGTGTACAAACTGGAGAATCTCTTTTAAAGTATGAGCGTTTTAAACAAAAACTCATTTGTTACAAAAGGATTTAAATTTATTAAACATATTTGAACTTAAGACTGTTTCTGCATTCAATGTGCACCATTCAAAGCCACATCATCCCATTTCAACCCTTTTCTGACTTCATCAACTATTTTTCATGCATTTAATGATTTATTTTGAGCTATAACGACCCTGAAATTGAAAAGCACTGCAAATGAACTCTAAAAAGGTTGAAAATTAGTATGCTATGTGGGTGAAATGATGATACCATGCCAAGTTTCAACCTTTTTAGAGATATCTCAGCACATACATCACAATGCTTCAGAGAACTTGCTCACATCATATTTAAACATGGACATAAATAGAAATAATAGTTCAGATATCCATTATAGAAAGTACTCGTCCGAATAGAGATATATAAAAGTACTCGTCCGGATCACATGAGACCCCCAAGCACTACATAATAATAGAGATACTCCCTCCATTCCTTTATATAAGGTGTACTTGTTTTTTGATAAAATTTTAGAATGTAAGGTGCATTTCTTCTAATTCCTCATAATTCTCTTGTTAGCCCTCCTAAAAAAAGGAAAGTATCTCTTTTTTTATTGCATGTATCTCTCCTTATAGTAAAAGAAGAAAACTATATTTTTGTCGATTGCATGTATCTGATACTTTTTTGGACTAATTGATTCACTTTTTACTAACAAACAAATTTGCTAAGGGTAATTTAGTCATAACATGTCTATAATTATGTGCCTTGGTCACCGTGCCGGAAATAATACACCTTACATAAAGGAACGGAGGGAGTATATAAAGTACTCGTCCGAATAGCTAGAGATCCCCAAGTCACTACTAGAAAAAGTCTTATCCCCAATATCTCTACTAGTGGCGCACCAAGATGGTGGTGCGCCACAGCTATATAGCAGTGACGCACCAGAATCAGGTGCGCCATTGCTATTTTTTACTAATGGCGCACCACATGAGCAGTGCGCCATTGTTCTATTTTTGGTCCATCCCCCACCAGACATAGCAATGGCGCATCATACCTAGGTGCACCACTGATATGCTACATAGTAGTGGCGCACCTAGGTGTGGTGCGTCGTTGCTATGTCTGGTGGGGGTGTGCCCGCGTGTGTGTGTGAGGTTAGTAATGGCGCACCCTCTCTGGTGCGCCATTGCTAACATAGCAATGGCGCACCAGAGAGGGTGCGCCATTACTAACGTCTCACACACACAAACACACACCAACACCCCCCCTCGTGGATCGCCTTTTAGGTTTTTTAAAAAATAAAAGAAAATGATAAAAGATTCAAAAAAAATTCAAAAAATAGATGCCCATGTGTTATGTGTTCTAGTTGTTAGGAAAATTAACAAACATGATTTTTTTTTTTGCAAAAGGCCGCCGTGTTTCGGTAAAATGGCCGTAACTTTTGCATACGACCTCCGATGAAAAAGGTTTTTATATGAAAAATCATCTACTCAAAAAGTTACATCCGAATTCAACGGGCTATGCCCGTTATCGATTTTCTAGAACCCTCAAAAACCTAACAGAAAAAAAGTTACGATGCTTTTAAGATCTGGAGGCAAAAAATTCGAAAAAACGTAATAAATAAATAAATTAGCAATGGCGCACTAGTGCATGGTGCGCCACTGCTATTTTCCCGCCTTCAAAATTCAAAAATATACAAAAATAAAAAACAAGTTAGCAATGACGCACCTTATGAATAATGCGCCACTACTATTTTCCCGCCTTCACAATTCAAAAAAAATCGAAAAAATAAAAAAATAGCAATGACGCATCAGTGAATAGTGCGCCACTACTATTTTCCTGCCTTCACAATTCAAAAAAATAGCAATGGCGCACGAGTGCATGGTGCGCCACTGCTAAGTTGGGACATAAGTTTAAAAGGGCCGGCCAGCTACTTACCCCTTCATTCTTCTGCTCCTCTCCTCCACTCCATCTCCTCCTCTCCTCCTCTCCTTCACTCCATCTCCAACTCTCCGGCGACCTCCTCCTCCTCACGGTGCTCCTCCTCTGGTGACCTCCTCCTCATGGTGCTCCTCCTCCGTCGACCTCTTCCTCACGATGCTCCTGCTCCGTCGACCTCCTCCTCCCTCTTCTCCTCCTCACGGTGCTCCTCCTTCCTCTCCTGCTAATGGTCCTCCTCCTCCTCCCTCATCTACTCGTCACGATGCTCCTCCTCCAGCGACCTCCTCCTCCCTCCTCTCCTCCTCACGGTGCTCCTCCTTCCTCTCCTCCTCTCCGGCGACCTCCTCCTCCCTCCTCTCCTGATCCTCACGGTCTCTCCTCCCTCCTCGCCTCCTCACGGTCTCTCCTCCCTCCTCCTCTACTTCTGGCCACATGTGGAGCTCCCCCGGCACAAAGAACGTACCAGATCCAGGTCGAGAACGTAATTTGAAAAAATTCAAGCAAAAAAAACAAGCAAAAAAACAAGCCAGATAGATTCAAATTCAAAAGTCAAAAATAGCAATGGCGCACGGTGAGGGTTAGACGATGCGCCACTACTATTTTCCCGCCTTCAAAATTCAAAAAGAAATCAAAAAAATTCAAAAAAGTTACCAGTGGCGCACCTGTAGCAATAGTAATGGCGCACTACAAGGTGCGCCACTGTTACCTGCAATACTAATGGTGCACCAGAAGTGTGCCATTAGTAGTTGTTACTAGTGGTGTGGTAATAGTGGCGCACCTATAGTGCGCCATTAATGGCTAAAATAGGTGTGCCACTAACAGCCCTTTTTCTAGTAGTGAGTAGTATATAATAATAGCTAGAGATTTAGCTAGAGATAGAAGTGTTCGCCGTTGTGAACACTACTCGTCCGAATCAGAATATCCCTGGCCCCAAACTCGTGGTGGTGGTGGTGCTTGATGTACTAGGTGCCGCTGCCCACAACTGATGATTCCAATCCTGCAGTACAACTCGTATGCAACGTACGCATCTATTGCTGCATACTCAATGTTGATACCGTCAAGTGAGGTCGTCTCCCACTTTTTGTGCTGATCCGGGGGCAATTTGGTCTTCATATCAGCGTACTGCTCGTCGATCACGGCGACTACCATATGAGCCATTGAAGTCCTCCTATGCTTAAGCCTGAATGTGTCTTGAAGATCAATGTGGCAGGCAGCTGGTATCTCAATACCGAAGCCGTGCCTCATCTTGAGCTTGTCATTCGTTATATCAATGCTAGCAAAACGTATGCCGCTGCAAAGGAAGTCCATGAGTACTGGACAGTGCTTGTCACTACTGCAACAACAAATTAAAATGGAACAAATGTTAAATACTGCTGCAACAATGTTAAATACTGGACAATGCTTTCCCATATGATTCAAATGGAACATATTGTTATCCTATGCAATTTTCATATCCTATGAATTGATCAAGAAAACCTAAATTAACTATGACATATATGTTCTCCCACGGTTTTGCCAATATGCAACAAGGAAAATTGTTTCACTACAACACAAGAGGAATTGATCTTCCGCATAGGATTCAAATGGAACATATATATTGCTATCCTATGCAATTTTCATATCCTATGAATTGATCAAGAAACCCTAATAAATTAACTATGCCATATATGTTCTCTCATGGTTTTGCCAATATATGCAACAAGAAAAATTGTTTCACTACAACACAAGAGGAATTGATCTTTCCCATATATAGGATTCAAAATGGAATATATATATTGCTATCCTATGCAATTTTCGTATCATATGAATTGATCAAGAAACCCTAAATTAACTATATGACATATATGTTCTCCCACGGTTTTGCCAATATATGCAACAAGGAAAATTGTTTCACTACAACACAAGAGGAATTGATCTTTCCCATAGGATTCAAATGGAACATATTGCTATCCTATGCAATTTTCATATCCTATAAATTGATCAAGAAACCCTATATTAACTATGACATATATGTTCTCCCACGGTTTTGCCAATATGCAACAAGGAAAATTCTTTCACTACAACTAAAAAATAATTGATTTTCCCCATAGGATTCAAATGGAGCATGTTGTTGTCCTATGCAATTTTCATAACCTATGAATTATTGATCAAAGAAAAGCCCCAAAACTTACCTTTCTCATTGGAAGAGCATGACATGTCTCTTGAAACAAGGTTGGATGACGGCAACATCTTTTTGATTGGCCGTGTACTCGAGATCAAGTCCCATGGACTTGTTTTCTTCCTTTGCCTCTTCAAGCCATCTCTCGAAATCGGAAAGAAAACGCGGCACCATGGCGCTTTCCTTCATGTAGACGACACGAAGTTTGGTCATGCTATGTGCGAGCACCTTCCGTAGCGAGTGATTGGATGATCCATGGTGGAAGATATGGGGGGAAGAAGAGAGGAGCGAGGGAGACAAACAGGGAATGGCTGCAGTTACTGTAGCAGTCACGAAAATGTAGCATTTCTCGTGTTTTCATCGCTCGAACCGCCGCAGGATGCGAACAGTTTGGGCCTTTAGTCCCGGTTTTAGCCACAAACCGGGACTAAAGGGGCTCGCACCAGGCGAACGGTTGCCACCACCCTTTTAGTCCCGGTTCGTGGCTCAAACCGGGACTAAAGGATCCAAGGGAACTGGGACAAAAGCCCTGGACTCACGAACCAGGACTGATGCACCCTTTGGTCCCGATTCGTAAGTGAACCGAGATTAATGCCCTTATCCTGGCCTCAACCGAAGCCCTGTTTTCTACTAGTGTAAAGTTAGCAATTAGTTCATCCCTAAATCTATTTGGAAGTAAAAACTGATTAATAGAGCTAAAACATCCAACTAAGAATTATTAGCATAAATAGATTTTAATGGCACCTTTTGAAGAGGAGTATATATAGCCGATGGTTAGCATACATATACAACGGAAAAATAATCCACTCTTGCAAATTTATCGACAGGAACAAAATAGGATTAATTAAGTGTTTCTCAGAAATAACCCTGTAATACTCCAGTGGTGCCTGGTTCAACAAAAATATAGTCTATTATACATTCGCGTGAAAATCGATCTCATTGGAGGCATTGTTTTCTAGACATGGACGTAGAACATCCTAGATACCTTCCAACGCATGTAATTTTGTTTCTCTTCTAACACCGAGTAGCATGATATTAGAAAATTAAATAAAAGAATTACAGAGAAACAATCGTGTTAGTATTCTCTCCAAAGAGCCGAAGTATTTTTCTTCGTTTCTATTGAAAATTCGACGTGGATATGTTTTTCTTCATTGGTTGCACATGGGGCTGAGATCTTTTTTTCTTGTACGTGATCGATTTTGGACATGGGGCTGATAACTTTTTTTGTGCGTGATCATTTTTTTAGATCAAGCCATCACGACCGTTTATATTTCATGCGAAAATAGGGATACATCGTTTTATAAAACGTCTATTAGGAACCCGGAGGCTCCGACTTCCAAGCAGTAACTTGGCAGCGGGTGTGGAGGACTCTTCTTTGTATATGTACAGGGTGTTTGTTTTTTCTTTTATTATTGTACGTGGGTGTTGAGGAGGTGTTTTACCTGATGGATTACTTATTTATTTTTGCACGATCGTTTTTTTTTTCATTTTTTGGAGCTTGGACGTGGCGTGGGGACTCCTTTTTGTACATGTACACAGTATATTTTTTCTTCAATTATTGGGCGTGCCGTTGAGAACTTTTTTTACGTGATGGATTTCATTTTTTCTATACTGATGTGGAGGACTCCTCTTTTTTACATGTACCTGGTGTTTTGTTTATAGATAGAGACGTGGCTTTTGGGGGGGGGGGTGTTGAGGACTCTTTTTTATTTATGTGAATGATTTCATTCTTTTCTTTAACTTTTTACTGAAGGACACGCGTGTCAAGGACTTCTCTTTCTACTCATAGATCTATTTCCTTTCAGTGTATGTATGTACGTGCTGATTTTATTTACATATAAATAAGTAAGCGTTGTTTTAATAGATCATAACCATTAAATTTCTAATCTAACGGCTAATCTAATCTTGGTGATGTGGTTTAACGTGGAAGCTCGCATGATGCATCCAATTAGTAATAAGAAGATACTCTATCATACAAAACCGGTTTGAACTACAAGATATGTTATGGTAACAACCGCACCATACACCGCACCATACATCATGTGTTTGACACCCTCCCTTAATCACAACTTCATGAAGTCGATATAATGCTTGAAGTCTTCAAAGCTTCGTATGGGCAAAGCCTTTGTCAATCCATCAGCGATTTGATCTCGAGAGTGTACAAAGCGAATGTCAAGTTGCTTCCTGGCAACTCTAGCATGAAAAACTGAATTTGCAGAAAGACAGGTAGCACCAAGATTGTCACACCACAGACATGGGACTTGAGTACTTTTCACACCAAGTTCCTTTAACATGGATTGAATCCATATGATCTCAGCTGTGACATTTGCTAAATCTTTGTATTCTGCTTCTATACTAAACTTGGAAACAGTAGCCTGCCTTCGTGCACACCATGATATCAAGTTAGGTCCAAAGAATACTGCAAAACCACCTGTTTAGCGCCTATCATCCAGACATCCTGTCCAATCAGAGTCAGACAATGCACTGACTAGAGTAGATAGTGATTTACTGAAATTTAGACCAGTACTCAAAGTGTTTTTAATATATCTGACTATACGTTTTGCAACAGTCAAATGAACAGCAGTGGGTGCATGGAGAAACTGGCATACTTTGTTTACAGCAAAGGAAATGTCTGCTTTGGTAAGAGTCAGATATTGAAGTGCACCTACCAAGCTTCTCTATTTTGTGCCATCCTCTTGATTCAAGAGTGTAGCCTCTATAAGAGATAGTTTTTCTGAACTAAATAATGGAGTAGGTGAGGGTTTACAACCTTGTAAACCAACCTTTTTTACCAGATCAGTAGCATATTTTCTTGGGAGAGATGAAGTCCATCCTTATGTTCCTTCAGTTCAATTCCAAGAAAATAGTGCAAGTCTCCAAGATCCTTTAGAGCAAAATCTGCACTCAAGTCCTTTAAGAGCCATGTGATTGCTTCATTTGATGAGCTTGTCACAATGATATCATCAACATATATGAGAACAAATATGCATGTGTTGGACTTGTAGTAGATAAACAACGAGGTGTCAGATTTAGAGGGAACAAAACCAAGTGCTTGTATTTTTTGATGCAGACGGGAGTACCATACCCTTTGAGCTTGCTTTAGCCCATATAGTGCTTTGTCAAGTTTGCATACATAAGAGGGAGCAGATTTACTTTCAAACCCAGGAGGTTGTTTCATGTACACTTCCTCCTCCAGAACACCATGAAGAAACGCGTTCTGTACATCCAGGCGTCAAAGACTCCAGCCCCTGGAGACAGCAATAGACAAGACAAGACTAATAGTGGGAGCTTTTACAACCAGACTAAAAGTGTCTTCATAGTCTATGCCATACCGTTGTTTGAAACCTTTTGCAACAAGCCTAGTCTTATAAAGGTCAATGGTTCCATCAGATCGTCGTTTAATTTTGAACACCCGCTTGCAATCAATGATATTTTTATCATTGAGGAACAAAGTGCCATGATTTTTTCTGTAGTGCCATGTACTCTTCATTCATGGCTTTCTTCCACTGTTCATCACGAAGTGCTTCTTAAAGGGTATGAGGTTCACTTGTAGAGCAGATCATACCATATTTGGTTATGTGCTTATAGTTAACAGGTTGTGTTACCCCTTGTTGAAGTCATGTACGCCGTGTGACATGCACAGAAGATCCTGGCTTGCCAGAAACTCCTGTTGTCGCGGATCCTGAGGCGGAATCAGGACCAGCAGCACAATCTGCGGCAGCGAAGCCTAAAAGAAACCATTTCGAGATTTTTAAGTGATCTAATCCTCGATGTGTATGCTAGATCTAACAGCTAGGATTATACATAGGCAGGGTGAGGGCGGGGGTTAGGGTTTGGCTCACTGAAGATCCTCTCCGGAATCTCGCTGAAAAGCACGAATGCAGCAACCCAATGCTCGGGAGTCGAGGTTCCCAGCATTCCAAGGAATTATAGGCCGTGCGGCGGGCATGGGTGAACACGATGGTTGACAACGATGACGATGGTGGCGTCAGGCAGGCTCAAGGGCGGCCGAGTCAACATCGGGGAGGATCGCGGGAGATACAACGGCTCGGGTGTTAACTTTGACCTCCAACGCATCGGTTCCTGAATGAGGTTGGGTCAGAAGACTTGCGAGAGCATGGCGAGGCTAACGGGCAAGATGCAAGGCCAAATGGGTGGTGAAGCTCAGTGGAGCAATAGTGATTGCAGAGTGAAGCTTTGGTCTTCGGCGAACTTGGTGTCACATAGGCCCTTGAGCTTGTCGGGGTTGTCAAGGGGCTTCGCCTTGGAGTGGCCGATCATCTGGAGTGTCTTGCTGGTCACGAAGGGGTCGGGTTTTGTCAGAATGGCACCGACGATCTCTCGGACGAGGCAAAGAGGTGACAGGTCATGTGGGCAGCCCTGCGACACTCTGTTGGAATTGGACAGGGGGTTTGAGAGAGGGGCTCGGGGCTATTTAACGAGCGGCTAGGCCAGTGTGGGCGTGCATGGAGGGCGCGAGAAGTGGGGGTAGTGGGCGCGACCATGCTCGGGTTGTGCACGCGTAGGACAGGCAACGGTTGTAGGAGGAGAATGAAGCTGGTAGGTGGGTCCAGCCTGTGTGTGAGAGGGGAGAGAGGGAGAGCACAGGCTGGATGTTAGGTTAGCTAGGCCAGCCCACGAGCTGGGTGGTTGGCTGGCCCCCTTTTTTATTTTGTTTTCTATTTTCCATTTCTGTTTTCGTTCTGCTCTCTATTTTTTGTTAAATAAATACATTTGAATTTTATTCAAAGAAAATAGTTTCTAAATTGTCTTGGGAATATTTATGAATTGGTGAACATTTCCAAAAAAATTGATCACCAAAATTTTCATTATATCTAGTGGGACTATTTGAATATTTGAATTTGCATTTTTTGATTTCTATTTTGTTTTAAATTTCCTAGAGTTTTACTTATAGTTTATTTGGACAAAATAAACTTTTTAAAACTTTGGTTCTCTCAAATAAAATAGGGCATAAATAATGTTAGGAAATTTCTTTCCTGCCCTAATGCGAATTTCGAAAAGAAATTTTGGGTGAGGCTTTCTTGGCTTTCCTTTGAATTCAATTGGTGGTTTGAATTCAATGTTGGACTTGTTAGCTTCAAAACCAAATACGTAGAGGTAATACATGCATGCATATGCTTATAGTTTCACAACCAAAATTTAGGGGAATTTGGGTTGTGAAAGACTAACCTCCTTAAGAGGAATCTCGTCCCCGACATTTGGCGTGGATATCAAATAGGTGCTAGTGGTTCTTCTTGAGCTCGTCTTCGCATTCCGAAGCAGCTTCTTATGTTGTGTGGTGATTCCATAATACCTTGCAAAATTTGTTCGTCTTGGATCGGATGTTTATTTCGAGAGTTTCCAAAATCCTAATGGGCTTCTCATTTTAAGTGAGGTCATCTCCTACCTGGACTTCTGTCAAGGATAGTGTGTCCTTCAATTGGGTCTCCATTGTGTCCGGGTGACATTTATTGAGCTGCGAGACGTGGAACACATCGTGTACGGACGAGAACTCTATTGGAAGTTTGAGTCGGTAGGCAATCTCACCGCTTGGGGAAAGTACCTTATATGGCCCGACAAATCTAGGTGCCAACTTTTCGTTAATGCTGAAACATCTCACTTTGCGTAGTGGTGAGACTCTAATGTATACCTTGTCTCCGACCTCACAGCTCACTTCCTTTATCTTAGCATCAACGTAACTCTTCTACCTGGACTGTGCTATCTTAAGACGGTCCTTAATCAATGTCAACTTATCTTCAGCATCCTAAATAATGTCACGTCCAAACAACCGTCGCTCTCCCACTCCATTCCATAGTAATGTGGTTCTACACTTCCTCTCATATAGTGCACCAAAAGGTGACATCTCAGTGCCGGCCTTGTAGTTGTTGTTATAGGAGAACTCTGCGTAGAGTAGGTTCTCGTCCCAACTAGAGCCATGGTCCAAAGCACAAGCTGTGAGCATATCCTCAAGCACTTGGTTATCTCTTTTGGTTTGACTGTCGGTTTGTGGGTGAAAAGTTGTGCTAAATTTCGATCGGGTTCCTGATGATTCGTGCAGATGCTCCCAAAACTTCGACATGAATTGGGTTCCTTTGTCAGATAGGATCTCTTATGGAACTCCGTGCTGGCTCACTATCGTGGTCATAAATATCTTGGGCATTTTGGCGTTGGTGTAGGTTGTCTTTATAGGTATGAAGTGTGCCACTTTGGTGAGGTGGTCCACTAATACTCATATCGAGTCGTAACCCAATTGTGTCCTCGGTAATCCGGTGATAAAATCCATTTCAATGTGATCCCATTTCCATTCTGCAGGTGGCAAGGGTTGCAAAAGTCCTGCAGGTTTTTGGTGCTCAGCTTTGACTCTACTACACATGTCACAAAACGCAACATGGTATGCAATATCCCTCTTCATTCTAGACCACCAGAATCTCTCCTTAAAATCCATGTACATCTTGGTGTTTCTGGGGTGAATGGAATAGGGTGAGTCGTGACCTTCTTGCATGATCACTTTCCTTACTTCAGGGTCATTAGGCGCACAAACTCGGTTCTCATACCACATCACTCCTTCGTCATCTTCATAGGTTTCTTTCGCCTTCGTCCTCAGTTTGGCCCTGATCTTGTCAATGTCGGGGTACTCTTTCTTCCCTTCCCCGGTTCTTTCTGTCAGCGTCGGCTAAACCTCAACGTTTGCCACATATCCTTTGAGAACGACCTCAATTATTAGATCTCTGAATGCCTAGCACAACTCCGACTGTCAAGCTATTGGCGTCGGCTTTGCGACTAAGCGCGTCAGTGACTGATACGTCTCCAACGCATCCATAATTTTTGATTGTTCCATGCTGATATGTTATCATTCTAGGATACTTTTTTGGTATTTGTTGACCAATTTATAATATTTTTGAGCACTAACCTATTAACCCAGTGCCTAGTACCAGTTGTTGTTTTCTGCATGTTTTGTACTTTTCAGGTTTATAGTACCAAACGAAGTTCAATTGCCATGAAACTTTTTGATGATTTTTTGGACCAAAATAAGACCTGGAAGCTTCGAAAGGAGACCAGGAGGCGCACGAGGGCTCCACCACTCATCAAGGCGCGCCCTGATATGTGGTGCCCCCTCGTGGCTCTCCTAACGTCCCTCTTTGGCCTACAAATTCTCTAATATCACAAAAACCCTATAGGAGGTCCCAAACACTATTTATGCCACGCGCAAGTATCTGTTTCGATGATAGCCCATCTAGAGCTTCGTTCTGGCACCCTGCTGGAGGGGGGGGGTCTATCACGGAGGGCCTCTTCATCAACCTTGCTACCCTCATGATGATGTGTGAGTATTTCACCATAGACCTATGGGTCCATAGGTAGTACGTAGATGGCAATCTCTCTCTCTTGATCTTCAATACAATGTTCATCGCAAATTTGCCTTGATCTATCCGATGTAATCCCTTTGTATGGTGCGTTTGTTGGGATCCGATGAATTGTGGGTTTATTTTCAGATTATTCATGAAAAGTATTTGAGTCAAACCTGATTACTATGATCCTTATTTGCATGATCATTATAGCTTTGTAATGCTCTACAATCTATTCAGATAGTTTGGCCAACTAGATTGATATTTCTTCGGTGGGAGTGGTGTGTTGTGGTAGATTTAACCTGGCGAGTTTCTATATCCCAGTGACAAAGTAGGGGAGAAGATACGTATTTGTGTTGATAATAGTAAGGATAAAATGATGGGGTTAATTCATATCGATTGAGTTTACTTTGTGTACGTCATGTGATTGTTCTTCAAGCATTACTCTGTTTTACTTAATACTTTAGATGCATGCTGGATAGCGGTCGATGAGTGGAGTAATAGTAATAGGTGGAGGCAGGAGTCGACCTATTTTCTTATGGACCTGATGCCTATATACACATGACCATTGCCGTGAAAATCGTATAGCTATCCGCTTTTCTATCAATTACCCAACAGTAATTTGTTTACCCACCATATGCTATTTCTATGAGAGATGCCACTAGAGAACACTATGGCCCCCGGGCCTATTCACTTATATATTTACAAACGCTACTATTACCTTGCTTCCATTTAGTTGCATTCATTTTATTTTTCAATTTACAATTATCTACACAACTCCCTTGCTTGCAAATAACGAGACAAAGGGGATTGACAACTCTCTTGCCAGCGTTGGGTGCAAGTTGTTTGTGTTGGGAGACGTAGTAGTAAATCAAAATTTTCCTACGTGTCACCAAGATCTATCTATGGAGAAACCAGCAATGAGTGGGGAGAGATTGTATCTTCATACCTTCGAAGATTGCTAAGCGGAAGTGTTACAAGAACGCGGTTGATGGTGTCGTACTCGCAGCGATTCAGATCGCGATGGATTCCGATCTAAGCGCCGAACAACGGCGCCTCCGCGTTTAACACACGTGCAACCCGGTGACGTCTCCTACGCCTTGATCCAGTAAGGAGGAAGGAGAGGTTAGGGAAGGGCTCCAACAGCAGCACGATGGCGTGGTGGTGGTGGTGTGGCAAGGTATTCCGGCAGGGCGTCGCCTAAGCGCTGCGGAGGAGGAAGAAGAGAGGTAGGGCTTTGCCGTGAGAGAGAGAGAGTTCAGATATCCCCTCAAAAGGCCAAAACCTCAAGTATATATAGTATGAGGGAGAGGGAGGGCTTCCTTGGCCCCTCCTCCAAAGAGGAGGGCTTCGGCCGAAGTGGGGATAGAGTCCACCTCCCACAAGGGAGGTGGATCTCCTCTTTTAAAACCCTTTGCCCTTTATCTCTAGATCTCCAGCCACATGGGCCTTTCTAGAAGGTCTTGGCCAGCCCACTAAGGGCTGGCACACCTCCTCTAAGGGCCCACAAAGTCCTATAGTCGTCACACCCCTCCCGAGGGTCCTCCGGCACCCTCCCGACACTCCCGGTACACTACCGATGAGCCCGAAAACTTTCCGGTGACCAAAATTGAACTTCCTATATATCAATATTTACCTACGGACCATTCCGGAGCTCCTCGTGATGTCCGGGATCTCATCCGGGACTCCTAACAACCTTAGGTAATCACGTATACCATTTCCCTATAACCCTAGCGTCATCGAACCTTAAGTGTGTAGACCCTACGGGTTCGGGAGACACATAGACATGACCGAGACAACTCTCCGGTCAATAACCAACAGCGGGATCTAGATACCCATGTTGGCTCCCACATGCTCCACGATGATTTCATCGGATGAACCACGATGTCGGGGATTCAATCAATCCCGTATACAATTCCCTTTGTCTATCGGTATGATACTTGCCCGAGATTCGATCGTCGGTATCTCTATACCTTGTTCAATCTCGTTACCGGCAAGTCTCTTTACTCATTCCGTAATACATCATCTCGTGACTAACTCCTTGGTCACATTGAGCTCATTATGATGATGTCTTACCGAGTGGTCCTAGAGATACCTCTCCATCACACGGAGTGACAAATCCCAGTCTCGATTCATGCCAACCCAACAGACACTTTCGGAGATACCCGTAGTGCACCTTTATAGCCACCCAGTTACGTTGTGACGTTTGGCACACCCAAAGCATTCCTACATTATCCGGGAGTTGCACAATCTCATGGTCTAAGGAAATGATACTTGACATTGAAAAGCTTTAACAAACGAACTACACGATCTAGTGCTATGATTAGGATTGGGTCTTGTCCATCACATCATTCTCCTAATGATGTGATCCCGTTATCAATGACATCCAATGTCCATGGTGATGAAACTGTGACCATCTATTGATCAACGAGCTAGTCAACTAGAGGCTCACTAGGGACATGTTGTGGTCTATGTATTCACACATGTATTATGGTTTCCGGTTAACACAATTATAGCATGAACAATAGACAATTATCATGAACAAGGAAATACCAAAATAACCATTTTATTATTGCCTCTAGGGCATATTTCCAACAGTCTCCCACTTGCACTAGAGTCAATAATCTAGTTACATTGTGATGAATCGTACACCCATAGCATTCTGGTGTTGATCATGTTTTTCTCGTGAGAGAGGTTTAGTCAACGGATCTGCGACATTCAGATCTGTATGCACTTTACAAATATCTATATCTCCCTCCTGAATGTAATCATGGATGGAGTTGAAGCAGCGCTTGATGTGTATTGTCTTCTTGTGAAACCTGGGCTCCTTTGCAAGGGCAATAGCTCCAGTGTTGTCACAGAATAGTCATCGGGCCCGACGCACTTGGAATTACTCCTAGGTCGGTGATGAACTCCTTCATCCAGACTCCTTCCTTTGCTGCTTCCGAAGCAGCTTGTACTCCGCTTCACATGTAGATGCCACCACGACGCTTTGCTTGCTGCTGCACCAGCTTACTGCCCCTCCGTTCAAAATATACAAATATCCGGTTTGCGACTTGGAGTCGTCCGGATCTGTGTTGAAGCTAGCATCGACGTAACCCTTTACGACGAGCTCTTCGGCACCTCCATATACGAGAAACATGTCCTTTGTCCTTTTCAGGTACTTCAGGATGTTCTTGACCGCTGTCCAGTGTTCCGCTTCGGGATCACTTTGGTACCTCCCTACCAAACTTATGGCAAGGTTCACATCAGGTCTGGTAAACAGCATGGCATACATAATAGAGCCTATGGCTGAAGCATAGGGGATGACACTCATCTCTTCTCTATCCTTTGCCGCGGTCGGGCATTGAGTCGTACTCAATCTCACACCTTGTAACACAGGCAAGAATCCCTTCTTGGACTGAACCATATTGAACTTCTTCAATATCTTTTCAAGGTATGTGCTTTGTGAAAGACCTATGAGGCGTCTCGATCTATCTCTATAGATCTTAATACCTAATATGTAAGCAGCTTCTCCAAGGTCCTTCATTGAAAAACACTTATTCAAGTAGGCCTTTACACTTTCCAAGTGTTCTATATCATTTCCCATTATCAGTATGCCATCCACATATAATACGAGAAATGCTACAGAGCTCCCACTCACTTTCTTGTAAATACAGGGTTCTCCATAAACCTGTACAAACCCAAGCGCTTTAATCACTTCATTAAAGCGAATGTTCCAACTCCGAGATGCTTGCACTAGCCCATAGATGGAGCGCTGGAGCTTGCATACCTTGTTAGCATCTTTAGGATCGACAAAACCTTCCGGCTGCATCATATAGAGTTCTTCCTTGAGGAAGCCATTAAGGAATGCCGTTTTGACGTCCATTTGCCAGATCTCATAATCATAAAATGCGGCAATTGCTAACATGATTCGGACAGACTTCAGCATCGCTACGGGTGAGAAAGTCTCATTGTAGTCAACTTCTTGAACTTGTCGATAACCCTTAGCGACAAGCCAAGCCTTATAGATGGTCACATTACCATCCGTGTCAGTCTTCTTCTTAAAGATCCATTTATATTCAATGGCTCGCATATCATCAGGCAACTCCACCAAAGTCCATACTTTGTTCTCATACATGGATCCTATCTCGGATTTCATGGCTTCAAGCCATTTGTTGGAATCCGGGCCCGCCATCGCTTCTTCATAGTTCGAAGGTTCACCGTTGTCTAACACCATGATCTCTAGGATAGGGTTGCCGTACCACTCTGGTGCGGAACGTGTCCTAGTGGACCTTCGACGTTCAATAATAACTTGATCTGAAGTTTCATGATCATCATCATTAACTTCCTCTCTGGCCGGTGTAGGCTCCACAGAAACAACTTCCTATGCTGCGCTACTCTCCGGTTCGAGTGGAGGTACAATTACCTCATCAAGTTCTATTTTCCTCCCACTTACTTCTTTCGAGAGAAACTCTTTCTCGAGAAAGGATCCATTCTTGGAAACAAAGACTTTGCCCTCGGATCATAGGTAGAAGGTATACCCAATAGTCTCTTTGGGATATCCTATGAAGACGCACCTTTCCGCTTTGGGTTCGAGCTTCTGAGGTTGAAGCTTCTTCACATAAGAATCGCATCCCCAAACTTTTAGAAACGACAGCTTAGGTTTCTTTCCAAACCATAATTCATATAGTGTCGTCTCAACGGATTTTGACGGTGCCCTATTTAAAGTGAATGCGGCAGTCTCTAATGCATATCTCCAAAATGATATCGGTAAGTCGGTAAGAGGCATCATAGATCGTACCATATCTAATAGAGTGCGATTACGATGTTCAGACACACCATTTCGCTGAGGTGCGCCAGGTGGCGTGAGTTGTGAAACAATTCCACATTTCCTTAGGTGCGTGCCAAACTCGTGACTTAAATATTCTCCACCACGATCAGATCGTAGGCACTTTATTTTCCTGTCACGTTGATTCTCTACCTCACTCTGAAATTCCTTGAACCTTTCAAAAGTTTCAGACTTATGTTTCATTAAGTAGACATATCCATATCTACTCAAGTCATCAGTGAGGGTGAGAACATAACGGTAGCCACCACGAGCCTCGACACTCATTGGACCGCATACATCAGTATGTATTATTTCCAACAAGTCAGTTGCTCGCTCCATTGTTCCGGAGAACGGAGTCTTAGTCATCTTGCCCATGAGGCATGGTTTGCATGTGTCAAATGATTCGAAATCAAGAGACTCCAAAAGTCCATCAGTATGGAGCTTCTTCATACGTTTGACACCAATATGACCAAGGCGGCAGTGCCACATGTAAGTGGGACTATCATTATCAACCTTACACTTTTTGGTACTCACACTATGGACATGTGTAACATCACATTCGAGATTCATCAAAAATAAACCATTGACCAGCGAGGCATGACCATAAAACATTTCTCTCATATAAATAGAACAACCATTATTCTCAGATTTAAATGAGTAGCCATCTCGCATCAAGCAAGATCCAGATACAATGTTCATGCTCAAAGCTGGTACTAAATAACAATTATTAAGGTTTAACACTAATCCTGAAGGTAGATGTAGAGGTAGCGCGCCGACGGCGATCACATCGACCTTGGAACCATTCCCAACGCGCATCGTCACCTCGTCCTTGGCCAGCCTTCGCTTATTCCGCAGCTCCTGCTTGGAGTTACAAATGTGAGCAATTGCACTGGTATCAAATACCCAGGAGCTACTACGAGCGCTGTTTAGGTACACATCAATAACAAGTATATCACATATACCTTTAATGTTGCCGTCCTTCTTATCCGCTAAGTACTTGGGGCAGTTCCGCTTCCAATGACCGGTACCCTTGCAATTAAAGCACCTAGTCTCAGGCTTGGGTCCTTGCTTGTTCTTCTTCTTCCCGGAAACTTGCTTACCGGGCGCGGCAACAGCTTTGCCGTCCTTCTTGAAGTTACCCTTGCCTTTCTTGAAACTAGTGGTCTTATTCACCATCAACACTTGATGCTCCTTTTTGATCTCGACCTCTGCTGATTTCAGCATCGAGTACAACTCAGGAATGGACTTCTCCATCCCTTTCATGTTGTAGTTCATCACAAAGCTCTTGTAGCTAGGTGGAAGCGACTGGAGGATTCTGGCAATGACCGAGTCATCTGGGAGATTAACTCCCAGCTGAGTCAAGCGGTTGTGTAGCCCAGACATCTTGAGGATGTGCTCATTGACATAACTATTCTCCTCCATCTTACAGCTGAAGAAATTGTCGGAGACGTCATATCTCTTGACCCGGGCATGAGCTTGGAAAACCAGTTTCAGCTCTTGGAACATCTCATATGCTCCGTGTTGCTCAAAACACTTTTGGAGCCCCGGTTCTAAACTGTAAAACATGCCGCACTGAACAATGGAGTAATCATCGCAGCGAGAATGCCAAGCGTTCGCAATGTCTGGCTCTGCTGGGAGAAGGGGTGGGTCACCTAGTGGTGCATCAAGGACATACAATTTCTTGGAAGCTATGAGGATGATCCTCAAGCCACGGACCTAGTCCGCATAGTTGCTTCCATCATCTTTCAGCTTGGTTTTCTCTAGGAACGCGTTGAAATTTAGGGTGACATTCGCGTTGGCCATTGGATCTACAATATAGATTGTAAAGATAATTTTAGACTAAGTTCATGATAATTAAGTTCACATAATCAAATTATTTAATGAACTCCCACTTAGATAGACATATCTCTAGTCATCCAAGTGACACATGATCCATGTCAACTAGCCCGTGTCGGATCGTCACGTGAGACGGACTAGTCATCCATGGTGAACGTCTCCATGTTGATCGTATCTTCCATACGACTCATGTTTGACCTTTTGGTCTTTCGTGTTTCGAGGCCATGTCTGTACATGCTAGGCTCGTCAAGTCAACCTAAGTGTTTCGCGTGTGTAAATCTGGCTTACACCCGTTGTATGCGAACGTTAGAACCTATCACACCCGATCATCACGTGGTGCTTCAGAACAACGATCCTTAGCAACAGTGCACAGTTAGGGTGAACACTTCTCTTGAAATTTTAGTGAGAGATCATCTTATTTACTACCGTCGTTTTAGGCAAATAAGATGTAAACATGATAAACATCACATGCAATCAATATAGTGACATGATATGGCCATTATCATCTTGCTCCTTTGATCTTCATCTTCGGGGCACCATGATCATCATTGTCACCGGCACGACACTATGATCTCCATCACCATTTCTTCATGAAGTTGTCTCGCCAACTATTACTTCTACTACTATGGCTAACGTTTAGCAATAAAGTAAAGTAATTACATGGCGTTTATGATTGACACGCAGGTCATACAATAAAATAAGACAACTCCTATGGCTCCTGCTGGTTGTCATACTCATCGACATGCAAGTCGTGAATCCTATTACAAGAACATGATCAAGCTCATACATCACAATGCATCACATCACATCCTTTGGCCATATCACATCACAAGGCATATGCTGCAAAAACAAGTTAGACGTCCTCTAATTTGTAGTTGCAAGTTTTTACGTGGCTGCTATAGGTTACTAGCAAGAATGTTTCTTACCTACGTCAAAACCACAACGTGATATGACAATTGCTATTTACCCTTCATAAGGACCCTTTTCATTGAATCCAATCCGACTAAGGTGGGAGAGACAGACACCCGCTAGCCACCTTATGCAACAAGTGCATGTTAGGCGGTGGAACCAGTCTCACGTAAGCGTACGTGTAAAGTCGGTCCGGGCCGCTTCATCCCACAATACCGCCGAATCAAGATAAGACTAGTAGTGGTAAGAAAATTAAGAAAATCGACACCACAACTGCTTTGTGTTCTACTCGTGCATAGATTCTACGCATAGACCTAGCTCATGATGCCACTGTTGGGAGACGTAGTAGTAAATCAAAATTTTCCTACGTGTCACCAAGATCTATCTATGGAGAAACCAGCAACGAGTGGGGAGAGATTGCATCTTCATACCTTTGAAGATCGCTAAGCGGAAGCGTTACAAGAACGCGGTTGATGGAGTCGTACTCGCAGCGATTCAGATCGTGGTGGATTCCGATCTAAGCGCCGAACAACGGCGCCTCCGCGTTCAACACACGTGCATCCTGGTGACGTCTCCTACGCCTTGATCCAGCAAGGAGGAAGGAGAGGTTAGGGAAGGGCTCCAACAGCAGCACGACGGTGTGGTGGTGGTGGAGTAGCAAGGTATTCCGGTAGGGCTTAGCCTAAGCGCTGTGGAGGAGGAAGAAGAGAGGTAGGGCTTTGCCGTGAGAGAGAGAGTTCAGATCTCCCCTCAAAAGGCCAAAACCTCAAGTATATATAGGAGGAGGGAGAGGGATGGCTGCCTTGGACCCTCCTCCAAAGAGGAGGGCTTCGGCCGAAGTGGGGATAGAGTCCACCTCCCACAAGGGAGGTGGATCTCCTCTTTTAAAACCCTTTGCCCTTTATCTCCAGATCTCCAGCCGCATGGGACTTTCTAAAAGGTCTTGGCCAGTCCACTAAGGGCTGGCACACCTCCTCTAAGGTCCCATAAAGTCCTATGGTCCTCACACCCCTCCCGGGGGTCCTTCGGCACCCTCCCGACACTCCCGGTACACTACTGATGAGCCCGAAAACTTTCCGGTGACCAAAACTGGACTTCCTATATATCAATCTTTACCTCCGGACCATTCCGTAGCTCCTCATGACGCCCGGGATCTCGTCCGGGACTCCGAACAACCTTCAGTAATCACATATACCATTTCCCTATAACCCTAGCGTCATCGAACCTTAAGTGTGTAGACCCTACGGGTTCGGGAGACACGTAGACATGACCGAGACAACTCTCCGGTCAATAACCAACAGTGGGATCTGTATACCCATGTTGGCTCCCACATGCTCCATGATGATTTCATCGGATGAACCACGATGTCGGGGATTCAATCAATCCCGTATACAATTCCCTTTGTCTATCGGTATGATAGTTGCCCGAGATTCGATCGTCGGTATCTCTATACCTTGTTCAATCTCGTTACCGGCAAGTCTCTTTACTCGTTCCGTAATACATCATCCCATGACTAACTCCTTGGTCACATTGAGCTCATTATGATGATGTCTTACCGAGTGGGCCCAGAGATACCTCTCCGTCACACGGAGTGACAAATCCCAGTCTCGATTCGTGCCAACCCAATAGACACTTTCGGATATACCCGTAGTGCACCTTTATAGCCACCCGGTTATGTTGTGACGTTTGGCACACCCAAAGCATTCCTACGGTATCCGGGATTTGCACAATCTCATGGTCTAAGGAAACGATACTTGACATTGAAAAGCTTTAGCAAACGAACTACACGATCTAGTGCTATGTTTAGGATTGGGTCTTGTCCATCACATCATTCTCCTAATGATGTGATCCCGTTATCAACGACTTCCAATGTCCATGGTCATGAAACCGTGACCATCTATTGATCAACGAGCTAGTCAACTAGAGGCTCACTAGGGACATGTTGTGGTCTATGTATTCACACATGTATTATGGTTTCCGGTTAACACAATTATAGCATGAACAATAGACAATTATCATGAACAAGGAAATACAATAATAACCATTTTATTATTGCCTCTAGGGCATATTTGCAACAGTTTGCTCTTTTGTGTGTAGCTGGTGAAGACGGTTTAGGATTGGTATTCCTATTGGTTCGATAAACCTTGGTTTCATAAATGAGGGAAATACTTACCCACATTGTGTTGCGGTAACCCGTTCCTCTTCACGGAAAACCCAACGCAGATCACAAGTATTGGGAAGGATTTCTTGTGCCATTGCCGGGGAATATCATCACCAACTATCATGTACCTTCCCACAAATTATCATTCACTTGTTCTTCTTTTTATTTGCTGTTATATTTACTTTTTCTCATAAAAAACAAAAATGCAAACATATTTATCTTTGCTTGTTACTAGTTTTCTTGCTTGAAGTCATGGCTAGTTCTTCCTTTGTTCGATGTTGTTAACTTTAAATGAAGGGAATGAGAAAGTTTGAAAGATGCATGGTATAGGATTTTCCACGCTCAAAATAAAGCAACTAATAAGTTATCCACCACTACTTTGCTTCATAATTTCTATGTTTGTGTGACAACCTGGTATAGGTTTGTCCTTGACACCATCAGCGGTGGGAACTTCTTTATGTGACACACCTTGGATGCTTATAATGCAATTGAAAATCTTGTTGGAACACCACCCATTATCGTTAATGAAACCAATTTAACCTTGGAACATGTTATGCTATTGAAACGAAAATGATCACTAGTGAACCAATTGAGGATTTAGATAAAAAACTTCATAATCCTATCACTCAATTTGGATCATGGGTAGGAATGACTTTGAAAACTTTAAAGGAAAAGGACACTATTATTGATAAGAGGGTAGAACAAGGTTTGAGTAGAATTGATAAAATGGAGGAGGTCATTGGCAAAGTAGGCTCCGCTTTTATGCCATCTAAAACTAATGCTAGTACCTCACAAAACAAAAGTCCCAAGTTCATATACATTCCTAAGAGCATTAGTACACCTCCTTCCAAAAGAAACAGAGATCTCAAAATGATTAGTGTTCATACCAATTTTGTAAACTTGATAAAAGATCCCATTTTCAAGCCTCCCATTGTTCTTATTAATCATAGTTGTGTTATTGAGGAGCTTGATGTCAAAGATGACGAACTATGCATTCTGCCTAGCTAGGGGCATAAAACAATAGCGCTTGTTGGAAGGCAACCCAATAGTTATCTTTATTTTTTTCTTTTTACCTTCTATTAGTTTGTGATAATATGATTATTGCCTCTATAATTTTTTTATGTTTTAATTAGTGTTTGTGTCAAGTAAATCCTTTGGGATGACTCACAAGATGAGTAGGGATGATGCTGAAACAAAACATAAACTTTTGACTCCAGTATAGGAATTTTAATTTTTTACTGGAGCGTGGCAATGATCTGATATTTTACACAGTATTCATATATAAATTATCCACTTTTTCCTAATTATTCAAAACAATTAGAGTTTCAGAAGTATAGGCTCTTTACAGATTGCTACAGACTGTTCTGTTTTAGATAGATTCTGTGTTGTGTGCATAGTTTACTTGTTATTATGCTATGGATTGTATTTGGGGGTATAAGCCATGGATAAGTTACCCTACAGTACCTATTATGCAAAAATTAAATAAGAATCAATTTATAAGAATACCTAAAGTATTCAATATGTTGCTTATACTAACGGATCTCACAAAGTTTTGTTGAGTTTTGTGTGATTGAAGTTTTCAAGTTTTGGGTGTTATCACGATGGACCACGGAATAAGGAGTAGCAAGATGCTAAGCTTGGGGATGCCATAGTCACCCCAAGATAGTATTCTAAGGAATACTCAAGTGTCTAAGCTTGGGGATGCCCCGGAAGTCATCCCCTCTTTCGTCTCAAGCCATTAGTATGTCACTTGGAGCTACATTTTTATTCATCACATGATATGAGTTTTTTCTTGGAGCATCGCTTGCTTTTGTTTGCTTTTACTTTCAGTTTTCCACAATCATCGTTTGCTGGACACACCTATTTGAGAGAGACACGCCTTCATCATAATTTGCTAGAATCCTCTATGTGCTTCACTTATAACTTTTGAGCTTGGCAGTTGCTCTAGTACTTCACTTATATCTTTTTTAGCACGGTGGCGTGTAAATTATACAAAAATAATATGCTCTCGCTTTTCACTTATATTTGTTTGAGAGTTAATGAATAGTAATGGTAATTTGCATGGGTCATAAGACTAGTCCAAAAATAATAGGTATTCAATGAGTGATAATCAAAACTATCATGTAGCACATATAGAGAAATTGTGGGTTAATAACATTGATGTGGTAATATGAAAAAGGTGTGAGTTCATAATTATTGATTCATAGAAGTGTCGATATTAAGAGGTGTTAACTTGTTGTTCATCTTAATATTAAAGAGGCATGGTGATGATGTGTGAGCATTTCTATTCCTCGTTAAATTCCTAGTGTTGTTTCGAGTCAGGGGCGCGCGATGGTTAACTCCTCCCACCCTCCTCCCTCGAGGTAAACCTATGCATGGACAACCCGACCCGAGCCTGGCCCAAAAAACCCAGGCTTCAGGCTTGGCATTCAGGCCGGGCTCAGGCTTCATTTTCCAGCCTGAAAGATAGTTCGGGCCGGGCTCATGCTTCTCTTTTTAAGGATTTTGGGCCGGGCTTTCGGGATTTGGGCGAGGCTTACATGTGCAAACAATAAAAAATATCAATCAGCCCGGGCTTTTGGGTTTCAGGTCGGGCTTCGAGCCGGATGGGGCTTGAAAAAATAGTGCATTTCGGGCTTCGGGCCGGATTCAGGCTTGCATTTTTTTGGGCTTTGCAAAGCTCGGCCCGAACCCAACCCGGCTCGAGCAATGATTAGGTCTACCTCGGGGCATGCGAGTAGTACTTTGGTTTATGATAAAATGAATAAAACTTTGCAATAAGTATATGAGTTCTTTATGACTAATGTGATACCATGGACATACGCATTTTCACCTTCTCATATTTGCTAGATTCTTCCGTATCGTGCATAGCCCATTCTCACCTCGAGGGTCGGTGCAACTTTCATCGGTGCATCTAAACCCCGTGACATGATATGCTCTGTTGCGCATAAGCCTCATTATATCTTGCTCAAAACAGACACCATACCTACCTATCATGGCATTTCCATATCCATTTTGAGATATATTGCCATGCAAATTCCATCGTCACTTCACATGACTAGTTCGTTCATCATCATATTGCTCTGCATGATCATATAGAGCTGACATAGTATTTGTGGCAAAGACACCGTTCATCATGTTTTTGATACATGTTGTGCTAGATCTTTCACATCCTGGTACACTGCCAAAGGCATTCATATAGAGTCATATCGTCCTGTAAGTAAATAAAAGTGTGATGATCATCCTTATTAGAGCATTGTACCAGTGAGGAAAGAATCATGGAGACTATGATTCCCCCACAAGTCGGGATGAGACTCCGGACAAAATGAAAAATGGGGGAGGCCAAATATATATATATATATAAATGGGGGAGGACAAAGAAGAAAAGAAAAAAAGAAAATCCCACCATGAAAGAAATGAGAGAAAAAGAGAGAAGGGACTTTTCTACTATCCTTTACCACACATGTGCCTCAGAGTGGCACCACGTTATTCATATAGAGAGTCTCCTATTGACGAGGATATGTACCTAGGGTAGGGTCCTAGCCTAACCTACATACTCTACCTAAGGACACTACATTGGAGGACTTGAAGATCACCAATAAGCTTCCGACTCACTCGACAGGCAATCCACTCGGAGACTTCTTCCTCCACTCGAGAGTCATCTGTCACTTGGAAGACCTCACTTCTAGTCGATGCCAGAAGACCATAAGCCACCCTCAGGAGGCCAAGAGGCAGGCATTAGGCCAATCGCCATTAGTAGCATTTATTATGTACGTTACCAGTAATGCTATTCTTTATACCCACGATCGGACCCTTGGATGCCTGGCAATTATGAGGGGCAGTGAACTCTATATAAGCCTCCCCTCCCCTTTGGCACAAGGGTTCGCAACCACTATAATCTCAACATTCCACACGACAAAGCTCCCAAGCACTAAGACGTAGGGTTGTTACCTCCATGAGAGGGGCCTGACCTCATACATTCGTGTGTACACCCTCGCCGTAGCTAGGACTCTGCCCTCTCCTTTCGTACCCCTACCTTCTACTGTCAGGCTCGTTCCCACGACAGTTGGTGCCCACCGTGGGGAAGGCGTCTAAGCGACTTCCGGCGAGGTTGCGTTTTTCATCCTTCGACATGTCTTCCGGCGGTGTTTTTGCTCTGGGCCACGAGATCCGTTTCGGAGCACTCACCTTCATTGCCGACGATTCGACATGGCTTCATAAAGCGCCTCTCGACGTCGAGGCATTCCCGGGCCGTGGGGCCATGCATTTTCGCGTGAGTCCCTACGGCGTGCTGCTGCATCAACCATCGACTCTGTACTCATTGATTCCCCTCGCTGATCGTCGTCGCAAGCGATTCGGTCACTCACGACTCCAGCGCTGGGTCAGGCACGCAGCGGCACGCCAAACTTCTCCGGAGATTGCAGCGCTCGAGCCTGCCGAGTCCCTTCATGGCGTGTTCGGGTCGGATTCCGATCCGTCCGATGTTCCTTTCGAGTGCGAGAGCTGAGATCCTGTGGTAGAGGTCATAATGGCAGGCTCCCATCAAAGCCCGCCACCTGGCTTTGGCCACAGCAAGCGCGATGCTGGCGGCCCGTCGAGTGAACAACCGCGTCATGATGGTGAAGTCCTCCATGCTCCCATCATCGGTATGTCCGCTGAGGCCCAGGCTTTGGAGGCCATGTGTATTCAGCTGGAAGAGCTCGAGAGGGAACTCGACAAGCGCGCTCGCCAGTGCCCACCAGTTTCCGGTCGACGTCAGCGATAGTTGTTTCCGACTGGATCTCATAACAATGTTGAGGTATATCATACTCCTGTGTTGAATGTTGCAGCTGCTGCTAGGATAGTAGATTCTATTCAGCCATCGCGGTCAGAGGTTGGAAGAGGGTTGATTGTTGGGGAACGTTGCATGGGAAACAAAAATTTTCCGACGCACACGTAGATCTATCCATGGTGATGAGGATCTATGAGAGGGAGAGTGGATCTACGTACCCTTGTAGATCGCTAAGAAGGAAGCGTTAAGAAACGCGGTTGGTGTAGTCGAACGTCTTCGCGATCCAAATCGCCATGCGTCCCGCGATCCAATCATGATCCGTCCCGCGATCCAATCGCGATCCATCCCATGAACTTGATCACGATCCGTCCCACGAACTTGATCACGATCCATCCCACGAGCTTGATCACGATCCTTCCGATCTAGCGCCGAACGGATGGCACCTCCACATTCAGCACACGTACATCTTGATGACGATCTCCGCCGTCTTGATCCAGCAAGAGAGAGCGTAGAGGTAGAAGAGTTCTCCGGCAGCATGACGGTGCTCCAGCGATGGTGGTGAAGCAATTCCGGCAGGGCTTCACCTAAGCACTACAGAAATCCGATCTAGAGGAGAAACTATGCACTGGAGGAACGGGTAGCACGTGGCTGAAAAAACTAGTGCAAAACCCTAAAACCCACCAGTGTGCACTTTGCAAATATTTATGTCCTTCTCCTCGATGTAATCACGCATGGAGTTGAAGCGTCGCTTTATGTGTCTGGTCCTCTTGTGAAACCTTGGTTCCTTGGCCAGAGCAATGGCACCAGTGTTGTCACAGAACAGATTCATTGGATTCAGTGCACTGGGCACTACTCCAAGATCTGTCATGAACTGCTTCAGCCAGACACCTTCCTTAGCCGCCTCCGAGGCTGTGATGTACTCTGCTTCACATGTAGAATCGGCTACCACGCTTTGCTTGGAACTGCACCAGCTTACCGCTCCCCTGTTAAGAATAAATACGTATCCGGTTTGTGACTTAAAGTCATCCGGATCAGTGTCAACGCTTGCATCGACGTAACCTTTTACGATGAGCTCTTCATCACCTCCATAAACGAGAAACATTTCCTTAGTCCTTTTTAAGTACTTAAGGATATTCTTGACCGCTGCCCAGTGTTCCATTCCAGGATCACTTTGAAACCATCCGGCCATACTTATGGCAAGGCTGACATCTGGTCTTGTGCACATCATTGCATACAAGATAGAGCCTATGGCTGAAGCATAGGGGATGACACTCATCTTTTCTCTATCTTCTGCAGTCACTGGGCATTAAGTCTTACTCAACTTCACACCTTGTAACACAGGCAAGAACCCCTTCTTGGACCGATCCATTTTGAACTTCTTCAAAACTTTATCAAGGTATGTGCTATATGAAAGTGCTATTAAGCGTCTCGATCTATCTCTATAGATCTTAATGCCTAGTATGAAAGCAGCTTCTCCTAGGTCCTTCATTGAAAAACTCTTGTTCAAATATTCCTTCACGCTTTCCAGCATTTCTATATTGTTTCCAATCAGCAATATGTCATCCACATATAATATTAGAAATGCTATAGAGATCCCACTCACTTTCTTGTAAATACAAGCTTCTCCATAAACTTGGATAAACTCAAACGCTTTGATCACCTCATCAAAACGCTTATTCCAACTCCAAGATGCTTGCACCAGCCCATAAATGGATCGCTTGAGTTTGCAAACTTTGTCAGCATTCTGTGGATCGACAAACCTTCGGGTTGCATCATATACAACTCTTCCTCAAGGAAACCGTTGAGGAATGTTGTTTTGACATCCATCTGTCAAATTTCATAGTCGAAATAAGCAGCTATTGCCAACATGATTCTGACAGACTTAAGCATCGCTGCGGGTGAGAAGGTCTCATCGTAGTCAACTGCTTAAACTTGTGAAAAACCCTTTGCCACAAGTCGAGCTTTATAGACGGTGACATTATCGTCCGCATCTGTCTTCTTCTTAAAGATCCATTTGTTCTGAATGGCCTTTCACCCTTCAGGTAATACTTACAAAGTCCATACTTTGTTTTCATACATGGATCCCATCTCGGATTTCATGGCCTCTAACCATTTCTCGGAATCCAGGCCCATCACTGCTCCTCCATAGCTCGTAGGTTCATTGTTGTCCAACAACATGACCTCCAAGACAGGGTTGCCGTACTACTCAGCAGTAGTACGCGGCCTTGTCGACCTATGAGGTTCAATAGTACCTTGACCCGAAGCTTCATGATCATTATCATTAACTTCCTCTTCTACTGTCGTAGGTTCCACAGAAACATCTTTCTACGCTGCGCTACTTTCTGGTTGAAGTAAAGGTTCAATAACCTCATCAAGCTCTATTTTCCTCCCAATCAATTCTTTCGAGAGAAACTCTTTCTCAAGAAATGTTCCGTTCTTAGCGACAAACACTTTGCCTTCGGATCTGAGATAGAAGGTGTACCCGACTGTCTCTTTCGGGTATCCTATGAAGACGCATTTTCCGCTTTGGGTTCCAGCTTTTCAGGCTGAAGCTTTTTGACATAAGCATCACATCCCCAAACTTTAAGAAATGACAACTTTGGCCTCTTGCCAAACCACAGTTCATCTGGCGTCGTCTCAATGGATTTTGATGGTGCCCTATTTAAAGTGAATGCAGCTGTCTCTAATGCATAACCCCAAAACGATAGTGGCAAATCAGCAAGAGACATCATAGAACGCACCATATCTAATAAGGTTCGATTACGACGTTCGGACACACCATTACGTGTGGTGTTCTGGGCGGTGTCAACTGTGAAACAATTCCACACTATCTTAAGTGACTGTCAAACTCATAACTCAGATATTCACCTCCTCGATCAGATCGCAGGAATTTAATCTTCTTGTTACGATGATTCTCAACTTCACTCTGAAATTTCTTGAACTTTTCAAACGTTTCGGACTTGTGTTTCATGAAGTAAATATACCCATATCTACTTAATTCATCAGTGAAGGTGAGAAAATAACGATATCCACCACGCGTTGTAACATTCATTGGACTGCACACATCAGTATGTATGATTTCCAATAAGTCACTCGCCCGTTCCATTGTTCCAAAGAATGGTGTTTTAGTCATCTTGCCCATGAGGCATGGTTCACATGTGTCAAGTGATTCAAAATCAAGTGACTCCAAAAGTCCATCAGCATGGAGCTTCCTCATGCGTTTTACACCAATATGACCTAAACGGCAGTGCCACAAGAAAGTGGTACTATCATTATCAACTCTACATCTTTTGGCATCAATGTTATGAACATGTGTGTCATCACTATCAAGATTCAATATGAATAAACCCCTCACATTGGGTGCATGACCATAAAAGATATTACTCATATAAATAGAACAACCTTTATTCTCTGATTTAAATGAGTAACCGTCTCGTGATAAACAAGATCCAGATATAATGTTCATGCTTAACGCAGGCACTAAATAAAAATTATTCAGGTTCATCACTAATCCTGATGGTAATCGAAGAGAGAGCGTGCCGACGGCGATCACATCAACCTTGGAACCATTTCCCACGCGCATCATCACTTTGTCCTTTGCCAGCCTTCGTTTATTCCGTAGTTCCTGCTTTGAGTTGCAAATGTGAGCAACCGAACCGGTATCAAATACCCAAGCACTACTCCGAGAGCTAGTAAGGTACACATCAATAACATGTATATCATATATACCTTGTTTGTCATTGGCGGCCTTCTTGTCAGCCAGGTACTTGGGGCAGTTCCGCTTCCAGTGACCAGTTCCCTTGCAATGAAAGCATTCAGTTTCTGGCTTGGGTCCATGCTTGGGCTTCTTTACAGGAGTAGCAACTGCTTTGCCATCCTTCTTGGTTTTACCCTTATTGCCCTTGCCCTTGACCTTGCCATTTTTCTTGAAATAGTGGTTTTATTGACCATCAACACTTGATGTTCTTTCTGGATTTCAGACTCAGCGACTTTTAGCATTGCAAACAGCTCGGCGACTGACTTGTTCATCCCGTGCATGTTATAGTTCATCACAAAGCTCTTGTAACTAGGTGGCAGTGATTGAAGAACTCTGTCAGTGATTGCCACTGGCGGAAGGGCAATTCCCAACTCCGCTAGACGAGTTGAATACCCAGACATTCTGAGTATATGTTCACTAATAGACCCGTTCTCCTCCATCTTGCAAGCATAGAACTTATCGGAGGTTTCATACCTCTCGATCCGGGCATTCTTCTGAAAGTTAAACTTCAACTCCTGGAACATCTCATATGCTCCATGACGTTCAAAACGTCTTTGAAGTCCCGGTTCTAAGCCATACAATATTGCACACTGAACTATTGAGTAATCTCCAGTACATGCCTCCCAAGCGTTCTTAACGTCTTCGGAGGTCATGTCTTCTGGTTGGTCACCAAGTGGTGCATCAAGGACATATGATTTCTGGCAAGCCGTGAGGATAATCCTCAGATTACGGGCCCAGTCAACAAAGTTACTTCCATCATCTTTCAACTTAGCTTTCTCTAGGAACGCATTAAAATTTAGGGGTGCTACTGCGCGAGCCATTGATCTACAACATAAATATGCAAAGTTTACTTAGACTATTGTTCAAGATAATGAGTTTAGTTAATCAAATTACTAAAGTTCCCACTCAAATCGACATCCCTTAGGTCATCTGAGTGTCACATGATCCAAATCCACCAACTCAAGTCCAATCATCACGTGAGTTGAGGTGGATTCAATGGTGAACATCATTATGTTAATCATATCTACTATTTGACTCATGTTCGACCTTTCGGTCTCTTGTGTTCCGAGGCCATGTCTGTACATGCTAGGCTCGTCAAGTTTAACCCGAGTGTTCTGCACGTGCAACACTGGCTTGCACCCGTTGTATGTGAACGTAGAGTCTATCACACCCGATCATCATGTGGTGTGTCAACACGACGAACTTTTGCAATGGTGCACACTCGGGGAGAACACCATTTATCTTGAAATTAAGTGAGGGATCACCTTATAATGCTACCGTTGTCCTAAGAAAAACAAGGTGCATAAAAGGATTAACATCACATGCAATTCATAAGTGACATGATATGGCCATGAACTTGTGCTTTTGATCTCCATCTAGAAAGCACCAACATGATCTCCATCGTCACCAGCATGACACCATGATCTTCATCATCTTGATGTCCATCAACGTGTCGCCATCGGGGTCGTCGCGCCCAACATGCTTCTACTACTATTGCTACCGTTTAGAGATAAAGTAAAGCATTACATAGCGCTTAATGATTGACACGCAGGTCATACAATAATTAAAGGCAACCCTATGGCTCTTGCCGGTTGTCGTACTCATCGACATGCAAGTCATGATAATCTATACATCACATGATCATCGCATACATCACATATATCACATCATGTAATTGGCCATATCACATCAGAACATACCCTACAAAAACAAGTTAGACATCCTCTAATTGTTGTTGCATGTTTTACGTGGCTGCTACGGGTATCTCGCAAGAACAATTCTCATCTATGCAAAAACCACAACAGTGATACACTAGTTGCTTTTCAACCTTCTCAAGGACCGCCTTTGTCGAATCCGATTCAACTAATGTGAGAGAAACTGGCACCCGCAAGCCATCCATGCAACAAGTTGCGGTCGAGGGAACGGGTCTCTCGTGAGCGTACGAGTAATGTTGGTCTGGTCCGCTTCATCTCACAATACCGTTGAACCAAAATCCGACCAAGGGAGGAAGCAATCTAAGCATCAACGTCCACAAACCTTTTGTGTTCTACTCGAGATCTCATCTACACGTAGACCTAGCTCATGATGCCACTGTTGGGGAACGTCGCATGGGAAACAAATTTTTTCCTACGCACACACAGATCTATCCATAGTGATGAGCATCTACGAGAGGGAGAGTGGATCTACGTAGCCTTGTAGATCGCTAAGCGGGAAGCGTTAAGAAACGCGGTTGGTGTAGTCGAATGTCTTCGCGATCCAAATCGTCGTGCGTCCCGCTATCCAATCGCAATCCATCCCACGATCCAATCACAATCCATCCCACGAACTTGATCACGATCTGTCCCACGATCTTGATCACGATCCGTCCCACGAGCTTGATCATGATCCTTCAAATCTAGCACCGAATGAACGACACCTCCGCGTTCAGCACACGTACAACTTGATGACGATCTCCGCCGTCTTGATCTAGCAAGAGAGAGCGGAGAGGTAGAAGAGTTCTCCGGCAGCATGATGGCACTCCGGCGATTGTGGTGGAGCAATTTCGGCAGGGCTTCGCCTAAGGGCTGCAGAAATCCTATCTAGAGGAGAAACTATGCACTGGAGGAACGGGTAGCACGTGGCTGAAAAAACTAGTGCAAAACCCTAAAACCCACTAGTATATATAGGAGGAGAGGAGGAGAGCCTTGGAGCAAGGGCCAAGGCTCCTATGGTTCGGCCAAACCCACTAGGAGAGGAGGATTCCTCCTCCAATCCTAGTAGGACTAGGATTGCTCCTTTTTTTTTGCCTTTTTTCCACCTTTTCCTATTGGGGTTTCTTCTCCAGCCACATGGGCCTCATGTGGGAGTTTCCACCAGCCCACTAAGGGCTGATATTCACTCTCCCACTGCCCATGAAGCCTCTTGGGTCGAAATACCCCTCCCGGAGGCCTCCCGATACACTACCGGCACTCCCGGTACACTACCGATGAGCCCGAAACTTTCCCGGTGACCAAAACAGGACTTCCTATATATCAATCTTTACCTCCAGACCATTCTGGAGCTCCTCGTAATGTCCGGGATCTCATCTGGGACTCCGAACAACTTTCGGTCACCACCATACATAACTCTATACTACCAAAATGTCACCAAACCTTAAGTGTGCAGACCCTGCGGGTTCGAGAACTATGTAGACATGACCGAGACACCTCTACGGTCAATAACCAATAGCGGGACCTGGATGCCCATATTGGTTCCTAAATATTTTACGAAGATCTTTATCGGTCGAACCTCTATGTCAAGGATTCAGTTAATCCCGTATGATGTTCCCTTTGCTCTTCGGTATGTTACTTGCCCGAGATTCGATCGTGGGTATCTCCATACCTAGTTCAACCTCGTTACCAGCAATTCTCTTTACTTGTTCCGTAATACAAGATTCCGTGACTAACACTTAGTAACATTGCTTGCAAGGCTTATTGTGATGTTGTATTACCGAGTGGGCCCTGAGATACCTCTCCGTCACACGGAGTAACAAATCCCAGTCTTGATCCATGCCAACTCAACAGACACCCTCGGAGATACCTATAGAGCACCTTTATAGTCACCCAGTTACGTTGTGACATTTGATACACACAAGGCACTCCTCCGGTATCTGTGAGTTGCATGATCTCATGGTCATAGGAACATACACTTGACATGCAGAAAACAGTAGCAATAAACCGACACGATCATATGCTACGTTTGTAGTTTGGGTCTTGTCCATCACATCATTCTCCTAATGATGTGATCCCGTTATCAAATGACATCACATGTCAATGGCTAGGAAACCTTGACCATCTTTGATCAACGAGCTAGTTCACTAGAGGCATACTAGGGACAAAGTGTTGTCTATTTACCCACACATGTAATGTGTTTCCAATTAATACAATTATAGCATGGATAATAAATGATTATCATGAACAAGGAAATATAATAATAGACACTTTATTTATTGCCTCTAGGGCATATTTCCAACATCGATGCAGATCAGAGCTTTGCTAGATGCAGCACAGCGTCAGAATTCTGTTGTTTCGTAGTCGCGTAATAGGATACACAACAACTCACCCAGGGCAGAAACCGTTCAGTCGGCACACAGCCCTGGATCGCCCTTACACCATAGAGGTGGAGGATTTTGTGAAGAGCAGGTCAGAGATCAGTTTCACCATGAAGACCATCATCGAGTGCCCACTCCTCCGCAGGGTGGTCCGTGCGTGCCCCGGGACCAGGACGAAAGGCGCTTGTTTGGTGATGAGCGGAATGCAGGTTTTGATGCTCGCGACCTCCTCACCCAGAAGAGGATCGATAGGGGCAGAGCCTATAGAGAAGGACAAGACAGAGATTTTCCGAGCGGCAGTTCAACTGTGATTTCTGGTCCTGAGTGTTTTAGCAGAGCCATCCGTTCTATAGAGATTCCCCCCAACTTCAGGTTGGCGGCTAGGATCGGGAAGTTTTCTAGCGATTCAAAGCCAGAGACTCGGATAGATGATTACCGAGTGGCTGTACAAATTGGTGGCGGCAATGATAACGTCGCAATGAAGCACCTGTCCTTGATGTTGAATGGGTCCGGTGTTGGTGTTGTCTTGATATCTCCAAAGGGTGACAAACTCAGTTACGTCTTACAAATCCACTTCGATTCCTCCAACAATGAGGCAGAATATGAAGCACTTTTGTATGGGTTACGCATGGCTATCTCACTTGGCGTCAAGTGTTTGATGATTTATGGCGACTCAGATTTGGTGGTGAATCAAGTGATGAAAGAGTGGGATGTTTGAAATCTCGCTATGACTAGGTACTGTAGTGTTGTTAGAAAGTTGGAAAAGAAATTCGAAGGCCTGGACTGCATCATGTTCCTTGATTGAAGAATCAAGCGGCTGACAAACTTGCAAAGATTGGGTCCACTCGATGGCCTGTTCCCAGTGATGTGTTCTTAGAGCACCTGCATACTCCTTCAGTGCAAGAAGATCCTTTCACCGAAGAGCCCCCGCAAGCTATGAGCTCCACCGATCCGACGGAAGTCGATGTCCCTGCAGTAATTAATTTTTTCATGGATATTCTGGTTGTCATCCCCCCTTGGACGGTGCCTTACATTGCTTATCTCCTCAGACAAGAACTCCCTAAAGACGAAACAAAAGCTCGACAGATTGTGCGTAGGTCAAAAGCCTTTACCGTGATTGGAGATCAGCTGTTCAGAGAAAGCACGGCTGGCATGACACAACATTGCATCTCCCCCGAAGAAGGTCGAATGATTTTGGATGAAATCCACTCAGGAACTTGCGACCATCACGCGTCCTCACAGACAATCATCGCTAAAGCATACCGAGTTGGTTTCTTCTGGCCATGAGCTAATGAGATGGCTAAAGACATTTTTATCATTGTGATGGATGCCAGTTCTATGCAAACTTGTCGCACAAGCCGGCTTCTGCTCTAAAGACGATTCCCCTCACCTGGCCGTTTGCTATTTGGGGACTTGACATGGTCCCTTTCGGACCGACAAAGGCGGGTTCACTCATTTGCTGGTTGCAATCGACAAGTTTACAAAGTGGATAGAAGCCAAGACCATCAAGAAGTTGAATTCCCGTACGGCGGTCACATTCATGAGGGAGATAATTTTTCGATACAGTGTTCCTTACAGAATTATCATGGATAACGGCACCAACTTTGACTCGGAAGAATTTAGAGACTTCTGCACGTCCCAAGGCACTCAGGTAGATTATGCATCTGTGGCACATCCTCAACCCAATGGGCAGGTCGAGCGGGCTAATGGCCTCATCCTTCAAGGTCTAAAGCCTTGTCTCATGCGCGATTTGGATCATGTCGTCGGTGCCTAGGTAACTGTCGGGACCCCGATCCTAAGTCATAGGAATCTAGCCTATAACACATCACATCACTTTGCGGCCTCACACACGGTAAACTCCACGGCTGTAGCCTTACCTTAGCCGGGTCCGTTTGCGTCTTTTGGCTCACGTATGTGGATATGTCGCTAGCATTCAAACGACAGAGAACCCGTGCCGTCATAACTAGTCATAGAACCCTAGTGGCACATCCGTACAGAAACAGGCATACGTAACCCAACAATGCATGTGTCGGCCTCAAGCAGGTGTAGACGAGTCGTAGCAAGCTACAAGGACTCCATTACACTGCGAGACATTTCCCCGAAGGGACCGACACAACAGCAAGGAAGGATACATGCTGGTCAATCAATGTGTCTGAAGGAGTAACAAGCTAGCAAGGCTCGGTGGAAGCACAGAGAGGCAGTTTCCCATAAAGAGTACTACTAAAGCTATATGACTAGGTGTCGGATCCCATACATATCGATGCACGTCACACGTACGCACGACATGCCCGATATGCATAGATACAACTATGGCATCACAACATAACCATACAACAACACAACTTTTATTTAAGAGGCTCAGAGGAGCCTTGCAAATTATGTTCTTACAGGTAGGGGTCACATGACCCGACACTCAAGTCATACAAGCAGGTTCATACAAACCAAGCAGAAGCATAAAGCTGTTTCAGTACAGATAGATGAAAGGGTAAAAAGGGCACATATCCTGACTATCTACAGCCCGCCACATGGCATAAGGTCGTAGCTGGGACACCAGCTATTCGGCTTCGTTGACATCTAGGTAGAACCCACCTGATGGGTCCTGAGTCTCATCTGCAACATTTATTAAGCAAACATGAGTACAAACATACTCAGCAAGTCTTTTAAACAGACCTAGTCTATTCATGCTCATGTATCAACAAAGGAAGTAGTGGAATTTATGCAACAATGCCAGCTTTGACTCTTGGCTAACCTAAACTACCCATATTAACTCTTTGTTCAAGTTTTAGATATCGCACACGAGTCCACTACCTCCACATCAATATACCATCATGGATTCACTTCCGTCATCTACGGGAGTGCCATCCATGGTACTCACACTTGTCTTGATATTTTTATGAGTATCCATCAAATTATCTATGAACAACATAAGTTCTCCAAGTAGTCCATATCCGAGGACGCGGTATTCGAATAGTTTCATACCCTGCAGGGGTGTACTCCTTCACACATGCTCTCTCCACTTATCGCTCTGTGCTCATAAAACCATGCACCTCGGCAACCTTCAAGCGGAAGCCCAGCGAGGGAGTCGGCCACGACCGTCAATCACACAAGACCTCTAGTCCAGGCTATCGCCTATTTGAGACTAAACCCGCACGGAAGTCCGGCCGAAGTTTCCGCTACGGCCCCAAACGATGTGTGCAGGGTTCCCAAGCCCACCATTCGGGTGACCCTTGGTACACCATGCCACTGCCTACCACGTCGTAACCCACCCCTAGGGTCAGCGCTACACATGGCCTCCAGCATACTATAAACACCAGAAACTACTTGCAACTCCTGGACCAAGGACTAAGCGATTAATAGGTCAAAAGGGGTCGAGTTACCGGAACCCAATGTGTGGTAGTAACTAGTCTTCGATCACAAACACGGAACTCAGTCACTAAGATTGATCCCAATGAGACAACCCGCTATGTACTCCTACATAGCCTCTCATCGCTACCTTTACCAAATCGGGTTCATCATTAAGCTTATTACATCAGAACAACACTGTTTCACTCCGGTTCATCACTCAGATGAATCAGACCTGACACAACTGTAAGCATAGCAAGCATAGAAGGCATAGCAGGTAAGCACATCATGGCTCAAGCATCTATCAGGTATGCTAGGTTGCAGGGTTTAGCTATTTATTGTGACAATGACAGGTCATGCAAAGGAATGGGTTCAACTACCGCAATTGACAGATAATTGAATGTGTGTCCTAATGCCATAAACAAGAGCAGGAGCCAGAGAATGGTATGGTATCGGAATGATCAATGGGGTTGATTGCCTTGTTGGTAAGCGGGAAGGTACTCTCCTTCGTTAGGATACTCAGGGGTATCCTCAAAAGAAGGACCTACCACAATGCAGATAGATAACAATCAAGACATGGCAAGTGCAACAATATGATGCATGATCATGACATGGCAACATGAATGGATGAGCTAATGCAACTATTATTCGAGTTGGCTGAAGTGGATTTGAATATAGGTTCAAAGTCATTCTCCATTTCATATTCCATAAATTGATCTATTACTAAATGTCAATTTTCATCTACACAGGTTGCTCTAACATGTATGAGAACAACACCATTGGATTCATTGGATTTTTTTTGATAAATTTCCATATGTAAATTATTTCAATCTGAGTTATAGATTAATTTCTATGAATTTTCTAAGTTTTAACTAATTTCTGGAATTAATTTAATTCAGAAATTTGTTTATTGCATTAGCATGACATCAACATGATGTCAACTGGTCAACAACCTGTTAACAGGTCAAACCTGACTAGTGGGGTTCACTGGTTAGTGACCCAGACCCTAATTAGATTTAATTAAATTCCTAATTATTAATTAATTTGGATGGGCCCACCTATCAGTGGGTGTTTAAGTTAATTAGGTTAATTAATTATTTTTCTCAGCAAATCCTTAATCTAACAGGGCCGGGCCCACTTGCCAGTTGACCTGGGGTCAAACCCTCATGGTTAAACTGGTATACTCGCCGACGTTGAGCCGCCGGCGACGTCAGAGACGGCGAAGGGGGTCGGAAACCCTCCTCTGGCGACCAAATGGACAACGGAGGGCACCGATCGGACCCGCGTGCTCGCGCGCGTCGAACCCGACACTCTCCAGTGGCAGGGTGGCCGGAGTCAACGCTGGCGTCGAGCATGGCGGCTGCCGGAGCTCGGGCGAGCACGGGCTCGCCGAGCCGTTGCTCGAGTGACCCAACTAAGGGCTCCTAAGGCTACGTGAGATCCTCCTAAGCACGACTACGTGCCCAGGTGCGAGCTTGGGCCGCCGCAGCGACAGCCACGTCCTCGCCGGCGACGAGGTGCTCTCAGACCCGAGGGGATCCGACGCTAGAATGCGCTAGCGATGGGGAAAGAGGGGGGGAGAAGGAGCAGGAGCTCACAGCGGATGCGACGGCATCTAGAGTGGGCTCGGGGAGGCCTTGCTTGCGACGAATGGACGACGGCGGTCTTCGGAAACCGAGGAGGAAGAAGGCATGGAGGTCGACGCTGGGGGCCTCCGGGCTCGATTCCTTCGGCAAAGAGGACCAGCACGTCGGGGCGAAGCTACAGGGGGGCTTAGGGGCAAGAGGGAGCGGCTGGAGCGACAACTACGGTAGTAAGCAGGTGGCGGCCATGGCGGAGCAAAGGTGAGGGGAGAGGCAGGGGGGCGAATGGGCGAGAGAGAGCAATGGGGACGGCAGCGGCGTCCTCATCCGCTCGCTAGCGCGAGCGCACGGCAGGCACTCGCTCGCCCTCCTTGCCGCCAGGAGGATGACGACGGTGCTGGGCCAGATGGGCCGGCCTGGGTGGGCTTTCTCCCTTTTTTTTCAAATTCCAGTTCCTGTTTTTTTATTTTCTGACATTTGTTTTATTTATTTGTAGGCACAGATGCCAGGCTCACAATATTCCAAATATTTTATAGGACTTAGTTTGAATATTTCAAACCTCTATAAAAAGTTTCAGAATATTTTGAAATCTGAAATAATTATAATGCTTTATTTGGCATTTTCAGTAGCTTTAATATTTATATTTGAAATACTATATAGATTCAAATATTTAGAATGACCCCTGATATATTCATATCCACATTTATCAGACATAGGGGACATTTTTGATGGGCATTTTGGATTTGTTGGTTTTTTCACAATCATTGAATTGGTTTGATTCAAGTGAGGTGTTTGGGGTTTCTGTTAATCCCCATTTCAATTGATGCAAAAAGTGAAACATGATGCACACACATGCTGTCCTAAGTAAGCTAGCTAGGGATGTGATAGTAACTGAGCTGCCGTCTGTTTTATGGGGCCTCAGAACGACGCCTAATCGGTCGACTGGACAAATCCATTTTTTCCTGGTCTATGGTGCCGAAGCCGTCGTGCCGAGTGACTTGTTTCACAATTCTCCTCGAGTGGAACTTTATTCCGAAGCTGAAGCTAAGCAAGCTAGGCAGGATGGTGTCGATCTCTTGGAGGAAGAGCGAGCGATGGCTCTGATCCAGACTACAGCTTATTAGTAGGATCTGCGGCGTTTCCATGCGAAGAATGTTAAGAGTCGGTCGTTTCATGAGGGAGACTTGGCACTCCGAGTGGATCAACAACAACCTCATAAGCTCGCTCCAGCATGGGAAGGTCCATTCATTGTCACCAAAGTGTTGAACAACGGAGCCTATCACCTGTACAACCTCAAGAAATAGATAGACGAGCCACGGGCCTAGAATGCAGATCTGCTCCGACGCTTTTATACTTAGACACAGAAGAGTTTTGATGTAATAAGAATATTTTTCCTATGCAAATCAAACTCCTGCAGTTTGTTGTTAATTTCGGTCGTACTGTTTCACACTTGGGAATTCTCTGAGTGTCGAGAAATCCTCACACTCAGGGGCTTAGCTGCGAACATGCTTTCGCCTAAGTTAAAAACTCTGTCGGGTGGATAGCTGTCCATTCACTCGACGACTTAGCTATGAACCGGCCTTTGTCTAAGCTCAAAGTTTTTCTTCGAGTGTTGAGCAATCCTCACACTCGGGGGCTTAGCTGCGAACATGGTTTCGCCTAAGTTAAAAACCCTATCGGGTGGATAGCAGTCCATTCACTCGATGTCTTAGCTACGAACCAGCCTTCGTCTAAGTTCAAAATTCTTCTCCGATTGTTGAGCAATCCTCACACTCGGGGGCTTAGCTGCGAACATGCTTTCGCCTAAGTTAAAAACCTTTATCAAGTGGATAGCAGTCCATCCACTCGACGACCTATTTGCGAATAGTGTTCGCCTAGGTTTAAAGATATGCCGAGTGTTGAGCAATCCTCACACTCGGGGGCTTGGCTGCGAACATGCTTCGCCTAAGCTATAATCCCTGCCGAGTGGGTACTAATCCATCCACTCGACATCCTAGTTGCAAATAAATCTTCGCCTAGGCTTAAAAACTAACTCGAGTGTTGGGTAATCCCCACACTCGGGAACTTAGCTACGAACCAGCTTTCGCCTAAGTCAGAAAACAAATGCAGTCGAACAAGCGATTGAAAGCCAAATACGAATAAATCCAAAGGTTTAATCGCGGATAAATGTTTTGCAAGAAAGCAAACGTGCTCAGGCTTAAGGCCTAAATGAAGTTTTAAAGCTGATACAGTTCCACTCGGCATACCGAGGCAAATAATTTTTTTCTCTCAAAGATCAAGTTTTTTAAGCACCCGATGGGCTGGTTGGCTCGACGAATGTGTCTAAGTCAATGCCGTCTGCGATCCTGGTGGCTGTGTCGATGAAGGTCTCCATGAAATCCTCAAACTGAAGTTTCTTCGTGTTAACCACTCGGAGCTCCTTCAACTTATATTCCCTCGCCTCCTTGCAATGTACCCTAACGAGGGAGAGTGCCACGTCAGCTCCGCAACGAGCAGTAGATTTCTTCTAGGCCTGCACTCGACTAGGGAGGTCGTTCAGGCGTGCCATCATGGAGGTGAGGTCAAGCTGAAGAGTGTTTTCAGACCACAGTTCCTTGTCGATTCTCTCCATTGTAGTTTTCAGTCGGGTGACATATGCTTGAACACCCTGGAGCCTGAAGTTGAGCCTAAGCATGTTCATAGCCACCGCGTCTCCAATGGGGGATTTGGTGGGATCCAGATTGGGCTCGATCTCCTTAGTCTCTCTTTCAAAGTCCTAGCAGAATTCTGTTCAGGAGAAGGAATGGGAGGAAGTTTGATGAGATTCGGTCGTCAAAGATTTTATAAAGTTCAGTCGACAGAGATACTCACCGTCGAGCATGATGTAGATCTTCCTCGAGAACTCTCCCAAGTGCTTCTCTAGGCCATTGCTCCTCTTGGTTAGCTGTTCAGTTCTTTTGATGAGGTCCACACGCTCTTGCTTCAGTTTCGAGTTCTCCTCCTCCATCTTCTTGGCTGCAATCAACTTCCCGTCGACAGCTCCAGTTTTCTCCTTCGCCACCTGTTGGGCATCAGCGAGCGCTTTGTCCTTGTCCTCCAGTGCTTTCTTCATGGTATCTAAAGAAACAACATTGTTGAGTTGCGCTTGGAGTCAACGATTTTCATTGTGTACATTTGTTCGAGTGGGACCACTCGGTTCAAAGCATGAAAAGTGAAGATCGCAATGCAGAGAGTCGACAGAAGTTACCTCCCAGAGTTTTCAGCTCAGCCCGCACTCGCTCCAAAGCATTGTTGGAAGCTTCCAAATCCACGCACAACCGGTTCCTTTCATCTTCGAAGTCCTTGTACTGCGTGCCAAGTTCACAAGCCCTCTGAAACCAACAAAGAAAGAAATTCAATCGACAAGTAATACCAGCATTCCGAAGTGCAGAAGAACAAAGTCGGTCGACTGGGCAGCGCCCGCCGCCCCACCACATTATCCTGGAAAAGTGTCATATCATGATTGGTCAATGATATCCATGAAACCTGCATCCAGGAGAAGAAGAATTCAACCAAAAGTCCACCCGACATGTCGGGAGGCTCGTGTACTCCGCGTACCATAAACAAGTTCAAGATGGTCTCTAACAGACCCCCACCAGGTCAAGCACTCGACGGCGGTCTCGGGGACTACACCCAGTGGGTGCACTCAGAGTGCTCCCACTGGGACGGTTAACACTCGATCTGTCGAGTGTCCCGTCTACCACCACTCCGCACCTTTGAAGCAGCGTCATATAATGGTTGATTAAATGATGTTCGTAAAACCTAGATGGTAGCTTCAGTGCAGGATGGTGAAGAAAAAAAATGATGCACTCGACATGTCGAGTGACGCTCGTACTCCGCGTACGATAGAAATTCTGATTTCAAGTTTTCAAGACTACTGCTTATCGTCTGCTATTAACAGTAGCCTCGAGGACTACACCCAGTGGGTGCACTTAGCGTGCCCCCACTGGATTTGCCAACTCTCGACCTGTCGAGTGGTAGAAAATATCCATTATTGGAACATCCGTCACTTGATCTGTTGAGTGACATGTCACACCACTCCGTGAAGTGCAGTCTATCCTTATGTAGTGTCATATCATGGTTTATCAATGATATCCATGAAACCTACAAGGTAGCTTCAGAGTGGTGCGCTCAAGGGCAAACGTATCCCGCATACGACAAACTCTAAGACTCCTGCCAGTACAAGCACTCGACAACGGTCTCGGGGACTACACCCAGTGGGTGCACTCAGAGTGCTCCCACTGGGACGGTTAACACTCGATCTGTCGAGTGTCCTGTCAGCCCCCACTCCACACCTTTGAAGCAACGTCATATAATGGTTGATTAAATGATGTTCGTAAAACCTATATGGTAGCTTTGGTGCGGGATGGGGAAGAAAAAAATGCACTCGACATGTCGAGTGACGCTCATACTCCGCGTAAGACAAAAATTCTGATTTCAAGTTTTCAAGACTACTACTTATCGTGTGTGATTAATGGTAGCCTCGAGGACTACAACCAGCGGGTGCACTTAGCGTGCCCCCACTGGATCTACCAACTCCCGACCTATCGAGTGGCAGAAAATATCTATGATTGGAACATCCATCACTCGATCTGTCGAGTGACATGTCACACCACTCCGTGAAGTGCAGTCTATCCTTATGTAGCATCATATTCATGGGTTATCAATGATATCCATGAAACCTACAAGGTAGCTTCGGAGTGGTACACTGAAGGGCAAACATATCCCGCATACGACAAACTCTAAGACCCCTGCCAGTGCAAGCACTCGACAACGGTCTCGAGGACTACACCCAGTGGGTGCACTCAGAGTGCCCCCACTGGCCCAAATCCTATTCGATTAAGACCTGATCTATTCGAGTGGAGAACTTTCAAACATTATACAAGTGCAAAATAAACACCCAGTGGGTGTACAGTCAAAGAAGGCAGGAATTCAATCGGAAATGTAATTACAATCGAACTTACTCGAACATTCGTGTGAAGCGCTGTGCTGGCATCGTAAGCCAGCTTGCTGGCCTTGTACGCCTCCTTGGTGTGCAACATCATATGCTCCGCCTAGATCGTAGCCTCCTTTGCAGCTACGGTCTGATCTTCCGGAACACGATGCAGAGGAAAAGCCATCATCGGCGGGATCGGCCTGATAGCTGGGGCAGTCGAGGTAGTCTGAGCAGGTCCGGTTGGAGTCGACGTCACGATGGTGGAAACAGTTGGGGGCACTTGTCAGAGACACTGCAGGATCAACACTGTTCCGTGTCGAGTCGTTTATCCCCTGGGAGGATCCTGCAGTCGACCTTTGAGGCGTCTACACGGACGAAGTTCTACGAGTGCGTGTGCGCAGGGTGCCTACGATCTCGCCTTCGCCTCCCGTACCCCGAGGGTGTTCCTCATCATCTTCCTGTTGGACGATCTCTGCAAATATCAATCGGCAACATTAAATTTTGCAATCGATGAATCCCATTCGAGCAAATTGAGGAGTTGTTTACCTCTGTGGGAAGTCGCAGCATCGGCAGTGTCTATGTCCATTGCCTCTTCTCCATCACGCGGAGGCGACATTACTGAAGTAGCAGCTCTGATGGATCAAACAACACTCGGTCAACAAGGATTTGAAGTCACAATCGACAGTGAGAATTCGAAAGTAAATACTCACGTGGAGACGACAGGCATGGCCATCCTCATGCAAGGCAGTGCTTTGCGAGGTTTGACTGTAGTCGGCTTGGGTTGCTTTGCCAATCTCTCACTTGACTCGATGGTCGAAGGATGACTCCGCTTCAGGTTCTTCTCACTTGGACCCGAAGCTTTGTCCTCAGCAACCGCAAGGTCTTGGCGAGACTTGGAGTGGCATTCGGAGCGAGGAGGAGACTCGACTTCTTCTTTGTTCTTGCCCGAGTGTTCATATTCCTCTTCAGAGTCGTAAGAGCCATCGACGTCCACGCTGCCGCCCTCACTCACTGCACCATCTTCAGGTTGGTTCCCGTTGGGTACAGGCGAGTACATATGTGTCCACTCCTGCATAATTCAAACAAGGATGTCAGTCAATAAATCAATCGAACACTCAATAGTACAAGTACTTCAGTCGACAAAGTGTAACTTACCAGATTCTTCAGCGGGTTTTCGGTCGAGTAAGGTCGGATCCTCTTGGCTCCCAAGGGATTGTCATGTGCCCCGGTGATGCTGCGAAGCTACTACTTGACAGTTTCTTATGAAACCTCTTCTGGGTGCGTCCTGGTCGAGTCCTTGGGGCCTGCATAGTGCCACATGGTGTGATCCCTGGCTTGGAGTGGCTGAATCCGTCGACTAAGGAATGTCTCCAACAGATCCATGCCGGTCACTCCACCCCGAACCAGTTTTACCACGACGTCCACCAAGATTCCCACTTGGACCTGTTCCTCTTCCGACACCTTTAGAGACTTGGGAACGGCTGGAAAATCAGTTGTGTAAGGGGAAAGACCAGTCGACATGTCAGGAGAAGCAACATCCTTGCAATAGAACCATGTCGACTGCCAGCCTCTAACAGATTCAGGAAAGGTCATAGAACGGAAAGAACTACGAGATCTCTTTTGAATTCCTAGACCCCCACACAGCTGCAATACATGAGTTTTCCCATCCTCAGGGAGGGATTTCTTCACAAGCTAAGATCTAACCATAAAGATGTGCTTCAACAGTCCATAGTGAGGAGGACAACCCAGGAAGCACTCGCACAAGGTAATGAAAGCAGACAGGTAGGAAATCGTATTCAGCAGGAAGTGGTGGAGCTGGGCACCAAAGAAGTTCAGAAACCCTCTAATGAATGGGTGGGGATGCATAGAAAAACCTCTTTCGACGTGGGAGAGGAGGATAAATCGCTCCCCTTCGCGTGGCTCCGGTTCGCGCTCTCCCTCCGACAACCTCTAGGCTCCGTCCGCCACAAGCCCGTCGGCAACCAGGCCAATGATGTCCGCTCGAGTGACCACCGAGGGGAGAAAGTCTCCCTGCATCCATCCTGCCAGCACGGTGAACCGAGCGGTCGAGGGCTTCTTGCCTTTGCCTTTCGCCGCCCCCTTCTTGGCACGCTCCAGCTTCTCCGTGGTTCCCTTCGTCATCACAGTGGCTACTCTCGTCGGAGAAGAACGGAGTGCTGCGCTGCAGATAGAGGAGGCGGAGGAAGAGAGGAAGATTGGGGAAGTTTATTGTGCAATCCACGGTGCTGCGGGATTTATACCTCGCCGAGTGCCTCACTAACAAATGGGCCCGCAAGATCACCACACACGCCAACCGCAGACGACGCCCTGTACATGGTGAAATGACTGGCGCGAGAATTGAGGCGTCATGCCCCCACTTGCCCGATCTTGGCGTCATCATCGCACGCGCGCGCTTCCCAAATTTTTGTATCCAGCAAGATCCGGGTTTGACAGACCGACCCGTCACCTCCAAAGATTCCTTCAGTTCACTCGGAACAAAATTGGCATTGAACATTCACTCGGGCACTTTCAAGTCTGGATGGATCCGGGTGAATGACAAAGAGTTCAGTCGACGCAAGTTTCGTTGAAGCCCCGAATATCATTCGGAAGATTTAATGCCTTGATCTGAAATGACATCGATATCCCCATTCACCACTCGAACCCCGATCCATTCGAGGGCTAATGATGAGGATGTGTACCTAGGGTAGGGTCCTAGGTGTGACCTACATATGCTACCTAAGGACACTACATTGGAGGACTTGAAGATCATCAATAAGCTTCCGACTGGATCCCCGATGGCGCTCAAGTCACTCGACATGCAATCCACTCAGAGACTTCTTCCTCCACTTGACAGTCATCTGTCACTCGGAAGACCTCACTTAGAGTCGACGCCAGAAGACCAGAAGCCACCCCCAAGAGGCCAACACGCAGGCGTTCGGCCAGTCGTCATTAGTAGCATTTATTATGTACGTTACCAGTAACACTATTCTTTATACCCACGATCGGACCCTTGGATGCCTGTCAATTATGAGGGGCAGCGAACTCTATATAAGACACCCCTCCCCTCTGGCACAAGGGTTCGCAACCACTCTAATCTCAACATTCCACACGACAAAGCTCCCGAGCACTAAGACATAGGTCTATTACCTCCACGAGAGGGGCCTGAACTCATACATTCATGTGTACACCCTCGCCGTAGCTAGGACTCTGCCCTCTCCTTTCGTACCCCTACCTTCTACTGTCAGGCTCATTCCCACGACACCTATTTTGTCACTTCCATATGCTAGTGGGAATTACCGTTTTTCATTATAAACTTGGCTTGTATATTCCGATGATGGGATTCCTCAAATGTCCGAGGTCTTCATGAGGAAGCAAGTTGGATGCACACCCCACTTAGCTTCAGTTGAGCTTTCATACACTTATAGCTCTAGTGCATCATTTGCATGGAAATCCCTACTCCTTGCATTGACACTATCGATGGGCATCTCCATAGCCCGTTGGTATGCCTAGTTGATGTGAGATTATCTTCTCCACTTTTTACCCCTTTGATATCTACCATCATATACTATTCCACCTACATGCTATGTCGAATGACTTACGCTCATTTATTGCATGAAGAATAAAAAGTTGATGCATACTGAAAAAGTATGATCATATTGCCTGACTTGGACCCCGTGGTGCCTAACATTTGTATTGATGTGGTGAAGACGGAGCCATGCTTTGCTAATATAATAAGATGAATGGGGGTAAACATTCTTTTAGGATCGTATACTTTGGAAAATCAATGATTTTGTTTCTTATACTTATAAATATTGCTATGTTAATGATTGTTAATTCATTGTTTCTCAATGAGCATACAAACAAAAGATTACATAATGGATAGCATGTCAAATAATAAAATCTGTTTTTATCATTTATCTACTCGAGGACGAGCAAAAATTAAGCTTGGGGATGCTTGATACGTCTCCAATGTATCTATAATTTTTTATTGTTCCATGTTGATATATTATCATTCTAGGATACTCTTTGGGCATTTGTTTACCAATTTATAATATTTTTGAGAACTAACCTATGGACCCAGTGCCCAGTGTCAGTCGCCATTTTCTGCATGTACTACAGGAATGAGGGACTTTGCCGTCTGCCATGGCAGACGACAAAGGGCACAAAGGCGGACGACACAAAATTAGGCCCAACAAACTTCGGCAAAGGGGTTCTTTGCCATCTGCTTCGGCCCAGCGGATGGCAAAGAATCTTTGCCGTCTGCTTGCACATGGCAAAGGACCTGGACGTCGTACTACCGACGGCGCCACCGTTAGGTGGCTAACGGACCCCCACTCTTTGCCGTGTGCCGCCTACCCCCCTTTGCCATCTGCCTCCTGCCTCCCTTTGTCGTCTGCCGCCTGCCTCCCTTTACCGTCTGCCTCCCTCCCACCCTTTGCCGTCTGCCACCTCCCCCTTTGCCGTCTGCCGTGGATGGCAAATAGGAAAAATGGCCCCAACCTGATTTTCCCCGGTTGCACAAGTGGCCTCCATGTGGAAGCTTTGCCGTCTGGGGAAGGCGGCAAAGCGGCTATATTGCCTCTTTTTTTGTTTTTGTTACATTCAACAATTTTCAAACAAACAATATATGATATGTACATAAATATTTCACAGAAACAATGTGCAACAACCATATATGATAAACGAACAATTATACCGAATTAAAAGTATCAAATGCCACATTGTTCACCATATTACAATAGGTTCATCCATACATACATATAGTCTCATTGATACAAATGACTCAATACATGAAAATAGAAAGTAAACCTAGCACTACATCAAAGCAAGCTGCCGTGAACTCGTCTCAAATCTGGAAAATTGGAAATAAGAAAGTTAGAAAAATAATACTAGAATTAAGAAGTATAAGAATATCTAGAATTAGAAGAAGATGAAGAAGATGAAGGGGCTGTTCGGTTTCAAGACACAACTAGCCACACTTTGCCACAATTCAACTTAGGCAAGTTTGACCATGTTAGGTGTGTGTTTGGTTCTTGCCACAACTAAGGCAAGATTTTTTTATTAGCGCTAAGACCCACATGTCATAGATATAAAAACTGTGGCAAGATTCCCTTAGGCAAGCCAAAGTGTGGCTAACTATTTGAGCACCTCAAGTAATGCAAGTGTGGTAAAATTGTGGCAAGCCAAAGTGTGATAAAATTGTGGCAAGCCAAATTGTGGCTAACTAAGCTTATTATGTTAGTGTGGAGGAAACAATGCAAAGTATAGGTCATTTTAGAGCTAACTTAGGTACAATATGTCATTTTGGAGGTAAGTAAGCTTACTATGTCATTTTAGACGAAACAAAGCTAACTTAGGTAAAATATGACATTTGTCTAAGTGCTAAGTTTGTCATTGTGATAAGTTTGTATAAGTGCTATGTTTGTATTTGTTTGAGAAAATGAGCCAAGTAAGTGGCATATTAATTAGGGCTTACCATCCTCGTCATCATGGAGGTGAAGCACCGGGGTTGCTCGAGTAATGCGATGCGGCTTGGGAGTTATGCTGTACCAAAGATCATTTGCGTTAGCATGGTGACGCTGAAATGTTAAGACTAGTAACTAATGAACATTGAAATAAACTCACCATTCTAGCCATGGTAATGACTGGCATCGGTGGAGGGGTCTGGCCGATCTTTTCGCACAAAGTCTGCACATTTGGTTTTGCCAAGTCAACCATATTGGTTATTAATGAAAAGGACATGTAGTGCATGATTTGGCTAATATGGAGAAGAAACTTACCACGATGAGCTCGTACATGGCCCGGTTAGATTCATCGTTCCGTGCCCTCTCCTTCTCCAACTAAGCTGTCCTCTCCTCCAGATCCCTCTTCTCCTTCACCGCCTGCCGGGCCTGTTCTGCCAGAAGCGCCTGTGTTGTCTCTCTCTCTCTCTCTCTCTCTCTCTCTTTGTAGAGTAGCCTGCAACACAACTCCTCGTTAGCATTGTAATCATCTTTGTTCGCACACACAATGTAATAGAGGAATCCTATTTGAGTCCGTATGACTAACCTCGATGGCGAGCTGGACTGGCCGTGGATGAGGCAGCATCTTAGGACAGGAGCTCATTTGGCGCGCCTTGATCTGCCGGAGAGTGCTCAAAGACCGTAGATGTCCATCTCCAATGGCTATTGAGCCATGGGGCCTCCCGTGGCCAGCTATCATCACCAGGTCTAGATCAAGTGGATGTTGGCTCGGGTTGAAGTCCTCCCCATTCACCGCCTTCCCCACATCTCTGTACCCCATTCACAAGCTTGTGGTGGGAGGATATATTGGTGAAGTTCTCGGGATTATCGAGGTCAGACTCAGAGAATGCCTTGACCTTCTTGTATGAGGCAGTATGGGCCATGGCTTAGAGGTTGTACACCTCTGGTACCTTTGTCTTATTGTGATGAGCCCACAAGAGAGGAACAAAGTATCAATAATAATGGGTAAACCTAGCACTACAAGAATGAATTGCAGGAATCATGAAGCAAACCACATACCCAGTTCTGCCCGAACTGACAAATGTTGGCGCTGCCTTGATGGTGTGGCACACCTTCCATTTGGGCACGCCGTGCCTTGGCATCGTCGTGGATGACTCTCCATTGGTCAGAGCACCATTCATTCACCAACGCCTCCCGACAACCCATCTTATCCACACACCATCTCGGGGGCACCTAAGTTAGTAAAGAGAAATTTGAGAGCTACATCTACAAATCAATGCAAAGGAAACTAAGTACAAGGCCTTAAGAATAGGTAATTACCTTCATATACTGCTTCTTGTCCAGAAACTTTCGGCAGGACGACGGGTTGGCCTTCTTAATATGCTATGAGGCGTAGTAGTCTCGAATAGCCTGTACTCAAACCTCGTGCCATAAGTTCTGTAGTAGGCGCCTACACTCTTAATCGATAAGCTTTGTCGTGGCCTCCTCGTATCCCTCCTCACATCCGTAGATGGTTTGCAATCAAAAGAGACAACACTGATTAGTACAATAACTAGCTATTATTGATTTTTAATTGTGTAAAGAAGAAATTACACAAAACTTCCTGATGACCATGTTGGCCCTCGTGTGGCACAACACACCGTCGATCATCTCCTCCGGTGGGGACGGGGTAGCCAAGTAGTGCTCCCATTTCAATCCTACCTCTTCTCGCTGACCCTCGCCGGGCAACGTGACAAACCCCGGGACGTTATGCCATAAAATCACACCAAGGATGGAGTTGGGCCTGCGAACATCCTTGGCATGAATCCAACCCAATACAGTCGTACAACGCTCTCCGGAGAGTTTGGGGTGGAATGGAAGTACCCCTCCCACCACACGTCAACAAAGGATCCTCGGATCGCTCTTGACCCGTGCCCACCCTACTTCAACACCTACCATGACAAAGAGTAAACGAAATTAGTACAACATAGAAAAATTGAATACCGACATGAATAATAATATGTATATATAATTTGAGTGTATCATCATCATGTATACCTGACATGAACTAATAATAATCTTCATCGTCTATATATGCTCCGGGATCAATAAATGCATCATCATCATCACTATCATTAATAAATGCATCATCATCACTATCGGGAGCAACATGTGGAAGGCCTCCTTTATGTACCTAGTCAAGCATCGAGAGGTCATCCACAGGAGTAACCTCTTCTCCTTCCGTCTCTTCTTGTTCCGGCTTAGGGGTAAAGTCGGATTCACTGCCGCTGTCTACCTCAATGTTCTAGGGTGAAGTAGAGCGGTTCTTGAAATGCTTTTTGGAAAGACGTGTTTCTTGGAAGAATTCTCCTTCATATGTGTCTGGGTTAATGTGAGGTTCATAATCATCTTCATTGAGGGGAGGTGGTGTAAAATGTCGTGGCACATCATAAACGACATCCCAACCATTTAGATTTGGATCAGTTTGGCAGGCCCACGGCATATAGAAAACTTGGGTCGCCTGTTGAGCTGTAATATAGAAATCGGGAACATCTAAATGGGTGCTTTGTTTGATTTCGACTAGCCCTATATGTTCATGAGTCCTTCTAGTCTCCTTTGGCTAGAACCAATAACATTTGAAGACTACGACACTTGGTCTATTTCACCAAGGAATATAAGTTCATAAATTGCTTCAACTCTTCCATAATACTCGACACCTCCTTCGCTGATAGCGGAGACACACCAATTTGTAGAATTCCGGTCAGCCATAGATAGCTCTTTGCCAAAAGTACGAAAGCGATACCCGTTGATGTCATATTTGTCAAATGAACGGACCTTATAGTCAAAACCATTAGCGACTTGTCTCAATTTAGCGTCCATAGACTCTGAATTAGGCTACAAGTTTGATACGAAAGGATTGTTGGACTAGTCGCAAACTAGACGAAGAAATGAAATGGTCTAATGGAAATTACCATTTGTTTGAACCAAGGGATGAAACCAGGATAGCCGCCTCCATACTTTGCCAGAAGCTCATACTCTTCAATGGAATCCTTTTGGATCACCACTCCACCAGAGAATTTGGCGACGTATCGACTATACCACATATCCGGAAACAAGATCACTTCAAAGGAATTAGAATTTGCGAACCAATGTATGGAGAACTTACTCGATGTACGGCCGCACTTCTGTTAGGTTGTTGAAGATATATAACGAAATGATCCGCCATTCTTCGACATCCAACGTTACTGCTTTTGAAGCATCAGCTAGTGCGAGCTTCCCTTGGAATAAGCTGAGGTTGGATCAAACTTTTTCACTGTCGCCATCATTGTACCGAGGCTTCGGATTATGCAAATGATGATTCTTGGCTTCGTAGTGTGTTGTCATGAAGTTTACTGCCTCCTCAGTAATGAATGCCTCGACCATTGATGCTTCATTTCTACGTTTATTTTTACATTTTTCTCGAAGCGTCTTCTGCATCCTCTCAGTTGTGTAGCACCAATGATTTTGCATGCCCCCCAACCTTGCCTTGGTCGGCAGATGCAAAATCAAATATTGCATTGGCTTAAAGAAGCCTGGTGGAAAGATCTTTTCTAACTTGCAGATCAACTCCGGCGCCAAATCTTCCAGTTCATCTAGCACATCAGGCGATAGTTCTTTCACACAAAGAGCGCAGAAGAAATAGCTCAACTCTGGCAGTACTATCCATTCATCATCAGGGATAAAGCCACGCAACATCACCGTCATTACACGCTCAAGCCATATGTGCCAATCATGACTCTTGAGACCAAATATTTTCAATTTGTCAAGACTTGCTCCCCTCTTTAGATTCGCTGCATACTAATCGGGGAACATCAACTGCATTTTCACCCATAAGAGCATTTCCCTCATACCTGGCCTTCCAAGGTTGAACCATGCCTTTGGCTTCCTCCATTTCTTCTTTCCTTTCGGTTGTCATATGTTTTGTAACGGTCTATCACATAGAGCCTCTTGATCGACTATATCCTTAGATTATCCTTTGTCTTTCCCTCTATGCCAAACAATGTACCAAAAAGGGCCTCGACGATATTCTTTTCAGTGTGCGTCATGTCGATGTTGTGTGGGCAAAGGAGGTCTTTAAAGTAAGGTAGATCCCACAAGCATATCTTGTGAGTGCAGGCGTGTTTTGAATTATACCCTTTGAAATACCCTGGACGATTTTGATCTGGCTTGAGAGCGTTTATCTGATCCAGGGTCTGTTGGCCTGTTAATGCAGGTGGTGCAGAGTTTTTGACAACTCTACCTTTCATGAAATTCTTGTCTTTTCTGAACTTATGGCGAGGATCCAGGAACTGTCTATGCAAGTCGAAGCAAGAATACTTGCGACCCGCTTACAGCCAATGGAACTCAAGAGTTGCCTTGCATTTGGGGTACCAGAACCTTCCATGCACACACCAGCCAATGAATAGCGCATACAGCGACAAGTCATGCGTCGAGTAGATGTACCACACATGTAGTTTGAAGTTTTTTTGTAGAGGTGTCATATGTCTTGATCCCATTATCCCAAGCTTCTTGCAATTCATCCTTAAGTGGATGCATGTACACATTCATATTCTTCCCCAGATAGTTGGGCCCTGGAATTATCAACGTCAAGAAAATGCTCTTTCTTTTCATAATCTCTCTCGGGAGGGGGGAGATTGAGTGTAATGATAAATACAGGCCAGCAACTGTATTGGGTTGCCGTCATACCAAACACTTGGAACCCATCTGTGTTGATGGCGACTCGAGGATGCCTCGGATCTGCTGCTTTATCCTTATGTAATGCATCTAAATGCTTCCACGCAAAAGCGTCTGAAGTGTGTCCCAACATCGGATTCCCATATGCATCTAGTTCGATTCTTTTGCCCAATTTATGCCACGTCATTTGTCTGGCCGTCTCTTCGACCATGAAAATTCGTTCAAGTCTTGGTATGATTGGCATATACCGAAGAACATTAACTAGGATTTTGGTCTGACTCTTCTCAGCCATACCATTGTCTACCACAACATACCTAGAAGTCTTGCAAATGGGACAATAGTTCAAGCCTGCATACTCAAGCCTAAATAAGGCACATCCTTTCTCACATGCATCTATCTTTTCATAGGTCATGTTAAGCGCACGTAGGATTTTGTTTGACTGGTACAAGTTTGCTGGCAATACATGGCCTTTGGGTAGAAAGCATCCAAATATCATCATCATCGCGTTGTAGCATTCACTGCCTAGGTTGAACTGAGCCTTCAGAGCCATTACTTGTGCAATGGCATCCAGCTGACAAAGCTCAGTGTGCTCATGGAGAAGACGTTTTGAAGACTCCAATATTTCATAGAAGGCCTTTGCAGATTGCTCCATCTCATCGTCTGAATTCCGAGCATCATCAAAGCCTTGCACCATGTCTTCGATCCCAGTACCATGCTCATTGGTGCTACGACGAACAACCTAAGCTTTGGCACAATGGACAGACTCACCATGAAATCTCCACACCGTATAATCAGGCGTAAAACCCCACTTCTGCAAGTGTTTACCCATTTCATCCCGTGTCCACTTTTTATGGTTGTCACACCGGACATAGGGGCACCAGGTTATTTCCTGGCCATTTGCAAACGCGGCGCTTAGAAACCCCTTGGTTTTTGTTAACTCATCTTGCCTACCTACTAAACGCACAAGAAATATATATATATATAATACATCATCTATATTCATCCGTTTATCAAGTTTGTTAGTTTTATTACGTCCATGCAACCTACACGCTAATAGGTAGAGATGGGTCCTAATCCCACCCGAGTATGTGTAGATTGGGTTCGTTTTCCCATGCTCTGCTCCAGATCCGATGCAGAATTTCGGCAGCACCTCCCCGCTGTTCTCCTGATACATGTCTCGGCAATAAGCAAAGAGGATGTGTACCCGGAGAACAACATGGAGGCACTAGCAAAATTCCACATCGGACTCGGAGCAGAGCATACGGGAAAATGAACCCAATCTACACATACTCGAGCTGTCCATGGATACCATTGGACAATTCGAAAGGATGGCGGGTATAAATATGCAAAGACATGCATATTTATAGATGCCGCCCTTTCGAACGGGAGACACATACTCGTCACGCATACTGATGATTGAAGACACCTATAGCTAGCAAGTTTCATCGGCACGAAGACCGGAACTCAGCAAATTAAGGCGGCCGGGGGAGGAGATGTCATTTGTGCTCACCAATGAACGTTGCAAGGGAGCTCATCAAACGCACGGGGAGGTCATCGAACTGCAGACCCTGTAGCGACGAAACAACTGCACATTGAAATGAAACGCAATGTACACAAATATGATGTTTTGCATAACAAAATTAGAAAATATATGACATAACGCATAATTTGAAAAACTATGACTCCGTCGGCCTCTGGAAGGCCGAAGAGCACCTTTTCGGTCCACAGGAGGCCGAAGAGGTGTCGGGGGTTGGGTGTCGGGGATCAGTGGCGTCCGGGGCGGCGCATTAACAGTAGCACGGAGTGTCGTGCCGGGGTGTCGTGTGTGGGTGTCGTGTCAGGGTGTCATGTCGGGGCATCGTGTCAGGGTGTCGGGGCTTGTTATCGGGGTGTCTGGGCATCATGTCGGGGTGTCTTCTTCTTCTCCTCCCCTTTCCTCTTCTTTTTCTCCTCTTCTTCTCTTCTCCCTTTTATTGTTCTTCTTCTCTTCTTCTTCTTCTTCTTCTTCTTCTTCTCCTTCTCCTCCTCCTCCTCCTCCTTTTCCTCTTCTTCCTCTCCTCTTCTCCTCTTTTTCTTCATCTTTTCCTTTTTCCTCTTCTCCTTCTCCTCCTCTCCTCTTTCTTCTTCTTCGTCTTCTTCTTCTTCTTCTTCTTCTTCTTCTTCTTCTTCTCTTCCTTTTCTTCTTCTTTCCCTTTTTCCTCTTCTCCTTCTACTCCTCTTTCTTCTTCTTATTTTTTTCTTCTAGTTTTTCCCTTTCTTCTTTTCTTACTAGTTTTTTCTTTTCTATCTAAGTATTTCCAACCTAATAAACTAACTATCTAATTTAGCAGAAAAAACCAACTAAAAAAAGGAAAAAACAAAAAAATATGTGTGTGTGTGTGTGTGGGGGGGTGGGTGTCCGAGCACTCACCAGAGACGGCGGAGCGGCGGGGACGGGGGTGGCCGGGGTGGCGGAGCGGCGGGTGGCAGGTTCGGGGGCTTTTGGCATCGGCACGGCGGCCGGTGGCAGGTGAGGGGGCGTCTGGCGGTAAGGCGGCCGGCGACGGGGCTTCTGCCGGCGGGGTGGCCGGCTACTAGGCGGCCGACAATGGGCGTGGGGCCCGTCGGGGGCGGGTGCGGGGGCGGCCGGGGGCGGTTGCGGGGGTGGCCGACGACGGGGCGGCCGGGGGCGGGGGCGATCGGCTACTGGGCGGCCGACAGTGGGTGCTGGGCCGGTCGAGGGTGGGTGCCGGGGCGGACGGGGGCGGCCGGCGGCGAGACGAGAGGGGCGGCGGTGGGAAATCGGGGAGAGAGGTACAAACAAAGAGAGTGAGAGTATGGGGTGGGGGTCGGGCTATAGCCGTTACTAGCCATCAGCTTTGCCGTCTGCTGGCGGACGACAAAGAGCCCCAGGCAGATGGCAAAGAGCCAGCATACGGCCCGCTACCCCCACGGGGCCAGTGGGTCCTAGGTGGGTTATTTGTCGTCTGCCTTACGGGTCCTTGCCGTCCGCTGGCATATGGCAAAGACCTGACATATGGAAAATAGGATCTTTGCTATTAGTCAGCTCTTTGCCATCTGCTTTATGGCAGCTGATGGCAAAGACACTCTTTGCCATCTGCCAGCAGACGACAAAGATCTGGTAGACGACGAATAACTGAATTCTAGTAGTGAAGTTTTTTACTTTTTGGGTTTATAGTACCGAACGAAGTCCAATTGCCATGAAACTTTTTGATGATTTTTTCTGGACGAAAAGAAGCTTCGGAAGGAGGCCAGGATGCGCACGAGGGCTCCACCACACATCAGGGCGTGCCCTAGGGGGCGCCCTGATATGTGGTGTCCACCTCGTGCCTCCCGACATCCCTCTCTGGCCTATAAACTCTCTAATATCCCCAAAACCTAGGGGAGGTCCTGGAAAACTTTTTACGCCGCGACAAGTCTCTGTTCCCACGGGAGCCCACCTAGAGCTCCGTTTCGGCACCCTATCGAAGGGGGGTCGATCACGGAGGGCCCCTTCATTAACCTTGCTGCCCCCATGATGATGTGTGAGTAGTTCACCATATACCTATCATCCATAGGTAGTATGTAGATGAAAATCTCCGTCTCTCTCTCTTGATCTTCAATACAACGTTCATCGCATCTAAGCCTTGATCTATCAGATGTAATCCCTTTGTATGGTGCGTTTGTTGGGATCCAATGAATTGTGGGTTTATGTTCAGATTATTCATGAAAATTATTTGAGTCAAACCCGATTACTATGATTCTTGTTTGCATGATCATTATATCTTCGTAATGATCTCCGGTCTATTGAGATAATTTGGCCAACTAGATTGACATTTCTTCAGTGGGAGTGGTGCATTGTGGTAGGTTCAACCTGGTGAGTTTCTGTATCCCAGTGACAAAGTAGGGGACAAGATATGTCTTTGTGTTGCTGCTACTAAGGCTAAAATGATGGAGTTAATTCATATTGACTGATTTTACTTTGACTACATCATGTCTTCGTTCTCCAAGCATTACTCTGTCTTACTTAATATTCTAGATGCATGTTGGATAGCGGGCGATGAGTGGAGTAATAGTAATAGGTGTAGGCATGAGTCGACCTATTTGCTTATGGATGTGATGCCTATATACACATTATCATTGCCGTGAAAATAACATAGCTATCCGCTTTTCTATCAATTGACCAACAATAATTTGTTTACCCACCATATGTTATTTCTACAAGACATGCCACTAGAGAACACTACGACCCCCGGGTCTATTCACTTATATATTTACAAATGCTACTATTACCTTGCCACCATTTATTTGCTTTATTTTATTTTGCAATTTACAATTATCTAGAATTATCTACACAACTCACTTTCTTGCAAATAACGAGACCAAGGGGATTGAAAACCCTCTTTCCAGCGTTGGGTGCAAGTTGTTTGCTCTTTTGTGTGCACCCGCTGTAGACGGTTGAGGATTGGTATTCCTATTGGTTCAAAAAACCTTGGTTTCATAACTGAGGGGACTACTTACCCACATTGTGCTACGATAACCCATTCCTTTTCACGGAAAACCCAACGGAGATCACAATTATTAGCGACTACATTTGCCTTGCCAGGGTGGTACTTGATACGTCTACAACGTATCTATAATTATTGCTTGTTCTATGCCGTTATATTATCATTCTTGGATGTTTTACCATCATTTTATTGCCACTTTATATCATTTCTTGGGACTGACCTATTGACATAGTGCCAAAGTGCGAATTGCTGTTTTTGCTTGTTTTCTTACTTTGCAAAAAATCAATGCCAAACGGAGTCCAATCGCGGTGAAACTTTTTGGAGATTTTCTCTGGACCAGAAGACACCCAATGGACCAAAGAAATGCTAGGGGAGTGGGCCAAGGAGACCACAACCCACTAGGCCACACCAGGGAGGCCCAGCGCACCCTGATGAGTTGTGCCCTCCTCAGGACCCCTCTCCACCGCCTCTGATGCCTATAAATTCCCAAATATTCCCAAAACCCTAAGGGAGTCGACAAGACACAATTTCAGCTGCCACTAGTTCTAGAACCTCGAGATCCAATCTAGACACCATTACAGAGGGGTTCATCTTCATCATAGGTGCCTCTCCGATGATGTGTGAGTAGTCCACCATAGACCTACTGGTTCGTAGGCAGTAGTTATATGGCTTCCTCTCTCTCTCTTATGATTCTCAATACAATGGTCTCTTGGAGATCTATTTGATGTAAACTTTTGCTATATGTTTGTTGGGATCCGATGAATTTAGAGTTCATGATCAGTTTCTATCCATGAATATTATTTGAGTCTTCTTTGATTTCTTATATGCATGATTACTTATAGCCTCGTATTTCTTCTTTGAATCTATGGTTTAGTTAGGCAAAAAAAATCGATTTTTCTTGCCATAGGAAGAGGTGCTTTGTGATGGTTCGATCTTGCGGTTTTCTTTCCCAGTGACAGAAATGGCAACAAGACACGCATGTATCGTTGCTATTAACGATAACAAGATGGGGTCCATTCCTAAATGAATGGATCTTGTCTACATCATGTCATCATTCTTATTGCATTACTCCGTTTTTCCATGAACTTAATACACTATATGCATGCTAAATAGCAGTCGATGTGTGGAGTAATAGTGGTAGATGCAGGCAGGAGTCGGTCTACTTATCTTGGATGTGATGCCTATATAATGATCATTGCCTTGGATATCATCATGACTATTCGATTTTCTATCAATTGCCCAACAGTAATTTGTTCACCGACCGTGTGCTATACTCATGAGAGAAGCCACTAGTGAACCCTACGGCCCCCGGGTCTACTTTTCCATCGTATTGCTTTTCGATCTACATTTTTGCACTCTTTGTTTTTAGATCTATAAAACCAAAAACCCAAATATATATTGCTGCATATCTAATCCTTGTATTTTTTGTTCTTGAGAGATCCATCTCTCCTATATATCACTTACTAATCTATCTTATTACCGTTGAGAAATTGACAACCTCTCTTTCGCGTTGGGTTGCAAGTATTTGTTGTTTGTGTGTAGGTGCTGCTTATTGGGTGTTGGTGATCCTCCTACTGGTTTGATAACCTTGGTTTCATAATTGAGGGAAATACTTACCGTCGTTGTGCTACATCATCCCTTCCTCTTTGGGGAAATACCAACGCAGTCTCAAGCCACGTCAGTATTGTAGCTTAATGATGTAGTCCTTGAGTATCCCCAACCACCTTATCTGTCTCATGTTCAACTCCTTCTGTGTGAAGATGTACTTCATGATCTTGTGGTTGCTGAATATGTCACATGCTTTGCCTAGAAGGTATTGTATCCATTGCTTCAAGGCATGCACTACCGATGCTAATTCCAAGTCGTCGGTTGGGTAGTTCACCTCGTGCTTCTTCAGCTATCTTGAGGCATAAGCTACTACTCTTCCTTCCTGCATCATATCACATCTCGGTCCCTGGTGCAAAGCATCATAGTATACCCAAAAGGATTTCTTAATGTCGGGTAGGCAGAGAATAGTGCAGTCACCAACCTCTTCTTCAACTCCTAGAAACTTTCCTCACAGGCTTCCGTATAATTAAAATTATTCTCCTACTTGACTATATCCGTCATGGGTTTGGATATCTATGAGAATTCCTCAATGAATTTGCAGTAATAATCAGCCATTCCGAGGAAGCTGCGGATTTCACTCACATTCGTCGGAGCTACCTAGTCGGTCACTATTGACACTTTGTATGGATCCATTGCGAAGCCTTCCCTTGATATCACATGACCTAGGAATCCCATATCCTTCAGGCAAAACTCACACTTTCTGAATTTTGCGTAGAGTTGGTGTTCCCTCAACTTTTGGAAGACCATCCTGAGATATTTTGCATGCTCTTCTTCACCCCTCGAGTAAATCAGAATGCCGTCGATAAACATGACCACAAACTTTTTGATACATCTCCAACGTATCTATAATTGATGAATTATCCATGCCATATTTACCCATGTTTAAAATATTTTTATATGGTTTTGATGCACTTTACATGATTTAATTGGAACTAAGCCAGACTAACGCTGCTTCAACAGAATTACCGTGGTGTTGTTTTTGTGCAAAAAATGGAAGTTCTCGGAATTGAGCGAAACTTTTTGATGATTTTTCTAGAAGGAAAAGGGACCCAGGAAGCTTCATGGGAGTACTAGGGGACCCATGAGGAGGTGACAAGGCAACAGGGCACACCCAAGGGGGTGATCGCGCCCTGATGCCTTGTGGCCCCCTGTGGCACATTCCCACATGATTCCAATGCTGAAAAATCCTAAATAGTTAGAAACCTCCGGAAGTTAACCTAGAACTTCTGATCTACTGCCGCAACTCTCTATATCGAAGAAATCTCATCTGGAGCCCTATTCGGTAGCCCGCGAGAGGAAGAAATCATCACGGGAGGCCATATTCATCATCCCGACGGTCTCCATGTCGAGGAGGGAGTAGTTCACTCCCGGGGCCGAAGGTATGTACCCATATCTATGTGTTCAATCTCTCACTCTCCCCTCTCTCTCTTTCTCTTTCTATCACTCTCTCTCATGTTCTTGATGTGGCATGATCTTGATGTACCATGAGCTTTGTTAATATAGTTGTGTCATATGGTATTCTTCCCTCTCTATCTTTATGTGATAAATTGAGTATTACCCTTTGAGATAGTGAATAATTTGGATTTGAGAGCACTTGATATATGTCTTGCATACCCGTGGTGACAATGGGGTATTCTAATGATTCACTTGATATATGTTTTGGTAATCAACTTGCGGATTCTCGTGGTGACATTGGGATAATCTATGCACATGGGTTGATAAACGTTCTTGTCCTCGTTTCTTCAATAGAAATCTTGGGGTACTCTTTGAAGTTCTTTGTGTTGGATTGAATATGATGAATCTGAAATTGTTTGATGCATGTCGAATAATTAACCCAGGGATACTTGGCGTGACATTGGAGTATCTAGGTGACATTAGGGTTGATTCATGTGTATCATAGGTGTTATTCTAGTACGAACTATAGGGCTGTTTGTGACACTTATAGGGATGGCTCAATAGATTGATTGAAAAGGGTAACTTTGAGGTGGTTTCCTAACTACAATAGTTTCATCTTATGTTCTCTGCCAGATAGAACTTTGGAGTGATTCCTTGTCGCACGTTGAGGGATGGTGAAAGCACATATGCTCTCTTGGTGGTTTTGATAATTCATGACAACATATATTGTCTCTGGGACTAATATCTCTACCTAGCTTCTTTCAAGTTTAGTCCATAGAGTGTGTTGGCAAAAGGGTGTGAGGAGATTCCCCAAGAACAACAACAACAACAAGAAGAAGAAGAGGAAGGAATAGGATTGGCCAAGCCGCAAGCATGAAGACTCTACATTTTACTTTGTGAGAAATCATTTTGAGTCCATAGGAAAGCCCATACTATCAAAAGGGGGTGATGTAATAATGGTGAATGAAATGCTCAAAATGATCAAGTCTTAGTCACGAAAACACCCACAAGCTCTCCAACTAATATTCTATTCTAGAACCTAGTACTCAAAATCAGTGCCACCAACATTTACATATCGGCTACACCGAGTCGAAACCCTAGACAGAAACCCTAGCGAAAACACACTTCTCGGTACTACCAACTTTCACTTTGGTACAACCGAGTTTCAGTGACCAACTTCTTGTTGCCTCTTTCACAAGAATCAGAATTTCCAAGAATTGTGAATCGGTCTCACCGAGTTGTGTAACTGCCCTTGGCCACCCATATCGGTACCACCAAGAATTCAATACCGGTCTCACCGAAATGCCAAAGTTGCCACATTTTGCACTAGTCGGCGCAACCGAGTTTTCACTTTTGTTTCACCGAGTTGGGCAATGATGTTATAATGGTTTGATTTTTGGAGATGCCTATATATACCCCTTCCACCACATCGGACTCGCAAGAGAAGCACTCAGAACAGACCCACACTTCCCATATCCAAATTTCTGAGAGAGAACCACCTACCCTTGTGTTGAGGTCAAGATCATCCACTCCAACCATAGGGATCTAGATTTCTAGCCTGCAAAAGTTGCTTTCCACCCAATCAATGTCTTCTACCCAAGCCAAATCCGTGAGAGAGTGATTGAGTGTTGAGGAGACTATCGTTTGAAATACAAGATCAAGGAGTTCGTCGTTACTATCGAGCCTATTTCGTTTTGGAGGATGGTGTCTCCTAGATAGGTCAGGTGTCGCTTGGGAGCCTCCTACTTCGTGTTGTGGAGTTGAACTAAGAAGTTTTTATGGGAAATGAGATCGCCTACTTCGTGAAGATCTACCCCGAGTTAGGCTAGTCCTCCGTGGATGCAAGCCATCATGGTATATACAAGGTTGCTTTTTCATGGAACCCTTCGTGGATGGAGCCCTCGATGGACTGTCACGACCGTTACCCTCCGTGGGTTGAAGTCTCCATAAACGTGGATGTACGATAGCGCTACCTATCGAAACCACAGGAAAAATCTTCGTGTCTACAATTACGTTTGATCTTCCTATCTCTACTTTCTTACATATGCTTGTCTTACTTTGCGCTGCCATACTTGTTGACTAGCATGTGTAGGGTGCATTGGACTTGTTATAATTGCTAAAATCTGCCAACCAAATAACTTGGGAAAAGGTTGGGTTTTAATTCCTGCAAGTAGTCTATTCACCCCCTCTAGACATCTCTTCTATCGATCCCACAATTTGTATCAGAGACTTGGTCTTCATAGATTCGGCTTCATCACCGTTGGAGGAAGATGGATCTATCTAGTTTGGGGAGTATTAGTTGTACAATGCATGTTCTCAAGGGGGAGTACTATAGTCAATGGAAATATCAGATGCTTGAGATATTCAATAAATTCCATTTGAGAAAGTATGTTAAGAGCCCCTACGTACCTCCCATTGATCCCTTACATCCCACACATGAAGAGGAATTTGATATGCTTCACAATCTTAGAATATTTAATCTAATTATCAAATAATTGTCTAGATTTGTGTTTGATCAAATGAATAATTTTGAATGTGCTTATACTTTGTGGAATGATTTGGAGAAACAATATCCAACTTATTCATTGAGTAATCTTGATGAAATTCTTCATAAAGCTATTACCTTTCACATAATCAGGCCTTGTGATCCTAACTTGGATAAATGCTTATTTGAGCTTCGTGACCTCATGCGTGCTAAGTGAGATGTCACTACCATCAATAACATTATCTTTGAAGCCATTGGCATTCATAAACTTGAACATTTTCACTATCACAATCCTAACGAATTGTGATAGCCTGGCTTATTAGGGATGATAGACTACTCATATAAATAAGGAATTCCTTCTTTTCCGGGAGCCCATTCGAACAGAACTCCCAGGTTAAGCATGCTTGGCTTGGAGTAGTTCTAGGATGGGTGACCGACTGGGAAGTTGGTCCCGGGTGCACATGAGTGAGGACAAAGTATGCAGAAAAGACTAGTATTGATCTGTGAGGCCAGTCTAGATCCTGCCAGGAGTAACGACTACCGGCGGGTGTGTCCGAGGCGTTACAAGTTGGTATCAGAGCCAGGTTCTCGTGGTTACACGGATGTTTGCCGACAGGTGCGCGGTCATGTTGTTCATGAAGTTTGTGACCCGTCGTGGCACACAGAATGACACATGTATCGGACTGGAAGCACAAACGTTTGTGCCAAGAGGGAACGTTCCTGTGACCCGACGAGGACATCGGTTCCTCTGAGTGGTGGTGTATGTGATAGCCTGGATTATTAGGGATGATAGACTACTCATATCAGTAAGGAATTCCTTCTTTTTCGGGAGCCCATTCGAACAGAACTCCCAGGTTAAGCATGCTTGGCTTGGAGTAGTTCTAGGATGGGTGACCGACCGGGAAGTTGGTCCCGGGTGCACATGAGTGAGGAAAAAGTGTGCAGAAAAGACTAGTATTGATCTGTGAGGCCAGTCTAGATCCTGCCAGGAGTAACGACTACCGGCGGGTGTGTCCGGGGCGATACAAGTTGCTCTCTCTCTCACCAAGCATAGTGTGGTTATTTGTGATGGACTAGTCCTGCAGGGTTAAATCTTTCAGAAAGCCGTGCCCGCGGTTATGTGGAAACTTGGATATTTGTTTAACACCCGGTTCTAGCAAACTTGAAGTAAACTTTGATTAAAATACACCAACTGTGTGAGTAACCGTGATCATCTCTGCTCGTGAACATGATCCGAGAGAGAACACGGTGGGGTTATGATTGACATAAGTAAGTGTTCAGGATCTCTTAGAGATCATACTAGATTCGATCGTTCTTCGTGGGCCACTCATATTTATTTCCTGATCGTTCTTCGTAGGCCACTCATATTTATTTCCTGTTGCGTAAGCTAGCCACCAAAAAAAATGCTTAGCGCTGCTGCAACTAAACATCACCCTTCCGTCCTAAAGCTTAAATAGTATTGGTACCCAGGCACAAGATAGCCGAGTCCTCTGTGGCTCACAGTTTACTACAATATCCAGGTGCATGTTTAGATGAGTTCATGCAGGATGATCTTACTTAGCTCCAGTGGGAGTATGATGAGGAGAGAGGTAGGATGTACGTGAGGTACCCGGATGAGTAGAGGACCTAGTCGTAATCTTTGGGATAGCTTGATAGTATCATTTGCAACTCCTTTTATCGTTTGATTTCGTCCGTAGTCGGACCCTGTGTTCAACTTGATGCTATGATTTGAGTGACATTGTAAGTTAGCATGTGACGAGTGTAAGCCAACTTGTATACTCTTCTCATTCAGTATTGTATGTTGTGATGATACTATTCTTGCTAACGGCAAGATGCGCCTCTATCCCTTGCGAGGCCCTCGTGCCTTAAATGGATAGGCGCGCATCTTGGGCGTGACAAGTTGGTATCAGAGCCATACAACCATAGGAGCCTTTTCTTGTTCGAACTTGGCTGAGTCATGTCTAGAGAAAACTATTTTGAGTCTAGTTATATCGGAGAGTAGTATTCTTTTTACTCCTCTTCTATGCTCTGGTAAGGTTTCCGACTTAGGAATTTTGATTCTACTCCTCTTCTCGCTCAAAATTTTTTTTAGGATCACGCGGGTATTTTGGAGTCTATATGATGGCGATGTGACAGGGTTCTGTCTTGGTGCCTCCTGTTTTACTTGATTTCTTCCGGGGAGTCGAGCTCTAGGGAATGTTGGCACATCGTTATCATTCAGCTTCCTTGATATCTCAGGACGGAGAATGTTCGAAATTGCTTCAATACTTATCGTGGTGAGATAAGTTCGGAGTCACCCAGTACTGGGGAGGCGTCCGGGGTACCACCATGGTTTAGTATCGTTGTGAGTTCGAGGATTCGAGACTAGACGAATTTGCGAAATATCTTGAATTATGGTGTGGAAGGTTGCGGATGCAGTTGCAGCTAATTGCCTAGGGCAGGTTCCTGATGCCGCAACCCGAATCGCATAAACAAGAAAGTTTTCAGAAGTTCATAGGTGGGAAATCTTGTAGTCATCTAGAATCATCTTCCCCAGATGTATTGGGTATGTACATTTGTTCCGAGCGCTTAGCTCAATACTTGTTGTGTTATTGCAAGTGGCTTCTAATTTCTGATGATGTTATCATAACTGAAGAAGCATTCTTACTAATTTTTCAGTAGGAAGGCTATGTTGTTAATTGTTCAATTTCCTTCAAGCATTTGATTCAGCTTATGTTTCATCTTGTCAATGAGGTGCTGATGCGTTTTCTCCATCTTTTGGATGGCTCCACAAACTCACAGCAATCCGGGTCGTGGTGAGGAGCAGACTGATGTTCCATCGCCACCCCTGCCACCGCCTCCTCCGCCTCCTCCTCCAGAAGCTTGGCAAGCTGTGATGGTCGTGACCAATGCAAACACCAAGATGTTGCTCAGGCTGTTGCAAGAAAGGGAGCAGGGTCAGCAAGGTTTTCAAGGCAATTTTCAGAATCAGCTTCAGTTTGCGACACTCAGTCAGTTCCTTGCCAACCAGCCCAAGACTTTCACCTATTGTGAGCAGCCTCTAGATGCTGATGATTGGCTTCGTGATATGAGTAAGCATTTTGAGTGCAGCAATGTCAGGCCAGAGGACTTTGTCAGGTTTGCATCGTTCCAGCTAAAGGGTCAAGCAGCTGATTGGTGGCAACAGTACAAGGATTCCAGGGGCGATTGTGTTGTTACTTGGGACGATTTCCGTTGTGACTTCAGGGCTCATTACATTCCGACAAGCTTTGTCGAGGAGATGCGTGAGAAGTTCAGGCACCTGAAGCAGGGAACCAAGTCGGTCTACCAGTACAACATTGAGTTCCAGAATCTAGCTCGTTATGCCAAGCAAGATGTTCCAGATGATAAGGCTATGATCTATCAGTTCAGAGGTGGTCTCAAGGATGAGCTTCTGCCAGGCCTTGTTCTTCAAGAGCCTCGTGAGTTTGATCAGTTCTACAACATGGCTTTGAAGATTGAAGCAGCTCAGCTCAAGTTGGAGAACTCCAAGAAGCGTTCTAGTGATTCATATTCTTCTTCTTTCGGCTCTCAGATGGTTCCTAAGCAACAGAAGTATTGGGCGCCAAATCCTCTTCCGTTTCGTCCTCCTCAGCAGCAGAAGCAGTTCGGTGGTCGTGGTTCTTCCCACCCACCCAACCCAGGTTTCCAGCAGAAGAACCAGGCGTCCAAGGCTGTTCTTGTTCCTCCTCCAGGCAATGTTTGTCCGCTTTTTGAGGTGACTTGTCACAAGTGTGGTCAGAAGGGCCACTATGCAAACAAGTGCAACCAGCGACGTCTTCCGCCTCCTCCTCCTGTCAAGCCTCCAGGCAATGCTATGGTAAAGCATTATCCCAAGTCTGTCAGGGTGAATATGGTGGATGCAGCAGAAGCAGAGCAGTTCAATGATGTGATTATGGGTAATCTCTCAGTTAATGATTTTCCTGCTAAAGTATTGTTTGATTCTGGTGCATCGCATTCATTCATTTCTAAACCTTTTGCTTGGAAGCATGATTTCTATTTAGTAGTTCTTCCTAGTCGTTTTCGGGTTGTGTCCCCAGGCCAGTTGATGAGTTCCAATGTAGTGGTTCTAGATGTTTCTATCAAGATGGGCAGTTATTCTTTTCTGGCTTCTCCTATTGTTCTTGGGAAATCTGATATTGATCTCATTCTGGGCATGGACTTCCTGGCTATGAATACGGCTCATATTGATTGCAACGCAAAAGAAGTCAAGCTGACTCATCCTTCAGAAGACGTGATTATTTTTGCGGCTCGCGATGACACAATCCGTCTCTTTGCTCTTAATGAGAAGGGTGAAATCTCGGCGATTTCTCAAATTCTGGTGGTTTGTGAGTATGAAGATGTCTTTCCAGAAGAGTTGCTAGGAATGCCTCTGCACCGACCAGTTGAGTTTGTGATTGATCTCGAGCCTGGAACTGAACCAGTCTGCAAGCGCCCGTATAAACTTGGCCCCGAAGAGCTGAAAGAGTTGAAGGATCAGGATGATGAGAAAGAACGTCTGGGTCTGATCAGACCAAGCTCTTCTCCATGGGGTTGTGGAGTTTTGTTTGTCAAGAAGAAGGATGGCACAAATCGTCTTTGTGTGGACTACCGGCCATTGAACAAGAAGACAATCAGAAACAAGTACCCACTTCCCAACATCAATGAGTTGTTTGAGCAACTGAAAGGTGCCAAGGTTTTCTCGAAGCTTGATCTTCGCATGGGTTATCATCAAATTCACATTCGCGAAGAAGACATTCCCAAGAACGCTTTCAGGACGAGTTTTGGCTCTTATGAGTACACCGTTATGTCGTTTGGTCTTGCGAATGCTCCTCCAACCTTCTCAAGAATGATGAATTTCATCTTCTCTCCTTTCAAGAATGAGTTCGTCTTGGTCTATCTGGATGATATCCTTGTGTTCTCGGAGACAGAAGAAGATCATGTAGAGCATCTCCGCCTTGTGCTTGACAAGTTAAGGGAACATCGGTTTTATGCCAAGTTTTCCAAGTGTGAGTTCCGGCTCAATGAAGTGGTGTACCTCGGGCATGTCATCTCTGCCGAGGGAATTAAAGTGCACCCTGAGAAAGTCAAGGCAATCTTGAAGTGGGAACCTCCGCAGAATGTGAACAGCTTCGGAGCTTCCTCGGGCTTGCTAGTTATTGCAGAAGATTCATGGAGGACTTCTCTCAAATTGCTAAGCCTCTGTCCAATCTCCTCCAGAAGAGCGTCAAGTATGTTTGGTCTCCTGAGTGTGATGTGGCGTTCAATACGCTCAAGCAGAGACTGACTTCAGCCCCAGTTCTTGTTCCTCCTGAGCAGTCCAAGCCTTTCCAAGTTTTCTGTGATGCTTCTCTCCAAGGTCTTGGTGGTGTTCTCATGCAAGACAAGAAGATTGTTGCTTATACCTCGCGCCAGTTGAAGCCTGCCGAGAAGAACTACCCCACTCATGATCTTGAGTTGGCGGCAGTTGTGCATGCTCTAATGACTTGGAGGCATTTATTGTTGGGTAGACCAGTTGAGGTGTACACTGATCACAAGAGCCTGAAGTACATTTTCACTCAACCCAATATCAATCTTCGGCAGTCATGTTGGGTGGAAATGCTTGAAGACTTCAATCCAAGCATTGAGTATACTCTGGGGAAAGCAAATGTCATTGCAGACGCGCTCAGCCGTAAGGCGTACTACAATAGTCTGATCTTGAAGCCTCTTCAACCCGAGCTTGGTGAAGCATTCCGCAAGCTCAACCTTCAGATGATTCCGCAAGGATTTCTTGCAAATCTTCAAGTCTCTCTAACTCTGGAAGATCAGGTTCGCCAAGCGCAGCTGCTAGACGCTATGGTGAAGAAAGTGAAGAAAGGTGTGGCCAAGAGCATTCCGAAGTATAAGTGCTTTCGTGTCGATAACAAAGATACCTTGTTCTTTGAGGACCGTCTTGTGGTTCCAAAAGGTGATCTCAGAAAGGTTATCATGGACGAAGCACACAATTCTCTGCTGTCCATTCATCCTGGCAGTTCCAAGATGTATCAGGATCTCAAGCAAACCTTCTGGTGGACTCGCATGAAACGTGAAATTGCTTAGTTTGTGAACGAGTGTGATGTTTATCACAGAGTGAAGGCAGAGCATCAATGTCCAGCAGGTCTTCTTCAGCCTTTGCCTATCCTAGAGTGGAAATTCGATCATGTTGAGATGGATTTCGTCACTGGGTTTCCCAAGTCCAAGAGAGGCAACGATGCCATCTTTGTGGTTATCGACAAGCTGTCAAAAGTTGCTCATTTCCTGCCAGTCAAAGAATCTATCTCGGCAGCTCAACTTGCAGAGTTGTATACGTCAAGGATAGTCTCTTTGCATGGCATTCCTCAACTCATCTCTTCTGACCGTGGAAGCCTCTTCACTTCCAAGTTTTGGGAGTCCTTCCAGACTGCTATGGGTACTAAGATCCATTTCAGCACGACGTTCCATCCGCAGACAAGTGGTCAAGTTGAGAGAGTTAATCAGATTCTTGAAGATATGCTCAGAGCCTGTGTGATATCGTTCGGCATGAAGTGATAAGACTGTCTTCCATATGCTGAATTCTCATACAACAACAGCTTTCAAGCTAGTTCAGGCAAGGCCCCGTTCGAGATTCTCTACGGTAGAAAGTGTCGTACCCCGCTTAACTGGTCTGAAACCGGTGAGCGGCAGATATTGGGCAATGACATGATCACTGAAGAAGAAGAAATGTTCCATGTCATTCGTGAGAACCTCAAAGCAGCTCAGTCCCGTCAGAAGAGCTATTATGATAGCAAACATCAGGATGTTTCTTTCCAAGTGGATGATCTTGTCTATCTCAAAGTTTCTCCCATGAGAGGCACGCAACGATTTGGAATCAAAGGGAAACTGGCTCCTCGTTTCGTTGGTCCGTTCAAAGTTGTTGACAAGAGAGGTGGTCTTGCATATCAACTTGAGCTTCCTCCAAATTTCGCGAACGTGCACGATGTCTTCCATGTTTCTGAGCTCCAGAAATGCTTCAAGACTCCCAAGCGAACCATTGACCTCCAAGACATAGATCTTCAAGCTGATCTTTCTTATCGTGAGCATCCAGTTGCAATTCTTGAAGAAACTGAGCGTAAGACCCGCAACAAGTCTATCAAGTTCCTCAAGGTGAAGTGGTCTCATCATTCCGACAAAGAAGCTACTTGGGAACGTGAGGACCTGCTCCGTTCCGAATTTCCAGACTTCTTCCGTTCCTAGATCTCGGGTCGAGATCCTCTTGTAGTGTGGGAGAGTTGTGACAACCCCAGTGCTGTCCCTACCTTATTTGGCATGTATCCCAATGTATGAACCTTGTGTCATGAGCTATGAGATGATTGCACCTTTGTCTTGATGGTGTTTTTGCGTTCATGCATCATCTCATCCATCATTTGATCATCATGCCATTCATCATGCTTGCTTGTGTTGTGTGTCTTGTATTGGATCATGTATGTGATGTGCCTTGTGTGGTTTTGGCCTTGAGAGTGGTGGTCTCCATGTGTGCAACCTCTCCCTCTTCTAACTCTCTTTTTCTTCATTCTCAAAACCCCCTCTCATTGCCTTTTATTTCAATATGATTTCTTGGCAGAATTAAGTTGTTTTAAATATCTTTTAAAAATGTCCATGAGGTGGCCCTAATGTTGCTATTAATATTGGGAGTGAAACTTTGGTTAGTTGGAAGTGTTTGGCTTTGAAAAACTATTTAAACAGGGGCTATTTCATTATTATATGAAATTTAACTTGCTAAATAAATTCAGTTGGCATTTTTATAAAAACAGGGCTTAATTTTCCCTTCTCAAAACTATTTTTGTTTTACTTTTAAAATCCTTTTATTGCCCTGGTTTTTTAATATTGTTTGTGGCTGTTTTATTAAAAAAGGAAGAACCCCTTCTGCTTGGTGAGAGAGAGAGCTAGCGAGTGGGCCTTTTCTTCCCTGCGCAACCCAAGTCTCCCCGATGGCCTTCTCCTCCTTTCCCCCTCCTTTGTTCTCTGTCAGTACGGCATCACATCGGTGCTGTCCACGTCAAAAGGTGCCGCCATTTGACGGCCTCCAGCGCGTCCCCATGGCCATAAGGAGCGCCTAGCCCTAGCCCTAGCATCCCTCTTCCCGTTCCTCCTCCTTCCTCCCTCGCACCACTGCTCCTCCCCCATCTTCTTCCTCCTTCTTCTTCTCTGCAGAGAAGGGGTTCAGGTAAGGTGCAGTGGTCGCTGGGTGTGAGCAGAGCAGAGGGGCTCGTCGCCAGCGCCTCCTCACCGTCACCAGGGCCCCGTCGTCATGTCCAAGGCCAAGCTGGGTGTGCCCGCGTCCCGTTCCCGGAGCTAGGGATGCGAAAGTCCCTCTGCACCGATGCCATCTTCGTCTTCTTCCTCCGGTGCGGAAGCTTCAGCCTCGAGCTCGTCTTCTTCCTCTTCGCGGCGTCTTCTTCCTCTCCTATGGCTCCGACTCCTTCCTCCTCGCCTCGGGTTCGAGCCTTTGTTGTTTCCCCTAGGTGAGCTCAGTCGTCACCCCCTCTCGTCCTGCCGTAGTTCCTCGCGTCATCGCCGGTGGCCTTTTCTTTTCAGTTTCGTCAGACAGTATGCGTGTGGTGTGTATAAGAGGAGCGAGGTCCCTATACTAGTACGAACCGATCTCTTAGCACAGTGGTGGCCGGCTCGGGGAAGACCACAAGGTCGCGGGTTCGAGCCCGCTTCCCCCCTTTTGGTTTTATTTTTGTGGTTGGCTCGTGTAGGTGTTGTGTGTGCGGATCCGGTGTGGGTGGACCGGATCCCGTGCGCGTGTGTGGGTGTTGGGCTGGATCTGGTGCGGCGGTGGCCAGATCCAAGCAGCTGTGTGTGTGCAGATGTGTGTGAGTGTGTGTGTTTGTGTGTGTGGTGCACTTAGGTGCATGTATGTATGTGCGTGTAGTATTATTCAGGTCTTTCTTTTTCTTTTTCAGCCATATATATGTGTATGTGTGATACATATGTGTATGTATGACATATATATGTATGTGTGTGTGCATATATATACCTAGTGTACATATGCATATGTATGTATGTATGTATGTATGTGTTGTGTATGTGTTTTGCACAAGTATGTGTGGGTGTGGTGTTATGAGCATGTGTGGGTGTGTATGTGGGTGACACCTACACATGCTTGTGTGTGTGTGCTTGTGGTTGTGAGTGTATGTGCTTGAGTAGTAGGAGTGTGTGTGTGTTTGAAGCATGCCCACATACATACTTGTGTATGGGTGTGATTGGCATTTGGATGTGATGCCATGTGTGGTAAGTTTGTGTGAGATGTGTGTGTATGTTCTACATACACACCCACATGTGTATGAATAGTTTCATGTGTAGTTTTCCCTCTTATGGGCATATGACCAAGGTTCTTCTTCTAGCTAGTTTCATGCTTGCACATTGATGCCATGCCATTTTAACATGTTCCTAGGTTGCTATTTTTTCATTTCAAACTTGTAAGCATAGATCCCATGCCATTTTTGTGCATTTCCATCATGTCACTTAAGTGCCATAAGTCATCCATGGGGGATAGGGTCAAATTTCGACCTAGCCTTCCTCCCCCTTTCTCCACACAAGTATAGGGGTATGAGTAATTCACTTGGGGTAGAATCAACCCATGAATGCATCTGTGAAGTCAGATTTGACTTTGGGGCACTTTGACAAAACTGCATTTAAGCTGTGATGCCCTTTTGTCTTTTTCAGATGAATTAATCCATGCATGATTTTAAGTTCTTGCCAACATGAGTTTGTTAGTCAAAGTTTCTGCTAATGTCCCAGTATTTTTGTTATTTATGATAAGTTCCCAGATCAGTGGGAACCATGCTGTTTAGTTGGCTACTTTCTGTTACTGTTCATCCTGCTTAGAAATGGCTAAGTCTGGAGATTCTGCTGTTATTGTTTTGCCATGAAGAGTGGATTGTAGCAATTGCTGTGGTGGGATTCTGATCATGCTCAGTGCTAGGTATTTGTAGTAGATATTGTCATATACCATCCTGTTAATTTTCATGCCACTTGGAGCTTCCTAGCATGTTTAATTAGTGCTGTCAACTTGCTACTTTGTTAACCCAGATTCCAGAAAGCTGGAATTTTCACCAAGTCCCTAAAATTCTGATTCATCATGCCTACTTGATTGCTCCATGCATATTGATGTGTGCCCTTTTGCTGATTGCATAGTTGAATGAAATGATGTGAGTGTTGAGTAGATTCTGTCCATATCTTGTTTGTGGCCGTAGGATTCCTGTAGCTCTAGTTGTGAGCTTTTCAAATTGCTATGTTGCTGTTTTGTGGCAGTTTGGGTGCTATCTTGTTTTGTGAGTTGAGGGACCTATACTCCATGGAATTGAGTGTTTCTTGAGTCTATTTCTATTGGTTTTTCATCACCTGTCCAGTGGCCACCTTGGAATGCCAAGAATTAGCCCAGGTATTTGGTGATCTTGTGTTTTGCCTCTGTACCTTGTCGTGAGCGTATCTCGAGAACCGTAGCTCCGTTTCTTGCGATCCTTATATGCATTTTCATCGATTTTGCATGCTGCATACATATTTTCCATGTTCATGCATGTCTAAATAACTTAACATGGGGTTCTGTCCAGATCCATTAATAAACAACTTTGCATGTGAAACATGACTAGTTTTGGGTTGCCATGTTATAATCCTTCATTAAATGGATCATGCATCATCTTGGTTGTGCATTGCACCTTGGTTGGTTATTTATTTGCTGTTTATCTTGGGTAGACGTGAGTGTCGATACTGAGTTCGAGGACCCTGGAGAGTACCACTACGAGGATCCTGCTACTTGTTCCGCTGAAGATCCAACAGGCAAGATGATCGTACCCGGATCCCAATACTATCTTTGCTTGCTAGTTCCTCGTTATTATCGTTACAATTGCGCTACCTACCACATGATATCAGCCCCCATGTTGCCATGAAGCCTCTAACCTCCACATCCCAGCAAACCGTTGATTGGCTAAGTTACCGCTGCTCAGCCCCTCTTATAGCGTTTTTAGTTGCAGGTGCAGGTTGTTCCATGTGTTAACATGGATTGGATATCACAATAAATTCTGTTATTTAATTTAATGCACATATATATATCTGGTATTGGTGGAAGGCTTGGCCTTTTGCTAAGTGATTTTTTCCACTCATACCGTCATTAGTTCCTTGTTACCGGTGTTATGTTTTCCATATCTTGCGCTCCTAACACGCTTGGGGTTGTTATGGGGACCCCCTTCATTATTCGGTTGAGATTAAAACTCATCTGGCAAGACCCAACTTTGGTACTACATTTGCTAATAACTAATGAACTTGCATAGGGCTTTGCAACCCCGTGGATAATTTAATCAACCCCGGGCCAGTGCTCCTCATGAGTGTTTGTCCAAACTAGAGCACTGTGCGGGGCCAACCCAGGGCAACTTGGGAGATTTCTATCAGGCCTCCATATGCGTAGCTTATCCGTCGTGTCTTGAGACTGAGATACACGGCTCTTATCGGGTTCATCGACACGTCGGGTGGTCTTGCTGGATTTGTTTTACCTTATCGAATGTCTTGCGTGTGGACTCTGACTTTCTTTGGGTTTACTCGAGGTGTTGGAATCCCTTTGGAATTACCGATGAAGATCACGAGATCCGTGGTCGAGGAAATTCCCGCGAAGTGTGGTTATTTGTGATGGACTAGTTGGAGCACCCCTGCAGGGTTAAATATTTCGGAAAGCCGTGCCCGCGGTTATGTGGCAACTTGGATATTTGTTTAACACCTGGTTCTAGCAAACTTGAAGTAAACTCTGATTAAAATACACCAATTGTGTGAGTAACCGTGATCGTCTCTGCTCGTGAACATGAACCGAGAGAGAACACGGTGGGGTTATGATTGACGTAAGTAAGTGTTCAGGATCTCTTAGAGATCATACTAGATTCGATCGTTCTTCGTAGGCCACTTATATTTATTTCCTGTTGCGTAAGCTAGCCACCAAAAAAAATGCTTAGCGCTGCTGCAACTAAACATCACCCTTCCGTCCTAAAGCTTAAATAGTCTTGGTACCTGGGCACAAGATAGCTGAGTCCTCTGTAGCTCACAGTTTACTACAATATCCAGGTGCAGGTTCAGATGAGTTCGTGCAGGATGATCTTACTCAGCTCCAGTGGGAGTATGATGAGGAGAGAGGCAGGATGTACGTGATGTACCCGGATGAGTAGAGGACCTGGTCATGATCTTTGGGATAGCTTGATAGTATCATTTGCAACTCCTTTTATCGTTTGATTTCGTCCGTAGTCGGACCCTATGTTCAACTTGATGCTATGATTTGAGTGACATTGTAAGTTAGCATGTGGCGAGTGTAAGCCAACTTGTATACTCTTCTCATTCAGTATTGTATGTTGTGATGATACTATTATTGCTAACGGCAAGATGCGCCTCTATCCCTTGCGAGGCCCTCGTTCCTTAAATGGATAGGCGCGCATCTTGGGCGTGACACGAATCTCTTGTCTCTTATGACGAGGATATTTCACTTGATGATGAAAATGTGGAACATGACTACTATGAAGAAGATGAGTTGTTCAACATCAAGGAGAAGACTCTGAAGTGTCTTTATCTCATGGCAAACTTCAAAGATTACATGGCCTAAGGAAAGGAATGGATTCTCGACAGTGGACGCACCGATCATATGACCGGACATAGAGACATGTTTCAAGAAATCACACCAAACCATGGACCGCGAAGGTATGTAACTTTTGGAGAGAACTAAAAGGGTAAGGTACTTGGTCTCGGTAAGGTGGCCATATCTCATGATATCTCTATTCAAAATGTCATGCTTGTTGAATCCCTTGGCTACAATCTTCTTTCCGTATCTAGGCTTGCCGACTTAGGTTTTAATGTTCTATTTACCAAAGTGGATTGCCAAGTGTTTCATCGATAATCATAGCATGGTATTTACCGGATTTCATAGAGGTGATCTATACATTGTTGATTTCACTAAGAGATCCAAACCTCGTACTTTCCTTATTACAAAATCTTCTAAAGGTTGGCTTTGGCATAGAAGGCTAGGACATGTTGGTATGCATAATCTAGACAAGCTCATCAAAGCTGATCATATTCTTGGTGTTAAAGATGTTATATTTGACAAAGATAGACTATGTAGTACTAGGAGACCACTCGATCTGTTTGGTCCCAATGCTTACAAGAGCCTCGGTGGAAATTCCTTTGGTCTAGTTATAGTTGATGATTTTTGAAGATTTATGTGGGTATTATTTCTTGATGATAAGTCATAGGTGCAAATGATCTTCAAGAACTTCGCTCGCAAATCTTAAAATTAGTTTGAGGTGAAGATCAAGAAAGTTCGGAGCGACAACAAATCAGAGTTCAAGAACACAAATGTGGACACCTTTCTTGACGAAGAAGGGATTCTACATGAGTTCTTGGCTACGTACACACCTCAACAAAATGGATTTGTTAAGAGGAAGAACCAAACTCTTATTGAGATGGCAAGAACAATGCTCGATGAGTACAAGACACCAATACACTTTGGGGCAGAAGCCATGGAAACAACTTGTCATGCCATGAACCGACTCTATCTTCACAAGCTTCTCGACAAAACGGCATATGAGCTACTCACCCGTAACAAGCCCCTAGTTGGATACTTTCGGGTATTCGGCTCCAAGTGTTACATTCTTGATAAGCACCACCATTCTAAATTTGCTCCTAAATCTCATGAAGGTTTCCTACTCGGTTACGGGTCGAACTCTCACACTTACCATTTCTACAACAACTTCACTCTAAAAGTTGAAGAGACGATAGATGTGAAGTTTGATGAGTCTAGTGGTTCGCAAGTCAAACAATTGCCAAGTGATGTAGGAGATAAGGAACCCTCAGAAGCTATCCAAGACTTGTCCATTGGCAAGATTCATCCGATGCAGGTGAAGGAAAGTACTTCATCAACCCAAGTGGAAGCCCCTACTTCACATCAAGGCGAACCTCAACACGACATGGAAGCATCCACAAGCGATACACAACAAGATGAAGAGGAGGAATAAGTACACAATGATGATCGACCTAAACCCCCTTCACCGCCTCATCAAGGAGACACCACCTTCAACAACAATGAAGAAAAAGATGACGATGAGGAAGCTCCACCATCCAACAAGCAAAAGCTACCTCAAGTTCGACCAAGAGTGAACAAGAACCATCCCTTAGAACAAATCTTTGGTGACATTCAAACCGGGAGAATCACTCGCTCTAAAACCCGCTTAGCTAACTTTTGTGAACACTACTCATTCATCGTAGTATTGAGCCTATGAAGGTGGAAGAAGCGCTTGAAGACCCAGATTGGGTGAATACTATGCATGAAGATCTTCAAAACTTCGAGAGGAACGAAGTGTGGACACTTGTGGAGAAGCCCAAAGACGAGCAAAACATCATCGGAACCAAATAGGTGTTTCAGAACAAGCAAGACGAAGAAGGTCAAGTCGTTCGCAACAAGGCATGTCTCGTTGTGCATGGCTACATGCAAGTTGAAGGTATGGACTACGGTAAGACCTATGCCCAGGTTGCTAGACTTGAAGCTATTCATATATTACTTGCTTATGCAAATCACCATGACATCACACTTTACCAAATGTATATTAAAAGTGCATTTCTAAACGGGGAGATTGAGGAAGAATTCTATGTTAAGCAACCCCCGGTTTGTGAATCCTAAGAAACCCAACCATGTTTACAAGCTTCGTAAAGCTCTTTATGGACTTAAGCAAGCCCCTTGAGCTTGGTATAAATGTCTAACGAAGTTTCTACTTGAAAAGGGTTTTGAGATTTCTAAAACTGACGCACCTTATTCACTAAGAGATTTAATGTGAACTATTTATGTGCCAAATTTATGTGGATGATATTTTCTTTGGATCTACTAACCCACAATTTAGTGACAAATTTGGAAGGTTTATGTCTGAGGAGTATGAGATGTCCATGATGTGTGAGCTGAATTTTTTTCCTTGGTTTGCAAATCAAGCAAACGTGAGAAGGGACATTCATCTCTCAAACCGAGTACACCAAGGACTTGATCAAGAAATTCAAAATGCAAGAGTGTAAAGGTACAAAAACTCCTATGCCTACTAGTGGATATGTTGATCTTACCAAGAAGGACAAACCGGTTGATCAAAATGTTTATTGATAAATGATCGGTTCATTGCTATATCTACGTGCCTCCTGTCCCCATATCATGCTTAGTGTGTGCATGTGTGTTAGATACCAGGATGCTCCTAAAGAGTGTCATCTTAAGGCCGTGAAACAAATTGTGAGATGCTTGATACATACACCAAACTTTGGCATATGGTTTCGCAAGGGGTCTTCTTTTAACCTTGTTGGCTATTCCGACTCGGACTACGCCAGAGACAAAGTTGATAGAAAATCCACCTCGGGTACATGCCAATGTATTGGTAGATCTCTTGTGTGTTGGACTTCCAAGAAATAAAACTCGGTATCTCTATCTACCACCAAAGTGGAATACATTGGTGCCGGATCATGTTGTGCTCAATTGCTATGGATGACTCAAACTCTTAAGGATTATGGCATGCATGTGAAACATGTACCATTGTTATGTGACAATGAGAGTGCAATCAAAATTGCTCATAGTCCCTTGCAGCACTGACAAACTAAGCATACTCAAGTTCGACATCATTTCATTCGTGATCATGTTACCAAAGGAGATATCAATCTCAAGCATGTTCGTACTAATAAGAAATTGGACGATATCTTTACTAAGCCACTTGATGAGAAAGTGTTTTGTCACATGAGGAGTGATTTGAACATCATTGATGCTTCAAACTTGAGCTAGACTCACTCGGTTGCATGCAAGGGCATGAGCTTACATGGATATTACATGATACACTTGATATGATACTATCATATGCCTTGCAAATATATGCTCCCTTGTATTGAAACTAACCCTTTCTAGGTACTTGGAAAACTACACTCCACAAGATTGCCATCAACTCAAATCATAAGCAACCTTGTCATGGCCAAGTATTCACAATCCTTATTTGATGATGGAAGGAAAAACACAATGATACGTCATCGATAATTTACGAAGTATTCATGCCATATTATCCTATGCTTACAATACTTTTATATGGTATTGATGCACTTTATATGATTTATTTAGTACTAACCTGACCTGACGCTGCTTTCAGCTGAACTACCGTGGTGTTGTTTTTTGTGTTCAGAAAATGGAAGTTCTCCGGATCGCCCGAAACTTTTTGACAATTTTTTGGAACAAAAGAGGCACTAGAGCTTCATGGCAGGGCCAGAAGAGCCACGAGGAGGGCACCACCCACCAGGGTGCGCCAGCCCCCCTGGCGCGCCCTGGTGTATGTTCCTCACCTCGTGGCACACCTTCGCGTGAAACCAACGCTAAAGATTCCTATAAATATAGAAACCATCAGAAATGACCCTAGACTCCTCGTTCCTCCTTCGAACTCTCTACATTGATGAAAAATCAATCTGGAGGTGTTCCAGTACCATGCCGGAGAGGGTAGATCATCTTCGATGGCCATCTCAATCATCCCTGCGGAGGCCATGATGAGGAGGGAGTAGTCCATGCTCGGGCTGACGGTTTTTACTAGTAGCTATGTGTTTAATCTCTCTCTCTCTCTCGTGTTCTTGAGCTGGCATGATCTTAATGTATCACGGGCTTTGTTAATATAGTTGGATCACATGGTGTTTTCACCTCTCTATCTTGTTGTGATGAATTGAGTTTTCCCTTTGAGATTTTGTTATTACCGGATTGAATACCTTTATGGATTTGAGAGCACTTGATATATGTCTTGCATGCGGATACCCGTAGTGACTCTTGATATATGTTATGGCGTCAACTTGCGAATTCTGGTAACCTTGGGAATCTGTGCATAGGGGTTGATTGGACGTTTTCATACCATGTTATTCGATAGAAATCTTGGGGCACTCTTTGAGGTTTTTGTTGGATTGAGTATTATGGATCTAAAATTGTTTTATGCGTATTGTATAATTAACTCATGGATACTTGTGGTGACAATGGAGTATCTAGGTGACATTAGAGTTGGTTGATGCGTATCATATGGTGTTATTCTAGTACAAACTCTTAGATAGATTGATCGAAAAGGATAACTTGGTTATTTCACTATGAAATGTTGGATAGATCGATCGGAAAGGATAACTTTGAGGTGGTTCCGTACCCTACAAATAATTTCTTCTTATGTTCTCCACTAGATAAGAACTTTGGAGCGATTCTTCATTGCACATTGAGGGATGGTTATGTGATCCAATTATATTAACATTGTTGAGATATTGTACTAGTGAAAGTACGGACCCTAGGCCTTGTTTTATAGCATTGCAATACCGTTTCGGCTCACTTTTGTTACTTGCTACCTTGCTGTTTTTTATTGTTACTATTACAAAAATAAATATCTACTATCATTACTACACTTGTATCACCATGTCTTTACCGAACTAGTGCACCTATACAATTTGCCATTGTATTGGGTGTGTTGGGGACACAAGCGATTTCTTGTATTTGATTGCAGGGTTGTTTGAGAGAGACCCTCTTCATCCTACACCTCCCACGGATTGATAAACCTTAGGTCATCCACCTGAGGGAAAATTGCTATTGTCCTACAAAACTATGCGCTTGGAGGCCCAACACGAGTTTACAAGAATAAAGTTGCGTAGTAGACATGAAGGTCTTTTGTGGCGCCGTTGATGGGGAGGTGAGTGATTGAAGGTATATATTTAGATCTTGCAATTGAATCTTTTAGTTTCTTCTTTTTCACTAGTTTGGATTTATAAAAGAAGACTACAAAAAAATGGAGTTTAGGTTGCATCAATTGATTCGTCTTTTTAATTTCTTTCATGAAAATGATGGCTCGGAAAATTGTGGTCAATTGGTGGAGGAAGAATTTATGAAAATACTTAATGAGAATTCCTTGAATGATGAGCATGGTAGCAATATTTTTAGTATGGATTTTATGAATATCCATGATGCTAATGATATGCAAAGGCACAAGCTTGGGGATGATATGCTTGATGAAGATGATATTTTTAGTGCCCCAAGTTTTCATGAGCAAAACTACTCTTATGGTAGAATGCCTCCTATGTATGATGATTATGATGATGACATGTATGATATAAGGAGTGATATTAACCATGAAACTTGTCATCATGATTTTAATATTCAAAGTGGTTATGTCAATCACGTGTCTCATGATAGTTATTTTTTTGAGTTTGCTCCCACTACCATGAATGAAAAGGACTTTGCTTATGTGGAGAGTAATACATTTTCTATGGTTGTAGATCATGAAAAGGATGATTTATGTGATAGTTATATTGTGAGATTCCTTCATGATTCTACTGAAAATTATTATGAGGGAGGAACATATGCTTTTAGGAATTGCAATAATATCAAGTTTCCTCTCTATGTGTCCAAAGTTTTGAAGTTGCACTTGTTTTAGCTTTCTATGATAGTTGATTATTGCTTCCATAAATTGTTTGGTCACATAATCCCTATGCATAGTAAGTGGGTTAGACTTAAATGTGCTTGTCATGTGATTCATGATGCTCTCTTGCATTTTCAACTTTTATTAATATACAAGCATCATTGAAATCATCATGCCTAGCTAAAAGACATTAAAGAAAAGCGCTTGTTGGGAGACAACCCAACACTTTTACTTTCTATTTTTGTGTGTTCACATGATTAAGCTACTGTAGTAATCATGTTTTGTGTCTTTTATTTCAATGCCAAGTAAAGCCTTTGGGATAGTGTGGATACTTGCTTGTTTGATTTTGTGCAAAAACAGAAAGTTTGCGTCCAGTATATGAGTTATCTGATACCAGAGGGTCTAAAAATTCTGATATTTCTACAAAAACTTTAGATGCACATTCTATAGGTTGTACTAATTTTCCAGAATTGTTAGAGTAAGGGAAGTATGGTGATCATTCAGATCGTCACATCCTGCTCTGTTTTTGACAGATTCTATTTTGCATGCATAGTTTGCTGGTTTAAAGTGTTTCCATAGCTTATATATGGTAATATAAATTATGGGAATTATGGAATACATTAGTTATTATTTGATAAGAATTATGAATCTTGTCTTGACAATACCTAAGTTAATGATCTATCTTTACTACACTAACCCATCTCATGAAGTTCTGTAAGTTTTGTGTGATTGAAGTTTTCAAGTTTTAGGTGAGATACCGATATGAGGTGAATAAGGAGCACCAAGTACCTAAGCTTGGGGATGACCAAGGCACCCCCAAGGTAATATCCAAGGAATACTCAAGCGTCTATGCTTGGGGATGCCCTGGAAGGCATCCCCTCTTTCGTCTCCAACATTATCAATACATCTTACTTGGAGCTATATTTTTATTCATCACATGATCTGTGTTTTTCTTGGCGCGTCATTTTATTTTGTTTTTTCTGTTAGATGTTATTTATAATCTTGTTTTTCATTACAAAGTTCCAAGAATTGCCTTAAGATGCTTCCGTTACAAGTTTTGATGCGTGCTGTATAAAAATAGAAACTTTTGTTGTAGTGTTTGAATTTTCGTATTTTACTGGAAAGTGGAAAGGTTATGAAATGTTTACACAGTATTTTCATATAATCTCTTTAGCACTTCCTAAAGTTTCATAATTTTTTGAGTTACATAAGTGCACTGGTTTAATGGATTTCTACAGACAGTTCTCTTTGGACAGATTGCTATCATAGTTTTGTTATCTACTTATCATGTAGTTTCCATAGCCTATATTGGTAGATATAAATTGTGGAAACGATAGTAAACAGTAGATGATGTTTGAAAATGATTGTGAAACTTGTCTTGGCAGTACATGAAGTGTTGATTTGTTTTTATGTGTACTAACCTATCTCACAAGTTCTTTTTGAGTTTTTGTGAATGAATTTTTTGAGAATAGGTGAAACCGGGATATGAGAGGATTGAATAAGATGCAAAAGCTCAAGCTTAGGGATTCCCAAGGAACCCCTAGTAAATATTTCAAGAAGTCTCAAGCATCCAAGCTTGGGGATGCTACACATCCCACCTCTCTTCATCAAACAATTATCGGTTAGCCTATGTTGAGCCTAAATTTTTATTTGTCCACATGATATGTGCTATTCTTGGAATGCATTTTTACTTAGATTGATGTTTTAATAAAATACTCAGATCTAAAAATATTTATTGAGAGAGAGAAAGAGAGAGTCCTCACATAACTACTTGATTGTTTACCTACTCATTGATCTTCACTTATATATTTTGAAGAGTAGTTTGATGTTTACTCTCGAGATTCACTTATATCCGATGAGTAAATTGTGAATCAATGAAATATCATAAATATGGAATTATGAATGTAATTTATGCTTAGTTGTAGCTTCACATATATTTTAAAAGGTGAAATCTTTTGAAGCTTGACAGTCACAATATTGGTCATACAAGCAGTTTGTGAATGATAAGTATAAGGAAGAGAACTTTCACATACAAATATATTATCTTGGACATCTTCTATGATTGTGAATACCCAGTAATTATTTTCAAACTTGAGCAAATTAGTTGAAGTTGGACAAGACAATGTAATGAGTTATGCTTGTGTATATTTGCATAGAAGTTATATTGTTATGGATCCTCCAACATGTGGTGTTTGCTTAGGATCTTTTGCTAGCCAAAAATTCATACTAAGAAGAGATACTAATTGAGCATCCAAAAACCTTAAACACAACTAAAAGGATCGATATGGTTGACTAGAGGGGGGGGGTGAATAGGCAACTAACACTTTTTAACTTTTCTTTAACAAGTTAGGCTTAGCATCAAATAGGATGGCTAGATGTGAAACTAGGTGAGGAACCTATATGATGCTAATCACAACAAACACACAAGCAATAAAGGGATACAACACAATAAAAGCTTGCAAGAAGTAAAGGTAAGAGATAACCAAAAGTGGAGCCTGTGGAGACGAGGATGTGTTACCAGAGTTCCTTCCCTTGTGAGGAAGTACGTCTCTGTTAGAGCGGTGTGGAGGCACAATGCTCCCCAAGAAGCCACTAGAGCCACCGTATTCTCCTCACGCCCTCGCACAATGCGAGATGCCGTGATTCCACTATTGGTGCCCTTGAAGGCGGCGATCAAACCTTTACAAACAAAGTTGGGGCTATCTCCAGAACTTAATTGGAGGCTCCCAACGACACCACGAAGCTTCACCACAATGGAATGTGGCTCTGAGGTTACCTCAACCGTCTAGGGTGCCCAAACACCCAAGAGTAACAAGATACGCAAGGGATTAGTGGGGGGAATCAAATTTCTCTTGGTGAAAGTGTAGATCGAGGCCTCCTCAACCAATACCTAGGAAATAACCAAGTTTGATTAGCTAGGGAGAGAGATAGGGCTAAAATGGAGCTTTGAGCAACAATGGAGTTTGGGGAGGGAAGAGGTGGTCTTCTTGAAGAAGAAGACCTCCTTTTTATAGTGGGGGGAGGATCCAACCGTTATCCCCACTCTCAGCCCCGCGCGTTGTGGTACTACCGCATAGGACCACGGTACTACCGCAAGTGTTTGTGGTACTACCGTTGCAAAATGCGGTACTACCGTGCAACCAGACGCAGGACGATTGAAATAGGCAACTAGCGGTAGAACCGCCGGAGCGGTACTACTGCGAGCCCATGCGGTACTACCGTGTGGTTGGTAGCGACTGGCATGGGAGATGCATGGAAGTAAAAAATTACTTCCGTGCTTACCTCTGCTGAGGGCAGAGCTGCAAAAAATTCTGGCACGTTAGTACGAGAAATACATCACGGTACTACCGCAAGAGGGCGGATGTAAAAAATTACATCCGCACCTACTACCGCAAGCGCACGCGCCAGGGTCGGGGACAGCGGTACTCCTGCTCTTTCGAGCGGTACTACCGCGAGCACCTGTTTAACTACTGCTCCCCTGAGCGGTACTACCGTGAGCCACTGAAAACTAGCACCCCGCAACCTTCACTTTGCACAGACATGGAAAACGGATTGGTGCTCCATTGAAGCAAAGGAAAGGTGGTGCAATAGAACAGATGTGTATGTGATGATTCCACCCAAACCTTTTCGAAGCGGACCCCCTCTTAATAGTACGGCTTTCCTACGACTCAAATCAATCGAAAGGAAATGTAGAGAACAACCGTCTTTGATAAGCTCCGAGGGGCACTGAATCATCTTGTGCCTAGACATGAGATATCTGAAATGCTCAATGCACACGATTAGTCCGCAAAAGCATTGTCATCAATCACCAAAACCACTTAGGGAGAAATATGCCCTTACACCAGCTTTTTTCCTTGAGAGTCCACTATATTGACCTATATGCGCTATTACCCTACTGTTCCAAGTAAATTTAGACGTGCCACCTCTAAATTTTCAAATAAGCATCTATTTTGTGTGCCTTAACCAATCATGGAGCGATAGGGGGTGGTTAGTATCTTCCATGTTAAGAGGTTTATTCTCATGACGAGTGTTTATTCACTCCTCCTTTCACAAGAGGGGCATGATATGTCTCCAATGTATCTATAATTTTTGACTGTGTCAAGCTATTATATTATTTGTTTTGGATGTTTTATATGCATTAATATGCTATTTTATATTATCTTTGGGACTAACCTATTAATCTAGAGCCTAGTGCCACTTTCTGTTTTTCCTTGTTTTTGAGTATTGCAGATATGGAATATTAAACGGGGTCCAAATGGAATAAAATCATCGTGATGATTTTTTCTGGAACGAAGAGATCTACCAGGCCTGGAGTGCAAGGCAAGGAACTTTATAGGAAGTCACAAGCTAGGGGGGCGCGGTCACCCCCCTGGCCGCGCCCGGCAGGCTTGTGACTCCTTGGCAGGAGTCCTAGCCCTAATCTTCGTCCTATAAATACCCAAATATTCCCCCAATACCAAAAACAGCCACGAAAATACTTTTCCGCCGCCAAAAGCCTCCGTTCCCGAGAGATCCAATCTTGGAGCCTTTTCCGGTAATCTGCCAGAGGGGGATTCAATCATGAAGGGCATCTACATCAACTCCATTGCCCCTCCAATGATGCTTGAGTAGTCCACCACAGACCTACGGGTCCATATCTAGTAGCTAGATGGCTTCTTCTCTCTCTCTTTGTGCTTCAATACCATGTTCTTCATGATCTTCATGGAGATATATCCGATGTAATACTCTTTTGCGGTGTGTTTGTCGAGATCCGATGAATTGTGGGTTTATGTTTAGATTATCCATGGATATTATTTGAGTCTTTTCTGAATTCTTATATGCACGATTTCATATCTTTGCAAGTCTCTTCGAGTTATTTGTTTGGTTTGGCCAACTAGATTGGTAGTTCTTGCAATGGGAGAAGTGCTTAGCTTTGGGTTCAATCTTGCGATGTCCTTGCCCAGTGACAAAGTAGGGGTAGCAAGGCACGTATTGTATTGTTGCCATCAAGGGTAACAAGATGGGGTTTTCATCATATTTCTTGAGTTTATCCCTCTACATCATGTCATCTTACTTAATGTTTTACTCTGCTCTTCATGAACTTAATACTCTAGATGCAGGCAAGAGTCGGTCGATGTGTGGAGTAATAGTAGTGGATGCAGAATCGTTTCGGTCTACTTGACACGGATGTGATGCCTATATGCATAATCATTTCCTTGGATATCTTCATAACTATTCACTTTTCTATCGATTGCTCGATAGTAATTTGTTCACCCAATGTGATACTTTCCTTCAAGAGAGAAGCCTCTAGTGAAACCTATGCCCCCCGGGTCTACTTTCCATAATATATTTTCAGATCTGTAAACCAAAAATACCAAAAATACCTTGTTGAATTTATTTACCTTTTTTACTTTCCGCTATATTTCACATCTATCTCTATCAGATCTAATCCTTGCAAATAACCGTGAAGGGATTGACAACCCCTTTATAGCGTTGGGTGCAAGAGTTTGATTGTTTGTGTAGGTGCATCCATTGGTGACTTGCTTGTTCCTCCTACTAGATTGATACCTTTGTTCTCATCAACTAAGGGAAATACTTATCTACTTTGATGCATCACCCTTTCCTCTTCAAGAGAAAACCAACGCAAGCTCTGGCGCCGTTATCGGGGAGGATACACATCAAGACTACCAAGTACCCATCACAAACTCATCTCTTGCATTTACATTATTTGCCATTTGCCTCGCGTTTTCCTCTCTCCCACTTCTAAAAAGATTTTCAGAAAATACCAAAAAGATTTGCCTTTTTATTCGCCCTTCTTCCGTTTGCCTTTTGTTTACTTGTGCGCTTGATTGCTTCGTTGCCACCATGTCTCAATCTGGAAAGGTTATCGTTGAGAATTCTGAGGATATTGCTAGTACTAGTCTTGAGAAAATTTTGGATCTTGCTCTCTAGATCATGAATATAAAACGCCTCCTAATTATGAAGTTAAATATTTTCAAGTGGGATATGTCAATATTATTGGGAAGAGTGTTATTCAAGAGTTCATTGATTGTACGGGTGCCTATGAATAATAGATTTATTCTTTTTAGCACAAATTGTTATGAAGATCCTATTGCCATGCTCGTTGAAAAATTGGAAAGAAAATTTGTGCACATTCATCCCAGTTTATAGGAGGTGTTTTATGAACTCCCTAGAATTAATCATCCTAAGGCTAAAAACATTGCTACTATCATCCTTATGCATGAATTTGATTTTATCATACAAGAAGCTAGGGAATTTTTTGCTTTCTATAAAAAGGATACTAAACACCCTCCGATTAAAGAAATCTTACATGAAAAGGAAACCTTGCGTAGCTTTGAGTCTAGGGATTATCAATCTTACCATGATAATCTCAGAAGAAGAGTTCCCTACTCCGAAATTTGCCAAACCATTTACATTGAAAACTATGAGGAATTTGGTTGGATCGCTAGGGGCATTTATGTAGGATTCAATGATGATTGGATGGAAGAAAAAATCAGGGAACTCGTTGAAAATAAGAAACACATTTAAATAATGATATTTATGGTGATGGTCTAGATTATGGAAACGAATTCCATACCAAAGATGACAATACCTAGATCTATTGCGTTTTGCCTAGCTAGGGGCGTTAAACAATAGCGCTTGTTGGGCGGCAACCCAATTTTATTTTTATGTTATGTTTTTTTGCTTCTGTTTTTGAGCGTTTCCCACATTATTACTTTTGTATTAATTGTGTTTTGGTGTTTTAATTAGTGTTTGAGCCAAGTAAGACGTTTGGGATGGTCTATGGTGATTGTTGATTTGATCTTGCTAAAAACAGAAACTTTTGCGCTCAGTCCTGGAAGTTTATAATTTTTTCAGAGTGTCGAATGAGTCTAAAATTTTTACACAAGATTGATATACAAATTTACCAGGTTGTCCTAATTTTTCAGAATTTTTTGAGTTTCGGAAGTATACGGAGGTCTCATATTGCTACAGACTGTTCTTTTTTTGACAAATTCTGTTTTCTTTGTGCTGTTGATGTATTTTCATGTATCTATGGGTTCTATCGGGGGTTATGAACCATGGAGAAGTTAGAATATAGTAGGTATTACACCAATATAAATAAATAATGAGTTCACAACAGTACCTAAAGTGGTGATTTATTTTCCTATACTAACAGATCTCATGAGTTTTCTGTTAAGTTTTGTGTTGTGAAGTTTTCAAGTTTTGGGTAAAGATTTGATGGACTATGGAATAAGGAGTGGCAAGAGACTAATCTTGGGGATTCCCAAGGCACCCCAAGTCATATTCAAGGATGCCAAAGATACTAAGCTTGGGTATGCCCCTAAGGCATCCCCTCTTTTGTCTTCAATCCATCGGTAAATTTACTTGAGGCTATATTTTTATTCACCACATGATATGTGTTTTGCTTGGAGCGTCTTGTATGATATGAGTCTTTGCTTTTTAGTTTTCCACAATCATCCTTGCTTCACACATATTTTGATAGAGACACGCATTAATCATGAATTTACTAGAATACTCTATGTGCTCACTTATATCTTTTGAGATAGGCAATGTTGCTCTAGTGCTTCACTTATAACTTTTTAGAGCACTGTGGTATTTGGTTTTATAGAAATAATTGAAATCTCGTACCAAACTTATATTATTTTGAGAGTCTTTAAACAACATGGTAATTGGTTTAGGTTATGAATTTAGTCCTAGTATAATAGGCATCCAAGAGGGATATAATAAAAACTTCCATATTAAGTGCATTGAGTATTATGAGAAGTTTGATTCCTTGCATAAAGTTTGAGATATAAAGATGGTAATGTTAAGAGTCATGTTAGGAAGTACTTGTGAATTGGTGAAAATATTTGTGTAAAGGTTTGTTATTCCCGTAGCATGCACGTATGGTGAACCGTTATGTAAGGAAGTCAGAGCATGATTTGTTTATAGATTGTCGACCTTTGTGTGAGGGTCGGGAGCGCGTGATGGTTTACTCCTACCAACCTCTCCCCTAGGGGCATGCATCTAATACTTTGCTTCAATGACTAATAGACTTTTGCAATAAGTATGTGAGTTCTTTAGGACTAATGTGAGTCCATGGATTATACACACTCTCACCCTTCCACCTTTGCTAGCCTCTCTAGTACGACCCAACTTTCGCGAGTGCGATAAACCCACCTTCCTCAAAACAGCCACCATATATATTTCCTCAAAACAACCACGATACATACCTATTATGGAATTTCCATAGCCATTCCGAGATATATTGCCATGCAACTTCCACAATTCCGTTTATTATGACACACACCATCATTTCCATATTGCTTTGCATGATCATAAGATAGCTAGCATGATGTTTTCATGGCTTGTCCCTTTTTTGATGTCATTTGCTATGATAGATCATTGCACATCCTAGTACACTGCCGGAGGCATTCATATAGAGTCATAATTTGTTCTAGCTATGGAGTTGTAATTCTTGAGTTGTAAGTAAATAAAAGTGTGATGACCATCATTATTAGAGCATTGTCCTTGTTAGGAAATGATGATGGAAGCTATGATTCCCTCATAAGTGGGGATGAGACTCCGGACTTGATGAAAAATAAAATAGGCCAACAAAGCCCAAATAAAAAACAGGCCTTAGATTCCCACCAAAATAAAAAAAATGAGAGAAAAGAGAGAAGGGACAATGCTACTATCTTTTTTCCACACTTGTGCTCCAAAGTAGCACCATGATCTTCATGATAGAGAGTCTCCTATGTTGTCACTTTCATATACTAGTGGGAATTTTTCATTATATAACTTGGCTTGTATATTCCAATGATGGGCTTCCTCAAATTGCCCTATAGGTATTCGTGAGCAAGAAAGTTGGATGCACCCCCACTTAGTTTCCTTTTGAGCTTTCATACACTTATAGCTCTAGTGCACCCATTGCATGGAAATCCCTACTCACTCACATTGATATCTACTAAAGGGCATCTCCATAGCCCGTTGATATACCTAGTTGATGTGAGACTATCTTCTCCTTTTCCTTCATAACCTCCACCATATTCTATTCCATCTATAATGTTATATCCATGGCTCACGCTCATGTATTGCGTGAGAGTTTAAAAGGTTGAGAAAATAAAATTTTGAAACAATTGCTTGACTTTTCATCAGGGTTGTGCATGATATAAATACTTTGTGTGGGGAAGATAGAGCACAGCCAGACCATATGATATTGTAGGGATAACTTTCTTTTGCCATTATATTTTGAAGAGATATAATTGCTTTGCTAGTATGCTTGAAATATTATTGTTTTTATGTCAACATTAAGCTTTTGTTTTAAGTCTTATGGATCTAAATATTCATGCCACAATAGAGAATATTACACGGATAAATATGTTAGGTAGCATTCCACATCAAAAATTCCGTTTTTATCATTTACCTACTCGAGGACGAGTAGGAATTAAGCTTGGGGATGCTGATACATCTCAAACTTATCTATAATTTTTGATTGCGTCATGCTATTATATTATCTGTTTTGGATGTTTTATATGCATTAATATGCTATTTTATATTATTTTTGGGACTAACCTATTAATCTAGAGCCTAGTGCTAGTTTCTATTTTTCCTTGTTTTTGAGTATTGCAGATATGGAATATTAAACGGAGTCCAAACAGAATAAATCATCGGGATGATTTTTCTGGAACAAAAGAGATCTACCAGGCTTGGAGTGCAAGGCAAGGACCTTGCTAGGAAGTCACAAGCCAGGGGGCGCGGCCACCCCCTAGCCGCGCCTGGCAGGCTTGTGACTCCCTGGTAGGAGCCCTAGCCCTAATCTTCGTCCTATAAATACCCAAATATTCCCCCAATACCAAAAAGAGCCACGAAAATACTTTTCCGCCGCCAGAAGCCTCCGTTACCAAGAGATCCAATCTTGGAGCCTTTTCTGGTAATCTGCCAGAGGGGGATTCGATCACGGAGGGCATCTACATCAACTCCATTGCCCCTCCGATGATGCGTGAGTAGTCCACCATAGACCTACAGGTCCATAGCTAGTAGCTAGATGGCTTCTTCTCTCTCTTTGTGCTTCAATACCATGTTCTTCATGATCTTCATGGAGATCTATCCGATGTAATACTTTTTTGTGGTGTGTTTGTCGAGATCAGATGAATTGTGGGTTTATGTTCAGATTATCCATGAATATTATTTGAGTCTTTTCTGAATTATTATATGCACGATTCATATCTTTGCAAGTCTCTTTGAGTTATTGGTTTGGTTTGGCCAACTAAATTTGTAATTCTTGCAATGGGAGAAGTGCTTAGTTTGGGGTTCAATCTTGTGGTGTCCTCACCCAGTGACAAAGTAGGGGTAGTGTTGGGGATATAACCCCGTGGTATGACTCGCCCTAAGGGCTCCGGGTTATGCTTGGCGGCTCGTACACTGGCCCAAGGTGAGCCGGTGGTCCTAAAGCCCAGGAAGCTTGGCGGCTCATAAGGTGGGCCGGACAGTGGCCTAGAAGACCCGAGTGTGTAAGCCGCCCGAGGACAACTTGGACAACAAGATAGAGGAAGACTCGGATAGACAATGAGAGTCAGTTACCAATTGTATGACCCATGGTCTAGACCTCCTCTATAAAGGCAGACCCGGGGCGATTTAGAGATCAGGTTATCGAATACTAGGTCAAACTTCAACTCCCTTGTAATTGATACATCAAGCAATACAAACACAAGCAGGACGTAGGATATTACTGTTGGGGAACGTTGCATGGGAAACAAAAATTTTCCTATGCACACGAAGATCTATCCATGGCGATGAGCATCTACGGGAGGGAGAGTGGATCTACATACTGTTGTAGATCACTAAGCGGGAAGCGTTAAGAAACGCGGTTGGTGTAGTCGAACATCTTCGCGATCCAAATCGCCGAGCGTCCCATGATCACATCACGATCTGTCCCGCGATCCAATCACGATCCGTCCCGCGAACTCATCACGATCCATCCCGCGATCTCATCACGATCTGTCCCGCGATCTCATCACGATCCGTCCCATGAACACATCACGAATGGTCTTGCGATCTTGTTCATGGTCCTTCCGATCTAGCGCCGAACGGACGGCACCTTCGCGTTCAGCACATGTGCAGCTTGATGACGATCTCCACCATCTTGATCTAGCAAGATTGAGTGGAGAGGGAGAAGAGTTCACCGGCAGTGTGACGGCGCTCCGGTGATAGTGGTGGAGCAATTCTGGCAGGGCTTCACCTATGCACTGCAGAAAACCGATCTAGAGGAGAAACTATGCGCTAGAGGAACGGGTAGCACGTGGCTGAAAATTCTGTGCCAACACCCTAAAATCCTCTAGTATATATAGGAGGAGAGGAGGAGGAGTCTTGGCTGCCAAAAATCCAGCCCATGGGTCGACCAAAGTGGGGAGGAGAGGAGGACTCCTCCTCCAATCCTAGTAAGACTAGGATTCGTCCTTTTTTTGGCCTTTTTCCACCTTTTTCCCTTTGGGCTTTTTCTCCCAGCCGCATGGGCCTTGTGTGGGACTTCCACCAGCCCAAAAAAGGCTGGTATTTACTCTCCCACTGCCCATGAAGCCTCTTGGGTCGAAATACCCCTCCCGATGGTCTCCCGGTACATTACCGACATTCCCGGTACATTACCGATTAGCCCGAAACTTTTCCGGCGACCAAAATGGGACTTCCTATATATCAATCTTTACCTCCGGAGCATTCCGGAGCTCCTCGTGATGTCCTGGATCTCATCCGGGACTCCGAACAACCTTCGGTCACCACCATACTTAACTCTATACTACCGAAACGTCACCAAACCTTAAGTGTGCAGACCCTGCGGGTTCGAGAACTATGTAGACATGACCGAGACACCTCTATGGTCAATAACCAATAGCGGGCCCTGGATGACCATATTGGTTCCTACATATTCTATGAAGATCTTTATCAGTCGAACCTCTATGTCAAGGATTCAGTCAATCCCGTATAACGTTTCCTTTGTTCTTTGGTATGTTACTTGCCCGAGATTCAATCGTTGGTATCTCCATACCTAGTTCAACCTCGTTACCGACAAGTCTCTTTACTCGTTCTGTAATACAAGATCCCGTGACTAACGCTTAGTCACATTGCTTGGAAGGCTTGTTGTGATGTTGTATTACCGAGTGGGCCCTGAGATACCTCTCCGTCACACGGAGTAACAAATCCCAGTCTTGATCCATGCCAACCCAACAGACACCCTCGGAGATACCTATAGAGTAACTTTATAGTCACCTAGTTACGTTGCGACGTTTGATACACACAAGGCATTCCTCCGGTGTCAGTGAGTTGCATGATCTCATGGTCATAGGAACAGATACTTGACATTCAGAAAACAATAGCATTAAACTGACACGATCATATGCTATGTTTGTAGTTTGGGTCTTGTCCATCCCATCATTCTCCTAATGATGTGATCCCGTTATCAAATGACATCTCATGTCAATGGCTATGAAACCTTAACCATCTTTGATCAACGAGCTAGTCTATTAGAGGCATACTAGGGACATGGTTTTGTCTATGTATCCACACATGCATCTAAGTCTCCGATCAATACAATTATAGCATGGATAATAAACGATTATCATGAACAAGGAAATATGATAATAACTAATTTATTATTGCCTCTAGGGCATATTTCCAATAGTCTCCCACTTGCACTAGAGTCAATAATCTAGTTCACATCACCATGTGATTCGCATTGTTATGAATCTAACACCCAATGAGTTCTGGGGCTCGATCATGCTTTGCATGTGAGAGAGGTCTTATAGTCAACGGGTCTGCGACATTCAGATCCGTGTGTACTTTGCAAATTTCTATGTCAAACCGAAAACACTGCTAAGACACTCCACTTGGTACTATTCCAAATGGCTGCTCCACTATACGTATCCAGATTGCTACTACGAGTCATCCGGATTGGTGTTAAAGCTTGCATCGACGTGACTCTTTACGACGAACTCTTTATCACCTCCATAATCGAGAAACATCTCCTTAGTATTTTAGTTACTAAGGATAATCTTGACCGTTGTCCAGTAATCCACTCCTGGATCACTCTTGTACCCCTTGACGGACTCATGGCAAGGCACACACACAGGTGCGGTACACAGCATGGTATACTATACAGAGCCTATGGCTAAGGCATAGGGGACGACATTTGTCCTTTCTCTTTCTTCTGCCATGGTTGAGCTTTGAGTCTCATTCAATTTCACACCTTACAAAGCAGGAGAGAACACTTCTCTCTGACTAATCCATTTTGAACTCTATCAAAATCTTGTCAAGGTATGTACTCATTGAAAGTCTTATCAAACATCTTGATCTATCTTTATAGATATTGATGCTCAACAATTAGGTAGCTTTATCCAGGTCTTCCTTTGAAAAACTCTTTTCAAACAACCGTTTATGCTCTCCAGAAATTCTACATCATTTCCGAATAGCAATATGTCATCCACATATACTTATCAGAAACTCTTATAGTGCTCCCACTCACTTTATTGCAAATACAAGTTTCTCGTAAACTTTGTATAGACTTAAAAACTTTGATCACCTTATCAAAGTGTATATTCCAACTCCGAGATGCTTGATTTAGTTCATAGAAGAATCACTGAAGCTCACACATCTTTTAGCATCCTTAGGACTGACAAAACCTTCTGGTTGTATCTCATACAACCTTTCCTTAAGGAAGGAAACGATGTTTTGGCATCCATCTGCCGGATTTCATAATTGAAAAATGCAGCAACTGCTAACATAATTCCAACAGACTTTAGCATCGCTACGAGTGAGAAAGTCTCATCGCAGTCAACTCTTTGAACTTGTCGTAAACTACTTTGCAACAAGTCGAGCTTTACAAATGGTAACATTTACCATCAGCGTCTGTCTTCATTTTAAAGATCCATTTGTACTTTAACGACCAACCGTCCAACAAGCAAGTCCACCAAAGTCTATACTTGGTTTTTATACATGGATCCTTGCTCGGATTTCATGGCCTCTAACCATTTGTTGGTTTCCGGGCCCATCATCGCTTCTCCATAGTTCGTAGGTTCATCGTTGTCCAACAACATGACCTTCAAGATAGGGTTGTCGTACCGCTCAGTAGCAGTACACATCCTTGTCGACCTACGAAGTTCGATAGTAACTTGATCCGAAGCTTCATGATCATCATCATTAACTTCCTCTTCAACTGACGTAGGCTTCACATAAACATCTTTCTGTGCTGCGGCACTTTCTGGTTGAAGTAAAGGTTCAATAACCTCATCAAGTTCTATTTTCCTTGTAGGTCGATAGTAGCTTGATCCAAAGCTTCATGATCATCATCATTAACTTCCTCTTCGACTGACGTAGGCTTCACATAAACATCTTTCTGCGCTGCGCTACTTTCTGGTTGAAGCAGAGGTTCAAATAACCTCATCAAGCTCTATCCTCCTCCCACTCAATTCTTTCAAGAGAAACCCTTTCTCGAGAAAGGACCCAGTTTTAGCAACAAACATTTTATGCTTGGATCTGAGATAGAAGGTTCACCCAACTGTTCTTAGGGTATTCTATGAAGATGCATTTGTTCGCTTTGGGTTCGAGCTCATTAGGTGAAAACATTTTCCACACAAGCGTCGTAGCCCCAAGCATTAAGAAATGGCAACTTAGGTTTCTATCAAACCATAGTTTACATGGTGTCATCTCAACGGATTTAGATGGTGCCCTATTTAAAGCGAATGTAGTTGTCTCTAATGCATAACCCCAAAATTATAGTAACAAAACGATAATAGACATCATAGCACGCACCATATCCAATAGAGCACGACTATGACGTTCGGACACACCATCACACTATGGTGTTCCAGGTGGCGTGAGTTGTGAAACAACTTTCACATTGTCTAAAGTTGTATTCCACACTCGTAACTCAGATATTCACCTGCACGATCATATCGCAAACATTTTTATATTCTTGTCACGATGATCTTAAACTTCACTCTGAATTTGCTTGAACCTTTCAAATGATTCAGACTTGTGTTTCATTAAGTAAATATACACTATATCTACTCAAATCATCAGTGAAGATAAGAAAATAATGATATCCACCGCTCTCTACAAGACTCATTGGATTGCATACATCAACATGTATCATTTCCAATAAATCACTTGCCCGCTTCATCAAAATAGAAAACGGGGTCCTTAGTCATCTTGACCAAGAGGCATGGTTCGCATGTCTCAACCGATTCGAAATCGAATGAGTCCAAAGATCCATCAGCACAGAGTTTCTTCATGCGCTTTATACCAATATGACATTTTAGCGGCAGTGCCACAAGTATGTGGTACTATCATTATTAACTTTGTATATTTTGGCATCAATGTTATGAACATGTGTATTACTACGATCAAGATTTAACAAACCATTCTCTCTGGGTGCATGACCATTGAAGGTATTATTCATGTAAATAGAATAACCATTATTCTTTAACTCAAATGAATAACCGTGTTGCAATAAACACGATCTAATCACGTTCATGCTCAACGCAAAACACCAAATAACATTTATTCAGGTTCATCACTAACCCCGAAGGTAGAGAGAGCGTGCGATGTTGATCACATCAACCTTGGAAACATTTCCAACACACATCGTCTCCTCACCCTTAGCTTAGTGCTCCGTTTATTCCGTAGCTTTTTATTTCGAGTTACTAACATTTAGCAACCGAACCGGTATCCAATACCCAGGTGCTACTTGGAGTACTAGCAAGTACACATAAATAACACATATATCAAATATACTTCTGTCGACGTTGCCAGCCTTCTTATCTACCAAGTTTCTAGGGTTGTTCCGCTTCAGCGACCGCTCACCTCATAACAGAAGCACTTAGTCTCAGGTTTGAGTTCAACTTTGGGCTGCTTCACTGGAGCAGCAACTGACTTGCTATCCATGAAGTTTCCCTCCTTGCTCTTGCCCTTCTCGAAACTAGTGGTTTGATTAACCATCAACACTTGATGCTCCTTCATTTCTACCTTTGCGGTGTCAAACATCGCGAACAGCTTAGGGATCAATATTTCTATCCCTGGCGTTTTATAGTTCATCACTAAGTTCTAGTAGCTTTAGTGACAGTGACTTGGAGAACTATATCAATCACCATCTTATCTGGAAGATCAACTCCCACTTGATTCAAGCGATTGTTGCACCCAGACAATCTGAGCACATGCTCAACGATTGAGCTATTCTCTTTCATCTTGCAGGCAAAGAATCTTGTTGGAGATCTCATATCTCGCTACATGGGCACGAAATTGAGATCCTAATTTCAGCTCTTAGAAACATCTCATATGTTCTGTGACGTTCAAAACGTTTCGGAGCCTCAATTCTAAGCCGTAATGTATGACGCACTAAACTATCAAGTAGTCATCGGAACGTGCCTGTCAGATGTTCACAACATCTACAGACAACACTAGAGGGGTTGGTGCACCGAGCGGTGCATTAAGGACATAAGCCTTCTGTGCAGCAATGAGGACAATCCTCAGATCACAAACCCAGTCCGCAATATTGCTCCCATCATCTTTCAACTCTATTTCTCTAGGAACATATAGAAATACAAGGGAGCTACAGCATGAGCTAGTAATCTACGACATAATTTGCAAAGACACTATTGACTATGTTCATGGTAATGAGTTCAATTAATCATATTACTTAAGAACTCCCACTCAAATTGACATCCCTCAGGTCATCTGAGTGTCACATGATCCAAAATCCACCAACTCAAGTCCGATCATCACATGAGTTGAGGTGGCTTCAATGGTGAACATCATTATGTTGATCATATCTACTATATGACTCATGTTCGACCTTTTGGTCTCTTGTGTTCCGATGCCATGTCTGTACATGCCAGGCTTGTCAAGTTTAACCCGAGTGTTCAGCGCGTGCAAAACTGGCTTGCACCCGTTGTATGTGAACGTAGAGTCTATCACACCCGATCATCACGTGGTGTCTCAACACGACGAACTTTCGCAACGGTGCACACTCGGGGAGAACACAATTTTATCTTGAAATTTAAGTGAGGGATCACCTTATAATGCTACCGCCATACTAAGCATAACAAGGTGCATAAAAGGATTAACATCACATGCAATTCATAAGTGACATGATATGGCCATGAACTTCTGCTTTAGATCTCCATCTTGAAAGCACCGACATGATCTTCATCGTCACTGGCACAACACCATGATCTTCATCATCTTGATCTCCATCAATGTGTCGCCATCGAGGTTGTCATGCCCTGCATGCTTCTACTACTATTGCTACCGTTTAGCGATAAAGTAAAGCATTACATAGCGCTTAATGATTGACACACAGGTCATACAATAATTAAAGACAACCGTATGACACCTGCCGGTTGCCGTACTCATCGACATGCAAGTCGTGAAATTCTATACATCACATGATCATCTCATACATAACATATATCACATCATGTAATTGGCCGTATCACATCACAACATACCCTGCAAAAACAAGTTAGACGTCCTCTAATTGTTGTTGCATGTTTTACGTGGCTTCTACGGGTTTCTAGCAAGAACGATTCTCACCTACGCATAAACCACAACGGTGATACATAATTTTCTTTTCAACCTTCTCAAGGACCGCCTTTGTCGAATCCGATCCAACTAAAGTGAGAGAAACTGCCACCCAAGCCATCTAGGCAACAAGTTGCGTCGAGGGAACCAGTCTCTCGTAAGCGTATGAGTAATGTTGGTCCGGGCCGCTTCATCTCACAATACCAGCGAACCAAAATACGACCAAGGGAGGAAGCAATCTAAGCATCGCCCACAAACCTTTTGTGTTCTACTCGAGATCTCATCGACACATAGACCTAGCTCATGATGCCACTGTTGGGGAACGTTGCATGGGAAACAAAATTTTTCCGACGCACACGAAGATCTATCCATGGTGATGAGCATCTACGAGAGGGAGAGTGGATCTACATAGCCTTGTAGATCGCTAAGCGGGAAGCGTTAAGAAACGCGGTTGGTGTAGTCGAAGATCTTCGCGATCCAAATCACCGAGCGTCCCGCGATCACATCACGATCCGTCCCGCGATCCAATCACGATCCTTCCCGCGAACTCATCATGATCCGTCCCGTGATCTCATCGCGATCCGTCCCGCGATCTCATCGCGATCCGTCCCGTGATATCATCATGATCCGTCCCATGAACACATCACGAACGGTCTTGCGATCTTGTTCACGGTCCTTCCGATCTAGCGCCGAACGGACGGCACCTCCGCGTTCAGCACACGTGCAGCTTGATGACGATCTCCACCATCTTGATCCAGCAAGAGGAAGTGGAGAGGGAGAAGAGTTCACCGGCAGCGTGACGGAGCTCCTGTGATAGTGGTGGAGCAATTCTGGCAGGGCTTCGCCTAAGCACTGCAGAAAACCGATCTAGAGGAGAAACTATGCACTAGAGGAACGGGTAGCACGTGGCTGAAAATTCTGTGCCAAAACCCTAAAATCCGCTAGTATATATAGGAGGAGAGGAAGCGGAGTCTTGGCTGCCAAAAATCCAGCCCTTGGGTCAACCAAAGTGGGGAGGAGAGGAGGACTCCTCCTCCAATCCTAGTAGGACTAGAATTCCTCCTTTTTTGGCCTTTTTCCACCTTTTTCCCTTTGGGCTTTTTCTCCCAGCCGCATGGGCCTTGTGTGGGACTTCCACCAGCCCACAAAAGGCTGGTATATACTCTCCCACAGCCCATGAAGCCTCTTGGGTCGAAATACCCCTCCCGATGGTCTCCCGGTAACTACCGGCACTCCCGGTACATTACCGATTAGCCCAAAACATTTCCGGCAACCAAAATGGGACTTCCTATATATCAATCTTTACCTCCAAACCATTCCGGAGCTCCTCATGACGTCCTGGATCTCATCTGGGACTCCGAACAACCTTCGGTCACCACCATACATAACTCTATACTACCGAAACGTCACCAAACCTTAAGTGTGCAGACCCTGCGGGTTCGAGAACTATGTAGACATGACCGAGACACCTCTACGGTCAATAACCAATAGCGGGCCCTGGATGACCATATTGGTTCCTACATATTCTATGAAGATCTTTATCGGTCGAACCTCTATGTCAAGGATTCAGTCAATCCCGTATAACGTTCCCTTTGTTCTTCGGTATGTTACTTGCCCGAGATTTGATCGTCGGTATCTCCATACCTAGTTCAACCTTGTTACCGACAAGTCTCTTTACTCGTTCTGTAATACAAGATCCCGTGACTAACACTTAGTCACATTGCTTGCAAGGCTTGTTGTGATGTTGTATTACCGAGTGGGCCCTGAGATACCTCTCCGTCACACGGAGTAACAAATCCCAGTATTGATCCATGCCAACCCAACAGACACCCTCGGAGATACCTGTAGAGTACCTTTATAGTCACCTAGTTATGTTGCGACATTTGATACACACAAGGCGCTCCTCCGGTGTCAGTGAGTTGCATGATCTCATGGTCATAGGAACAGATACTTGACATGCAGAAAACAATAGCATTAAACTGACACGATCATATGCTACGTTTGTAGTCTGGGTCTTGTCCATCCCATCATTCTCCTAATGATGTGACCCCATTATCAAATGACATCTCATGTCAATGGCTAGGAAACCTTAACCATCTTTGATCAACGAGCTAGTCTATTAGAGGCATACTAGGGACATGGTTTTGTCTATGTATCCACACATGCATCTAAGTCTCCGATCAATACAATTATAGCATGGATAATAAACAATTATCATGAACAAGGAAATATGATAGTAACTAGTTTATTATTGCCTCTAGGGCATATTTCCAACAATTACCTCGAGTTGAGGGGCCAAACCTGGGTAAATCCGTGTCTTTCGTCCCCATCAACCACTTTGAGTCCATCACGTTAGCAATGGCCTCGAACCGAAGTCCGTTTACCCGGACATCTGCCGTGACAAAACCACGACAGTTGGCGCCCACCGTGGGGCTTGCGCTCAGTGGTGTTGAGTTCTCAAAGGGCTCTCTCCCGAGGCTCGAGGGATACGTGGTTGGTAGGATGAGCAAGAGTCGCTGCGACCAGCTCTACGTCGACGACGCCGGCTGGGCGCTTGATGCCGGCTCTGTGGAGTATGGCTTCTGGATTCCATTTGGTGGGATCCACGTGTTCATCGGAAAAGTTGATGCAGCAACAGCCGGGCCGGACGTCTGCACCAACCTCGTCGAGCCGGCTCGGCGTCTGCAACCTACTCGTAGTGTGCAACCCACCCGCGTTAGCCCGGGCCGGAAGCACGTCTTCGTGGGCTTTACTCAAGGTATGGATCTGGAAGCTTCCGGATCATAGGAAACTCTCATTTACTCAAAGGACGAATCTTCAAGCGGAGAAACAGAGTCGGTCTACAAGATTCACAATGGCGGGCTCAGGGGCTACGATGAGCTCTGCTCTGAGTCGGATCGCTCTGAGGCGGACGATATTGGGCCGCCGGTTCATGCTGCCGTGTTCATGGCGGGGTCAGTCCCAGGCATGAATAGTACGCCCGCAGGGGCCGCCACCTCAGGCGATAACCCGCCGCTGCCGGCTCAAGTTTGTTTGGAGCTAATGGACGAGCTCGCAGCCCTAATGGCTACTGACATTACACCGGACAATCAAACGGCTAGGAACTTAGAGATTGCAAGGATCAAGGACCGGATGGCGGAAGAGAAGCAGAGGATGGCTGAGTTAAAAGCCCAGATGGAGCAAGAGGCAGAACACATCAAGACAGACACTTTCCGTCTTGGACTGGAGCAACAATCGGCAGCCGCGGTTCATCGGATGAGGCATCAATCCCGTCTGCCGGAACGTTATGAGGCAAGAAACCTCTTCGACACGCCAGGGACAGGACGAACAGCGGATGCACCTGGAAGCCGCCCGGCGGCTCGACCAGTGACTCAACCGCCCCGGCGAAATCAGGCCTCGCTTGCGGCCTTTCCAACACCGGCGGGTCATTATTCTAACCCAACCGAGAATATGGTGGCAGCAGCCACCCGGCTCGAAACAATTCCTATTCTGGATGAGGCACCCTTTGTGGAGGATGTGCGAAACGCCATTTGATATTTGCAGACGGTGATGGCCCAGTAGGAAAAGTACAACTACAGTCGGAGCCATGTTCATTCAACCCCTCTCCCTAGCCAGAGTTTTAGCCGGCGCTACGAGTCGCCGGCGGGTTCCAGCAGCAACCGACACCGAGAGATTCCAACGGGTCATCGGCCAGCTGTGGATACACAAGCATTCGAAAATCATGCAAGAGGCCAGCAAGAGGTGACAGCTTTAGTTGAGGCGACTCGCCAGGAGCCCACGCCATCCGTGTTAGTAGGAGTTGGAGGAACCACCAGAGTGGGGGGGGGGGGGTGCCATGTTTATCACCGGCTCTGCGGAGTGAGCGGCCGCCAAAGGATTTCAAAGGGCCCCACAAAGTTCCAAATTACATCGCTGATTTACCCCCGGAGGCTTGGGTGGAAAGTTATGTACTAGCCATGGAGATGCTGGACGTCAGTGAGGCGGTTTGTGCCAAATACTTCATCATGATGCTTGAAGGCCCGGCCCGCACATGGTTAAAGGGATTGCCACCCAATACCATCAACTCATGGGCAGAGCTGAGAGCCAGATTCATTAAAAACTTTCAAGGAATGTGTAAACAGCCCATGACCATCGTGGATCTTGATCACTGTGCTCAACAGGAGAATGAGTCAGCTCATCATTGGGTATGGCGGGTCTCGACCATCATCCACTCTTCGGAGCAGATCACGGCGGCTCAGGTAGTACTGATCCTAGAGAAGAACTGCTACTTTGTCCCGCTAAAGCAGAAGCTTGGCCGGCTCCAGCGCACATGTCAAGATATGGGAGAGCTCATGACGGCTCTCACGAAATACGCCGACTCTGACAACACGAAGGATCCGGGCTCCGACGAGGAGAAGGCTGGCCAAGGCAAGAAGGGCAATCAGAGCAAGGGTACGACAAACAATGGTAGCCAGAGCAAATGTAAGAATCCTGAGGCCGGGTCAGAACTGATGGCCAATGCAAGTACCAATCAGAATCACCCCAAGGGCAACAGGAGGTTTAGGCCACCTTTTAATAAGGACAGGTCTACCTTTAATTTGGAGGAGGCGCTGAAGGGTCCTTGTCCGGATCACGGCCAGCCCGATAAGACGGCGAACCACACATGGGGAGAGTGTCGTTGCATGCAGAAACTTAGGAATCACTTTACACATCCCAATAATCAGGACGGTGGCCCGTCGGGCGGCTCTAGACACAGCGGGTCAGGGGACGGTTTTGGGTCCGGCGGCTCAGGGTCTGGTCACCCAGGTCAAGGTAATCAAGGAGGACACCAGCAGCATTCTGGTAACAACAATCAGCAACAGCGTAATCAGTCTAGTTATCAGAGTAACCCGAAGCAACTCAGCTCCGGTCAGTATCATGTTTTCACGACCAGCCTCAACAAAAGGGATCAGAAGTTGCGCAAGCAGACAGTCAATGCGGCTGCACCAGCCCCACCACAGTATTTACGATGGTCTGAGTATGATATAACATGGAGCCGGGAGGATCACCCGCTGCGTGTCGATGACCCAGGGCGGCTGGCTTTGGTTGTGGCCCCCCAAGTGGGAGGGTATATGGTGAATAAAGTGTTAATGGATGGAGGCAGCAGTATTAATATCCTCTACTACGATACTTTTCGGCGGATGAACTTGCTAGAGAAGGATTTAAAACCCTCGTCCACCGTTTTTCACGGTGTGGTGCCAGGCAAGTCGGCGTATCCGGTGGGTAGGATTTCTTTGGAAGTGGCCTTTGGCGACGAGTATAACTACAGGGTGGAGTCCTTGTGGTTTGAGGTGGTAAAAATCAGGAGTCCTTACCACACACTGTTTGGACGTCTAGCTTATGCAAAATTCATGGCTAGGCCTTGCTATGCATACCTACAGCTCAAGATGCCCGGCTTAAAAGGTACCATTACTATTCATGGTGACCGAAAGATAGCCATTGAGTGTGAGGAAGGAGATGCGGCTTACGCAGAGTCCAGTTGCTCTCAGGAGGAGCTTAAATTTTACAAGGAGAATGTTGACCCGGAGGATATGACTCCACTGAAGAAGCCCACGACGGAGGTTGAGCCGCCTCTCAAGTTTTCAGCGGATGATAATAAAGCGGTAGACTTTACCCCGGGCAACTCTTCCAAATGATTCATCATTGGAGCTCACATGGATCCCAAATAGGAAAGCGTGCTCATCGAATTAATCCCTGAGAATCGGGACATCTTCGCATGGAAACCTTCTGACATGCCGGGTGTACCGAGAGAGTTTGCTGAGCACAACTTTAATGTGGATCCGAAGTTTGAGCCGATTAAACAGTTTTTGCGACGGTTCAATGAGGAGAGACACAAGGCAATCGGGGAAGAAATTTCCCGGCTCTTGGCGGCGGGTTTCATTGTTGAGGTTTTTCACCCGGAATGGTTGGCTTACCCGGTGCTGGAGCTCATGAAGAACAACACTTGGCGTATGTGCGTAGACTACACGGACCTTAACAAAGCCTGTCTGGCTGATCTGTTTGCTCTTCCCCGTATTGATCAAATCATCGATGCTACGGCAGGATGTGAAAGCTTGTGTTTTTTGGACGCCTATTCAGGCTATCATCAGATCAAGATGACGGTTAAAGACCAAGAGAAGACGGCTTTCATTACACCTTCTGGAGCTTTCTATGATGTATCCATGCCTTTTGGGCTCAAGAGTGCCGAGGCAACCTATCAGCGGTGTGTGCAGAATTGTCTTCACAGTCAAATTGGCCGTAATGTCCATGCGTATGTGGATGACATCGTAATTAAGTCAAGGAAGAAGGAGACCCTTTTGGACGACTTAAGGGAGACCTTTGATAATCTCCGGGTCTATAAGATGATTCTTAACCTGGCCAAGTATGTCTTTGGTGTTCCAGCTGGCAAGCTCTTGGGTTTTCTGGTTTCTGAGCATGGCATTGAAGCTAACCCGGATAAAATCAAGGCTATCACTTCTCTGGTTGAGCCGGCATGTATTAATGATGTTTAGTGCTTGGCAGGGCGGATTGCCGCATTGAGCCGGTTCATAAGCCGCCTCAGAGAGAAAGCTATTCCTTTATATCATATGATGAAGAAGACGGACAATTTTGTCTGGAGCATGGCGACGGGTGAAGCAATAGAGGCGCTCAAGAAGCAACTTACTGAGCCACCGGTGCTGGCTGCTCCGGCTGAGAAAGAGCTGTTGCTTCTGTACGTGGCGGCTAATAACTGGGCAGTAAGCGCCACAATCGTAGTCGAGCGTAAGGAGTCTCGGAAAGAATATCCTGTTCAAAGGCCAGTTTATTACATCAGTGAGGTCCTCACAGAGTCTAAGCAAAGGTACCCACATTGGCAGAAGCTAGTGTACGGGGTCTTTATGGCCAACCGCTAGCTAAAGCACTATTTTTGGGGCACCAAATAAGTGTGGTCAGTTCTGCTCCGTTGGGGGACATAATCCAGAATAGAGAAGCCACTAGAAGGATTGCTAAGTGGGCATTGGAGTTGGGGCCTCTCAATCTAAAATATAAGCCTCGTATGGCTATCAAGTCCCAAGCTCTTGTGGACTTTATAAATGATTGGACGGAATGTCAAGCTCCCGAGGAAAAGCCGGATGACACATACTGGACCATACACTTTGATGGATCCAAGCAGCTAGAAGGGTCAGGCGCAGGAGTTGTTTTGACGTCTCCTAAAGGTGATAAGTTTTGTTATGTGCTCCGGTTGATGTTCCCATGCACTAACAATGCGGCTGAGTACGAGACTCTGCTTCATGGGCTTAGATTAGACAAGGAGATGAATTTAAGCCGGGTAAGGTGTTTGGGGGACTCAGATTTGGTTGCTCAGCAGGTTTCGGGCACTTGGGACTCCAAAGACCCACGGATGACGGCTTATCGACAGGCGGTTGATATTATTGCCAGCCACTTCAAAGGGTATCAAGTGGATCACATTGATCATCGCAGGAATGAGACGGCAGATGCGCTGTCACGGCTAGGCTCCCAACGAAAGCCGGTGCCGCCCAATGTATTCCTGGACGTCTTACATCATCCAACTGTTAAGTTACCTTCGGAAGAGGATTTGGCTATTCCTGACCCGGAGGGGGAGTTAGTGGCGGCTTTGCACGCTATCCCATATTGGACTGTCCCCTACCTGGCCTATCTGACCCGGGGCGAGTTACCTAATGATGAAGACCTGGCCAGACAGATCACCCGGCGCTCTAAATCAATGACGATAGTTAATGGTGAGTTGCACAAATGCAGCGTGATTGGCATTTTTCAACGCTGTGTCTCACTTGAGGAGGGTCAACAAATCTTAAATGAAATTCATGTCGGAGATTGTGGACATCACGCCGCTCGAGGTCGCTGGTAGCCAAGGTCTTCCGGCACGGGTTCTTCTGGTTGACGGCTCACAAGGATGCAGAAGACTTGGTTCGCAAATGTGACGACTGTCAAAAGTTTGGCAGGCGTGCTCATGTTCTAGCTCAAGATTTAAGGATGATACCAATTACATGGCCGTTTGCAGTCTGGGGGCTAGACATGTAGGAGTAAGCCCCGTAGGGGGTGATGAAGGAGGTCTTGAGCCGGTCGGCCGGGTCCAGCTTTATCTGGTGGTAGCCGGAGTAGGCATCCAGGAAAGACAACATATCGCAGCCGGCCGTGGATTCGATGACTTGATCGATCCGCGGCAGGGCGAACGAGTCCTTAGGGCACGCCTTGTTCAGGCTCGTTTAGTCGATACACATGCGCCAGGTCTTGTTTTTCTTCAGCACCAGGACTGGGTTGGCCATCCAGTCCGGGTGAAACACCTCCATGATGAAGCCAGCTGCGAGCAGCCGACCGATTTCTTCTCCTATAGTACGCCGCTTCTCCTCAGAGAAACGGTGTAGGGGTTGCTTGACCGGCTTCGCATCCGGCCGTACGTGCAGCTTGTGCTCGGCGAACTTCCTCGGAACACCCGACATGTCCTTGGGGGACCATGCAAATATGTCCCGATTCTCACGGAGGAAGTCGACGAGCTCACATTCCTATTTTCTGTCGAGGCGGGAGCCGATGGTCACGCACTGGGTGGCACCTGCCTGGTGTCCTTGGACGGCTGGATCGAGCCTTCACCGACCGACTGGGACGGAGGTGTCGGTACGGCCGGCTGGGCAGAGGCGAGGGCCACCAGCCGGTTGAGCTGCCGCTTCTCTTCGGCTATCTCCAGGGCCTCGGCCAACTGGCTGCAATCTCGTGCGCACACCATTGACATCTGGTACTTGCCGGCGATGGTGATGATGCCCTTGCGTCCCGGCATCTTGAGCTTGAGGTAGGCATAGTGGGGGATCGCCATGAACTTGACGAGAGCGGGCCTGCTGAGCAATGCGTTGTAGGGACTGTTGAGGTCCACTACCTCGAACAAAACCGGCTCGTGGTGGAAATGACCGGCGTCACCGAAGAGGACGTCGAGCTTGATCTTGCCGACTGGGGTACATGATTTTCCTGGCACGATGCCATGAAAAACGGTCCGACTCGTTTTCAGGTCCTCCACCTTGAGCCCTAGCTTGAGCAGGGTGTCGAGGTAGAGGATGTTGATGCTGTTGCCTCCTTCGATCAAAACCCGCGAGAATCGGCACGAGCACTTCTCGGAGGCGATGGTGGGATCGAGGACAAGGGCGTAGTTGCCGGGGTTCGGCATTACGGCCGGGTGGGCCGCCCGGCTCAGGGTGATCGGCTTCTCGGACCAATGCATGAACTAGGGAGTCGCAGGCATAGTGGCATTCACCTCGCGGTGGAGCCGGCACTGGGCGTGCTTGTCCGTCTCTTCGTTGGTGAAGATGACATAGCAGTCGTCGTGTTCGGGGAACCACTCCTGCAGCCGGCCGTCGCCCCAAGCCGGGGCCGGGTCTGCCTAAGCCGTACCGACGGCCGGGGCCCGAGCCCGGGCTTGCGCCGGGGCGGGGGCTGGCTGCGCAGGGGGAGCCGGAAGGCCATCCCCCCAGGCCAATCGCTGCGAGAAGCTGCACTGCCGGAGCGTGTGCGTGGCCGGCTTGGTGCCGGAGTGGTTTTTGCAGGGCAGGTCAAGCATTTGCTCGAAAGTCAGCTTGGGCTGCCAGGCGGCCTTGCCGGTGCGCTAGCGCTGACTGGAGGCCTGGCCAGCCGGCTGCTCCCCCTCGATGGAGGCCACTTGCTGGCTCCCGTAGCGGGAATCGGTCTGGTCGTTCTTGCGCTTGCCGTTCTGCGGCTGCCGGTTGTCGACTGCCGCCCGCGGTGTGGTGGGGGGCGTAGCCGGCTTGGCCGGTGCCTTAGCCTTCATCCTCATTGAGGAGTCGACCGTGGCGTATTTGTCCGCTTTGGACATCAGGTCCGCCAGGGAGGTTGGCTCGGAGCACATGAGCTGTGCTTGAGGGGGGTGCCATCGTAGCAGCCCTCGATGAAGTACTGGATGGCTTGTAGCTCATGTACTCCTTCACAGGAGTTGCGGAGCTCGGTCCAACGCGTGAGGTAATCGTGGAGGGGCTCGTCCGGCCCTTGGACGCACATGGCCAGCTCGCGGGGCTAGCCAGGCCATTTGTAGGTGCTGGTGAAGTTGCGGACGAGGGCCTCCTCGAAGTCCGTCCAGGTGTTGACGCTGCCGGCGACCAGGCTGTTCAGCCAGGTGCGGGCCGAGCCGATCAGCATGAGTCGATCAGCCAGTCCTCCGGCTTCGCGGCCCCGTTATACTTCGGGGTGTCGCGGGGGAGCATAAAGCCGGGTGGAAAAGGCTCGTTGCGGATTCGTGGACCGAAGCAGGCCGAACCAATCGAGCCCTCCTCCTCGAGGAGAGCCGACTGCACCAGCCGGTCAAGACAGAGCCGCGCGTCGTTGTCACTGTGGGGGACGCGGGGCCCGAGCCAGGCGGCGAGCTCGGGGCGGACGGCCGGCGGGATGGACCGCGCGGGTTCCTGCCACGGGGGCGGAGTATGCCCGCTGGTGCGCCGGCTGCCACCAGCCAGCGCCTCGTCGCGGTTGTGGCTGCCAGCCGAATTGTTGCTGCGCCGGCTGTTCACAGCCAGCTGCTTATTTCCGCGTGATGGGGCGCATTGAGGGTTGCTCCCCCGAGCGTTCCGTCCGGAGGGACGTGGGGTGCTGGAGTGCTGAGCCAGCCGGCGGTCAGCGGCCCCAGTGTCCTCGCCCTCAGGACGGGGAAACTCGGAGACGGCCCCGCTAGCGGTGAGGACGACCTGTTGTGCGTTGGTGGTGTCGATGAGGTTGTTGATGTGCCGCTCGCGTGCGGCCCGCTCCTCGTCCTCCAAGGTTGCCAAATTCTCGTAGGCAACCTTGGCGGCGCGTAGGTTGGCCGCCGGGGTGTCATAGAAGGGGAAACGACCGTCGAGGATTTCTGCAACCATGCGGCCGCATTCTCGCATAGCACCACGCCAGCTGGGCTCGAGGCCAGCCGGGGTGAGACCGTACGCGGAGTTGTATTCCCGCTACGTGGCCTCCATCCGGCACCGCTCGGCAACAAGGGCGCTGGCGTCTTCGAACAGCAGGCGACGACCTGCCTCCAGCTTGGCTCTGGCGGCGACCGGGTCCGCCATCATAGCGATAGGAGTGCCCAGACCGCAGAGGGTGGCGGTGAGTGGGTCGGAGGTGCCAGCGCGAGCGGCGGCTGCGTCAGCCTCGGCCGCTCGCACACGGACCGAAGTGGTGGAGGAGACGGTTACCATCACTCCCACGCGGGTGTGGGGGTCGGCCTCGCCCATGGCGAGCGTGCCCACGGACTAGGGCGGGTTGGTGCAGTCGAACCCCCAACTAGGGTACTCGTCGGCCTCCGGTTCTTTGGCGAGGCTCAGCTTGCCGAACCGCCCCGCGAGCGCGCCGACGTCGTGCGCTAGGTCGCGGCCGAGGCACTCGTCAGATATGTCGGCCGCACTGCCCGCAAGGCTCGCCAGAGCAAGCCCCACGAGCACGCGGTTCTGCCCGGACGCGAGGCGGTCGGGGGAGGTGGTGAAGGGTCCCGCCCGGAGCGTGACTCTGGCCGGCGCCGCGAACGGCCCCACAGTGGGCACCAACTGTCGTTGTTTCGTCACGGTAGATGCCATAGGTAGGCTTATCGGGAGGGGTCGAAGAACGCCGGCGGGCTTCGGGAGCGGGATTAGGCACAAGCGGTGGCTGACACACGATGTAGCCTAGTCCGGGGCCCTCCATGGGAGGCAATACCCCTAGTCCGGCTCGGTTTAGTTGAGACAACGGTTGGGTTACAATGGTGCTCCTCGAGCTGTATGGAATGAGGAGGAAGAAGGAGCTAGCGTGCTCTTCGGCCTCTCTATGTGTGTGTGCGTGCATGGTGGATGTGTGGGGAACTCCCAGAGAGTAGCTGATCGATCCCCCCTACATGGGGGTGGCCCAGGGGGTTTTATGCACCAACCCCCCGGAATACAATACGAGTAGAAGGCCAAAGGGCCCCCTAGCCGGCAGCCTCTCTGGCCGACTGCGTGGGCCTGGCCGGGGGGACTTGTCACCGATAGGTCCCGCCGGCTGAAGAGTCCCATCAGGAACCGGCAGGGCCCGCGAGGCGGGCCCTGACGCCGGTAACATCGCGGCATGGGCCGCGCCTTGTGGCATTGTCTTGCGGCGGTCGGCCGACCACCCTGTAGCCACGCCGGGGCAGGTAATGGAGTGGTTGAAGGTGTGCCGGCACTGTTGGAAGCCCGGTCGCCATCCGCCGGGGTCAGAGGCCCTGACGCCTACGCTATAGCCATACGGGCGCTAACCCTCGACGGGATGGGGGCCACTGTTGCCATGCACGCCCTGCAGATGGTATCCAATGCCCAGACGGATGGGCGCAGCTGGCGGACCACCTCCGACAGGGCGTAGCCGGACTATAGGGGGAGGCGGCCTGCCCTTTAGTCATGTTAGGAGGCGGGGGAAAGGGGCGCTTGAAGCTACCCCGGGGTCGTCCCCCCGTCAAAGGGTAACAAGATGGGGTTTTCATCATATTGCTTGAGTTTATCCCTCCACATCATGTCATCTTAGTTAATGCATTGCTCTGTTCTTCATGAACTTAATACTCCAGATGCAGGCAGGAGTCAATCGATGTGTGGAGCAATAGTAGTAGATGTAGAATCATTTCGGTATACCTTACACGGACATGATGCCTATATGCATAATCATTGCCTTGGATATCTTCATAATTATTTGCTTTTCTATCAATTTCTCGATAGTAATTTGTTCACCCACTGTGACACTTTCCTTCAAGAGAGAAGCCTCTAGTTAAACCTATTGCCCCACGGTCTAATTTCCATAATATATTTTCAGATCTATAAACCAAAAATACCAAAAATACATTTCTGCAATTTATTTACCTTTTTTACTTTCTGCAATCTTTTACATCTATCTATCAGATCTAATCCTTGCAAATAACCGTGAAGGGATTGACAACCCCTTTATAGCGTTGGGTGCAAGAGTTTGATTGATTTTGTAGGTGCATCCATTGGTGACTTGCTTGTTCCTCCTACTGGATTGATACCTTGGTTCTCATAAACTAAGGGAAATACTTATCTACTTTGCTATATCACCCTTTCCTCTTCAAGGGAAAACCAACACAAGCTCAAGAGGTAGCAGGGTGGTAATAGGGATTCCCAGTCCCAAAATAAAAAAAATGCAAATAATTAAACAAAACTCCCCCAGGAATGTTGTTGGTATGAACGGTACCAGTGGATTTGGCTAGCCATGGAGTGTGTTTGTTGGTGGAGGGGGTGTAAACCTTTACTTTTACCACTTGGGAACCGCCGCTAATGTTATTATCATGAAGATATTGATAACTCTTGGTCGTAACATTGACAGGAAGGGTGCACCTCCCAAAATTATATTTATCTCTATTTTAAACAATGATCTCTGGCACAGATGCAAATCCCTGCTTCCCTGTGCGAATGGACAATCTATTTACTTTCATGTTATTTACTTTTCATCTTGAGTCAACTTGTTATTCCAACCTACTTCTATTAGTTGGCAAGGATCATGTGGTGGGGAAAGATCTAGGCACATATGGGCATTCAAATATATTTGATCATGACTTATTATTCTTGACAATTATCTATATGATAAATGAGTTGGGAGACGAAATATTAAGCCCCTATTTTTCCCTGTATTCGATGGATGCCATTTGTTCTAAAAATATGCTTTGAGCACTAGCAATCATAGAAGACTATATGATGACTAAGTATGTGGAGCTCTTACTTAGACTTTGTTGAGAATAAATTGAATAGAAATTGTTTGGTAACTAAGAACATAGGTTGTTAAGTTTCAAGAGAATTCATTGTTTGAACCGTAACAAGTGAATTGGTTGCTACTTTATCATGATGAGTTTTATGATAAAGAGTTGCTGTTATGATGCTAGGAAAAGTGATTGAAATTATCATTGATCAAACTTATGCACTATGCTAGCATTCACACTTCATAATTTATTTCTTTTATCATTTACCTACTCGAGGACGAGGAGGAATTAAGCTTGGGTATGTTGATACGTCTCCAATGTATCGATAATTTATGAAGTATTCATACCGTATTCACCGATGTTTACAATACATTTATATGGTTTTGATTCATTTTATATGATTTATTTAGGACTAACCCGGACGGACGCTGTTTTCAGCAGAACTACCACGGTGTTGTTTTTTTGTGTGTAGAAAATGAAAGTTCTCGGAATCGCCCGAAAATTTTAACGATTTTTTTGGAACAAAAGGGACACTAGACGCTTCGTGGAAGGGCCAGAAGAGCCACGAGGTGGGACCACCCACCAGGGCGTGCCAGGCCCCCCTGGCGCGCACTGTTGTATGTTCCTCACCTCGTGGCCCACCTTCACGTGAAATCAATGCCAAAAAATTCCTATAAATATGGAAACCATTATAAATAACCCTAGACTCCTCGTTCCGCTGCCGCAACTCTCTGTATCGACGAAAAACCAATCTGGAGGCGTTCCAGTACCCTATCGGAGAGGGTAGATCATCTCCGGTAGCCATCTTAATCATTCTCGTGGAGGCCATGATGAGGAGGGAGTAGTCCACCCTCGGGGCTGATGGTTTGTACCAGTAGCTATGTATTTAATCTCTCTCTCTCTCTCTCTCGTGTTCTTGAGATGGAACGATCTTGATGTATCACAGGCTTTGTTAATATTGTTGGATCACATGGTGCTTTCACCTCTCTATCTTGTTGCGATGAATTGAGTTTTCCTGTTGAGATTTTGTTAGTACCGGATTGAATACCTTTCTGGATTTGAGAGCACTTGATATATGTCTTGCATGCGGATACCCGTAGTGACATTGGGGTATTCAAGTGATTCACTTGATATATGTTATGGTGCAACTTGCGGATTCCAGTGACCTTGGGTATCTATGCATAGGGGTTGATTGCATGTTTTCATACAATGTTCTCCGATAGAAATCTTGGGGGTACTCTTTGAGGTTTTTTGTGTTGGATTGAGTATTATGAATCTAAAATTGTTTGATGCATATCGTATAATTAACTCATGGATACTTGTGGTGACATTGGAGTATCTAGTTGACATCAGAATTGGTTAACGCGTATCATATGGTGTTATTCTAGTATGAACTCTTAGATAGATCGATCGAAAAGGATAACATGGTTATTTTATTACGAACTCTTGGATAGATCGATCGGAAAGGATAACATTGAGGTGGTTCCGCACCCTACAAACAATTTCTTCTTATGTTCTCTGCTAGATAAGAACTTTGGAGTGATTCTTTGTTGCACGTTGAGGGATGGTTATGTGATCCAATTATATTAGCATTGTTGAGAGATTGCACTAGCGAAGTACGAACCCTAGGCCTTGTTTTCATGCATTGCAATACCATGTGTGCTCACTTTTGTTACTTCCTACCTTGCTATTTTTTATTGTTACTATTACAAAAATCATTATCTACTATCATCACTACACTTGTATCACCATCTCTTCACCAATCTTGTGCACCTATACAATTTGCCATTGTATTGGGTGTGTTGGGGACACATGTGTCGGTGTACTAAAGTATGGGCATTTTACTACCCCGTACTTGTGCACTTTAGCCATACCAGCGCGCAAGGCCTGCCTGGGAGCAACTGAGAACAAATACATGAGAATCAAGAGAATATCCAAACAATCAAGACCGAAGGCAAGACCACCAACAAGATCTTGTTGGGATGGCCTTCAAACCCCCTAGCAAGGCGAAGCCCCGGCAAGACCCTGCTTGCGCAGAGGCCAGGTGTCGCCCTACCTGGGCACGTGTCGAGGCTCTCATAATGTAGGGGCTAAGCGATGTCGATGTGACGGTGTCCTGTCCCATCCCGTGGGCGGTCAGAGGAACCATACGGAGCATTAAATGCACCTGTCTTGCACCGTTAGTGTTAGGTATGATAGCACTGTACACCTCGTGTACGCACTATATGCCGCTGTTTGGTGTTTGTATCAAGTATCTGACAATACGTTTCACAGCAAAAAGATGACACTCTTTAGGTGCAGCTTGATATCTAGCACACATACAAACACTAAGCATAATATTGGGACGAGATGCACACAGATATAACAATGAACCAATCATAGATCGATAAACCTTTTGATCAACCCGTTCATCCTCCCTGGTAAGGTCAACATGTCCACTAGTGGGCATAGTAGTTTTCATACCTTTGCAATCCTGCATGTTGAACTTCTTGATCAAGTCCTTGGTATACTTAGTTTGAGAGATGAAAGTTACTTCTCTTGATTACTTGATTTGCAATCCAAGAAAGAATTTCAGCTCACACATCATAGACATCTCATACTTCTCGAATATCAACCTTCCAAATCTTTCAGTAAATTAAGGGTTAGCGGAACCAAAGATAATATCATCCACATAAATTTGGCATACAAATAATTCTCCATTAACTCTCTTAGTCAACAAGGTTGCATCAATTTCACCAGTTCCAAAACCTTTTTCGATGAGAAACTTCGTTAAGCATTTATACCAAGCACGAAGGGCTTGCTTAAGACCATAAAGAGCTTTGCGAAGCTTGTAAACATGATTAGGTTTCTTAGGATTCGAAAAACTAGGTGGTTGCTTAACATAGACTTCTCCCTCTATTTCACCATTTAAAAATGCACTTTTGATGTCCATTTGATAAAGTGCGATATCATGGTGATTAGCATAGATAAGAAGAATACGAATAGCTTCAAGTCTAGCAACCGGGGCATAGGTCTCACCGTAGTCCATACCTTTGACTTGCGTATATCCTTTGGCTACGAGACGAGCCTTGTTGCGTACAACTTGACCATCTTCGTCTTGTTTGTTCTGAAACACCCATTTGGTTCCGATGATGTTGTGATCATCTTCAGGCTTCTCCACGCGTGTTCACACTTCGTTCCTCTCGAAGTTGTGTAGCTCTTCATGCATTGCGTTCACCCAATCCGCGTCTTCAAGAGCTTGTTCTACCTTTAAAGGCTCAATGCTAGAGATGAAGGAATAATGCTCACAAAAGTTAGCTAGACGGGTTTTAGAGCGAGTGATTCTCCCTGTTTGTATATCACCAAAGATTTGGTTTAGGGGCCGATTCTTGGTCACTTGATCTCGAACATGGGTCAGCTTACGATTGTTGGATGGTGGAGCTTCTTCTTCTTCATTATCATCTCGTTCATCTTCGTTGTTGTTGAAGGTGTCGTTCCCTTGAGGTGGTGGTGAAGGTGGGTGTGGTGAATCTTCATGATGCACTTCCTCCTCTTCATCATCTTATCGTGTACCGCTCGTGGATGTCTCCATGTCGTGTTTAGGTTCACCTTGACGTGAAGTAGGGGCTTCCACTTGAGTTGATGAAGTACTCTCCTTCACCTCCATGGGACGAATTTTGCCGATGGGTAGATCTAGTATGGCTTCCGAAGGATCCTTATCACCTACATAATTTGACAATTGTTCGAATTGTGAACCATTAGATTCATCAAACTTCACATCTACCATCTCTTCAACTTTTCGAGTGAAGTTGTTGTAGACACAGTAAGTGTGAGAGTTCGATCCATAACCAAGTAGGAATCCTTCATGAGATTTAGGAGAAAATTTAGTACGACGATGCTTATCAAGAATGTAGCACTTTGAGCCAAATACCCAAAAGTATCTAACTTGGGGTTTGTTACTGATGAGTAGCTCGTATGCCATTTTATCGAGAAGCTTGTGCAAGTAAAGTCGGTTTGTGGCATGACATGCTGTTTCAATGGCTTCTGCCCAAAAGTGTCTTGGCGTCTTGTATTCGTTAAGCATCGTTCTTGCCATCTCAATGAGCATCCGATTCTTCCTCTCAACAACTCCATTTTGTTGAGGTGTGTACATAGCCGAGAACTCATGTGAGACACCTTCTTCGTCTCTGGGTGTTCTTCGACTCTGACCGTTATCGCTTCGAACCTTCTTGATCTTCACTTCAAACTGATTTTGCGCTTTGCGAGCGAAGTTCTTGAAGATCTTTTGAACCCGCGACTTATCATCAAGAAAGAATACCCACGTAATTCTGGAAAATCATCAACTATAACTAGACCATAGGAATTTCCACCGAGACTCTTGTAAGCATTGGGACCAAAAAGATCCATGTGAAGTAACTCGAGTGGTCTCCTAATAGTCATGGTATTCTTAACTGGATGACTTCCACCAACTTGCTTTCCATCTTGACAAGCACTACAAAGTCTATCTTTGTCAAAGATAGCATCTTTAACACCAAGTATATGATCACCTTTGATTAGGTAATCTAGATTTCGCATGCCTACATGTCCAAGTCTTCTACGCCAAAGCCAACCTTTGGAAGATTTTGCAATTAAACAAGTGTGAGGCTTGGATCTTTTTGTGAAATCAACAATGTATAGATCACCTCTACATAAACCGCTAAATATCATTTTATGATTATCTTGACGAAACACTTGGCAATCGACTTTCATGAATAAAACATTGAAATCAAAGTTGGCAAGTCTAGATACGGAAAGAAGATTGTAGCCAAGGGATTCAACAAGCATAACATTTTGAATAGAGCTATCATGGGATATGTCCACCTTACCAAGGCCTAGTACCTTACCCTTAGAGTTTTTTCGAAAGGTCACGTACCGTCATGGACCTTGATTAGGCGTGATCTCTTGGAGCATGTCTCTATCACCGATCATATGATCCTTACATCCGCTGTCAAAAATCCACTCTTTTCCTCCGGACATGTAATCTCTAAATTGTGCCATAACACATAGAATCTTCATGATCTTCTGATACTCGATGTCTAACAACTCATCTTCTTCATAGTAGCCATGTTCCACATTGTCATCAGCAAGTGTGAAATCCTCGTCATAAAGGAGAAGGGATTCGTTAGAATAGTGATCATAACAATGCTCAAGTTTATGAATGAGAATGGCTTCAAAGATAATGTTGTTGATAGTGGTGACATCTCCTTTAGCATGCATAAGATCACGAAGCTCAAATGGGCATTTATCAAAGTTTGGATCACTAGGCTTCATTTTGTGCAAGGCAGCAATTTTACGAAGAATTTCATCAAGATTTCTTAGGGAAAGATTTGGACATTTTTTCTCCAAATCAGTCCATAAGGTATAAGCATATGCAAATTTCTTCATTTGAGAAAGCACGAATCTTGGTAAACCTCTAACAATAAGATTAACAGTTCTTAGGTTACCAAGCATGTTAATTTCCTCTTCGTGTGTGGGATGCAATTCATCAATGGGGAGCTCATAGGGATTTTCAATATATTTAGTCAAATGGAATCTATTGAATAGATCAATCATGGAATTATTCCATTGACTATAGTACTCTCCATCAAGAATGGGCACTCTACAACTCAAACTCTCTACTCTAGACACATCCATCTTCCTCCATGGTGATTAAACTGAAGCATTGGGGACCAAAGCTCTGATACCACTTGTAGGATAGAGAGAGGTGTGTCTAGAGGGGGGGGGTGAATAGACTACTAGCAGAAATTTAAATCCTAACTTTTTACAAGTTAATTCGTTGGCAGATTTTAACTATTTTAGCAAGTCTAGCAAGTCTAACAACCCTACGCATGCATGTCTACAAGTATGGCGGCGAAAAGCAAAGACATTGCACATCTAAGTAAAGAGATGGGATAGGAAGATCAAACGCAATAGGAGACGCAAAGATTTTCCCGTGGTTTCGATAGGTGGTGCTATCGTACATCCACGTTTATGGAGTCTTCAACCCATAGAGGGTAACGGTCGCGAGAGTCCACGGAGGGCTCCACCCATACGGCTTCCATCCAGGAAGGACTAGCCTCATTATGGGTAGATCTTCACAAAGTAGGCGATCTCCTTGCCCTGACGAACTTCTTGGTTCACTCCACAACACGAAGTAGGAGGCTCCCAAGCGACACCTAACCAATCTAGGAGGCACCACCCTCCAAAAGGTAATAGGCTTGGTAATGATGATGAACTTCCTTGCTCTTGTGCTTCAAGATGATAGACTCCTCAACACACAATCTCTCTCACACAGATTTGGCTTGGTAGAAGAGATGGGATTGGTGGAAAGCAACTTGGGGAGGCTAGAAATCAAGATCCATATGGTTGGAGTGGAAGATCTTGACCTCAACACAAGGGTAGGTGGTTCTCTCTCAGAAAACTGAGTAGGATAGGTATGGAATAGTTATGAGTGCTTCTCTTTCGAGTGGGTGGTGGTGAAGGGGTATATACAAGCATCCCCAAAAAATCCAACCGTTACACACAATAAGTAGGACTTGGTGACACCGATGTGTAAATCTCGGTGGGACCAAAGTGACTAAAAGTGGCAAATTTTGAATCTCGGAGGGACCGATATACAATTCTCTGTTGCACCGACAAGGTGACCAACGGTCAGATTTACCGAACTCGGTGACGCTGATTCACCATTCTCAGTCGGACCAAAAATGAGAACTTGCGTAACAGAAAGTTGGCAACCCCAACTCGGTCGCACCGAGTGCAGTGTCGGCTGCACCTTAGTGTTAGGGTTTGGCTGAGTCTGTCTTGGGTTTGGAACTCGGTGGCACCGGGATAGGAATGTTGCTTGCACCGATTTGCATGTTTGGCTTAGGATAGACTTTGGTGGGAGAGTATGTGGATGTTTTGGTGACTGTCACTTGTGCACATTTGAGCATATTGTTCACCATCAAAGCTTTACTCCCTTTTAATAGTATTGGCTTTCCTATAGACTCAAAGTGATTTATCACAAATGTAAAATGTAGGGTCCTCTTGCTTGAAGCTTGGCCAACCTACTTCCTTGAATCTTGGGGTGATTCCACAATCTCCACAATCCTTTTCCCAACTCAACTCTCCATGGACTATTATCTGAAATACACTAGATAGAGGTGTTAGTCCAAGAGACCATGTATGTTGTTATGAATTATCAAAACCACCAAGGGAGCATGTTGTGCTTTCAACCGCGACGGAGCTCCTTCTAACACGGTTAGGAGTCAGAGCACCTCACGTTCTTTGCACCGTTTGCTGCTGACCACGTCGGAAGAAGCAATGGCGTGGGCACAACTACTCCTGAAGTTCCCTCCTGCCGCGGAGAAGCTCGACGAGTGGAGAGCCACCATTCAGAGCCTCCTCAACCTCGCTGACAAGTTTTGATCCACCGAGCTGGCTCACGCCAGTGGCGAGAAGGCGGGAGGCGGTGCGACCACGATGCACTCTCCTCCACAGCAACAATGCCGGCCACCGACTCGACGGACCGACGCTTGCGATGGTTACTCGACGTCGTCGTCTGATCCACAGACTCGCCGCGATCGGTGCCAAATTCTTCGGGATCGAAGCATAGAAGATGCTCGGACTACAATAGAGTGGCAGCGGGAAGTGCGCCATCAATCTAATAAGTGCACGGGACCCATTGTTGACAAATCCACGCCAGGGTGTCTTTCTAGCCTACCTTACGATGTGGGTTGTCCAGCGTTTACCCGTGAGCTGCGGCGAGTCCAGTGGCCCAATTCCCGCACGTTCAAGCCGGAGGTCCCAGAGAAATATGATGACAAGACACACCCGTCAGAGTTCTTGAGCATCTACACCATTGTGGTGCAAGCTGCCGGGGCTCGCGACGACAAGATACTCGCCAACTACTTCCCGTTGGTGCTTAAGCCCAATGTCAGGTCGTGGTTGATGCACTTACCGGAAGGATCCATTTCTTCCTGGGCAGATCTGTGCCACGAGTTTGTTGGCGCCTTTACCGGAGGTCATCAAGCTCCTAGCCAGGAAAGTGATCTACATCTCATCCCCCAGAAGGAGGACGAGACTTTGCGCAAGTACATCTAGAGGTTCAGCCGCATACACCACAACATACTAGATGTTCATCCCGCCGCTGTTAGCAACGCGTTCCATCAGAACGTGCTCAACCACAGGATGTGGGAAGAGTTGGCGATGAACAAGGTCAAGGATGTTGCCGAGATCTATGCTCTTGCAGATAAATGTGCTCGAGCTGAAGAAGGGAGGAGGCTCCCCGGTGAGGACGCTGGCGTAGAGGTAGACTCTGAGGATGAGGACTCCGCCGGCCTGGCAAAGAAGGGTCGACAGCGTAATAGGAAGCGCAAGGGCAAGGCCGTGCTTGCCGTCGAGGGATTCGGCAACCCCGACACCAGCAAGAAGGCTAAGGTTGATGACCCCAGCAAGGATGTTGCCGGGTGCGTCTCCTGTAAGGCCTTGGCGGCTGCCGACAAGCCGGAAGGCTCCGTCAAGCGGTATTGCAAGATCCATCGCACCAAGGGCCATGATCTCCAGGACATCCGGCAAGTTGAGCAACCTACCGACAAGCAAAAAGCCGAATATGAGAGACGAGACAAGGAGAAGGGCCAGGATGGTGCGGAGGGGTCCGAAAAGAAACGCGGTGGTCGTGGAGGTCGCCACGGCAAGGCCAAACAACAGCAAGACCGGCCCGCTTGTGGTCGCGACAAGCAAGAGGGGGTGATGATGACGTTGAAGAGGACGACGAGTCCAGTGAGCAAGAATTCCATAGAGCTACAAACACCATATGCATCGACGGAGGTGCCTCGTTGCATTATTCCCACTGCCAACTTAAACAGTGGGCGCGTGAGGTTAATGCGACTAAGCCATCTATTAGCGCCCGGAAGCCTTTGAAATGGTCCGACACGCCTATCATTTTTGACATTGAGGATCACCCTGATCGTATAACTGCGGTTGGGTGTTTGCCGTTGTTGGTCTCACCAATGATTCGGAACCTCAAGGTGACGGAAATGTTAGTTGACAGTGGGGCCGGCTTGAACTTGATCTCGCCCGAGGTGATCAAGAAATTGCAAATTCCTGATGGAGATCTCGAGGAAACGGGATCATTTCAGGGGGTCAATCTAGGAAGGAGCCAGCCCAAGGGAAAGATCACGCTTCTGGTAACATTTGGTAGCAATCTGAACTTCAGAACGGAGAAGGTTGTTTTCGACGTTGCCAAAATTCCATTGCCATACAATGGGATCCTTGGCCGTCCAGCATTAGCCAAGTTCATGGCAGCGTCGCACTACGCCTACAATGTATTGAAGATGCCCGGGCCAATGAGCGTCATCACTCTCAAGTCCGACAAGAAGGAAGCGCTTATCTGCGCCGATCAACTCTACCGGGAGGCAATTGGAGCACCTGCCGCCAAGGCACTTGCTCCTGCCGCTGAAGCTCTCGAGGGGAAGAAGACCGACAAGGCCTCTGGTGCACATTCCGGCAAGCACACCTCCTCGAAGTGTTGTGCCCCCGTTAACGATGTGCTAGAGAGCTCCACCGGCAAGAACAAGAAATCCAAGGCAACTCCACCGGAGACTAAGAAGGTGCCCGCCAAGGATGATGGTACGAGAGGAACTTTCACCATAAGTTCCACCCTTGACGACAAATAGGAAAGCGCGCTGGTCGCCTTCCCGTGGGCGACTGTCGATGTGTTTGCATGGCAACTATCTGATATCCACGGTTTTCCCAAGAAGGTGATTGAGCACCACCTTGCCATCTGTCCACACGCGCGACCCGTCAAGCAGAAGGTCAGGAAGCAGGCTTTGCAACGGCAATAGTTTATTGCCGAAGAACTCAAGAAATTAGAAGCGGCTCGCTTGGTTAGAGGAGTACTTCATCCAACATGGTTGGCCAATCCAATTGTAGTGCGCAAGGTGAATGGGAAAATGGAGGCTATGCATTGACTACACAAATATCAATAAAGCCTGCCCCAAAGATCCTTTTCCCTTGCCTCGCATCGACCAGATTGTGGACTACACCGCCGGCTGCAACTTGCTTTCTTTCCTTGACGCCTATTCATGTTATCATCAGATTTTCATGGCCAAGGAAGACGAACAGAAGACCACATTTATCACCCCATGTGGTACGTATTGCTTTTTGCGTATGCCTTTCGGGTTGAAAAGTGTTGGTTCTACATTTGCAAGAATGGTCCAGATTGGTTTTGAGCCCAGGCTACATAGAAATATGGAAGCTTATATGGATGACATAGTGGTCAAAACCAAGGACAAGGCTACACTCATATCAGACCTAGAGGAAACATTTGCAAATCTGCATAAGATCAACTTGAAGCTCAACCCTCAGAAGTGTGTGTTTGGCCTCCCATCTGGGAAGCTTCTCGGGTTCTCTATATCTCAATGTGGAATTGAAGCAAATCCCGACAAGATCAAAGCAATTGAGCAAATTGAAGCACCAAGACGTGTCAAGGATGTGCATCGTCTTGCCGGTTGTGTTGTCGCTATGAGTAGGTTCATTTCAAAATCTGCTGAGCGCGCCCTGCCCTTTTTCAAAATCTTGAAGACGGTAGGTTCGATGAATTGGACTCCGGAAGAGGAGGCAACACTGTAGGATTTGAAGAAGTACCTCTCCTCTCCACCAGTCCTAGTCACGCCAAAACCACAAGATGCATTGCTACTATATCTAGCGGCAACAAATCAAGTGGTGAGTGCTGCGTTAGTGGTTGAAAGAGAAGCTAATGAAGAAGCAGCAGCAGCGGCATGACTGCCAAGCGACAAGCCAGGATATTCCCCAGCAGGGTCTGGTGCCGACAAAGCAAAATCTGCGCAGTCAAATGAAACAATTCAGAATAAGAAGATGGTGCAACGCCCAGTCTATTTTGTCAGCTCCCTTTTGCAGGTGGCTAGGTCAAGATATTCTGGTGTGCAAAAGTTGCTCTTCGACCTCCTTATGGCCTCGAGGAAGCTGTGCCATTATTTCCAGGCACATGAGATCACCGTTATCACTCGCTTCCCGTTGCAGCAGATTTTGCGGAACCTAGATGCTACCAGCAGGATTGTGGAGTGGGCTTTGGAACTGTCAAGCTTTGGTCTCAAGTTTGAAAGTACTTCGACTATCCAGAGAAGAGCCTTGGCAGAGTTCATTGCAGAATGGACCCCAACGCCAGATGAAGAAGTTCTAGAGTCAACTCTCCCTGGCAAGGAAACAAATTGAGAGTGGATCATGTATTTTGACGGGGCTTTCTCGCTGCAAGGTGCCGGTGCTGGAGTGCTGCTTGTCACACCCATTGGAGAGCACCTCAAATATGTGGCTTAGATGCACTTTCCTGGGAGAGGTCAATGAACAATACTGCAGAATACGAAGGGCTGCTTGCCGGTCTCAGTATCGCGGCAGACCTTCGGATCAAGAAACTTATTGTCAGGGGTGGTTCTTAGCTTGGTGTCAAGAAGGTGAATAAGGATTCCCAAAGTCCATTGATGGAAACTTATGTAGATGACGTGAGAAAGTTGGTAGAACATTTTGACGGTCTGCAAATGGAGCACGTTCCGTGTGGAGAGAATAGTGTTGTTGATGGCCTGTCAAACTGTGCTGCCCTTAAGTTGCCTGTGGAACCAAGAAATTTTGTGCTCCGACTGACTCAACCATCCATGACACCATCAACTGGACAAGAGAAAAGAAGAAAGTTGAGTTCCGCCAAGTATTTCCCAACAGAGCTCCCAGAAGCCGCCGGTGACAAAGTTGCCGGGAACAACACCAGGCTTGCCGGTGAGCGTCATGCTCCTGCAGGGCCTCAGGCCCTTGCCATGGAAGCACACGTTCCTGCCAAGATTACCGGGGGGTAACGGGCTCTGGCAGGGCCTCGAGCCCTTGCCGTTGAGAGAAATGCTTCCCCAACAGAGGACATGCCTTTAGTCCTTGTTGTCGAGCCCTAGGCTCCAGCATGGGCACAACACATTGTCCATTTCCTTCAAACAGGAGAACTCCCTGAGGAACAACAATAAGTAGAGAAAGTAGCCTTCTGGTCTAATATGTACCAGTTCGTGGACAACGTCTTGCACAAAAAGAGGCAGAATGGTGTGAAACTCAAGTGCTTTTCTCGAGAAGATGGATTGGAGCTGTTGGCAAAGATACATGGAGGCATATGTGGCTCCCACATAGGATCAAGAGCGCTTGCCCGTAAGGCATTCCGGCAAGGTTTCTTTTCGCCCACTGCCCTCCAGGATGCAACTGCGCTAGTAACCAAGTGTGAAGCATGCTAGTTTCATTCAAAGAAATTGCATCAACCAGCTCAAGCTCTTCAGACAATCCCTCTCTCCTAGCCATTTTCGGTATGGGGGCTCGACATCTTGGGTCCTTTTCGCCATGCTACCGGGGGCTTTAAGTACTTGTACGTCGCAATCGACAAGTTCACAAAGTGGCCAGAAGTGGAAGCAGTGAGAAAGGTGACAACAGAATCAGCCGTCAAGTTCTTTAAAAGAATAGTTTGCCACTTTGGTGTACCAAATAGGATCATCACCGACAACGACACACAATTCACGAGTTGCACCTTCATGCAGTATGTCCAAGACCTTGGCAGCAAAATCAGTTTCTCTTCTATTGCCCACCAAAGGAGCCACAGCCAGGCGGAAAGGGCTAATGCTAAAGTGTTGCGAGGCCTCAAGGGAAGAACTTTCGACAAGCTGCACAAGTGCAAAAAGCGCTAGATTGATGAGTTGCCGGTGGTTCTCTGGTCAATCAAGATGAATCCAAATCGAGCTACTGTCCAGACACCATTCTCCCTAGTATATGGGGCAGAAGCAATACTCCCCACGGAACTCACATACGGGTCACCTCGAGTGCTCGCTTATGATGAGCTTGAGCAAGAGCAGTTGCGGCAAGATGACGCTATGCTCCTTGAGGAAGATCGTCGTCAGGCTGCTGTGCGAGCTGCACGCTACCAGCAAGCTTACGTCGCTATCATAGCCGCAAGGTTCATGCCCGAAGTCATGAGGAAGGCGACCTTGTTTTTCGGCGCGTTCAGTCCGCCAAGAATTCCAAGAGTTGATGCCAAAGTGGGAAGGCCCTTATCGGGTAGTGCGAGTCACCAGGCCTGGCGCAGTCCTCCTGGAGACCGAGGATGCCATCCCAATGAGCAACTCCTGGAATATCAAACATCTTCATAAGTTATACCCATGAGGCGCGGTTTCTGGGTCTCCCGGGAACCACCTTTTGTACAAGTCTTGTCGCCGAAGCATGTAATCTTTTGTACAAAGCCAGGCGCAGACCCTGTGCATAGTCGAATAAAGCTGAGTGTTCTGCAAATCTTGTTGATTCTCATGTTTACTTATATACATGTTTATCTGAAATATGGTATTGCGCTTACTCCCCGCAAGAGATAACGGACCGCCAAGGTTCCATATCCCTATTTTCTCAAACGACAGAAGGTTACCTCGCGTGCAACTTTGCCGGGGGGGGGGGGGGAATGGTGGTATGGATGCCGATGGGCGACGTTCAAGGAAAACATCTTGCCGGAAGGAGTACGACAACGAAAATCTAAGTTTCAAAACTTTGAGTAAAAATTCTTACTGTGAAGTTATTTTCCTTAGACGATTTCAACTTTTCTATGGAAAACCTGCACATGAAGGAACCTTGTCGTAATCGTTCGCACCCTTACCCTGTTTCGAGTCCGCTCAACAACATAAGTGGCTGCATTGAAAACGTCAAGGTAACCTTGTCATGATTAGTCGCACCCTTGCTCTGTTTCGAGTCCGCTCAACAGCTTGAGTGGCTACACTGAAAATGTCAAGGTATCTTGCTGGCAGCAGCACCGCCAGCAGGCTGCTAAGGATCCGCTCCTCAAAGCGCTCGTGGTAGGGCTGTGTGCGCCAGCAAGTTTTCGATAAAGCGTAGGGAAAACACCATGCAAAGAGGAATCTAACGAGGAGAATAATATGCAGTCACTCAATTAGGGTGAAATTTAGATGAGATCTTGCCTCTTCCTATGTACATCTTTATGTGACTTTCTCCCCTAGGGGAGATTACAAGAAGAAAAAGATAGGAGGAGGAGGCAGATTACAAGGAGAAAAAGATGGCAAGGGGCCTTCGACGGGAGCCTGGCACCCCTGGGCCAGCATTGCATAGGGGAGAAGACCAGCACTGCATGGACGAGAGGGGAGGTCCCAGAAGCTGAAGTCCACGGGCCTGCCGGAAGATCCAGCGGGAAGATGAGGCAGCGCCCGGGACAAGGACCCCCGACAGGATCGTTCTGCCAGGGAAGCAGAGAGGCACGAGGCTAACGATGATGGTGTGGCCGACGGTCAGTCCAAGTCCAGGTCGTCGTATTCCGACTTGACGGCCTAAAGACTGGACTCATCGTCATCATCTTCACCACTGTCCTCCTCATCACTGTTGTTCAAGGAGGGACCTTTGGTTCCGCTGGATCTCTTTGTGGGTGCGAGCGAAGATTTTCCCACCGCGCCTAAAGAAAATGATGCAGCTCTCTGGATACTCAACCTCCACCCACGCCGCGCCATTGTAGCAGCAATGTGCCCGCAGCCACAAAACAGGCAGCTTATCTATCTCCATCGCCCTGGTTAAAGGGTGAGGGAGGAGCATATGGCTCCGAACGGGACCGCGTAGTTTGAGGACGAACTCCAACGCCGTCCCCTCGGCATGGGTCTCTTCGAGGAAGAGGCCTGGCATCGGAGGGAGAGGCGATGCAACACTCCGCCTCCCCCGGCTTAGACCTCCACGACGACCACGGCCTCTCGCGCTTCTCCCTCCGCGAGCACCAGAGTCACTCTCCGCCTCTGCGGTGGAATGATCCTGACGAGAACTCCTCCTTGGTGCGGAGGACGGTGGGTACCCTCGCCCCCTATTCATGGCTAAGGGCAGGCGCCACTCAAGGTTTAGAACAGGTGGAAGGGCGAGCTCTAGAGGTTTGCACTCGATGAGGAAGGAAGGATGGATGAGCATCGCCCTCGCAACCCCTCAATTTATAGGGGGAACGCGGGGGCTAGCTCTCCCCTGCTCCAAGAGTCGCCGCCCACCTCCTCCAATAGCGTCGCCCACGTTCACGGGGCGAACAACCACCGCCCCGTTGCTCCAATCCATGGCGTTGAAGTTTCTTCCATGGCCAGGACTTTAAGTCATGGGCGCCCTTTGCCGGCTCCCCGCTATGCATGCGGCGTGCGTGGCGGAAACGGCCTGACGCAGCAATTGAAATAATTACCACCGCTCCGTGCACATATTGTTGGAAATATGCCCTAGAGGCAATAATAAATTAGTTATTATCATATTTCCTTGTTCATGATAATCATTTATAATCCGTGCTATAATTGTATTGATCGGAGACTTAGATGCATGTGTGGATACATAGACAAAACCATGTCCATATATGCCTCTAATAGACTATCTCGTTCATCAAAGATGGTTAAGGTTTCCTAGACATGGAGATGAGATGTCATTTGATAACGGGATCACATCATTAGGAGAATGGTGTGACGGACAAGACCCAAACTACAAATGTAGCATATGATCGTCTTAGTTTATTGCTACTGTTTTTTGCATGTCAACTATATGTTCCTATGACCATGAGATCATGCAACTCACTGACACCACAGGAGTGCCTTGTGTGTATCAAACGTCACAACGTAACTGGGTGACTATAAAGGTGCTCTACAGGTATCTCCGAGGGTGTCTGTTGAGTTGGTATGGATCAATACTGGGATTTGTTACTCTGTGTGACGGAGAGGTATCTCAGGGCCCACTCGGTAATACAACATCACAACAAGCCTTGCCAGCAATGTGACTAAGTGTTAGTTATGGGATCTTGTATTACAGAACGAGCAAAGAGACTTTCCGGTAACAAGGTTGAACTAGGTATGGAGATACCGACCATCAAATCTCGGGCAAGTAACATACCGAAGAACAAAGGGAACATCTTACGGGATTAACTGAATCCTTGACATAGAGGTCCGACCGATAAAGATCTTCATAGAATATGTAGGAACCAATATGGGCATCCAGGTCCCGCTATTGGTTATTTACCGTAGTGGTGTCTCGGTCATGTCTACATAGTTCAAGAACCCGCAGGGTATGCACACTTAAGGTTTGGTGACGTTTCGGTAGTATGGAGTTATGTATGGTGGTGACAGAAGGTTGTTCGGAGTCCCAGATGAGATCCCGGATGTCACGAGGAGCTCCGGAATGGTCTGGAGGTAAAGATTCATACATAGCAAGTCCCATTTTGGTCGCCAGAAATGTTTCGGGCTCATCGGTAGTGTACCAGGAGACCATCAGGAGGGGTATTTCGACCCAAGAGGCTACATGGGCTGTGGGAGAGTAAATACCAACCCTTTGTGGTCTTGTGGACGTCCCACACAAGGCCCATGCGGCTGGGAAGAAAAGCCCAAAGGGAAAAAGGTGGCAAAAGCCCAAAAAAGGGAGGAATCCTAGTCCTACTAGGATTGGAGGAGGAGTCCTCCTCTCCTCCCCACTTCGGCCGACCCAAGGAGGCTTGGACCTTGTGCCAAGTCCTCTCCTCCCTCCCTCTTATATATACTGGAGGTTTTAGGTTTTTTTGCACATAATTTTTAGCCACGTGCTGCCCGTTCCTCCAGTGCATAGTTTCTCCTCTAGATCGGATTTCTGCAGTGCTTAGGCGAAGCCCTGCCGGAATTGCTCCACCACCCTCACTGCGGCACCGTCACACTGCCGGTGAACTCCTCTACCTCTCCACTCCTCTTGCTAGATCAAGAAGGCGGAGATCGTCATCGAGCTGTATGTATGCTGAACGTGGAGGTGCCATTCGTTTGGCGCTAGATCGGAAGGACCGTGATCAAGATCTCAAGACGGATCGTGATGAGTTCACGGGACGGATCATGATGAGTTCGCGGGACGGCTCGTGATGAGTTCGCGGGACAGATCGTGATTGGATCGTGGGACAAATCGTGATGATTTCGCAGGACGGATCGTGATTGCATCGCGGGACGGATCGTGATGAGATCGCGGGACGCTCGGCGATTTAGATCGCGAAGACGTTCGACTACACCAACCGCGGTTCTTAATGCTTCCCGCTTAGCGATCTACAAGGGGATGTAGATCCACTCTCCCTCTCGTAGATGCTCATCACCATGGATAGATCTTGCGTGTGCGTAGGAAATTTTTTCATTCCCATGCAACATTCCCCAACAGTGGCATCATGAGCTAGGTCTATGCGTAGATGTGATCTCGAGTAGAACACAAAGAGTTTGTGGGCGTTGATGCTTAGATTGCTTCGTCCCTTGGCCATTTTTTGGTTCAGTGGTATGGTGAGATGAAGTGTCCCGGACCAACATTACTCGGACGCTTATGAGAGACCGGTTCGCTCAACCGCAACTTGTTGCATAGATGTCTTGCGGGTTCCAGTTTCTCTCACTTTAGTTGGATCGGATTCGACAAAGGCGGTCCTTGAGAAGGTTGAAAAGCAACTAGTGTATCATCGTTGTGGCTTTTTCATAGATGAGAATTGTTCTTGCTAGATACCCATAGCAGCCACGTAAAACATGCAACAACAGTTAGAGGACGTCTAACTTGTTTTTGCAGGGTATGTTGTGGTATGATATGGCCAATTACATGATGTGCTATTTGTGATGTATGAGATGATCATGTGATGTATAGATTATCATGACTTGCATGTCAATGAGTATGGCAACCGGCAGGAGCTATAGGGTTGTCTTTAATTATTGTATGACCTGCGTGTCAATCATTAAGCTCTATGTAATGCTTTACTTTATCACTAAACAGTAGTAATAGTAGTAGAAGCATGTTGGGCGCGACAACCCCGATGGCGACACCTTGATGGAGATCAAGATGATGGAGATCATGGTGTCTTGCCGGTGACGATGGAGATCATGCCGGTGCTTTCAAGATTGAGATCAAAAGCACAAGTTCATGGCCATATCATGTCACTTATGATTTGCATGTGATGGTTATCCTTTTATGCACCTTGTTTTTCTTAGGACGACGGTAGCATTATAAGGTGATCCCTCACTTAAATTTCAATATGAATTGTGTTCTCCCCGAGTGTGCACCATTGCAAAAGTTCGTCTTGTTGAGACACCATGTGATGATCGGGTGTGATAGACTCTACGTTCACATACAACGGGTGCAAGCCAGTGTTGCACATGCAGAACACTCGGGTTAAACTTGACGAGCCTAGCATGTACAGACATGGCCTCGGAACACAAGAGACCGAAAGGTCAAACATGAGTCATATAGTAGATATGATCAACACGATGATGTTCACCATTGAAACCACCTCAAGTCACGTGATGATCGGACATGAATTGGTGAATTTGGATCATGTATCACTCGAATGACTGGAGGGATGTCAATTTGAGTCGGAGTTCTTAAGTAATATAATTAATTGAACTCATTATCATGAACATAGTCAGTAGTGTCTTTGCAAACTGTGTTGTAGATTACTAGCTCATGCTATAACTCCCTTGAATTTTTATATGTTCCTAGAGAAATAGAGTTGAAAGATGATGGTAGCAATATTGTGGACTCGCTCCGTGATCTGAGGATTGTCCTCATTGATGCACAGAAGGCTTATGTCCTTAAATACACCCCTCGGTGCGCCAAGCCCTCTAGCGTTGTTCGTAGATGTTGTGAACATCTGACAGACATGTTCTGATAACTACTTGATAGTTTAGTGTGTCATGCATTACGGCTTAGAATTGAGGCTCTGAAACGTTTTGAACGTCATAGAACATATGAGATGTTCTAAGAGCTGAAATTAGGATCTCATCTCATGCCCGTGTTGCGAGATATGAGATCTCCAACAAGATTCTTTGCCTGTAATATGAAAGAGAATAGCTCAATTGTTGAGCATGTGCTCAAATTGTATGGGTGCTACAATCGCTTGAATCGAATGGGAGTTGATCTTCTAGATAAGATAGTGATTGATATTGTTCTCCAAGTCACTGTCACTAAGCTACTAGAACTTGGTGATGAACTATAAAATGCCAGGGATAGAAATAATGATCCCTAAGCTGTTCGCGATGTTTGACACCGCGAAGGTAGAAATCAAGAAGGAGCGTCAAGTGTTGATGGTTAGTCAAACCACTAGTTTCGAGAAGGGCAGGAGCAAGGAGGGAAAACTTCATGGATAGCAAGTCAGTTGCTGCTCCAGTGAAGCAACCCAAAGTTGAATCCAAACCCAAGACTAAGTGCTTCGATTATGAGGAGGGCGGTCGCTAAAGCGGAACAACCCTAGATACTTGGTAGATAAGAAGTCTGGCAACGTCGACAAAAGTATATTTGATATACGTGTTATTTATGTGTACCTTGCTAGTACTCTAAGTAGCACCTGGGTATTGGATACCGGTTTGGTTGCTAATTGTTAGTAACTCGAAATAAAAGCTACGGAATAAACGGAGCACTAGCTAAGGGTGAGGTGACGATGTGTGTTGGAAATGTTTCCAAGGTTGATGTGATAAACATCGCACGCTCTCTCTACATTCGGGATTAGTGGCGAACCTAAATAAATGTTATTTGGTGTTTTGCATTGAGCATGAACGTGATTAGATCATGTTTATTGCAACAGAGTTATTCATTTAAGTTAAATAATAATGTTTATTCTATTTACATGAATAATACCTTCAATGGTCATGCACCCAGTGAGAATGGTTTGTTGAATCTTGATCGTAGTAATACACATGTTCATAACATTGATGCCAAAAGATACAAAGTTAATAATGATAGTACCACATACTTGTGGCACTACCGCTAAATGTCATATTGGTATAAAGCACATGAAGAAACTCCATGCTGATGGATCTTTCGACTAATTCAATTTCGAATCGGTTGAGACATGCGAACCATGCCTCTTGGACAAGATGACTAAGGACCCCGTTTTCTGGTTTGATGGAGTGGGCAAGTGATTTATTGGAAATGATACATGTTGATGTATGCAATCCAATGAGTCTTGTAGCATGCGGTGGATATCGTTATTTTCTTACCTTCACTGATGATTTGAGTAGATAATAGTGTATATTTACTTAATGAAACGCAAGTCTGAATCGTTTGAAAAACTTCAAGCAAATTCAGAGTGAAGTTTAAGATCATCGTGACAAGAAGATAAAATGTCCACGATATGATCGTGGAGGTGAATATCTGAGTTACGAGTTTGGTATACAACTTAAGACAATGTAAAAGTTGTTTCACAACTCATGCCACCTGGAACACCATAGTGTGATGGTGTGTCCGAACGTCATAGTCGTGCTCTATTGGATATGGTGCGAATTATGATGTCTCTTATCCTTTTACCACTATCGTTTTGGGGTTATGCATTAGAGACAACTACATTCACTTTAGATAGGTAGCCATCTAAATCCGTTGAGATGACACCGTGTGAATTATGGTTTGATAGAAACCTAAGCCATCATTTATTAATGTTTGGGGATGCAACACTTATGTGAAAAAGGGTTTTCACCTAATGAGCTCGAACCCAAAGCGGACAAATGCATCTTCATAGAATACCCTAAAGACAGTTGGGTAAACCTTTTATCTCAGATCCAAGCATAAAATGTTTGTTGCTAAAACTGGGTCCTTTCTTGAGAAAGAGTTTCTCTCGAAAGAATTGAGTGGGAGGAAGATAGAACTTGATGAGGTTGTTGAACCTTTGTTCAACCAGAGAGCAGCGCAGCACAGGAAGATGTTTCTATGAAGCCTACGTTAGTTGAAGAGGAAGTTAATGATGATGATCATGAATCTTCGGATCAAGTTACTATCAAACCTCGTAGGTCGACAAGGACGTGTACTGCTCCTGAGCGGTACGACAACCCTGTCTTGGAGGTCATGTTGTTGGACAACGGTGAACCTACAAGCTATGGAGAAGTGATGATGGGCCCGGATTCCGACAAATCGTTAGAGGCCATGAAATCCAAGAAAGAATCGATATATGAAAACGAAGTATAGACTTTGGTAGACTTGCTCGTTGGAGGGCAGGTCGTTGAGTACAAATGGATCTTTAAAATGAACACAAACACTGATGGTGAATGTCACCATTTATAAAGCTCGACTTATCGCAAAGAAGTTTCTGGCAAGTTCAAGGAGTTGACTATGATGATACTTTCTCACTCGTAGCGATGCTAAAGTCTATTGGAATTATGTTAGCAGTTGCTGCATTTTTCAATTATGAAATGAGGCACATGGATGCCAAAACATCGTTTCCTTCCTTAAGGAAAGGTTGTATGAGATACAACCAGAAGGTTTTGTCAGTCCTAAGGATGCTAAAAGGTGAGGAAGCTTCAGTGATCCTTCTATGGACTAAAGCAAGCATCTCGGAGTTGGAATATACACTTTGATAAGGTGATCAAAGTTTTTAAATCTGTACAAAGTGTATGAGAAACTTGTATTTGCAATAAAGTGAGTGGGAGCACTATAGAGTTTTTGATAAGTATATGTGGATGATATATTGCTATTCGGAAATGATGTAGAATTTCTAGAAAGCATAAAAGGTTGTTCAAAAAGAGTTTTTCAAAGGAAGACCTTGATAAAGTTGCCTAATTGTTGAACATCAAGATCTATAGAGATAGGTCAAGATGCTAGATGAGACTTTCAATGAGTACATACCTTGACAAGATTTTGAAAGAGTTCAAAATGGGTCAGTCAGAGAAAGAGTTCTCACCTGATTTGTAAGGTGTGAAGTTGAGTGAGACTCAAAGCTCCTCAACGGCAGAAGAAAGAGAAAGGATGAACGCTGTCCCCTGTGCCTTAGCCATAGGCTCTATATTATGCCATGTTGTGTACCGCACCTGGTGTGTGCCTTGCCATGAATGAGTCAAGGGGTGCAAAAGTGATCCAGGAGTGGATCACTGGACAGAGGTCAAGATTATCCTTAGTAACTAAAATACTTAGGAGATGTTTCTCAATTATGGAGGTGATGAAGAGTTCGTCGTAAAAAGCTACGTCGATGCAAGCTTTAAAACCAATCCGGATGACTCGTAGTAGCAATCTGGATACGTATAGTGGAGCAGCCATTTGGAATAGTACCAAGTGGAGTGTGGTAGCAATGTTTACTGTTTTACATAGAGATTTGCAAAGTACACTCGGATCTGAATGTCGCAGACCCGTTGACTATAAGACCTCTCTCACATGCAAAGCATGATCGAGCTCCAGAACTCATTGGGTGTTAGATTCATAACAATGCGTATCACATGGTGATGTGAACTAGATTATTGACTCTAGTGTAAGTGGGAGACTGTTGGAAATATTGCCTAGAGGCAATAATAAATTAGTTATTATCATATTTCCTTGTTCACGATAATCGTTTATTATCCATGCTATAATTGTATTGATCGAACACTTAGATGCATGTGTGGATACATAGACAAAACCATGTCCCTAGTATGCCTCTAATAGACTAGCTCGTCGATCAATGATGGTTAAGGTTTCCTAGCCATGGACATGAGATGTCATTTGATAACGAGATCACATCATAAGGAGAATGGTGTGATGGACAAGACCCAAACTACAAACGTAGCATATGATCATGTCAGTTTATTGCTACCATTTTCTGCATGTCAAGTGTATGTTCCTATGCCCACGAGATCATGTAACTCACTGACACCGGAGGAGCGCCTTGTGTGTATCAAACATCGCAATGTAACTGGGTGACTATAAAGGTACTCTACAGGTATCTTCGAGGGTGTCTGTTGAGTTGGCATGGATCAAGACTGGGATTTGTTACTCCGTGTGACGGAGAGGTATCTCAGGGCCCACTCGGTAATACAACTTCACAACAAGCCTTGCAAGCAATGTGACTAAGTGTTAGTCACGGGATCTTGTATTACAAAACTAGTAAAGAGACTTTCCGGTAATGAGGTTGAACTAGGTATGGAGATACCGACAATCAAGTCTCGGGCAAGTAACATACCGAAGAACAAAGGGAACATCTTACGGGATTAACTGAATCCTTGACACAGAGGGTCGATCGATAAAGATCTTCGTAGAATATGTAGGAAACAATACGGGAATCTAGGTCCCACTATTGGTTATTGACCGTAGAGGTGTCTCGGTCATGTCTATATAGTTCTCGAACCCGCAGGGTCTGCACACTTAAGGTTTGGTGACGTTCCGGTAGTATAGAGTTATGTATGGTGGTGACCGAAGGTTGTTCAGAGTCCCGGATGAGATCCCGGACATCACGAGGTTCTCCGAAATAGTCCGGAGGTAAATATTCATATATAGGAAGTCCTATTTTGTTTGCCGAAAAAGTTTCGGGCTCATCGGTAGTGTACCGGGAGTGCCGGTAGTGTACCAGGAGACCATAGGGAGGGCTATTTCGACCCAAGAGGCTACATGGGTTGTGGGAGAGTAAATAACAGCCCTTTGTGGGCTGGTGGAAGTCCCACACAAGGCCCATGCGTCTGGGAAGAAAAGCCCAAAGGGAAAAAGGTGGAAAAAGGACAAAAAAGGGAGGAATCCTAGTCCTACTAGGATTGGAGGAGGAGTCCTCCTCTCCTCCCCACTTCGGCTGACCCAAGGAGGCTTGGCCCTTGTGCCAAGTCCTATCCTCCCTCCCTCTTATATACACTGGAGGTTTTAGGTTTTGCACATAATTTTTAGCCACGTGCTGCCTGTTCCTCCAGTGCATAGTTTCTCCTCTAGATCGGATTTCTGCAGTGCTTAGGCGAAGCCCTGCCGGAATTGCTCCACCACCATCACCGTGGCACCGTCACGCTGCTGGTGAACTCCTCTACATCACCTCTCCCTCTTGCTAGATCAAGAAGGCGGAGATCATCATCGAGCTGTACGTGTGCTGAACGCGGAGGTGCCGTCTGTTCGGCGCTAGATCGGAATGACCGTGATCAAGATCGCGAGACGGATCGTGATGAGTTCACGGGACGGATCGTGATGAGTTCGCGGGATGGATCATTATTGGATCGCGGGACGGATTGTGATGAGTTCGCGGGACGGATCGTGATGGAATCGCGGGACTCAGCGATTTGGATCGCGAAGACGTTCGACTACACCAACCGCGTTTCTTAACGCTTTCCTCTTAGCAATCTGCAGGGGTATGTAGATCCACTCTCCCTCTCGTAGATGCTCATCACCATCTATAGATCTTGCGTGTCTATAGGATATTTTTTGTTTCCCATGCGACGTTCCCCAACACGTATCCCATGACGCGCACCTTGCGCACATTGTTGGGAGGCACAGTAAGCGGAATGATTACAAAAATTAATCCCTGCCACTCATGCCCATGCACTGTTTGGGCCTACCCCAACAAAGCCTCACACCGTGTATGGCACAAGTTCGGGGGATCTTGTCGGTGTATTAAAGTATGGGCATTTTAGTACCCCGTACTTGTGCACGGATAGTTGTGGCCATACCAGCGGCAAGGCCTGCCAGGGAGCAACTGATAACAAATATAGGAGAATCAGGAGAATATCCAAACAATCAAGACCGAAGGCAAGACCCCCGTCAAGACCTTGCCGAGATGGCCTTCAAATCCCCGGCAAGGCAAAGCCTCAACAAGACCCCGCCAGCGCAGAGGCCAGGTGTCACCCCACCTGGGCATGTGTCGGGGCGCCGCCGATGGAGGGGCTAAGCGATGCCGATGGGACGGGGTCCTGTCCCATCCCATGGGTGGTCAGAGGAAGCAGACAGAGCATTAAATGTGCCTGTCTTCCACCATCAGTGTTAGGTATGATAGCACTGTACACCTCATGTATGCACTATACGCCGCTGTTAGGATCCCCTTAGTCATATAAAAGGAGGCCCATGGTGTTATAGTAGGGGACTTTTTTTGGACTTTTGGGGATCTTCTCTGGCCCATTCTGCATGATTAACAGCTATACACTGTAGCACTCCCAGAACCTGAGCTAGAACTCATCCAATACAACCAAGCAGGAGTAGGGTTTTATGCATCTTTGTGTCCCGAACCTGGGTAAAATCTCGCGTGTTAGTCATCAGATCTACTCTCTGTACGAGCCTTCTTCCCCGTCGAACCGTAAAGGGATCCTCCCGATCCCATAGGTGTCATTTCCCCGACAACAAGAGATTTCTTGTATCTGATTATAGGGTTGTTTGATAGAGACCATCTTCATCCTACACCTCCCACGGATTGATAAACCTTAGGTCACCCACTTGAGGGGAAATTGCTACTATCCTACAAAACTCTGCGCTTGGAGGTCCAACACGAGTCTACAAGAACAAAGTTGCATAGTAGACATTAGACAACACAAACCATATCCTTGACATATATTTTATAAGATTACAATTAATTACCCATAATTGGTATCATGTCATTTGGATATATTGTGTTCTTCCTTACATGACTAACCCATGTATGTGAAAAGAGAACACATATGATCAGGTATTGCTCCCAAGTCAAGATGATCTTCATCAACATCAAGCATCCACAAAAACTTCTCCTACATGCTACGTCATCAACATCACTCAAAGGTATGTGCTCATATCCTTGAAAAAGATTTACTCCAAGTCATGAGATAAAGTAACTCAAGTGATATGAAAACATTAAAATAGTCAATTGAAAAATGCTAACCCCATTTTGAGCTTAACATGAGTACGACCTATGATAAAGTATTCTTGCTTGGCTCCTAAGTCAATATACTCTAATATAGGTGACCTAGTCACCGACCATCATCTAGATGATTTTTTGATTGGTTCATCTTATATTTGCATGCTTTCTTAGAACTACTCAATCCTCATCTGGTTGAAACCTTATTTTCAAATCCTTTTGAAAATTCATTGCAAATTTTCTTGAATCTTTTGAGACTTTCTAAAAAATGCTCTTAACAAATGTTGCCAAGTTTCTATTTAGCCCTCAGAGTCTCCGACTCAAATAACTCGGTATCACCGATTCAATAGATAGGCTGTAGGACCACATTTCGGTTCCACCGACTTGTTTGCCTCAGAGCAACCGGTTCTGTTATCTTCTATGCTCCTTGTCAAAATTTAGCAAACCTACATTTCTTGAAGGATCCCTTTGTAAAAAGAAATCTTGATGGGGGAGAAACTTTATTCAAGGATCCCTATGTCAAAGGGAGAAACAATTTCAAGCATTTTTTTGATGATAAAAGGGGGAGAAAAAGTCTTCAAGGACCCCTTAATCTCACATGCTCTCAATGATCCTTATTTCTATGATCCCTACTTCCAATGACCCCTGTTCTCTAGGATCCCTTCTCATTCCATGATCCCCTTTTTTCTAACCTTGTGTATGAATCCTTTTGGAAATTAATGCCAAAGGGTGAGAAATGTCAATGCTTCAATGCAAAGGGGAAGATACACCAAAGGGGGATATATAAAATGAAGGTGGAGATACATCAATGCTTAAGCTTGTATATAGGGGGAGAACATGAAAGTCTGCGTCTATACATAGGGGGAGAAATATCATGATTACACAAAGTGGAGAAACACTACTTAAATGTGCTTTTCATATGCTTCATGATATGCCTTGTGTGTTTCAATTCTTTACTTGTACGTGAGCATCATTGAAATCATCAATGCCTAGCTAAAAGCGCTTGTTGAGAGACAACACAATATTTTTCCTTACTATTTTTGTGAGTTCACAATTAATCTACTGTAGTAATCATGTTTTGAGTCTCTTATTTCAATAATCTGCCAAGTGAAGCCTTTGTGATAGTGTGGATACTTGTTGATTTGAGTATGTGCAAAAATAGAACTTTTGCGTCGAGTATATGAATTATGTGATTTTACTAGAGCATAAAAATATTCTGAAATTTTTATAAAATATTACTATCCAAATTGTCTGCGTTTTACTAATTGTTCTGAGTTTTTAGAGTCAGGGAAGTGTGGTTTTAATTTAGATATTTACACATTGTTCTATTCTTGACAGATTCTGTTTTGCATGCATAGTTCGCTTTTTTTAGTATTCCTGTAGCTTATATTGAGTGATTTGAATTATGTGAATGGTATAATATAGTAGGTATTATGTGAGTACAATTATGAATATAGTCTTGATAGTACCTAAGTGAATGATGTATATTTATTATACTAACCTATCTCACAAAGTTCCGTTAAGTTCTGTGTCACTGAAGTTTTCAACTTTTGGGTGAGATAACGATATGAGGATAATAAGGAGTAGAACGACCCTAAGATTGGGGAAACCAAGGCACCCCCATGGCAATATTAAAGTAATAATCAAACGACTAAGCTTGGGGATGCCCAGGAAGGCATCCCCTCTTTTGTCTTCAACACTATTGGTACATCTTACTTGGAGATATATTTTTATTGGTCACATAATATGTGTTTTTATTGGGGATCATGTTATCTTATTGTTATCTTTTATATGTAACTTATAATCATGTTTTTCAATAATAATAAAAATCCAAGATTTACCTTTAGGATGAGTTGAATTGCATGTTTGACGTGTGCTATATAAAAATAGAAACTTTTGTTGTGGTGTTTTAATTTCGATATTTTACTGGAACACTGGAAGTTTCTGAAACTATTTATTATGTCCTAAATTTTACGATTTATCTGAGTTAGAGAAGTACACCTTTTGAATTAATTGCTACAAACTCTTGTTATCTACTTATTTGATAGTTTCCATACTTTATATTGGTAGATATAAATTGTGGAAATGATAGTAAATAGTATATGATGTTTGAAAATTAGTATGGAACTAGTCTTGGCAGTACATGAAGTGTTGATTTATCCTTATGTGCTGTAACCTCTCTCATGAGTTCTTGTCAAGTTTTGTGTGGATGAAGTTTTTAAGATTTAGGGGAGCTGTGATAAGAGGGGAATTACGAGACACAAGAGATCAAGATTGGGGATTACTAAGGCTCCCCAAGTCATTATTTCAAGAAGTCTCTGATGACCCACAAGTATAGGGGATCAGTCGTAGATCTTTCGATAAGCAAGAGTGTCGAACCCAACGAGGAGCATAAGGAAATGACAAGCGGTTTTCAGCAAGGTATTCTCTGCAAGTGTTGTGAGTAATAATAGTAGATAGTTTTGTAGCGAGATAGTTCGTAAGAAGTAACAAGATACAATAGTAATAAAGGTGTAGCAATGTAGCCCAATCCTTTTTATAGCAAAGGACAATCCTGAAAGTACTATTATATTAAGAAAGTGCTCCCGAGGACACATGTGATCCTCTGTCTAGTCATGTTCATCATGTTGAGTTGATTCACATTTGCTACTTTGATAATTTGATATGTGGGTGGACAAGTGCTAAGTTGCTGTTCTTACTTGAAAAAACAACCTACTTATGATTACCCCCTCTCACAAGAATCCACAATTACGAAAGAAGAATTAAGACAAATCTAACCATATCATGAAACATGTGGATCCAAATTAGCCCCTTCTGAAGCAACACATAAACTGGGGTTTAAGCTTCTGTACTCTAGTAACCCATCATCTACTTGTTACTCCACAATGATTTCCATTAGGCCCATAACATGAGGAAGTGTCATCTAGTCGACGTTCACATGAGACCACTAAGAGAAGTAGCAACATACATATCATCAAAATATCAAATGAATACCAAATTCACAAGATTACTTATAATAAGACTTCTCCCATGTCTCTGGAACAATAGTAACTACTCACACCGCATAAACATGTTCAAGATTAGAGGTATAGTAATAATTATTAAGGATCTGAACATAATGTCTTCCACCAAGCAATCCAATAAGCATCAACTACAAGATGCAATCAACACAACTAGTAACCCACATGTACCAATCGAAGCTTTTCACACAAAGATTGAATACAAGAGATGAACTAGGGTTGGAGATGAGATGGTGCTATTGAAGATGTTGATGAATATTGGTCCTCTCACGAAGGAGGAATCGTTGGTGATGACGATGGCTTTGATCTGCCCCTCCCGGAGAGGATTGCCTCGGCAGAATCTGACTGTCGGAGTGCAAAAGGGCCTCTGCCCTGGTTTCCACCTCGAGACGGAGGCGCTTCGTCTCGAGAGATTTTTTATGATTTTTTCTAGGGTAAAACACACCATATAGGAGAAGAGCGGGGTCGGGAGGCTTGTAGGGCCACATAGCCATCAGGGCGCGACTAGGGGGTGGTCGACCATGTTAGCTTGTGGCCAACAGGTGGCCCCCCCTCTGGTATATTTTTGTCCCAATACTTATTAATTATTACATAAAAATTCTCCATGAAGTTTTAGGTCATTTGGAGTCTGGTGATTTTTCTTCCTTTTTCTTGGTTTCTCGGTCTAGAATTCCAGTTTCCAGATATTTCCCTCTTTGTGATGTACCTTGCATATTTAGAGAGAAAGGGCATAAGAATTATATGGTAATAGGGAATAATGGACAAGAATAACAGAAATATCAATAAGAAATCATGATGCAAAATGGACGTATCAACTCCCCCAAGGTTAGATCTCGCTTGTCCTCAAACAAAAGTCGAGCTTGAGAATAATGGCCACATGATTTGAGAGAGAGAAGTCAACAAAAAGAGAATAAAAACATGAAACCATCATGAATATTAACATAGCAGCAAGGTTTCCATCGTATAGCTTCTCATAAACAAGTAACAATCTATTCACAAATGAAGTAGTATGAAGCATAAACTTTAGTGGGAACTGACAAATAATGTCATTAGTCATTGAGATAATCATAATCCCTCACATTCAAAAGAAGAGTCTCTGTAAGAGCTTTTATTTCTAGCAAGTTCACATACTCAACTATCACGTGGCCTTCTTGTAGGATCCAAGGTATGTCTAGACGGGGGGGATTAGACTACTTGTCCAAATAAAAATTGTAGCCTTTTTCCCAATTTTAGTTGTGGTCAAGTTTTAGCAATTGTATCTTGTCAAGTACACCCTACACATGCATGTCTAAGAGTATAGAAGCGGAAAGTAAAGACAATCACATGAATGTAGAGGGAAGGGCTAGGAAGATCAAGAGCAATTGGAGACACGAAGATTTTTCCTGTTGTTTCGACAGGTGGTGTTATTGTATGTCCACACTGATGGAGACTTCAACCCACGGAGGATAACGGTTGCGGGAGTCCATGGTGGGCTTCACCCATAAGGGTCCACAAAGTAGCAACCTTGTCTATTCCATCATGGCTTCCGTCCACGAAGGACTAGCCTCACTATGGCTAGATCTTCACGAACTAGGCGATCTCCTTGCCTGTACAAACTTCTTGGTTCAACTCCGCACATGAAGACGGAGGCTCCCAAGTGACACCTAACCAATCTAGGAGACACAAATATCCAAAAGTTAATAGATGTGATAGTATGATGAACTCGTTGCTCTTGTGCTTCAAAAGATAGGATCCTCAACACTCAATCACTCTCTCATAGATTTGGCTTGGTAGAAGAGGGTGATTGGGTGGAAAGCAACTTGGGGAGGCTAGAAATCAAGATTCCTATGGTAGGAATGGAAGATCTTGATCTCAACTCATGAGTAGGTGTCTCTCTCTCGGGAAAATGGATATGGCAAGTGTTGATGTGTTTTGAGTACTTCTCTTGCGAGTGAGAGGTGGTGGATGGGTATATATATGTATATCCAAAAATCCAACCATTACAACATTATTGCCCAACTCAGTGAAACCAAAGTGAAAACTCGGTTGCACCGACTAGTGCAAAATGTGGCAAATTTTGGTGTTTCGGTGAGACCGATATAGAAATCTCGGTAGGACCAATATGGGTGAACCTAGGCAGTTTCCAAGACTCGGTGTCACCGATTCGTAAAACTCTGAAATTCTTATTTTTAGTAATGGGACAATAGAAGGTTGGTCACTGGTTTTGATTGCATAGAATGGAAAGTTGGTAGCCCAGAGAAGCTAGGGTTTGGCTTGGAGTGTGTCTAGGGCAAAACTCGGTAGAGCCGAATGTGAAAGTTGGTGGCACCGAATTTTGGACATTGTAGGTTTTGGACACAATATTTGTGGTATAATGGATGAGTATTTTTGGTTGATAATTTCTAAGCACTTGTGCAACCAGATCATCATATTTCCCTCATCCCCTTTTAATAGTATTGGCTTTCCTATGGACTCAAGAGTGATTTCTCACACAATGTAGAATGTAGAGTCTTTAAGCTTCTTACCAATGGGTGTTCCTTGCACCTACGGAATGTCCTCACAATCCTTTGCCAATCCATTATTGAACTTTTCCTAAAATTTACTTGGTGGAAACATTAGTCCAATGAAATATATGTTGTTATTAATTACCGAAACCACCTAGGGAGAAGTTGTGCTTTCAGTCTCCCCCTTTTTGGTAATTGATAACAACATATAGATAAAAGCTTTGACAAAAGATATAATCAATGAATAGCATCATCACTTTGAGAAGTATGTGATAAGGAAGAGCTCCCCTAAATTTGTGCACTATTTTTAAATTTGTGTTTGAATGCAAATGCATAATCGATTAGGATCATGGGTCACTCTTCCATGTCACATACAACTTGGTGGTGCGCATAAATCATACAAGTGAATAACAATGCACATAACAACAATCATGAGTGAGTGATCATAGTATGCACATCAAATGGATAAGAAATAGTAGCATCATCAATCTAACCGTATGATCACACACGACAAAGTTTAAGACAAACGAGCGATAAACCAAGTGTTTTTAAAGCGAGAAGAGCAAACAAAAACCAAAATACTCTCTCTCGAAGCCCTGTGATCTATACATTTCTCCCCCTTTGGCAACAAGTTACCAAAAAGTTCAAAGTATATAGATCTAAGCGTTGTTCTGGGTATGGCCTTCTCCTGTAGCCGACGAAGGAGTCGAGAGAACTATGTCGGCGAAGGCTTCAACAGATGTCCGGGAAGGTGGAGGTGTAGATGCTGGAGGTGCTGGGGGAGCTAGAGGAATTGATGGTGTTGATGCTGGTGCTGATGAAGAAGATATCTTCTCTAGAGCTGGCAGGACAAACGATCTAGCCTGTGTCCTAAATTGAGTCTAAGGCTATAGAGGAGAACGATCAGCATCATCACTGGAGTGGGGACTTAGCACATCATCCACTTCCTGCTTGAACTCTATGATAGTCTTCTGCAGTTCATCCACCTTGTTATCTAACGCATGTAGCTTTGTCTCCACAATGCTCTTAAGACTCTTCTGGTTCTTGAGGATCTCAGACATATTCTTCTCTATGCCTGGACAACATTGATAAGTATGACATTTGATCGCTCTTCGTCTTGGAAATTTGAGCACTAGTGGTGCTAGTTGCTTTTGCCTCTGCCTGTGTAGTAGCTGAAGTGGGATGTGAAGGATCCATCACCGCAACATTGGCCTCGAACTCTGGTTGGATTGACAGGTGTGGAACATCAAGTGCATATTGCCTCTTTCCAACTTTGGAATTTATGATCATCTGAATATAAGGTTCATATCCACATGACCTCTTCTGGTTAGCAGTTGTCCTCTCGATTGTCTCAACAATCAGATCCATCACACTAAATCTTGTGTGGGTGTGTACATGGTGCAGCCTGATCATCTTGTCATCTCCAGACTTAGGCATCAAAGTATACCTCATGATAGTGTTGCTGGTGGGTAGTCCTACTTGCAAGAAGTAGACAGAGCCAACCTTGTGAGTCTTCACATAAGAAGTGGGGATGGGTGAGGGAGTCCTGGATTAAGGGGTCCTCGGGAGGCCGACCTATTTCTTATGGGCCGAACTATATGGGCCGCTTACCGAATATTGGATCAATTGAAGGCCCTGTCTCCAGGAAGGAAGCTTCGTGAATCGTGGCTTTTTGTTCACGTTTAATGTAGCGAATATGCATGTTTATCTCTTCGGCATGTAACCAACCACGTGTAAACCCTAGATACCTTTGGTGTCCATATAAGTCGGAGGGTTTTAGGTTGTAGACAGCATACAACTCATTTAGGGTTTAGCCATTTGATCTCGAGGTAGATCAACTCTGTAACGCACATATCATCAATACAATCAAGAATGACGTAGGGTATTACCTCCATAGAAGGGCCCGAACCTGGGTAAACCTTGTCTCCTTCATCTTCTGTTACCATCGATCGCAGTCTCATAGTTCGGGACCCCCTACCCGAGATCCCACGGTTTTGACACCGACATTGGTGCTTTCATTGAGAGTTCCGGTGTGATCGCCCAAGGAGTTGATGTATCGCCTAGTCATCAACAAAGAGGTCCGCAACATGGACACTTTCATCCCCGGATAGATCTTCGCCTTCTGCAGCGTTGTGCTGCACCCCGACCAGACCGGCCATCTAAGCTGTGTCGAAATTTTCACCCCTGGTCAAGAGGTCATATTTGTTCGAAATATGCCCTAGAGGCAATAATAAATTAGTTATTATCATATTTCCTTGTTCATGATAATCTTTTATTATCCATGCTATAAATTGAATTGATCGGAGACTTAGATGCATGTGTGGATACATATATAAAACCATGTCCCTAGTATGCCTCTAATAGACTAGCTCGTTGATCAAAGATGGTCAAGGTTTCCTAGCGATGGACATGAGATGTCATTTGATAACGGGATCACATCATTAGGAGAATGATGTGATGGACAAGACCCAAACTACAAACGTAGCATATGATCGTGTCAGTTTATTGCTACTGTTTTCTGCATGTCAAGTATACGTTCCTATGACCATGAGATCATGCAACTCACGGACATTGGAGGAGTGCCTTGTGTGTATCAAACGTCGCAACGTAACTGGGTGACTATAAAGGTGCTCTGCAGATATCTCCGAGGGTGTCTGTTGAATTGGCATGGATCAAGACTGGGATTTGTTACTCCATGTGACAGAGAGGTATCTCTGGGCCCACTCAGTAATACAACATCACAATAAGCCTTGCAAGCAATGTGACTAAGTGTTAGTCACAGGATCTTGTATTACGGAACGAGTAAAGAGACTTGTCGGTAACGAGGTTGAACTAGGTATGGAGATACCGACGATCGAATCTCGGGCAAGTAACATACCAAAGAACAAAGGGAACATCATACGGGATTAACTGAATCCTTGACATAGAGGTTCGACCGATAAAGATCTTCATAGAATATGTAGGAACCAATGTGGACATCCAGGTCCCGCCATTGGTTATTGACCGTAGAGGTGTCTCGGTCATGTCTACATAGTTCTCGAACCCGCAGGGTCTGCACACTTAAGGTTTGGTGACGTTTCGGTAGTATAGAGTTATGTATGGTGGTGACCGAAGTTTGTTCGGAGTCCTGGATGAGATCCCGGACATCAAGAGGAGCTCCGGAATGGTCTGGAGGTAAAGATTGATATATAGGAAGTCCCATTTTGGTTGCCGGAAATGTTTTGGGCTAATCGGTAATGTACCGGGAGTGCCGGTAGTGTATCGGGAGACCACCGGGAGGGGTATTTCGACCCAAGAGGCTTCATGGGCTGTGGCAAAGTAAATACGAGCCTTTTGTGGGCTGGTGGAAGTCCCACACAAGGCCCATGTGGCTGGGAGAAAAAGCCCAACAGGAAAAAGGTGGAAAAAGGCAAAAAAGGAGGAATCCTAGTCCTACTAGGATTGGAGGAGGAGTCCTCCTCTCCTCCCCACATTGGTTGACCCAAGGACTGGCTTTTTGGCAGACAAGACTCCTCCTCCTCTCCTCCTATATATACTAGAGGATTTTAGGGTTTTGTCATAGAATTTTCAGCCACGTGCTACCCGTTCCTCTAGTGCATAGTTTCTCCTCTAGATCGGTTTTCTGTAGTGCTTAGGCGAAGCCCTGCCGGAATTGCTCCACCACCATCGCCGGATCGCCGTCACGCTGCCGGTGAACTATTCTTCCTCTCCACTTCCTCTTGATGGATCAAGACGGTGGAGATTGTCATCAAGCTACACGTGTGCTGAACGCGGAGGTGCCGACCGTTCGACGCTAGATCGGAAGGACTGTGATCAAGATCGCGAAACGGTTCGTGACGAGTTCGCGGGATGGATCGTGATGAGTTCGCGGGACGGATCGTGATCAAGATCACGAAACGGATCGTGATGAGTTCGCGGGACGGATCTTGATGAGTTCACGGGACGGATCGTGATGAGATCGCGGGACGCTCGGCGATTTGGATCGCGAAGATGTTCGACGACACCAACCGCGTTTCTTAACGCTTCCCGCTTAGCGATCTACAAGGGTATGTAGATCCACTCTCCCTCTCGTAGATGCTCATCACCATGGATAGATCTTGCGTGTGCGTAGGAAATTTTTTGTTTCCCATGCAACATTCCCCAATAGTGGCATCATGAGCAAGGTCTATGTGTAGATGAGATCTCAAGTAGAACACAAAAGGTTTGTGGGCGCTGATGCTTAGATTGCTTCCTCCCTTGGTCGGAATTTGGTTCAGCGGTATTGGGAGATGAAGCGGCCCGGACCAACATTACTCGTACGCTTACGAGAGACCGGTTCCCTCGACCGCAACTTGTTGCATAGATGGCTTGCGGGTGCCAGTTTCTCTCACTTTAGTTGGATCGGATTCGACAAAGGCGGTCCTTGAGAAAGTTGAAAAGCAACTAGTGTATCACCGTTGTGGTTTTTGCGTAGATGAGAATTGTTCATGCTAGATACTTGTAGCAGCCACGTAAAACATGCAATAACAATTAGAGGACGTCTAACTTGTTTTTGCAGGGTATGTTGTGATGTGATATGGCCAATTACATGATGTGATATATGTGATGTATGAGATGATCATGTGATGTATAGAATTTCATGACTTGCATGTCGATGAGTACGGCAACCGGCAGGAGCCATAGGATTGTCTTTAATTATTGTATGACCTGTGTGTCAATCATTAAGCGCTATGTAATGCTTTACTTTATCGCTAAATGGTAGCAATAGTAGTAGAAGCATGCAGGGCGTGACAACCTCGATGGCGACACGTTGATGGAGATAAAAGATGATGGAGATCATGGTGTCGTGCCGGTGACGATGAAGATCATGCCGGTGCTTTCAAGATGGAGATCTAAAGCACAAGTTCATGGCCATATCATGTCACTTATGAATTGCATGTGATGTTAATCCTTTTATGCACCTTGTTTTGCTTAGGACGACGGTAGCATTATAAGGTGATCCCTCACTTAATTTCAAGATAAATTGTGTTCTCCCCGAGTGTGCACCGTTGCGAAAGTTCGTCGTGTTGAGACACCATGTGATGATCGGGTGTGATAGACTCTACATTCACATACAACGGGTGCAAGCCAGTGTTGCACGCGCAGAACACTCGGGTTAAACTTGACGAGCCTAGCAAGTATAGACATGGCCTCGGAACACAAGACACCGAAAGGTCGAACATGAGTCATATAGTAGATATGATCAACATGATGATGTTCACCATTGTAACCACCTCAACTCACGTGATGATCGGACTTGAGTTCGTGAATTTGGATCATGTATCACTCGAATGACCAGAGGGATGTCAATTTGAGTGGGAGTTCTTAAGTAATATGATTAATTGAACTCATTATCATGAACATAGTCAGTAGTGTCTTTGCAAATTATATTGTAGATTACTTGCTCGCACTGTAGCTCCCTTGAATTTTTATATGTTCCTAGATAAATAGAGTTGAAAGATGATGGTAGCAATATTGTGTATTCGCTCCGTGATCTGAGGATTGTCCTCATTGCTGCATAGAAGGCTTATGTCCTTAATGCACCGCTCGGTGCACCAAACCCTCTAGCGTTGTTTGTAGATGTTTTGAACATCTGACAGGCACGTTTTGATAACTACTTGATAGTTTAGTGCGTCATGCATTACAACTTAGAATTGAGGCTCCAAAACGTTTTGAACGTCACGGAACATATGAGATGTTCCAAGAGCTGAAATTAGGATCTCAGGCTCATGCCCGTGTTGCGAGATATGAGATCTCCAACAAGATTCTTTGCCTGTAAGATGAAAGAGAATAGCTCAATCGTTGAGCATGTGCTCAGATTGTCTGGGTGCTACAATCGCTTGAATCGAGTGGGAGTTGATCTTCCAGATAAGATAGTGATTGATATAGTTCTCCAAGTCACTGTCACTAAAGCTACTAGAACTTGGTGATGAACTATAAAACGCCAGGGATAGAAATAATGATCCCTGAGCTATTCGCGATGTTTGACACCGCGAAGGTAGAAATCGAGAAGGAGCGTCAAAGTGTTGATGGTTAGTTAAAACCACTAAGTTTCAAGAAGGGAAAGAGCAAGAAGGGAAACTTCATGGATAGCAAGTCAGTTGCTGCTCCAGTAAAGCAACCCAAAGTCTAACCCAAACCCGAGACTAAGTGCTTCAATTATGAGGAGAGAGGTCACTGAAGCGGAACAACCCTAGATACTTGGTAGATAAGAAGGCTGGCAACATCGATAGAAGTATATTTGATATACGTGTTATTGATGTGTACCTTGCTTTTACTCCTAGTAGCACCTGGGTATTGGATACCGGTTCGATTGGTAAATGTTAGTAACTCGAAATAAAAGCTACGGAATAAACGGAGAACTAGCTAAGTGTGAGGTGACGATGTGTGTTGGAAATGTTTCCAAGGTTGATGTGATCAACATCGCACGCTCTCTCTACCTTCAAGATTAGTGACGAACCTAAATGTTATTTGGTGCTTTTGCGTTGAGCATGAACGTGATTAGATCATGTTCATTACAACACGGTTATTCATTTAAGTTAGAGAATAATGGTTATTCTATTTACATGAATAATACCTTTAATGGTCATGCACCCAGTGAGAATGGTTTGCTGAATCTTGATCGTAGTAATACACATGTTCATAACATTGATGCCAAAAGATACAAAGTTAAGAATGATAGTACTACATGCTTGTGGCACTGCCGCTAACTGTCATATTGGTATAAAGCGCATGAAGAAACTCCATGCTGATGGATCTTTGGACTCATTCGATTTCGAATCGGTTGAGACATGCGAACCATGCCTCTTGGTCAAGATGACTAAGGACCCCGTTTTCTATTTTGATGAAGCGGGCAAGTGATTTATTTGAAATGATACATGTTGATGTATGCAATCCAATGAGTCTTGTAGCATGCGGTGAATATCGTTATTTTCTTACCTTCACTTATGATTTGAGTAGATATAGTGTATATTTACTTGATGAAACACAAGTTTGAATCGTTTGAAAGGTTCAAGAAAATTCAGAGTGAAGTTTTAAGATCATCGTGACAAGAAGATAAAAATGTTTGTGATATGATCGTGGAGGTGAATATCTGAGTTACGAGTTTGGCATACAACTTTAGACAATGTGAGAATTGTTTTTACAACTCACGCTACCTGGAACACCATAGTGTGATGGTGTGTCCGAACGTCATAGTCGTGCTCCATTGGATATGGTGCATGCCGTGATGTCTCTTATCGTTTTGTTACTATAATTTTGGGGTTATGCATTAGAGACAACTACATTCACTTTAAATAGGGCACCATCTAAATCCGTTGAGATGACACCGTGTGAATTTTGGTTTGATAGAAACCTAAGCTGTCATTTCTTAATGCTTGGGGCTACGACGGTTGTGTGGAAAATGTTTTCACCTAATGAGCTCGAACCCAAAGCGAACAATTGCATCTTCATAGAATACCCTAAGAACAGTTGGGTGAACCTTCTATCTCAGATCCAAGCATAAAATGTTTGTTGCTAAAACTGGGTCCTTTCTCGAGAAAGGGTTTCTTTTGAAAGAATTGAGTGGTAGGAGGATAGAACTTGATGAGGTTATTGAACCTCTGCTTCAACCAGAAAGTAGCGCAGCGCAGAAAGATGTTTCTGTAAAGCCTACGTCAGTTGAAGAGGAAATTAATGATGATGATCATATGGCTTCGGATCAAGTTACTATCGACCTACGAGGAAAATAGAACTTGATGAGGTTATTGAACCTTCACTTCAACCAGAAAGTGGCGCAGCGCAGAGAGATGTTTTTGTGAAGACTACATCAGTTGAAGAGGAAGTTAATGATGATGATCATGAAGCTTCAGATCAAGTTACTATCGAACTTCGTAGGTCGACAAGGATGTGTACTGCTACTGAGCGGTACGACAACCCTATCTTGGAGGTCATGTTGTTGGACAACGATGAACCTACGAACTATGGAGAAGCGATGATGGGGCCGGAAACCAACAAATGGTTAGAGGCCATGAAATCCAAGAAAAAGATCCATGTATGAAAACTAAGTATAGACTTTGGTGGACTTGCTCGTTGGACGAGAGGTCGTTAAGTACAAATGGATCTTTAAAATGAAGACAAACGCTGATGGTAAATGTTACCATTTGTAAAGCTTGACTTGTTCCAAAGTAGTTTACGACAAGTTCAAAGAGTTGACTGCGATGAGACTTTCTCACTCGTAGCGATGCTGAAGTGTGTTGGAATTATGTTAGCAATTGCTGCATTTTTCAATTATGAAATCTGGCAGATGGATGCCAAAACATCGTTTCCTTCCTTAAGGAAAGGTTGTATGAGATACAACCAGAAGGTTTTGTCAGTCCTAAGGATGCTAAAAGATGTGCGAGCTTCAGTGATTCTTCTATGAACTGAAGCAAGCATCTTGGAGTTGGAATATACACTTTGATGAGGTGATCAAAGTTTTTGAGTCTATACAAAGTTTATGAGAAACTTGTATTTGCAATAAAGTGAGTGGGAGCACTATAGAGTTTCTGATAAGTATATGTGGATGACATATTGCTATTCGGAAATGATGTAGAAATTCTGTAGAGCATAAACGGGTGTTTGAAAAGAGTTTTTCAAAGGAAGACCTGGATAAAGCTACCTAATTGTTGAGCATCAAGATCTATAGAGATAGATCAAGATAGTTGATGAGACTTTCAATGAGCACATACCTTGACAAGCTTTTGAAAGAGTTCAAAATGGATCAGTCAGAGAAAGAGTTCTCGCCTGATTTGTAAGGTATAAAGTTGAGTAAGACTCAATGCCCAGTGACTGCAGAAGATAGAGAAAAGATGAGTGTCATCTCCTATGCTTCAGCCATAGGCTCTATCATGTATGCAATGCTGTGCACAAGACCCGATGTCAGCCTTGCCATAAGTATGGCCAGAAGGTTTCAAAGTGATCCTGGAATGGAGCACTGGATAGCGGTGAAGATTATCATTAGTAACTAAAAGACTAAGGAGATGTTTCTCGATTATGGAGGTGATAAAGAGTTCGTCGTAAAGAGTTACGTCGATGCAAGCTTTAACACCAATCCGGCTGACTCGTAGTAGCAATCTAGATACGTATAGTGGAGCAGCCATTTGGAATAGTACCAAGTGGAGTGTGGTAGCAGTGTTTACGGTTTGACATAGAAATTTGCAAAGTACACACGGATCCGAATGTCGCAGACCCGTTGACTATAAGACCTCTCTCACATGCAAAGCATGATCGAGCCCCAAAACTCATTGGGTGTTAGATTCATAACAATGCGAATCACATGGTGATGTGAACTAGATTATTGACTCTAGTGCAAGTGGGAGACTGTTGGAAATATGCCCTAGAGGCAATAATAAATTAGTTATTATCATATTTCCTTGTTCATGATAATTGTTTATTATCCGTGCTATAAATTGTATTGATCGGAGACTTAGATGCATGTGTGGATACATAGACAAAACCATGTCCCTAGTATGCCTCTAATAGACTAGCTCGTTGATCAAAGATGGTTAAGGTTTCCTAGCCATGGACATGTGATGTCATTTGATAACGGGATCACATCATTAGGAGAATGATGTGATGGACAAGACCCAAACTACAAACGTAGTATATGATCGTGTCATTTAATTGCTACTGTTTTCTGCATGTCAAGTATATGTTCCTATGACCATGAGATCATGCAACTCACGGACATCGAAGGAGTGCCTTGTGTGTATCAAACGTCGCAATGTAACTGGATGACTATAAAGGTGCTCTACAGGTATCTCCAAGGGTGTCTGTTGAATTGGCATGGATCAAGACTCGGATTTGTTACTCCGTGTGACGGAGAGGTATCTCAGGGACCACTCGGTAATACAACATCACAACATTTCGACCCAAGAGGCTTCATGGGCTGTGGGAGAGTAAATACCAGCCTTTTGTGGGCTGGTGGAAGTCCCACACAAGGCCCATGCTGCTGGGAGAAAAAGCCCAAAGGGAAAAAGGTGGAAAAAGGCCAAAAAAAGGAGGAATCCTAGTCCTACTAGCATTGGAGGAGGAGTCCTCCTCTCCTCCCCACTTTGGTCGACCCAAGAGCTGGCTTTATGGCAGCCAAGACTCCTCCTCCTATCCTCCTATATATACTAGAGGATTTTAGGGTTTTGGCAGAGAATTTTCAGCCACGTGCTACCCGTTCCTCTAGTGCATAGTTTCTCCTCTAGATCGGTTTTCTGCAGTGCATAGGCGAAACCCTGCCGGAATTGCTCCACCACCATCGCCGGAGCGCCGTCACGCTGCTGGTGAACTCTTCTTCCTCTCCACTTCCTCTTGCTGGATCAAGACGGTGGAGATCGTCATCAAGCTGCACGTGTGCTGAACGCGGAGGTGCCGTCCGTTCGGCGCTAGATCGGAAGGACCGTGATCAAGATCGCGAGACGGTTCGTGACGAGTTCGCGGGACGGATCGTGATGAGTTCGCGGGACGGATCGTGATCAAGATCACGAAATGGATCGTGATGAGTTCGCGGACGGATCGTGATGAGTTCACGGGACGGATCGTGATGAGATCGCGGGACGCTTGGCGATTTGGATCGCGAAGACGTTCTACTACACCAACCCCGTTTCTTAACACTTCCCACTTAGCGATCTACAAGGGTATGTAGATCCACTCCCCCTCTCGTAGATGCTCATCACCATGGATAGATCTTGTGTGTCTCTAGGAAATTTTTTGTTTCCCCATGCAACGTTCTCCAACAATATTCAGGAACCTAGAGTTCTCCGTGGATTCTCTGGGTGAATTGTCACTAACTGGCTCGCAGTCTCGCCTGCCATGCCCAAAGACTCTTAGGCTTTAACCTCGAGCTCCTTTCTTGGTCACGCCCACGGGGTTAACCCCAGCGATGGCCCGACTCTTAGTACGGATCCGGTCATAGTGCTAGAGGACCGGATACTTGTTCTTGCCGAACACTCCACTTGCCTGGGCACATCATAGATCAACTCCGAAAGTTCTAAGAAGTTTGACCCGATTGGCCTCTCGACATTCAACGAAACCCTAGATTGGATCTCGTCAATGAAAATTACTGATGATCCAACCCTGAGTGGTCCTCAGATCGGCTACAAAGTGGGCCAGGACAAAATTTTTTGACCCACCCACCACCCACTTGATAGCCAGAGTCGAAGACTTAACCGACATGTTGGACTATGCGTCCAAGGAGGCTGAATATATGGACGAAGAGGATTGCGCTCCCACCCTCGTTAACACTGACCGATGGGCCACCACCTCCACATACGATGTCTACATGGTAGGCACTCCTCCCACTAACGGCGAAAACATGCCTAAGAACGATGCCAACAAATTGGGTGACGCACCGTCAAGGCGCCGGAAGCCGCATAAGCGGTGAAAAGGCAAAAAGGGAAGGAAAGCTATCATCAGCACCAGGGGCAGAGATACTGTTGGGAGACGTAGTAGTAAATCAAAATTTTCCTACGTTCACCAAGATCTATCTATGGAGAAACCAGCAACGAGAGGGGAGAGATTGCATCTTCATACCTTTGAAGATCGCTAAGCGGAAGCGTTACAAGAACGCGGTTGATGGAGTCGTACTCGCAGCGATTCAGATCGCGGTAGATCCGATCAAGTGCCGAACGGACGGCACCTCCGCGTTCAACACACGTGCAGCCCGGTGACGTCTCCAACACCTTGATCCAGCAAGGAGGAAGGAGAGGTTGGGGAAGGGCTCCAACAGCAGCACGACGGCGTGGTGGTGGTGGAGTAGCAAGGTATTCCGACAGGGCTTCGCCTAAGCGCTGCGGAGGAGGAAGAAGAGAGGTAGGGCTTCGCCGTGAGAGAGAGAGATCAAATCTTGTCTCAAAACATCCAAAACCTCAAGTATATATAGGAGGAGGGACGTGGAGGGCTGGCTTGGCCTCTACTCCAAAGAGGAGATGGCCGGCCGAATTAAAGGGAGAGTCCACCTCCCACAAGGGAGGTGGATCTCCTCCTTTTAAATCCTTTTTGCCTTATCTCCTTATCTCCAGCCACATGGGCCTTTAGCAAAAGTCTTGCCCAGCCCAATAAGGGCTGGCACACTTTATCTAACAGCCCATGTGGTCCTTTGGTCGTCACACCCCTCCCGGGGGTCCTCCGGCACCCTCCCGGCACTCCCGGTACACTACCGATGAGCCCGAAAACTTTCCGGTGACCAAAACTGGACTTCCTATATATCAATCTTTACCTCCGGACCATTCCGGAGCTCCTCGTGACGTCCGGGATCTCATCCGGGACTCCGAACAACCTTCGGTAATCACGTATACCATTTCCCTATAACCCTAGCGTCATCGAACCTTAAGTGTGTAGACCCTACGGGTTCGGGAGACACGTAGACATGACCGAGACACCTCTCCGGTCAATAACCAACAGCGGGATCTGGATACCCATGTTGGCTCCCACGTACTCCACGATGATCTCATCGGATGAACCACGATGTCAAGGATTCAATCAATCCCGTATACAATTCCCTTTGTCTATCGGTATGATACTTGCCCGAGATTCGATCGTCGGTATCCCCATACCTTGTTCAATCTCGTTACTGGCAAGTCTCTTTACTCGTTCCGCAATACATCATCCCGTGACTAACTCCTTAGTCACATTGAGCTCATTATGATGATGTCTTACCGAGTGGGCCCAGAGATACCTCTCCGTCACACGGAGTGACAAATCCCAGTCTCGATTCGTGCCAACCCAACAGACACTTTCGGAGATACCCGTAGCGTACCTTTATAGCCACCCAGTTACGTTGTGACGTTTGGCACACCCAAAGTATTCCTACGGTATCCGGGAGTTACACAATCTCATGGTCTAAGGAAATGACACTTGACATTGAAAAGCTTTAGCAAACGAACTACACGATCTTTGTGCTATGCTTAGGATTGGGTCTTGTCCATCACATCATTCTCCTAATGATGTGATCCCGTTATCAATGACATCCAATGTCCATGGCCATGAAACCGTGACCATCTATTGATCAACGAGCTAGCCAACTAGAGGCTTACTAGGGACATGTTGTGGTCTATGTATTCACACATGTATTATGGTTTCCGGTTAACACAATTATAGCATGAACAATAGACAATTATCATGAACAGGGAAATACAATAATAACCATTTTATTATTGCCTCTAGGGCATATTTCCAACAGTCTCCCACTTGCACTAGAGTCAATAATCTAGTTCACATCACCATGTGATTAACACTTACATCACCATGTGATCATATCATCATGTGATTAACACCCAATAAGTTCCGGGGTTTGTTCATGTTCTGCTCGTGAAAGAGGTTTTTAGTCAATGGGTCTGCGACATTCAGATCCGTGTGTACCTTGCAAACTTTCCATGTCATATTTGTAGATACTACTCCCACGCTCCACTTGGAGCTATTCCAAATGGCTGCTCCACTATACGTAGCCAGATTTCTACTAAGAGTCATCCGGATTGGTTTTAAAGCTTGCATCATCGTAACACTTTACGATGAACTCTTTATCACCTCCATAATCGAGAAATATTTCCTTAGTTCTCAAGTTACTAAGGCTAACTTTGACCGCTGTCTAGTGATCCACTCTTGGATTACTCTTGTACCCCTTGACAGACTCATGGCAAGGCACACACAGGTGCGGTACACAGCATGGCATACTATATAGAGCCTATGGCTAAAGCATAGGAGATGACACTCATCTCTTCTTTATCTTCTGCCGTGGTCGGGTATTGAGTCTTACTCAATTTCACACCTTACAATACAGTCAAGAACTCCTTCTTTGACCCATCTATTTTGAACTCCTTCAAAAACTTGTCAAGGTATGTCTTCGTCGAAAAAACTTATCAAGCGAATAGATCTATCCCTATAGATCTTGATGCTCAATAAAATAGTAGCTTTATCTGGGTCTTCCTTTGAAAAACAAAACTTTTCAAACAACCCTTCATGCTCTTCCAGAAATTCTACATCATTTCCGATCAATAATATGTCAACTACATATTCTTATAAGAAATTCCATAGTGCTCCCACTCACTTTCTTGCAAATACAAGTTTCTCATAAACTTTGTATAAACTTAAACACTTTGATCACCTCATCAAAGCATATATTCCAACTCCGAGATGCTTGCTCCAGTCCATAGAAGGATCGCTGGAGTTTGCATATTATTAGCATCCTTAGGATTGACAAAACCTTCTGGTTGTATCACATACAACTCTTCCTCACAGAAACCATTACGGAAACCTTGTTTTGTCATCCATCTGCCAGATTTCATAATCGAAAAATGCAGCAACTGCTAGCAAAATTTTAATAGACTTTTAGCATCGCTACAGATGAGACAACCTCATTGCAGTCAACTCCTTGAACTTGGCGGAAACTTCTTTGCGACAAGTCGAGCTTTATAAACGGTGACATTTCACCATTAGCGTCTATGTTTATCTCAAAGGTCCATTTGTACTCAATGACCCGCCATTCAACAGGCAAGTCTACCAAAGTCCATACTTGGTTTTCATACATGGATCCTTTCTCGGATTTCATGGCTCCTAGCCATTTGTTGGAATCCGGGCCCACCATCGCTTCTCCATAGTTCGTAGGTTCATCGTTGTCCAACAACATGATTTCCAAGACAGGGTTGTCGTACTACTCAGGAGCAGTACGCGTCCTTGTCGACCTACGAGGTTCGATAGTGACTTGATCCGAAGCTTCATGATCATCATCATTAACTTCCTTTTCAACTAAGTAGGCTCTACAGAAACATCTTTCTGTGTTGCGCTATTCTCTGGTTGAAACAAAGGTTCAACAACCTTATCAAGTTCTATCTTCCTCCCACTCAATTCTTTCGAGAGAAACTCTTTCTCAAAAAGGACCCGTTCTTAGCAACAAACACCTTTTGCGCTTGGATCTGAGATAGAAGGTATACCCAATGTCTCATTAGGGTATTCTATGAAGATGCATTTGTCTGCTTTGAGTTCGAGCTCGCTAGGTGAAAAACCCATTTTCACATAAGCGTCGCAGCCCCAAACATTAAGAAATGACAGCTTAGGCTTCTGTCAAACCATAATTCTCACGGTGTCATCTCAACAGACTTAGATGGTGCCCTGTTAAAGTGAATGGATTTGTCTTTAATGCATAACCCCATAACGATAGTGGTAAAACGATAAGAGACATCATAGTACTCACTATATCCAATAGAGCACGACTACGACGTTCGAACACACCATCACACTATGGTGTTCCAGGAGGCGTGAGCTGTGAAACAATTTCCACATTGTCTAAAATTGCATACCAAACTCGTAACTTAGATATTCACCTCCATGATCATATCATAGACATTTATCTTCTTGTCACGATGATCTTTAACTTCACTCTGAAACTCCTTGAACCTTTCAAACATTTCAGATTCGTGTTTCATTAAGTAAATATCCCCATATTTACTCAAATCATCAGTGAAGGTAAAGAAAAACAACGATATCCACTGTGTGTTTCAACACTCATTGGACCACATACATCAACATGTATTAATTCCAATAAGCCACTTGCCCGCTCCATCATATTGGATGACGGGGTCTCAGTCATCTTGCCCAAGAGGCATGGCTCGCATGTCTCAACCGATTCGAAATCGAGTGAGTCAAAAAACATCCATCATCATGGAGTTTCTTCATGCGATTTATACCAATATGACATTACGTGGCAGTGCCACAAGCATGTGGTACTATCATTATTAACTTTGTATCTTTTGGTACCAATGTTATGAATATGTGTACTACTACGATCATGATTCGATAAACCATTTCGAGTGGGTGCATGACCATTGAAGGCATTATCCATGTAAACAGAATAACCATTATTCTCTAACTTATATGAATAACCGTATCGCACTAATCATGATCTAATCACGTTTATGCTCAACGCAAACACCAAATAACATTTATTTAGGTTTATCACAAATCCTGAAGGTAGAGAGAGCGTGCGATGGTGATCACATCAATCTTGGAAATACTTCCAACACACATCGTCACCTTTCACCTAGCTAGTCTCCATTTACTCCGTAGCTTTTATTTCGAGTTGCTAACACTTAGCAACCGAACCGGTATCCAATACCCAGGTGCTACTAGGAGTACCAGCAAGGTACACATCACTAACATGTATATCAAATATACTTCCATTGACATTACCAGCCTTCTTATCTACCAAGCATCTAGGGGTTTTCCGCTTCAGCGAACATTCTCCTCATAACAGAAGCACTTAGTCTCGGGTTCGGGCTCAACCTTGGGTTTCTTCACTAGAGCAACAACTGGCTTGCCATTCCTGAAGTTTTCCCTTCTTGCCCTTGCCCCTTTTGAAACTAGTGGTTTAACTTAACCATCAACACTTGATGCTCCTTCTTGATTTCTACCTTCGTGGTGTCAAACATCACGAACAACTCAGGGATCATCTTATCCATCCCTGGCATGTTATAGTTCATCACGAAGCTCTAGTAGCTTGGTGGCAGTGACTTGGAGAACTCCATTAATCACTATTTCATCTGGAAGATTAACTCCCACTTGATTCAAGTGATTGTAGCACCCAGACAATCTGAGCACACGCTCAGCGATTGAGCTATTCTCCTTTATCTTGCAGACAAAGAATCTTGTTGGAGGTCTCATACCTCTCAACATAGGCACGAGCCTGAGATCACAATCTCAGCTCCTAGAACATCTCATATGTTCCGTGACGTTCAAAACGTTTTGGAGCCTCAATTCTAAGCCGTAATGCATGACGCATTGAACTATCATGTAGTCACCAAAAAGTGCCTGTCATATGTTCACAACATCTACAGACAACGCTTGAGGGAGTGGTGCAGTTAGCGGTACATCAAAAACATAAGCTTTCTGTGCAGCAATGAGGACAATCCTCAGATCACGGACTCAGTCCGCATTATTGCTACCATCAACTTTCAACTTACTTTTCTCTAGGATTGTATCAATAAAACTGTGGAGCTACAGCGCGAGCTATCTACGACATAATTTGCAAGGACATTTTTAGACTAAGTTCATGATAATTAAGTTCATTTAATCAAATTATTAATGAACTCCCACTTAGATAGACATCTCTCTAGTCTTCCAAGTGATACATGATCCATGTCAACTAGCCCGTGTCCGATCATCACGTGAGACGGACTAGTCATCCATGGTGAACATCTCTATGTTGATCGTATCTTCTATACGACTCATGTTCGACCTTTCGGTCTTCCGTGTTCCGAGGCCATGTCTGTACATGCTAGGCTCGTCAAGTCAACCTAAGTGTTTCGCATGTGTAAATCTGGCTTACACCCGTTGTATGCGAACGTTAGAACCTATCACACCCGATCATCACGTGGTGCTTCGGAACGACGATCCTTAGCAACGGTGCACAGTTAGGGTGAACACCTTTCTTGAAATTTTATTGAGAGATCATCTTATTTACTACCGTCGTTCTATGCAAATAAGATGTAAACATGATAAACATCACATGCAATCAATATAGTGACATGATATGGCCAATATCATTTTGCTCCTATGATCTCCATCTTCGGGGCACCATGATCATCACTCTCACCGGCACGACACCATGATCTCCATCATCATGATCTCCATCATTGTGTCTTCATGAAGTTGTCTCGCCAACTATTACTTCTACTACTATGGCTAACGCTTAGCAATAAAGTAAAGTAATTACATGGCGTTTATGATTGACACGCAGGTCATACAATAAATAAGACAACTCCTATGGCTCCTGCCGGTTGTCATAATCATCGACATGCAAGTCGTGAATCCTATTACAAGAACATGATCAATTCATACATCACAATGCATCACATCACATCCTTTGGCCATATCACATCACAAGGCACATGCTGCAAAAACAAGTTAGACGTCCTCTAATTTGTAGTTGCAAGTTTTTACGTGGCTGCTATAGGTTACTAGCAAGAACGTTTCTTACCTACGTCAACACCACAACGTGATTTGCCAATTGCTATTTACCCTTCATAAGGACCCTTTTCATCGAATCCGATCCGACTAAGGTAGGAGAGACAGACACCCGCTAGCCACCTTATGCATCTAGTGCATGTCAGGCGGTGGAACCGGTCTCACGTAAGCGTACGTGTAAAGTTGGTCCGGGCCGCTTCATCCCACAATACCGCCGAATCAAGATAAGACTAGTAGCGGCAAGCAAATTAACAAACTCGACGCCCACAACTGCTTTGTGTTCTACTCGTGCATAGATTCTACGCATAGACCTAGCTCTGATACCACTGTTGGGAGACGTAGTAGTAAATCAAAATTTTCCTACGTTCACCAAGATCTATCTATGGAGAAACCAGCAACGAGAGGGGAGAGATTGCATCTTCATACCTTTGAAGATCGCTAAGCGGAAGCGTTACAAGAACGCGGTTGATGGAGTCGTACTCGCAGCGATTCAGATCGCGGTAGATCCGATCAAGTGCCGAACGGACGGCACCTCCGCGTTCAACACACGTGCCGCCCGGTGACGTCTCCAACACCTTGATCCAGCAAGGAGGAAGGAGAGGTTGGGGAAGGGCTCCAACAGCAGCACGACGGCGTGGTGGTGGTGGAGTAGCAAGGTATTCCGACAGGGCTTCGCCTAAGCGCTGCGGAGGAGGAAGAAGAGAGGTAGGGCTTCGCCGTGAGAGAGAGAGATCAAATCTTGTCTCAAAACATCCAAAACCTCAAGTATATATAGGAGGAGGGACGTGGAGGGCTGGCTTGGCCTCTACTCCAAAGAGGAGATGGCCGGCCGAATTAAAGGGAGAGTCCACCTCCCACAAGGGAGGTGGATCTCCTCCTTTTAAATCCTTTTTGCCTTATCTCCTTATCTCCAGCCACATGGGCCTTTAGCAAAAGTCTTGCCCAGCCCAATAAGGGCTGGCACACTTTATCTAACAGCCCATGTGGTCCTTTGGTCGTCACACCCCTCCCGGGGGTCCTCCGGCACCCTCCCGGCACTCCCGGTACACTACCGATGAGCCCGAAAACTTTCCGGTGACCAAAACTGGACTTCCTATATATCAATCTTTACCTCCGGACCATTCCGGAGCTCCTCGTGACGTCCGGGATCTCATCCGGGACTCCGAAAAACCTTCGGTAATCACGTATACCATTTCCCTATAACCCTAGCGTCATCGAACCTTAAGTGTGTAGACCCTACGGGTTCGGGAGACACGTAGACATGACCGAGACACCTCTCCGGTCAATAACCAACAGCGGGATCTGGATACCCATGTTGGCTCCCACGTACTCCACGATGATCTCATCGGATGAACCACGATGTCAAGGATTCAATCAATCCCGTATACAATTCCCTTTGTCTATCGGTATGATACTTGCCCGAGATTCGATCGTCGGTATCCCCATACCTTGTTCAATCTCGTTACTGGCAAGTCTCTTTACTCGTTCCGCAATACATCATCCCGTGACTAACTCCTTAGTCACATTGAGCTCATTATGATGATGTCTTACCGAGTGGGCCCAGAGATACCTCTCCGTCACACGGAGTGACAAATCCCAGTCTCGATTCGTGCCAACCCAACAGACACTTTCGGAGATACCCGTAGCGTACCTTTATAGCCACCCAGTTACGTTGTGACGTTTGGCACACCCAAAGTATTCCTACGGTATCCGGGAGTTACACAATCTCATGGTCTAAGGAAATGACACTTGACATTGAAAAGCTTTAGCAAACGAACTACACGATCTTTGTGCTATGCTTAGGATTGGGTCTTGTCCATCACATCATTCTCCTAATGATGTGATCCCGTTATCAATGACATCCAATGTCCATGGCCATGAAACCGTGACCATCTATTGATCAACGAGCTAGCCAACTAGAGGCTTACTAGGGACATGTTGTGGTCTATGTATTCACACATGTATTATGGTTTCCGGTTAACACAATTATAGCATGAACAATAGACAATTATCATGAACAAGTAAATACAATAATAACCATTTTATTATTGCCTCTAGGGCATATTTCCAACAGATACCCCATAGGACCTAGGCGACCCCGATATCCCCAAACACCCGCTAGAGGGTCAGGAGAAGTCTGAAGACCAGCGCAACCCCGATGACTTCAACAATTCCGAGGACGATAACTAGCTCGCTCCCGTAGAGGAGGAGGACATCCCAAAAGCCGATGACCTCGACATCCCTGACAATCTCGAGGACCAAGAACTGTTCAGGCAACAACTCATTGCCACGACATGCAGCCTGAAAGCAAAAGAATGACAACTTAAAGACGAACAAGATGACCTCAATGATTGATGGAAAAGAGTCCTCTCAACCAAGGAAGGGTACGTTATCGGTCTGTCGGAGCAACCTAAGAGCTATCCAGGCAGAAGGCTGCTGCCACAATTAGACGACGAGCTCACTCATACTCCGTGTCCCAAACATACCTCATACCACAAGCCGGACCGCCCTCCTCGAGGATGAGACAAGACGGCTGACGACACCGGTTATAGGCCGGCGATGCCCCAAAGACGGGGAAAAGAGCCATTAGATAACAATGACAGGTCCGACCTGCGAGACGTCCTAGACTATAGAGTAGGTCGTACAAGATCCATCTACAGATTCAGAGGTTACTCACCCGATAGACGGGAAGGGTATAGACCATGGCTTGAACGCAACAATAGAGGCTGGGAAAGAAACCGGGCTACAACAAACACCGAATACCGGCGCGACATAGCTCGGGTTAGAGGCGCTTCTCACTCACTATGTTTCACGGACAAGGTGATGCAGCATCAGTTCTCGGAGGGGTTTAAACCCGTGAACATAGAGTAGTATGATGGGACAATTGACCCAACCGTATGGATTGCAGACTTCCTCCTCCACATCCACATGGCTCGAGGAGATGATCTCCATGCAATCAAATATCTCCCCCTAAAACTCAAGGGGTCAGCTCGCCACTAGTTAAACAGCCTCCCCGAAAACTCCATTGGATACTGGGAAGACCTAGAGAATGCATTCCGATCTAATTTCCAGGGCATCTATGTTCGGCTGCCGGATTCCTCTGACCTAAGCAACGTCGTTCAGAAGCCCGGAGAGTCTGCGCGGCAATTCTGGAATCAATTCTTGACCAAGCAAAACCAGATTGTCGATTGCCCAGAGGCGATAGCCTCCTTCCTGCATAATGTTCGGGATGAATGGCTCGCTCGCCAGCTCGGCCAGGATAAACCTCTGACTATATCCACCCTCATATCACTCGTGACCCGGTTTTGCACGGGCGAAGATAATTGGCTAGCAAGACACAACCACAACTCTGAAGACCCTGGAACCTCCGAAGTTCGGGACGACAATGGGAAACCAAAGCGCAACAAAAACACGAGCCGTCACAACAATATTGATGCCGATGACATGTCCGTTAACGCCGGCTTCCGCAATTCCCTACCTGGGCAGCGGAATAAGCCTCCTAAAGGCAATCGCAATGGACCAACCCCACTGGAGAAGATCATGGAAAGGCCTTGCCAAATCACTGGCACTCAAGAGAAGCCAGCCAACCACACGCACCGCAATTGTTGGTTGTTCAAGCAGGCCGGCAAACTCATGCCCGAGGATCAAGGCAAGAGCCCTCCCAGCAAGGATGAGGATGAGCCTTGGGGTCCATTTGGTGGTGGACAAAAGAAATTCCCTCCATAGGTCAAAATAGTAAACACAATATACGCCACCCATATAACCAAGAAGGAGAGGAAGCGCACACTTCGAGAGGTCAATGCTATAGAGCCTGTAGCCCCGAAGTATATCCCATTGTCAGCATATCCGATCACCTTTGATCGACATGATCACCCAACCAGTATCTCTCATGGGGGTTCGGCCACCCTCATCCTAGACCCCATCATAGAAGGGTATCAACTCACAAAAGTCCTAATGGATGGAGGAAGTAGCCTTGACCTGATTTACTCAGACATAGTGAAAAAGATGGGCATAGATCCATCAAGGATCAAATCCAGCAACACTACCTTCAAAGGAGTGATTCCGGGCGTCGAGGTCGGTGTAGGGGCTCCATTAGCCAGGAAGTAGTGTTCGGCTCCCCCGACAACTTTCGAAGTGAAGACTTGATATTCGACATTGTACCCTTCCATAGCGGCTATCACTCCCTGCTCGGCCGAACAGCGTTCGCTCTCTGTAACGCCGTACTGCACTATGCATACCTCAAACTCAAGATGCCCGGCCCCAAGGGGGTCATTACTGTCAACGGCAAAACAAAGCGCTCTCTCCAAACTGAGGAACATGCACTGGCCCTGGCAGCCGAATTTAATTACAATGATGAACGGCAAACTCCGACATCTATCGTAAAGGCACGCAAGGTGGGGAAGCGAGCATAGCTTCAGTCCGAACTCTCAGAACCTTCCCCTCCCCTTAAATAGGGATTCGCCCCCATTTCTAAGACCAGCAAAGTACGTGCCAAGGAAACACAACTTCGCACTTAAAATTCCATGGGCGGTGGTGGGAAAAAAAGGGTAAGTGTTCTGCTCGACCAAACTATTACCATTACAATGTCTTCAGACACAATGCAAGCACTATCAAAGGGCCTGCCAAAGGCGTCAAGCTCATCCACACTTTGGCGACTTATCAAGACCTTGCTTGCAAGATCCATTCGCCAAACAGTACCACCCATTGAGGTGCACCGAGGCACAGGAGTAAATAAGCGACGGGGCACATCGAGGACGTAAGGTAACCAGTGGAAGACCCCTTGTACAACCACTCCTATAGAAATTCTTCCTTTTTCACATACCTGTAAGCAGTTGCTTCGACAATCCGAGAAATAAGAGTTGTTGACAAAAATATAGCATCATTATACATGTTTGTCTCGTTATCCTTTTCAGTACATATTTTCTTTCTCCCTCTTCTAATGAAACTTTTCGGTATGTTGCGATGCAACTGGCTAATAGACGGAGGGACTCAAGTTTTAAAAATAAAATCGCCTTATGAACATTTTCTCATGCATTCAGCATCTTGGAATTCACTTTATATGCATTGGTTCCGAACTATGTCTTGGGTCAATAGTTGGGTTGCCCCGCTCTTGTGCTTGCCCCTTTATGTTCCGCTAGTTCGGCTAAAAGGCTAAAGGGAGAACCTCTACGATTGTGTTTCTGGCTAGCCTGGTCAAGCTCCTCAGAGGAGAAAGCCGAAAACTGACTGTCGTGGTATGCGAGAACCGGTCTGCGAATTCGAGCCTAAGTGTTATACTCACGACCTCGTTAGAGGTCATGCCGTGTCATACGGTGGGTTTGCTATTCATACAAACCATGTGATATTGGCTTTAGCAGTGGATCGTCCGACTATCACAAGTCACCGGGGGCTAGTCACCAGCAATCCTTTTTGCGCCCCTACGGCTAAGTGAAGGTAATAAAGCACTATGGTCTGATTGCCTGGTCTGCCCGTTGTAGGATCAAAAGTAGGTCTAGAGGGGGGGCGTGATTAGACTACTTGACCAAATAAAAATCTACCTTTTCCCAATTTTAATTCTTCGCAGATATTAGCATTCATAGTATGTCAAGTACACCCTACACATGCATGTCTAGGAGTATAGCAGCAGAAAGTAAAGACATTGCACATGTAAGTAAAGAGAGGGTAAGAAAAGCAAACACAATTGGTGACCTGATGATTTTTTCCCGTGGTTCCGATAGGTAGTGCTATCGTACATCCACGTTCATGGAGTCTTCAACCCACGGAGGATAACGGTCGTGAGAGTCCACAGAGTGCTCTGCCCATGGAGGGTTCCACGAAGAAGCAACCTTGACTATACCATGACGGCCTACTGCCATGAAGGACTAGCCTTACTCGGGGTAGATCTTCATGAAGTAGGCGATATCCTTGCCCTTACAAACTTCTTGGTTCTCTCCACATCACGAAGTGGGAGGCTCCCAAGCGACACCTAACCAATCTAGGAGGTACCACCCTCCAAAAGACAATAGGCTTGGTAATGTCGATGAACTCCTTGCTCTTCTTCTTCAAGATGATAGACTCCTCAACACACAATCATTCTCTCACAGATATGGTTTGGTAGAAGAGATGGGATTGGTGGAACGCAACTTGGGGAGGCTAGAAATCAAGATCCATATGGTTGGAGTGAAAGATCTTGACCTCAACACAAGGGTAGGTTGTTCTCTGTCAGAAAATCTGATAGGATAGGTATGGAATGATTCTGAGTGCTTCTCTTTCGACTAGGTGGTGGTGGAGGGGTATATATTGGCATCTCCAAAAATCCAACTGTTACACACAATAAGTTAGACTCGGTGACACCGATGTGTTAATCTCGGTGGTACCGAAGTGACCAAAGGTGGCAACTGTTGAATCTTGGTGAGACCGATATAGGAATCTCGGTTGCACCGATAAGGTGACCAACAGTCAGAATGCTCAATCTATGTGACGCCAATTTGACAATCTCGGAGGGACCAAAACTGTGAACTTGCGTAACAGAAAGTTGGCAGCCCAACTTGGTGGCACCGAATGCAGTATCGGCTGTACCGAAAAGCTAGGGATTGGTTGAGTCTGTCTAGGGTTTGGAATTGGTGGCACCGAATGTGGAATGTTGGTTGCACTGATTCGAGTGTTTGGCTTTGGACATACTTTGGTGGGAGAGTTTGTGGGTGTCTTTGGTGACCATGACTTGTGCATGCATGAGCATTTCGTTCACCAACAAAACCTTATCCCCATTTAATAGTATTGGCTTTCATATGGACTCATTGTGATTTCTCACAAATATAATATGTAGAGTCCTCTTGCTTGAAGCTTTGCCAACCTATTTCCTTGCATCTTGGGGTATTCTACAATCTCTTTAGCAACCCATCATTGAACTTTTCCTGAAACATACTTGATGGAAACATTAGTTCAATGACTTGCAAGTTGTTATGAATTACCAAAACCACCAAGGGAGCAAATGTGTGAAATTATCGGTAATAGATAGTTTTGTGATAAGATAATTTGTAATGGGTAACAAGTAACAATTGTAAAAAAGGTGCGGCAAGGTGGCCCAATCCTCTGTATAGCAAAGGACAAGCCTGGACAAATTCGTATATAAAGCAAGGCGCTCCCGAGGAGACATGGGAATTTCTGTCAAGCTAGTTTTCATCGTGCTCATATGATTCACGTTCGTTACTTTGATAATTTGATATGTGGGTGGACTGGTGCTTGGGTGCTGCCCTTACTTGGAAAATCCTCCCAATTACGATTAACCCCTCTCGCAAGAATCCGCAACTACGAAAGAAGAATTAAGATAAATCTAACCATAGCACGAAACATGTGGATCCAAATCAGCCCCTTACGAAGCAACGCATAAACTAGGGTTTAAGCTTCTGTCAGTCTAGCAACCCATAATCTACTTATTACTTCCCAATGCCTTCCTCTAGGCCCAAACAATGGTGAAGTGTCATGTAGTCGACGTTCACATAACACCACTAGAGGATAGACAACATACATCTCATCAAAATATCGAACGAATACCAAATTCATATGATTACTTATAAGAAGACTTATCCCATGTCCTCAGGAACAAACGTAACTACTCACAAAGAATATTCATGTTCATAATCAGAGGAGTATTAATGGTGATCTAGGATCTGAACATATGATCTTCCACCAAGTAAACCAACTAGCATCAACTACAAGGAGTAATCAACACTACTAGCAACCCACAGGTACCAGTCTAAGGTTTTGAGAAAAAGATCGGATACAAGAGATGAACTAGGGTTTAGAGAGGAGATGGTGCTAATGAAGATGATGATGGAGATTGACCCCTTTTCGAGGATAGGATCGTTAGTGATGACGAGGGCTTCGATTTCCCCCTCCCGTAGGGAAGTTTCCTCGACAGAACAGCCCTGCCGGAGCTCTAGATTGGTTCTGTCCAAGTTCCGCCTCGAGACGGCGGCGCTTCGTCCCGAAAGCTCTGTTATGATTTTTTTCCAGGTCGAAACCCTCAATATAGCAGAAGATGGGCATCGTAGGGCTGCCAGGTTGGCCACAAGCCTTAGGGGCGCGCCCAGGGGGTAGGGCACCCCCAAGCTTGTGGCTGCCTGGTGGGCCCCCTGATGTATTCTTTTGCCCAATATTTTTCATATATTCCAAAATAATTCTCCATATATTTTCAGGACTTTTGGACTTGTGCAGAATAGGTATCTCATATTTGCTCCTTTTCTAGTCCAGAACTCCAGCTGCCGGCATTCTCCCTCTTCATGTAAACCTTGTAAAAAAAGAGAGAGAAGGCATAAGTATTGTGCCAATATGTGTAGCAAAACCCCATAATGCAATAAATATCAATATAAAAGAATGATGCAAAATGGACGTATCAACTCCCCCAAGCTTAGACCTTGCTTGTCCTCAAGCGAAAGCCAAAATTGATAAATATGCCCACATGTTTAGAGATAGAGGCGTCGATAAAATAAAATACGAACATGAAGGCATCATGATCATCTTTATAAAAACAACATATATTGACATATAATTTCATATGCTAAATTAACAATTCATTCACAATGGTAAAGTACGAATCAAGAACTCTATTGAGAACCGACAAACTACGATCTCAGTAATTGAAACAATTCCACTTTATCATAACGTAGGAAAGAGTCAATATAAGAGCTTATAAAGAGAATCCACATACTCAATCATCTTTTAGTCTTTCACAATTGCTAACACTCATGAGGTACCTATGAGGTCAAAGCTTCAACCGGACACAGAGAAAGATAGGGGCTTGTAGTATTGCCTCCCAACTATTTACCTCGAGGGTAATGTCAACAGTAGTAACTCATACTCGTCCACTTCCGAGTGGATATATGTGTCTAGATAATTCCCCAACACATGACGCTTGCCAGAAGATAAAGGCGAAATAGAGAAAGTGATGGAGATCACCACGACTCTTGCATAAAGGTAAGTACTAGAAAATAAAAGTAACAAATAGGCCCTTTGCAGAGGGAAGCAGAGGTTTTCATGCGCTTTTATAGTTGGATGCAAAATCCCTTAATGCAAAAGAACGTCACTTATATTGCCCCTTGTGATAGAGAACTTTATTATGCAGTCTGTCGCTTTTATTTCTTCCCTATCACCAGTTCGTATAAAGTTTATTTTCCTCACACTAATAGATCACACATATTTAGAGAGCAACTTTTATTGCTTGCACCGATGAGAACTTACTTGAAGGATCTTAGTCAATCCATAGGTAGGTATGGTGGACTCTTATGTAATAACTGGGTTAAGGGTGTTTGTCTGCACGAGTAGTATCTCTACTTGGTGCGGAAGTTTTGGTTGATATGAGGTGGAAGCAAGCGACACATGTTGTGGGATCTATAACAATATAACTTCTATTCAGAAATAAGTAAACATAAACCATTGTCTTGTATTCCTTGTCCAACATCAACTTCTTAACATATAATATTTTAATGAGTGCTCACAATCATAAAAGATGTCCAAGGTAATATATTTATATGTGAACCTCTCTTTCTTTATTACTTCCTTTTAATTGCCCTAATGACGTAACACCTTGATACGTCTCCAACGTATCTATAATTTTTATTGTTCCATGCTATTATATTATCTATTTTTGATGTTTTATATGCATTAAATATGTTATTTTATATTATTTTTGGGACTAACCTATTAATCTAGAACCTAGTGCCAGTTTTTATTTTTTCCTTGCTTTTGAGTTTCGCAGATAAGGATATTAAACGGAGTGCAAACAGAATAAAACCTCCGGAATGATTTTTTTCTACAATAAAAGGAAGCCATGAGACTTGAGAACCAAGGCAGAGGAGCTGTCACGGGGCCACAAGCTTGCTTGCTGCGGTAAGGGGGGTACCCCATGCCGGGCAGGCTTGTGGGACCCTGGAAACTCCCCTAACCCTAATCTTCGGCCTATAAATATCCAAATATTCCATCATTATCAAAGAGATCCAATCGTATTTGAGTCTTTCTTGAATTCTTATATTCATGATTTCATATCTTTGCAAGTCTCTTCGAGTTATTGGTTTGGTTTGGCCAAGTAGATTGGTAATTCTTGCAATCAGAGAAGTGCTTAGTTTTGGGTTCAATCTTGCGATGTCCTCACCTAGTGACAAAGTAGGGGTAGCGAGGCACGTATTGTATTGTTGCCATCAAGGGTAAAAATATGGGATTTTCATCATATTGCTTGAGTTTATCCCTCTACATCATGTCATCTTGGTTAATGCATTACTCTATTCTTCATGAACTTAATACTCTAGATGCAGGCAGGAGTCGGTCGATGTGTGGAGTAATAGTAGTAGATGCAGAATTGTTTCGGTGTACTTGATACAGACATGATGCCTATATGCATACTCATTTCCTTGTATATCTTCATAATTATTCGCTTTTCTATCAATTGCTCGACAGTAATTTGTTCACCCACCGTAATACTTGCCATCGTGAGAGAAGCCATCTAGTGAAACCTATGCCCCCTGGACTATTTTCCATATTATACTTTCAGATCTAAAACCAAAAATACCAAAAAAAAATTGCTTCCCTATTTTTACTTTTTACGTTCCGTTCAAGCAGCCTATTGTATCTATGTCTACTAGATCTCATCCTTCCAAATAATCATGAGGGGATTGACAACCCCTTTATAACGTTGGGTGCAAGAGTTTGATTCTTTGTGCAGGTACATCTATTGGTGGCTTGCTTGTATCTCCTACTGGATTGATACCTTGGTTCTCAAAAACTGAGGGAAATACTTATCTACTTTGCAACATCAAACCGTTCCTCTTCAAGGGAAACCAACGCATGCTCGAGAAGTAGCACACACCAAAAATTAAATCATCTTTTACTACTTAAAATTTTTGTGAGGAAATTAAAGTTTTATTTTCTAGATCAACTATTGAGTTCAGAATCACTCCTTTCTTCTGAATTGTGGACTTTTCCCTCCAAGTAGAAAATTTTCAAAAATAATTGTTGGACTTGCATACCTTCTCAAGAACAATTCTTTTCATTATGTATGATGAGTGGACTTATCTTTATAATTATTCTTATAAGCTTTATTTATATTTAAATGGTTTCTCATAAATTTGGGAGCCTCATTTGCACTACAACCATCAGGTAACTTCACTTAAAAATTCCACAAAAATTTGTAGAAGACATGTGAGGTTCCTACATCACTTTTATGCAAAGATACAACTGTGTTTTGAAAATTTTGGGCAAACCATCCTCATCTTCATTCTGGTCCAGTGTGGTAGTTTGTACTGCAACCGCATTTTATCTTGCCCTATTGCCCATGCAATTTCTTCTGCTTGTAGTTTACTCTACCACACTCTTCAGTCCAGGAGATCAGATCCATTAGAAGATTTTAAACCCATGCAATAATAGCCTATATTTTCTGACCAGAACTATAGTTTTGCAAAACTTGCACTAGGATGTTTTCGTTTTGGCCAATATAACCTTGCCATCATCACATACACCTAAGGAGACCCCCATATGGAGATTTTGGCCACCAGAAGAGTTGCCTAGATGCCATTGGCATTCTGTCAGGCACCTGGTGTGCCTGAACAGATTTGACATGAAACCAGGTTTGCTTTATGGACTAGCACCCCCAACCATGCCTAAGCTCTTCAACAACCTCATTCTAGTGGTAGGAAGCCCCTATTTCCCCAATTTGACCAGAGGCCGTCATCTTCCCCACCTCCGGCAAGTTCAGCCACTGCCGCACTCCGGTTAGATTCTCCGCAGCCAGAGCCGTGCTATCCCCCACTCGCTATCCCTAGTCCTACCACCATCGCCATTGGTCTCCTCTCAACCTCACGGAGCTCCCCCACCTCTCAGCCCTGGCCAGGAGCCACCATGGGGGGATCCCTTCTGCTCCCAACGCCGCCATCCACCGGACACAATGCCGTCGATGGCCCCATCCACCCTCGCGCCTCTATCGACCACCGGGAGAACCGCAAGGATCCCGTGGACCCATTCCCATGCCTAGGACTCTACGAGGAGCTGTCGTTTGTCGGTGATGGTAGCCGGAGACCTCTCCTCCCCTCGGATGGAGGAGGCAAATGGCCGGTTTGACCATAGTCAAACTTGTCTAAGGGCCCCCGCTCATCAGCGATAGAGACAAGCCGGAGTTGTCTCAAGTGAAAGCGTAAACCCTGGAGTACGTATGCTTTCCCCGAAAGCGTATTTCATACGAATCGTTTTCTTTTATCTGTTTTATTTAAAAACAGAAATTTGACCAGACTTTGACTGTTTCTAACTTTTAAATAAAAACCCAATGGAATTGATTCTTTTTCCCACCTCTCCCAAATTTCACCTAGTTTATTTTCCTATTTATTTGAAAATGTTCCAAGACAACTTTTTGCGCTGTTTTTGAATTGTGTGTTAATTTAGAATATTTTCAAATAGGAATTTGGACTGAAGATAAAGTTTTGGAGTGCACCTCAACTACATACACATTGAAGGCAAGCATTCTGAACCCTTGTATAATATTTGTTGTGTGTTGTTTTGAAGTGCCTACAACACCGAGTTGTGTTGAAGTATGTGTTATTTCATGTGATAATGCGATCATGTTAATTTACAAGTGCATGATGAAAATTCTTTGCTGTTGGAATTGATATGCTTCAGACAGTATTCACCCCCGTATACCTTTCATGCCTACCGGAAGAAATTTGGAGAAGTCTCTATCTCGGGTAGACATGAGCTTGGTGGTGACATCTCGTTTGAACGAGAATGGTCAAGGAGGCATGAAGGGATATGATGAGTGGTGATTGTGTCTGATGTCGTGAAATATGTTTGTTATGCTAACCATGCAGAGAATAAACAACCTCCTGAGTCGACTGTTGATTCAGTTTTGTGCAAGTAACCCCCATACTTGCTTTGTGCTACAACTTGTCCCTGCCTCTGGTAGGGTACGGTTCAGTATGTTGTCAACCCCTTTGTTAGCACACACCGTACAAAGAGGCCATGGTGGAAGATACCGGTTGCATCTGGTAGGCATGCCACCTGGTCAGGGGCATGGGTGTTTCCGGTTGGAGCCGAGGGAGTAGCTCCTCTAGTTTGCGTGCTTTATAAATTTTTTGATCCCATGATAATCGAGGTTGATATAGCCTCCCCACTTGGAGTTTTGCTTAACGAGTGCCATGGGTGATTCCAGGCACCGGTAAGTTAAGCTGGTGTGTGCATGTCAGGTGTGTTTTCAATTCAAAGACTGTAAGCGGAATTAGTCCCGGTGGACTAAAGGAATCCGTTACTCGTGGGTAAAGAATACACCCTTTGCAGAGTTAATATCTATTCGAATAGCCTTGTCTGTGGTTAAGGACTACAGTCTAAGATGGGTCAAGTGTCGGTCTTAGTGTCGGTCTTCGAAGGAAGACTTCTAAACCGGAATATTGATCATGACGAGTGACAAATGAGGATTATGATTATTATTATTGTGGACTAACCATTTATATTATTGGAATTATTGAGTATCCCTGGGAAGGTTCTGTCTCCTAGCTATTCATTGTGATTATTCTTATATAAGCCCTTTATGCGGCATCGCATAGACGCCCGACCGTGGCATGCATACTAATTTCTTTATCATATAAGCCCTTTCTGTGGCGTCGCTCAGACGCCCGACTGTGGCATGTTGGCTATTTATTTTCTCTATAAGCCCATTCTGTGGCGTCGCTTACATGCCCGACTGTGGCACCTTTGTTATTTATTTCCTTTATAAGCCCTTTATGTGGCGTTGCTCACATGCCCGACTGTGGCATGCTGATTTTTTTTCCTTATAAGCCCTTTATGTGGCGTCGCTCGGACACCCGATTGAGGCATGGTTTACATTATTATCCTTTCGAGGCATCGCTTCAGACACCTGATAGGTCTATTATATTTCTATTCTATGATTGCTTATTCATGTTTAATATGAATGACCTGCTTGCATGCATCATGAAGTTTTATTTTGTGACTGGTTAAGTGACCATGGATTAAATTCAGTGCATGAATACCACTACTATGTTATATTGTAACATCCCAAAATTTCAAATTTTGAATTTTATCAGGAATGCTTTAATATTTCTTGTGTTGTTTGCTCTTTGCTCAATTTGATTATGATTTGAATCTTTTGACGTTTGCATGAATATTTTATCGAGAGTGAATAAAAGGACTTTCCCAAGTATTCATTTGGATCTTATTTTGGGTTTGAGATATTCAAACTATTTACCAAACTCAAATATGAGAGAGGATGACCTCACTTCCTGAAAGAATAATATTGGTGAATAATTGAATATGCTCTCATTTAGATTTTGAAAATTTAAAACCATGCCAACTCAAAATTAAAATAAATTGAGAGAAGGAAATATGACCCCTTCAAAATATAGTATGGATTTGTAAAGGTTTTTAATGTTATTTGAATTTCTCTCCGGAGTTCAGAAAAATATATTGCACAACATTTTATTAAACATCATATGTATTTTATTTAAGTATTTGGGCTGGAACAAATGTTCACTGTTTTATAAAATAGTATTAATATTTTTTCAGTATGATCTGTTTTTTTCTAATATACATTCGTCTGGAATTTATATCTCCATATTTATTTCCTAGTATTTAGTGAAATAGGAAAAATATTTTCTAAACTTACCTAGCCTGAGAGGCCCACTCATTATCAAATGCCCCAGCACCAGCAGCAACAAACCGACCCATCTCCGCGGACAATAGCCCACCGCAGCATTTGTTTTTTTTGTTTTCTTTTCCTTCTCTCTCCTGGCCAATCTGGCCCACATGTCGTCTTCCCCACTGCGTCGTGTTCTTCCTGGAGACGGATCCTGATCCAAATCGTCGCCAGATTCAATCGATCGCTGGACTCTAGGCATGAGTTGATGCCATATATAAGTTCATTGTTTTCCCCTCGACCGATGTTTGGGAAAACCATGGACTCCCTTGCCCTAGACCGCCGCCAAGATTTCGTCGTAGTCCACCACCGCATGAAGCTTCTGCTGGTTTGTTTCGTCGCCACCGTGCGTTTCCAGCATCTACCTTTCCTTCTGCCCTCTTCGCCTTGACCTTCTACATCTCTCTGAAACCTTTAGTTTCTCAGTATCATACCACAGCAAGCGCACGGAGCAGACCCGAAGGTCACCAGAGCATGTAGAGGTTCGTTGGAGTCCACGCTTGTCACAGACGCCAACTAACAACGCCCCGTCACTTCCGTCACCACCCAAGGAACCCCCTACGAATCCCGCATCCTCCTGCCACCTCGAGTTTGCTGGAGGACTGCTGTGGTCGTTGCCTACACCACCATCGACTCACCGAGCCGACCGCACCCTGCTTCTCCAAGTCCGGCAGCCACCACACATCTATTCACCGATGAGCTTCTCCTGCCTGTCCGATCGGTTTCCAGCGGCTAGGATTAGGTTCAGTTTTTCTTTATTTTGTCCCGAACAATTTTCTATTATATGCCTCATGTCCGCTAGTTAACCACCAGAGCAAACACCCACGGACCATTCATGTCATGCCATGTGGCAGCACAGTAATAACAACAACAACAATTCAATATTTGTTGATAGATTTTAGTGCAATTTTGTTTTGGTCATATCTCTTGATCCGTATACCCAAATTCATCGATTATTTTTCCTACATATTCGTATTGATCAGTAGAATACAGTAGAACCAAAATCTCACTCTTTTGAATGCTTTAAATTTGAATCCATTCGAATTTGAATTCCACCTTCTCAAGGCCATATCTTTCAAACCGTTTATCCAATTAAGTTAATTATTTTTGTGTTGTGATCCTATTAGCATGTAGATGATAAATACTTTGTGATATGATTATTTTGTTTGGATTTTTTTATTTGATTCTTTGCTGTTTGTGTTGTCTTGGTGTTAATTGATTGATTGTTTATTTATTGATAGTTTGTTGGAAACGTGTAGATTGTCCTGAGTGCGAATATTAGTGTTGCCAGGATTGTGAGTTCGATTGACTTCAGCGACAATGTGTAAGTAAAGTTACACCTTGATCATCCTTCATCCTATTCATTTTCTATGCATGTAGTTATATATCACATTACTATACTATGCATGTCTAGGAATACTATGGTAGTATGTTATTGCTATTGAGTTTCAGCTTAGTAGAGCCTCGTGTAGATCGTGGTGGTGTATTCTGGCTATGTTATGTAGACAGGGATTGGTTCGTGTATTCATCGAGATTTTGTGAGGACTATTATATAACTTGTGATGAAACTTAATATATATAATTCACCACTGGGTGGATGTGGTATTGCTGGGTAGTTTCAAGAACATCGTGATACCTACCCTCTGAATGTAAGTGGAATGCCGCCCAGGTTCAAAAAGATCAGATAGACTTAGTGACTAGTAGCTTCTATGTGCGGCCACTGGCTATATGGGCTTTGGCTTAGTTGATCAGTTGTGGAAACCTTACCCGGATATGCTAGCAGATGTAGTTATGATAGTTGGGATGGGCATCCTTTTGGACTAGGTGACTGCTTCTGAAAGACTTCGTCTCAATCTTCTGGTTGGGTCTAGTGGGTAAAGTGTACTAACCTCTACAGAGTGTGAAAACTAATCATGATTATCCGTGTCCCCGGTTATGGAAAAAATTGAGCAAGTAGACCATTATAGTTGTTGGATGATCTTGACAGATGATACACCTTAATAAAAGTGAGTTGGAAGCTTAATAATGGGGATAGGTTGGAATTGGAGTTCCCAATTCAACCATATGTATTTAATTATAGCAAGACAAATTTAAATTGGACTATTATGTAGTTATAAGGGAAAAATTAGCTTTCTGCAAAACAACCATTTCAATCTCCTCTTGACATAACTTGCATATAGATGTAGGTCTGTTATATCATTCGATGTGTGACTTGCCAGTACATTCAACGTACTGGCCCTTGTGGATGTAACTTATCATGTTGCAGATTTTATACGATGAGTGAGTGATACGATGTAGGGTTACGATGTCTATACTCAACATTTGCCTCTGGTGTCGATGGATTCATGAAGATTGTATTTACTTTTCCGTTGTATTTTGTTTGTATGGTAGCCTTGAGATATGAGGTATGTATTATATAAAATTCTGGATCTGCGATGTAATATTATGACATGTGGTTTATTCTTGATATTACATCATGTACTGTGTGTGCTAGCTATCGATCCATGGACTAGTTGAGTAAGCATAGAGACAACGAATCTTATCAGGTTCGGGTTGATACAGATGGTATCAGAGCCTATGTTGACTGTAGGTCGTGACCCTAGAAAATGGAGTAGGAAAAGCCATAGGAGTGAAAGTTTTATTTTACAACCTTTCTCTACTTGATAGTTATTACTCTTGTACTCATACCTTTTCTTTTCAAATGTAGATGTCCCTTGTAGTTGTACTAGTATCATTGAGGAGTTTTAGTTTGCAGACCACCACTACCAAGTTGTGTTCGATAAACTATTTGAGGTAGTATAAAGAGATCATATCTCTTGTGGATATGACCTTACGTGTAGGTTTTGCTTGTGTGGTGTGACTTGTGTGATTTGTTTGTTCTATTTAATTTGGGGTTTTATTGCTAGCATGAGATGGGTAGTGTTTTTCCCTTAGGTCTTTATTCTATCTTTACCTTGTCTATGTTACAACCCAGTGATGAGTTCAAGTTAACCCCAAGCACAAGGATCTTCCAGGAAGCAAGCACAATTTTGATGAAGGAATCAGCCTGGAGGAAGCTACAACGTTTTATAATAGTTGACGCAAAGCTTAGAGTTGAAAGGAAAGATAGTTGTTTTATTAGGCATATGGAACCAATGGATTATCAGAACCTAGTTCGTGAACAAGAGAAAATCTACAATGCTTGTGAGGATGCCCGAGTGTTAGGCTGCAAGATTCACTAGACCATATACAAAGTAATGATTTGGGTGCGGAATGGATTGATCAACCATATGTATTGAATTATAGCAAGACAAATTTAAATTGGACTATTATGTAGTTTTGAGGGAAAAATTATGTTTCTGCAAAACAACCACTTCAATCTCCTCTTGACATAACTTGCATACAGATGTAGGTCTGTCATATCATTCCATGTGTAACTTGCCAGTACATTCAACGTACCGACCCTTGTGGCTGTAACTTATCATGTTGCAGATTTTATACGACGAGTGAGTGATACGATGTATGGTTACAATGTCTATACTCAACATTTGCCTGTGGTGTCGATGGATTCATGAAGATTGTATTTACTTTTCCGCTGTATTTTGTTTTTATGGTAGCCTTGAGCTATGAGGTATGTATTATATAAAATTCTGGATTTGCGATGGAATATTATGAAATGTGGTTTATTCTTGATATTACATCATGTACTGTGTGTGCTAGCTATTGATCCAGGGACTAGCACAGTAAGCACGGAGACAATGAATCTTATCAAGTTCGGGTCGTTACCTATACCTATTTTCATAATGTTTGCGAGTACATTCAAAATACTCATTGGCTTGTCCCTGGCTATTGTCTTGGCCAGATAATGCATGTGGAGAGGAGCATTATGATGACAACCCCGGAACCTAGGCATCAAAGATCGCAGCCACGCGAATATAGGAGTTAACCAGGTCAGCTATTCCTGTGGGAAATGGAGTTCCATAGAAGTTGATGACCCCGAACCGCTTCCACCACCAACCACTAGAAACCTTTTGTTGCACTCATAGACCATGATGGTCTTGTACTCCAGCTTTTGTAATTTTTGCTTGGAATTTCGGTATCAAGATTGTGTGTCATTAGCTAACGGTAATCCTAGGGCTGATGAGCACAAGGGCCATTTACTGGGAAATTAATATCCTAGAAAACCTGTCCTGACAACCTTGGTATCAGAGCCAGGCTGAACATTGGCTAATCCTATCTTAGCCAGGTCAATAAACCTAGGTAAACCACCCACCAAGACTTTAACCTAACTGCATCCAAGCCTGTCCTATCCGATAGAACACATAGTGACCCCGACACCTTTTGGCAGTCAGTGCCCAACTTATCAGCCTAGCCCATCGATCACGCGTCATGACCGAAACCTAAATGTAGGATCGAAAGTAGGTATAGATGGAGGGGGGGTGACTAGACTGCTTGACCAAATAAAACTATGCTTTTCTCAATATTAATTCGTGGCAAGTTTTAACATTCATAACAAATCAAGTACACCCTACACATGCAAGTCTAAGATTATAGCAGCGGAAAGTAACAACAAGCATGAGTAAAGGGATAGGGTAGGAAGATCAAACGCAATTGTAGACACGATGGTTTTTCCCGTGGTTCCGATAGGTGGTGCTATCGTACATCCACGTTCATGGAGTCTTCAACCCACGGAGGGAAATGGTCGTGAGAGTCCATGGAGGGCTCTACCCACATAGGGTTCCACGAAGAAGCAACCTACACTATACCATGACGGCCTACGTCCACGGAGGACTAGCCTTACTCGGGGTAGATCTTCACGAAGTATGCGATCTTCTTGCCCTTACAAACTTCTTGGTTCACTCCACAACACAAAGTAGGAGGCTCCCAAGCGACACATAACCAATCTAGGAGGCACCACCCTCCAAAAGGTAATAGGCTCGGTAATGATGATGAACTTCTTGCTTTTTTGCTTCAAAATGACAGATTCCTCAACACACAATCACTCTCTCACAGATTTGGCTTGGTAGAAGAGATGTGATTGGTGGAAAGCAAATTGGAGAGGCTAGAAATCAAGATCCATATGGTTGGAGTGGAAGATCTTGACCTCAACACAAGGATCAGTGGTTCTCTCTCTCGGAAAACTGAGTAGGATTAGTATGGAATAGTTCCGAGTGCTTCTCTTTCGAGTGAGTGGTGGTGAAGGGGTATATATAGGCATCCCCAAGAATCCAACCGTTACACACAAAATTACCAACTCGGTGACTCCGATGTGTTAATCTCGGTGGTACCGAAGTGATCAAAAGGTGGCAACTTTTGAATATTGGTGAGACCGATATAGGAATCTCGGTTGCACTGACAAAGTGACCAACGGTCAGAATTGCCAAACTCGATGACGCCGATTCAACATTCTCGGACGGATCGAAAGTGTGAACTTGCGTAGGAGAAAGTTGGCAACCCAACTCGTTGGCACTGAAAGCAGTGTCGGCTGCACCGAAGTGGCTAGGCTTTGGCTAAGTCTATCTAGGGTTTGGAATTGGTGGCACCGGGATAGGAATGTTGGTTGCACCGATTTTGCATGTTTGTCTGGAGACAGACTTTGGTGGGAGAGCTTGTGGATGTTTTTGGCGACTATCACTTATGCACGCATGAGTATTTTGTTCACCAACAAAACCTTAACCCCTTTTAATAGTATTGGCTTTCCTATGGAGTCAAAATGATTTCTCACAAAGGTAAAATGTAGAGTCCTCTTGCGTGAAGCTTGGCCAACCTATTTCCTTGCATCTTGGGGTGATTCCACAATCTCCTCAATCCTTTTGCCATCCCTATCATTGAACTTTTCATGAAATATACTTGGTGGAAACATTAGTTAAATGACTTATATGTTGTTATTAATTACCAAAACCACCAAGGGAGCAAATGTGCTTTCAATCTCCCCCTTTTTGGTAATTGATGACAACATATAGACCAAGGCTTCGACAAGGATATAATCAATGAATATAATCATCGCTTTGAGAAGTATGTGATAAGCAAGAGCTCCCCCTAAATTTGTGCAATATTTTAAATTTGCGTTTGATTGCGAATGCACAATCGTTTAGGTACATAGGTCACTTCTTACATGTTAGATACCACTTGGTGGTTTGCGAGAGTAATTAGGATGAACATGATAGCACAACACAATCAACCAAAGATGAATGATCATCACATAAGCACTAAGATGATAGGAAATAGTAGAATCACACATTAAAGCGTATGATCAAACATCATCAAACGTGTATCACAAGCAACCAAAAGTGTGTCACATCAACCAAAAGCAATAGTTTTCGAAAACAAGCAACAAACACCAAACGCTCTCTCACTCGAAGCCTAAAGATCTATATACACTTCTCCCCCTTTGGCAACAAGTTACCAAAAAGTTCAAAGGCATATAAGCTTTCTTGGGATGATCTCCTCTAGTTGGTGATGAAGGAGTCGAGAGAACAACGTCGGCGAAGATTTCTGCAGTTGTCGTGGATGGAGCTGGAGTGGTCACTAGAGGTACTAGAGCTGATGGAGCAGGAGCTGTGTTGACAGTAGCAGGAGCTAATGAAGAGGGCCTCAAGTCTGGTGTAAGCACTGTGACTGATCTAGCCTGTGTAGTGAACTGTGTGCTCGGCCTGAGAGGTCATCCATCCTCTTCCTCATCATCATCATCATCTGAAGAAGTAGAAGAGACTCGAGGAATGTGCACTGAGTCAACTTCCTTCTGAAGCTCTATGACGGTCTTAGTCACCTTGTCCACCTTATCACCAAGAGTCTTGATCCTTGTCTCAAAGATCCTCACAAGACTGTTCTGGTTGTCTAGAATCCCCTTGATATCCTTCTGCATGACCTGAACTGCTGAGATCAAAAGATCCATTTGCTCGTTTCTGGATATGTGGGCTTGAGCACTAGCGGCTCAAACCGCCTCTTCCTTTGCTTGTGTTGTAGTAGATGTGGTATGATCTGGGTCCATCACCACGACATTATCCTCAAGTTCTAGCTGCAGGGGCAAATGTGGACGATCTAGAGCAAATATGTTCTTTTCCAAGTGAGAGTTGATAGGCATATGGGTGTAGGGTGCATAGCAGCAAGAGCACTTTTCATCAGCAGCAACCCTCTTGATTGTCTCAACAATCAAATCCAAGACTCTAATCCTGGTATGTCCGTCAAGGTGGATCAACATGTTGATGGAGTAGCCTTGGATCATCTTGTCATCTCCTAACTTGGGCGTCAAGATATGCCTCAGAATAGTGTTCATGGTACGAAGGCCTGCTTGTAGATAGTAGATGGATCCTAGCTTGTGAGATTGCACTTTGTCTGTGGGGATAGGAGTATACATATCCTTCATGGCATTGGGGCTCGCCTTGGATTATGAGTATACATCCAGATCACCATTCTGAACCTCTGGAACTCCTAGAAGTGCAGTCCACTCATCAACAGTGGATTCATACCTTGCTCCTTCAGTCATCCATACAATTCTACCATCTCTGTAGAAATGTGTAGTGGAGTAGAATTGCATGTTCATCTCATCGTTCCATGCAGTAAGCTCTCTGCCAATGAACTCATCCAGTCCAATGCAGTGGAAATTATCTTGGACACTTGGAAAGTAGTCCTCATTCTCCTTAATGAATTTCCAATCAACATATCTCATATCACTAACAGCTGGGCTTTTGTCTAGTAGCACTGTCTCATAAAAGTCATGTTGCTCTTTGGTGTAGAACCTGTAGTCAACAACAGTTTTCTTCCATCTGGCATAAGGATCTATAGCTCTCCAAGCCCTCAATCCTGAGTCTTTCGTCTTCTTCATATATTCAACAACTAAGTGGCTGACATCATGTACTGGAAGATGTGGTCTGAGCTTCATCAATGTTGTGAAATCATCATCATCTTCAAATCTCGAGGAAGTTCCTTTATTCTTCTCAGAAGCTAGAATCTGCCTGGATGTCCTCTTTGGCTTCTCAGCAGCAACCTTCTTGGATGTAGGCTTGGTGCTCTTGGATGTGCCAGTCTTTGGCATAGCATCAACCATAAGCTTCTTGGCCTTCTTCTTGGGAGGATCCTTTGCAGCTGGCTCATCCTCCTCTTCCTCAGCAACACCACCAGCAGGCTCCTCTAGATCTTCATACATGGAGGTAGGCCTACCAATCACATGAATAATCGTCTTCCTGGCTTTCTTCTCCCTTGCCTTATTAGGCATAGACTTCCTTGGGGGATCAATAGACATTATGGCCCTAGCACTCTCATGTGATTTGATAATCTCACAGCTAGCATAGACCTTGCTCACAACTCTTTTGGAAGAAGTAGCTTTAGTAGCAGACTTCTTAGCAGCCTTTTCTTGCTTCTTGGCAATAATCTCCTCAGGAACAAATCGGAATCTTCTTCCTCAGAATTTATCTTCTACCTGGTCCTGGTGGCAACCTTGGGCAACCCATGGGAGCTGGGGGGTGCCTGGATCTGAAAAATGAACTGGACTCTGGGCTTGTGGCTGAACTCATGTCAACTCCCTGCTCTGGCAAATTCTGACTATCCTTAGCATCTGACATACTAACCCTGTGAATAGAGTATAGAAGAGGAGAAGTGGATGAGTCATCACAAAATGAGGCTAGTTTTTGAAAGTTTGAACAGTAGATTTTCAAAGTGTTTGCATTCTGTCAAACGAATATCGGTACAACCAAAGCAAAATTGTCGGAGCCACCGAGACTAACTATCTCTCTTAACAGAACCTTGGCAATCTTTTCGGTGAGACCAAAAAGAAGTACTCGATTCCATCGAGACCGTTCTCAGCAACACAGAAAGACAAATTGGTGAGACCGATTTGTTTGCTTTGGTTCCATCGAGTTCCATCAGGCTAATGGCAAAACCCTAGAAAATCTAACATTCGCTAGGCTATTGGAATGTTGAGTGGACATGAGTGCATGAAAAGAGTGGTTTATAGATAAACTTAAATCCATTGCGCAAGAATCGGACGAGGAGCGCAAAGGAGGTCGAATCCGTACCCTAGCTTGGCGCGGATCCGCTACGACGGTGACGATGGAGAGGATTTCGTCGGCGGCGGCGATTCCCAGTGGTGGAGGAGCGTCGGGAGACAAGCGTGATGACCAGGGGTCTTGAAGGCGACAACTTTGGGTTTTGAGGCACGACGGTTTGAGGGTGAAATTCAAAGCGTCGGGATCCACAATATATATACCCACCACTGATGGTGTCATCGATTCTAACTTTTCGGTCTCACCGAGTTCCTCAACTGTCAGTTGAGACGGAAACTCGGTGTATCCAAGAAGATGGAATCGGTGGTACCGAGATTGAAAACCAGATCAAGCCTAGGAATTCGATGAGACCAATATTTAGTTGTTGGTCCCACCGAGATGCACTTGGGAGGTTTTAATGGTCAGTCCTTGTCGATACGGAACTCTGAGTGCTGCACACACAAAGGGATCGAAAATTACTTGTTCAAATTTTGTGATGCAGCATGAATAGAGTATGAGGTGAGAAAGCATAGATAGCTAAAGAAGTGGTCCTGGGCATTCTTGTATATCCAATTGGCAAAATATAAATCAAAAGCAAAATAGCAACAATTGGATATCCTCGAATGAGTAAATAAATGCAGACCAACATGCTCATGCAATAAGATGTCAAATGAAATCATGGCAAACATGCACAAACACTCTAGCATCTAACAAGCACTTGGGCGATGACGAAGTCATCTATATATGAGTATTTTGACTTAGGAGCCAAGTAAGAATACTTGGTCATAGGTCATACTCATCGTTTAAGCACAAGTGGGGCTACCACTTTATCATAAAGCATTTAATGTTGTCACATACTACGAGATGCTTTGACTCAAGTCTTAGTGTAAAGCTCCCCCTTGATGTGACATCCCCCATAAGAGGGATAAACTAACATTGGGTTTTGTCGATGAAGACTTCACGTTGGTGAGGTAGTGGTGGATGCTCAAAGTTGATGAAGATCACCAAGAGTTGGGAGCATCCTTGTTGTTTCCTTACTCTTCTCACCTACATGGGTTAGTCCCAACACACAAGAGACAAATAAAAGGATATCTATGGACATGGAGTGCAAAGCATATGTGAGTCCATTGATTTGTGGAATACCTTGTCCCTTGCTTACCTTTGAGGGAATGTGTGACTCCTTGACCTATTGCATAGGGTTGAAGTTGATTGAAAATAGATCTTGCTAACAATGAATGTGAGTGAATTTCATTGGCGGAGTCACCCCTCAAGTACTTTCTAGTTCTTCTTCTTGGGGACCCACATCAAGTTGATGGGGATCCATGGTGCTGAAGTAGCACTTCTAGAAATTGAGCTTGTAGTAGCCTTGGGAACCCACTTCACCAATGTTTGGGATTCATCTTCAAAAGAGTCAAAGTCCTCTTGGAGTTTGTTCTTGCCCTTGGGCTTGGTGTCTTGTGGTGGAAGGTCATCTTGCAACATTGTTCCTTTGGGAAGAGTATTTTCATACTTCTCCTTTGGAGGAACAAACTTGGGATTGGGGTATTGACCTTCTTCCCATTCAACTCCATTAACGTTGAAGTAGCCAACACCACGATTCTTGCGGTATCCTCCATGCTTGCGTACAATCTCATCAAATTGTTTGTGCCCTTCAAGACTCTTGTAGATACCTTTATCTATAATTCCTTTCAATAAAGCATTTTCTTGCTCAAGTGTAACTTGGCTAAGAGAATCATCATTAGTGAAATCAATAGAACTACTAGGAGAAACATCATTGGATTTAGCATTTTTATTATTGCTACTAGATGAAGAACCTTTCTTGCCTTTTGTTAGTAGTTTGCTTGGATTTGACTTGTGGCATGAATGTAGACAAGACTAGTCGTTTGGCAAGATAAGATGAAGTCTTCTCTCGCATATCGTCATTGATAGCTTTAAGAAATTCATGTTCTTGCTCCAAATTGAGCTTCTTGAAGCGTAGCTTCTCATGAGTTCTAACAGGCTCTCTATGATCTTCAAGAGTAAATTCGTGGGCTAACTTAAGAGTGTTAAGATCTTTAGTTAGTTCTTATATTTCCATCTTATCATCGCCCATTGGCCTATCTTGACTAGCATGATAAATATCAAGTTCATTATGATCAACATCACTAGTTTGATCACATAGCAAGTCATCATCGTAGAGCAAATCATCTTCATCACTATCGAAATCTAGATATTCAGGGTGTGATACCTTGGGGCCTTTAGCCATGAAGCAACTTCCACTCCCTTCATTTGGTGAATCAAATAGATCATAGTAGTTGGTTATCACTAGCGCAATTCCGGCAACACAATCATCTTGACTATAGTTGGAGTTGGAGTGATAGCTTCTCTCGGAGTGATTGTCGGAGTCGGAGCCGGAAACCCATTCACCAACATGAGCTTGATGTTTCCTTCTTGAGTAGCTCTTGGTGTACTTGTCCTTATTATCCGAGTCCCTACTTCTCCTTGAGGGTCTTCATTAATAATGATCATCTCTACTCCTTCTCTCCCTTCGAGGTGATTCATCTCTTGAGATTCGTCTTCTAGGTGACTCTTCTCTTTGTTTGTAGGGATCCGTGCACTCATTGGATTAGTGTCCAAGCTTCCCACAATTGTAGTAGTTTCGGTCACGACTTGACAAACGCTTCTCTTCATGTCTTGAGTTGGAGCTTTGATCTTTGCTTCTATTCTTCTAGAACTTGTTGAATTTCTTGACGATGAGGCTTATGTCCTCATTTGTAACAAGGTTGTCGGTTGAGGTAACGGGAACATCATTTGTGGCTTTGTAAGCACCGCTAGACTTGTGGTGAAGCTCTTCCTTGTCTTTGAGTGTCATCTCGTCAGCAACAATTCTACCTATCACTTCTGTTGGTTTGAGATCTTTGTAATTGGGCATCATTTGGATCAAAGTGCACACAGTGTCATATCTCTCATCCAAGGCTCGAAATATCTTCTTGATGATGAATTTGTTAGTCATTTCTTTGCTTCCTAAGCCGGCAATATCATTTGTGATGAGAGCTATCCTAGAGTACATTTCAGCGACTCCTTCACAATCCTTCATCTTGAACTTATCAAGCTGACCTTGAAGAACAACTAACTTGGATTCTCTCAGGGACTCAGTTCCTTCGTGCATATCAACCAAAGTATAACAAATCTCTTTTGCCTGTTCAAGACGGCTGATTTTTTTGAATTCTTCGGGGCATAGGCAGTTGAGGACAATGTCACATGCTTGAGCATTGAGTTGCAACATCTTCAATTCTTCCGCATTCGCTTCACGATCCAGTTCTCTTCCATCACCAAAGAATTCACCTTGCAAGCAACCACAACAGCCCAAACTGCAGGATTATGACCAAGGAAATGCATTTTCATGTTATGCTTCCAACTAGCAAAATTAGTGGCATCAAAGTACGGACCTCTACGGTGATAATTTCCCTCACTAGATGCCATACTTCTCCTAGGTTGTGAAACCAATGCAATGGAGACCAAAGCTCTGATACCACTTGTAGGATCGAAAGTAGGTCTAGAGGGGGGGATGATTAGACTACTTGACCAAATAAAACTATGCTTTTCCTAATTTTAATTCTTGGCAAGTTTTAGCATTCATAACAAATCAAGTACACCCTACACATGCAAGTCTAAGATTATAGCAGCGAAAAGTAACAACAAGCATGAGTAAAAGGATAGGGTAGGAAGATCAAACGCAATTGTAGACATGATGATTTTTCCCGTGGTTCCGATAGGTGGTGCTATCGTACATCCATGTTCATGGAATCTTCAACCCACGGAGGGTAATAGTCGCGAGAGTCCACTAATGGCTCTACCCACGGAAGGTTCCACGAAGAAGCAACCTTGACTATACCATGACAGCCTACGTCCACGGACGACTAGCCTTACTCGGGGTAGATCTTCAAGAAGTAGGCGATCTCCTTGCCCTTACAAACTTCTTGGTTCACTCCACAACACGAAGTAGGAGGCTCCCAAGCGACGCCTAACCAATCTAGGAGGCACCACCCTCCAAAAGGTAATATGCTTGGTAATGACGATGAACTCCTTGCTCTTGTGCTTCAAAATGATAGACTCATCAACACACAATCACTCTCTCATAGATTTGGCTTGGTAGAAGAGATGGGATTGGTGGAAAGCAACTTGGGGAAGCTAGAAATCAAGATCCATATGGTTGGAGTGGAAGATCTTGACCTCAACACAAGGGTAGGTGGTTCTCTATCAAAAAACCGATTAGGATAGGTATGGAATAGTTCTGAGTGCTTCTCTTTCGAGTGGGTGGTGGTGAAGGGGTATATATAGGCATCCCCAAAAATCCAATCGTTACACACAAAATGACCAACTCGGTTACACTGATGTGTTAATCTCGGTGGTACCGAAGTGATCAAAAGGTGGCAACTTTTGAATCTCGATGAGACCGATATAGGAATCTCCGTTGCACCGACAAAGTGACCAACGGTCAGAATTGCCAAACTCGGTGACGCCGATTCAACATTCTCAGATGGACCGAAAGTGTGAACTTGCATAACAGAAAGTTGGCATCCCAACTTGGTGGCATCGAAAGCAGTGTCGGCTACACCGAAGTGGCTAGGGTTTGGCTGATGTGTCTAGGGTTTGGAATCGGTGGCACCAGGATAGGAATGTTGGTTAGAGAGATTTTGCATGTTTGGCTAGAGACAGACTTTGATGGTACAACTTGTGGTTTTTTTGGTGACTATCACTTGTGCACGTATGAGCATTTTGTTCATCAACAAGACCTTACCCCTTGTAATAGCATTAGCTTTCCAATGGACTCAAAGTGATTTCTCATGAATGTAAAATGTAGAGTCCTCTTGCTTGAAGCTTTGTCAACCTATTTCCTTGGATCTTGGGGTGATTCCAAAATCTCCTCAATCCTTTTGCCATCCCTATCATTGAACTTTTCCTGAAATATACTTCTTCGCGATCCAAAAAATTCCTACACACACGCAAGATCTATCCATGGTGATAAGCATCTACGAGAGGGAGAGTGGATCTACATACCCTTGTAGATCGCTAAGCGGGAAGTGTTAAGAAACGCGGTTGGTGTAGTCGAACGTCTTTGCGATCCAAATCGCCGAGCATCCCGTGATCTCATCATGATTCGTCCCACGATCCTATCACGATCCGTCCCGCAAACTCATCATGATCCTCCCGCGATCTCATCACGATCCGTCTCGAAAACTCCTCATGATCCGTCCCGTGATCTCATCATGATCCGTCTCGTGATCTTGATCACGGTCCTTCCGATCTAGCGCCGAACAGACAGCACCTCCGCGTTCAGCACACGTACAACTCGATGATGATCTCTGCCTTCTTGTAACAGCAAGAGGGAGCGGAGAGGTAGATGATTTCTCCGGCAGCGCGATGGTGTTGCAGCGATGGTGGTGGAGCTATTCCAGCAAGGCTTCACCTAAGCACCGCTGAAAACCGATCTAGAGGAGAAACTGCGATCTAGAGGAGACGTAGCATGTGGCTATTAGGGCTAGCATTTTCCTCTAAATCCTCTAGTACATATAGGAGGTCGAAATTGGTTTGGTCGAAATTGGTTTGGTCGAAATCCGTAGCATATTGAGGGTTTGAGTCACCCAGTTACGTTGCGACGTTTGATACACACAAGGCACTCCTCCGATGTCCGTGAGTTGCATGATCTCATGGTCATAGGAACATATACTTGACATGCAGAAAATTTTAGCAATAAACTGACACGATCATATGCTACGTTTATAGTTTGGGTCTTGTCCATCCCATCATTCTCCTAATGATGTGATCCCGTTATCAGATGACATCTCATGTCAATGGCTAGGAAACCCTGACCATCTTTGATTAAAGAGCTAGTCTACTAGAGGCATACTAGGGATATAGTTGTGTCTATGTATCCACACATGCAACGTGTTTCCAATCAATACAATTATAGCATGGATAATAAACGATTATCATGAACAAGGAAATATAATAATAACTATTTTATTATTGCCCTAGGGCATATTTCCAATAGTCTCCCACTTGCACTAGAGTCAGTAATGTAGCTCACATCACTATGTGATTTACATTGTAATGAATCGAACACCCATACAGTTCTGGTGTTGATCATGTTTAGCCCTTGGAAGAGGTTTAGTCAACGAGTCTGCAACATTCAGATCCGTGTGCACTTTGCAAATATTTATGCCCTCCTCCTCGATTTACTCGCGGATGGAATTGAAGCATCGCTTCATGTGTTTGGTCCTCTTGTGAAACCTTGGTTCCTTGGCCAGGGCAATGGCACCAGTGTTATCACATAACAGATCCACTGGGTTTAGTGCACTAGGCACTAATCCAAGATCTGTCGTGAACTCCTTCATCCTGACACCTTTCTTCGCTGCCTTTGAGGCTACGATGTACTCCGCTTCGCATGTAGAATCGGCTACCACGCTCTACTTGGAACTGCGCGAGCTTACTGCACCCCAGTAACAATAAATATGTATCCGGTTTGCGACTTAGAGTCATCCGGATCAGTGTGAAAGCTTGCGTCGACGTACCCCTTTACGACGAGCTCTTGATCACCTCCATAAACAAGAAACATTTCCTTAGTCCTTTTCAGGTACTTAAGGATATTCTTGACAGTTGTCCAGTGCTCCATTCCAGGATTACATTGAAACCTTCTGGCCATTCTTATGGCAAGGCTGACATTGGGTCTTGTGCACAGCATTGCATACATGATAGAGCCTATGGCTGAAGCATAGGGGATGACACTCATCATCTCTCTATCTTCTATAGTTACTAGGCATTTAGTCTTACTCAACTTCACACCTTGTAACACAGGCAAGAACCCCTTCTTGGACTGATCCATTTTGAACTTCTTCAAAACGGTATCAAGGTATGTGCTCTGTGAAAGTCCTATTAAGCGTCTCGATCTATCTCAATAGATCTTAATGCCTAATATGAAAGCAGCTTCTCCCAGGTCCTTCATTGAAAAACTCTTGTTCAAATATTCCTTCACGCTTTCTAGCATTCCTATATTGTTTCCAATCAGTAATATGTCATCCACATATAATATTAGAAACGCTATGGAGCTCCCACTCACTTTCTTGTAAATACAAGCATGTCCGTAAACTTGTATAAACCCGAACGCTTTGATCACCTCATCAAAACGCAGATTCCAACTCTCAGATGCTTGCACCAGTCCATAAATGGATCGCTGGAGTTTGCAAACTTCTCAGCATTCTCTGGATCGACAAAAACATCTGGCTGTACCATATACAACTCTTCCTTAAGAAAACCGTTAAGGAACACTGTTTTGACGTCCATCTGCCAAATTTCATAGTCGAAATATGCAGCTATTGCCAACATGATTCTGACGGACTTAAGCATGTCTATGGGTGAGAAGGTCTCATCGTAGTCAATTCCTTGAACTTGTGAAAAACCCTTTGCCACAAGTCAAGCTTTATAGACGGTGACATTACCGTCCGCGTCCGTCTTCCTCTTAAAGATCCATTTGTTTTGAATGGCCTTTCGCCCTTCAGGTAATACTTCCAAAGTCCATACTTTGTTTTCATACATGGATCCCATCTCCGATTTCATTGCCTCTAAACATTTCTCGGAATCCGGGCCCATCATTCCTTCTCCATAGCTCGTAGGTTCATTGTTGTCTAACAACATGACCTCCAAGACAAGGTTGCCGTACCACTAAGGAGCAGTACACGGCCTTGTCGACCTACAAGGTTCAATAGTACCTTGATCTGAAGTTTCATGATCATCATCATCATCAACTTCCTCCTCAACTGTCGTAGGCTCCACAGAAACATCTTTCTGTGCTGCGCTTCTTTCGTGCTGAAGTAAAGCTTCAATAACCTCATCAAGTTCTATTTTCCTCCCACTCAATTCTTTCGAGAGAAACTCTTTCTCAAGAAATGTTATGTTCTTTGCGACAAACACTTTGCCTTCAGATCTGAGATAGAAGGTATACCCAACTGTCTCTTTTGGGTATCCTATGAAGACGCATTTCTCTGCTTTGGGCTCCAGCTTTTCTGGCTGATGCTTTTTAACATAAGCATCACATCCCCAAACTTTAAGAAACGACAACTTTGGCTTCTTGCCAAATAAAATTTCATATGGAGTCATCTCAACGGATTTCGATGGTGCCCTATTTAAAGTAAATGCGGTTGTCTCTAATGCACAACCCCAAAACGATAGTGGCAGATCGATAAGAAACATCATAGAATGCACCATATCTAATAAGGTTCGATTACGATGTTCGGACACACAATTACGCTCTGGTGTTCCAGGCGGTGTCAACTGTGAAACAATTCCACACTATCTTAAGTGACTGTCAAACTCATAACTCAGATATTCACTACCTCGATCAGATCGCATGAATTTAATCTTCCTGTTACGATGATTCTCAACTTCACTCTGAAATTGCTTGAACTTTTCAAATGTTTCAGACTTGTTCTTCATTAAGTAAATATACCCATTTCTACTTAAGTCATCAGTGAAGGTGAGAAAATAACGATATCCACGGCGCGCCTCAACGCTCATCGGACCGCACACATCAATATGTATGATTTCCAATAAGTCACTCGCCCGTTCCATTGTTCCAGAGAACGGCATTTTAGTCATCTTGCCCATGAGGCATGGTTCACACGTGTCAAGTGATTCAAAATCAAGTGACTCTAAAATTCCATCAGCATGGAGCTTCCTCATGCGTTTTACACCAATATGAGCCAAACGGCAGTGCCACAAGAAAGTGGTACTGTCACTATCAACTCTACATCTTTTGGTGTCAATGTTATGAACATGTGTATCATCACTTTCAAGATTCAACATGAATAAACCCCTCACATTGGGTGTATGACAATAAAAGATATCACTCATATAAATAGAACAACCACTATTCTCAGATTTAAATGAGTAACCATCTCGCAATAAACAAGATCCAGATATAATGTTCATGATTAAGGCAGACAGAAAATAACAATTATTCAGGTTCATCACTAATCCCAATGGTAATCGAAGAGAGAGCGTGCCAACGGCAATCACATCAACCTTGGAACCATTTCCCACGCGCATCGTCACTTTGTCCTTCGCTAGCCTTCATCTATTCTGTAGTTCCTGCTTTGAGTTAAAAATGTGAGCAACCGAACCTGTATCAAATACCCAAGCACGACAATGAGAGTTGGTAAGGTACACATCAATAACATGTATATCATATATACCTTGTTTGTTGTTGGACGCCTTCTTCTCAGCCAGATACTTGCGGCAGTTCCGCTTCCAGTGACCAGTTCCCTTGCAATGAAAGCACACAGTTTCTGGCTTGGGTCCAGCCTTGGGTTTCTTCACTAGAGTAGCAACTCCTTTGCCACCCTTCTTAGATTTACCCTTCTTACCCTTGCCATTCTTCTTGAAACTAGTGGTTTTATTGACCATCAAAACTTTATGTTCTTTCCGGATTTCAAACTCAGTGACTTTCAGCATCGCAAACAGCTCGGCGTCTTACTTGTTCATCCCGTGCATGTCATAGTTCATCACAAACCTGTTGTAACTAGGTGACAATGATTGAAGAACTTTGTCAGTGATCGCCTCCGGCGGAAGGGGCATCCCTAACTCCACCAGACGGGTCAAATACCCAGACGTTCTAAGTATATGTTCACTGACAGACCCGTTGTCCTCCATTTCGCAACCATAGAATTTATCGGAGGTCTCATACCTATCGATCCAGGCATTCTTCTTAAAGATAAACTCCAACTCTTGGAACATCTCATATGCTCCATGACGTTCAAAACGTCTTTGAAGTCCCGGTTCTAAGCCATACAACATTGCACATTGAACTATTGAGTAATCTCCAGAACGTGTGTCCCAAGCGTTCTTAATGTCTTCGGATGATAGGTCAGCGGGATGGTCACCAAGCGGTGCATCAAGGACATATGCCTTCTGGGAAGCCGTGAGGATAATCCTCAGATTACGGGCCCAATCCACAAAGTTACCTCCATCATCTTTCAACTTAGCTTTCTTTAGGAACGCATTAAAATTGCTACTGGGCGAACCACTGATCTACAACAAAAATATGGAAAGGTTACTTAGACTATTATTCAAGATAATGAGTTTAGTTAATCAATTTACTAAAGCTCCCACTCAAATTGACATCCCTCCGGTCATCTGAGTGATACATGATCCAAATTCACCAATTCAAGTCCGATCATCACGTGAGTTGAGGTGGTTTCAATGGTGAACATCATCATGTTGATCATATCTACTATATGACTCGTGTTTCACCTTTTGGTCTCTTGTGTTCTGAGGCCATGTCTGTAGATGCTAGGCTCGTCAAGTTTAACCCGAGTGTTCTGCATGTGCAACACTGGCTTGCACCCGTTGTATGTGAACATAGAGTCTATCACACCCGATCATCACGTGGTGTCTCGACACGATGAACTTTCGCAAAGATGCACACTCGAGGAGAACACAATTTATCTTGAAATTTAAGTGAGGGATCACCTTATAATGCTATCGTCATCCTAAGCAAAACAAGGTGCATAAAAGGATTAACATCACTTGCAAATCATAAGTGACATGATATGGCCATGAACTTGTGCTTTTGATCTCCATCTTGAAAGTACCGACATGATCTCCATCGTCACCGGCATGACACCATGATCTCCATAATCTTGATATCCATCAACATGTCGCCATTGGGGTTGTCGCGCCCGCCATGCTCATACTACTATAGCTACCATTTAGCGATAAAGTAAAGCATTAGATAGCGCTTAATGATTGACATGCAGGTCATACAATAATTAAAGACAACCCTATGGCTGCTGGCAGTTGCCGTACTCATCGACATGCAAGTCGTGATATTCTATACAACACATGATCATATCATACATCACATATATCTCATCATGTAATTGGCCATATCACATCTCAACAAACCATGCAAAAACAAGTTAGACGTCCTCCAATTGTTGTTGCAAGTTTTACGTGGCTATACGGGTATCTAGCAAGAACAATTCTTACCTACACAAAACCACAACGGTGATACATAAATTGCTTTTCAGCCTTCTCAAGGACCACCTTTGTCAAATCCGATCCAACTAAAGTAGGAGAGACAGACACCCGCCAGCCATCTTTGTGCAACAAAGTCACACGTTTGTCGATGGAACCGGTCTCTCGTAAGCATATGAGTAATGTTGGTCGGCGCCGCTTCATCCCACAATACCGCTGAACCAAAACATGACCAAGGGAGGAAGAAATCCAGGCATCAACGCCCACAAACTCTTTGTGTTCTACTCAAGATCTCATCTACACATAGACCTAGCTCATGATGCCACTGTTGGGGAACGTTGCATGGGAAACAAAAAATTTCATCCTTGCACGCAAGATCTATCCATGGTGATGAGCATCTACGAGAGGGAGAGTGGATCTACATACCCTTGTAGATCGCTAAGCGGGAAGCGTTAAGAAACGTGGTTGATGTAGTCGAACGTCTTCAGGATCCAAATCGCTGAGCGTCCCGCGATCCAATCACGATCTGTCCCGATCTAGTACCGAACGGACGGCACCTCCGTGTCCAGCACGCATATGGCTCGATGAACATCTCCGCCTTCTTTATCCAGCAAGAGGTAGCGGAGAGGTAGAAGAGTTCTCTGGCAGCGTGACGGTGTTGTGGTGATGGTGGTGGAGCTATTCCAGCAGGGTTCGCCTAAGCACCGCTGAAACCGATCTAGAGGAGAAACTACGATCTAGAGGAGAGGGTAGCACGTGGCTGAGAATCTATGTGCAAAACCCCTAAAACCTCTAGTATATATAGGAGTTGTAGAGGAGGAGGCTTGGCGCAAGGGGCAGCCCTCCTAGGCTTCGACCGAAGTGGAGGGAGGAGTCCTCCTCCCCCACTCCTAGTCGGATCAGGACTCCTTCCTTATTTAGCCTTTTTGCCTTTTTCCACCTTTCTCTCCTTGGGATCTTCTTCCCAGCCACATGGGCCTTTTGTGGGACTTCCACCATCCCTTAGTGGGCTGGTATTCATCCTCCCACAGCCCATGTAGACTGTTGGGACAAAATACCCCTCCCGATGGTCCCCCGGTACCCTTTCAGCACTCTCGATACACTACCGATGAGCCCGAAACTTTTCCGGTGACCAAAATAGGACTTCCTATATATCATACCTCCGGACCATTCTGGATCTCCTCATGACATCCAGGATCTCATCCGTGACTCCGAACAACCTTCAGTCACCACCATACATAACTCTATACTACAGAAACGTCATCGAACCTTAAGTGTGCAGACCCTGTGGGTTCAAGAACTATGTAGACATGACCGAGACACCTCTACGGTCAATAACCAATAGTGGGACCTTGATGCCCATATTGATTCCTACATATTCTACGAAGATCTTTATCAGTCGAACCTCTATGTCAAGGATTTAGTTAATCCTGTATGATGTTCCCTTTTTTATCGGTATGTGTCGGGGATATACCCCGAGGAATGACCCGGCCTGGCGACTCACAGGAGACCCGGAAAAGACATGAGATTTTATTAATGACCCGGCAGGCGGATCACAGGACGGCCAGGCCCAAGACCCGCTGTGTAAGCCAGCGTCAAGCGGCTCACAAGAGAAGGCTCAAAGAGAGAAAGACTCCCTGCCAAAGGTTACAAGACCCGGAATAGGATTCTAGAGAGACTAGTCCTAATCCTACTCCTAGTAGGACTCTATTTGTAAACCTACCCTCTCCACTTATATAAGGAGGGGTAGAGCATCCCAAGAGGGAGGAGGGACACAAGTCCACAAGTTTAGATAACACAAGAGATTAGCGATAGACAGATTAGAGGCTCTCGTGATTAGAGGTAGCAAATGACACCCCTGTAACCGAGAGATCTTCTTCATCATCAATACCAGACAAGCAGGACGTAGGCTTTTAACTCCATCGGAAGGGCCGAACCTGGGTAAACTCTGTGTATCTCGATTCCGATCAACCCCTTCAAGACGCCACGTAGTTGCGTCTTTGATCCGAACCTAAGTCCGTTCACCCGAACATCTGCCGTGACAAATCCACGACAGTTAGCGCCCACCGTGGAGCCGCGCACGGTGGTTTGTGTTCTTGAGGGCATCTCTCCCAAGGATCGAGAAGCACACAATTTTATGCATAAAGAAGAGCCGATGCCAGTTTGAGATCATGAAAAATTTCGGGTTGTGTCGTGTGCGCCGTCACACGCGGCTGGGTGATGTGTCAAAGCCTGACCCGGCAACCGCTCGCCCTAGTCTGCTTCTCCTGCCTGCCGGTTCGCCATTTTTTCACGCGCCCGGCTTCTTGCAGCCATCGCAGGGTATGGAGAAGTGGGAGGTGGTGGATAAGGACGTGGGGAGCAGGTTGGGAACATAAGAGGTTTAAAAAAAATGGGACCCTCCTTGTCAAACACGCTGTGGTCCCTCACCGCCTCGAGTCGCCCTGCTAGACTTCTTTGATGAAACGCTGTCACCACCGAGCCGCCCTGGTCTAGCACCATCTCAGAGCTCCTGTGACTGAATCGTCACCTCCGCTACGGCCTCGAGAGAGTGCCTCAATCGCTATTGAAATTACGGGAGGCGATCCACGGACGATGTATATGACTCAGCTGGTCGTCGAGACGAAACAGGTGCTATCCACCCAATTTATTTTATCTATACATTTTGATTCCTTCGAAGAACAATTACTTCATCTTTGTAATATTTTTTACACAGGACAAATTATTGTTGGAAATATGCCCTAGAGGCAATAATAAATTAGTTATTATCATATTTCCTTTTTCATGATAATCGTTTATTATCCATGCTATAAATTGTATTGATCAGAGACTTAGATGCATGTGTGGATACATAGACAAAACCATGTCCCTAGTGTGCCTCTAATGGACTAGCTCATTGATCAAAGATGGTTAAGGTCTCCTAGCCATGGACATGAGATGTCATTTGATAATGGGATCACATCATTAGGAGAATGATGTGATGGACAAGACCCAAACTACAAACGTAGCATATGATCGTGTCAGTTTATTGCTACTGTTTTCTGCATGTCAAGTATATGTTCCTATGACGATGAGATCATGCAACTCACGGACATCGGAGGAGTGCCTTGTGTGTATCAATTGTCGCAACGTAACTGGGTGACTATAAAGGTGCTCTACAGGTATCTCCGAGGGCTGGTGGAAATCCCACACAAGGCCCATGACGCTGGGAAGAAAATCCCAAAGAGAAAAAGGTGGAAAAAGGCAAAAAATAGGGTGAATCCTAGTCCTACTAGGATTGGAGGTGGATTCCACCTCTCCCACTTGATTTGGCCGACCCAATTGATGGTACTTTGAGGGCCAAGCCTCCTCTTCTCATCCTCTTATATATACTAGAGGTTTTTGGGTTTTTTGGCACCAGATTTTAGCCACGTGCTACCCGTTCCTCTAGTGCATAGTTTCTCCTCTAGATCAGATTTCTGCAGCGCTTAGGCGAAGCCCTACCGGAATTGCTCCACCACAATCACCGGAGCTGTCACGCTGCCTGTGAACTCTTCTCCCTCTCAACTTCCTCTTGCTGGATCAAGACGGTGGAGATCGTCATCAAGCTGCACGTGTGCTGAACGTGGAGGTGTCGTCCGTTCGGTGCTAGATCAGAAGGATTGTGAACAAGATCGCGAGACCGTTCGTGATGAGTTCACGGGACGGATCATGATGAGATCGCGGGACGAATCGTGATGAGATCACGGAACGGATTGTGATGAGTTCGCGGGACGGATCGTGATGTGATCGCAGGACGCTCGGCGATTTGGATCGCGAAGATGTTCGACTACACCAACCGCGTTTCTTAACGCTTCCCGCTTAGCGATCTACAAGGGTATGTAGATCCACTCTCCCTCTCGTAGATTCTCATCACCATGGATAGATCTTGCGTGTGCGTAGGAATTTTTTTGTTTCCCATGCAACGTTCCCCTACAGTGGCATCATGAGCTAGGTCTATGTGTAGATGAGATCTCGAGTAGAACACAAAAGGTTTGTGGGCGTTGATGCTTAGATTGCTTCCTCCCTTTGTCGGATTTTGGTTCAACGGTATTGTGAGATGAAGCGGCCCGGACCAAAATGACTCGTACGCTTACGAGAGACCGCTTCCCACGACGCAACTTGTTGCCTAGATGACTTGCGGGTGGAAGTTTCTCTCACTTTAGTTGGATCGGATTCGACAAAGGCGGTCCTTGAGAAGGTTGGAAAGCAAATTATGTATCACCGTTGTGGTTTATGCATAGGTGAGAATCGTTCTTGCTAGATAGCCGTAGCAGACAAGTAAAACATGCAACAACAATTAGTGGACATCTAACTTGTTTTTGCAGGGTATGTTGTGATGTGATATGGCCAATTACATGATGTGATATATGTGATGTATGAGATGATCATGTGATGTATAGAATTTCACGACTTTCATGTCGATGAGTACGGCAACCGGTAGGAGCCATAGGGTTGTCTTTAATTATTGTATGACCTGCGTGTCAATCATTAAGCGCTATGTAATGCTTTACTTTATCGCTAAAGGGTAGCAATAGTAGTAGAAGCATGCAGGGCGTGACAACCCCGATCGCAACACGTTGATGGAGATCAAGATGATGGAGGTCATGGTGTCGTGCCGGTGATGATGGAGATCATGCCGGTGCTTTTAAGATGGAGATCTAAAGCACAAGTTCATTGCCATATCATGTCACTTGTGAATTGCATGTGATGTTAATCCTTTTATGCACCTTGTTTTTCTTAGTACGACGGTAGCATTATAAGGTGATCCCTCACTTAAATTTCAAGATAAATTGTGTTCTCCCCGAGTGTGCACCGTTGCGAAAGTTCGTCATGTTGAGACACCACGTGATGATCGGGTGTGATAGATTCTACGTTCACATACAACGGGTGCAAGCCACTGTTGCACGCGCAGAACACTCGGGTTAAACTTGATGAGCCTAGCATGTACAGACATGGCCTCGGAACACAAGAGATCGAAAGGTCGAACATGAGTCATATAGTAGATATGATCAAGATGATGATGTTCACCATTGTAACCACCTCAACTCACGTGATGATCGGACTTGAGTTGGTGAATTTGTATCATGTATCACTCAGATGACCGGAGGGATGTCAATTTGAGTGGGAGTTCTTAAGTAATATGATTAATTGAACTCATTATCATGAACATACTCAGTAGTGTCTTTGCAAAATTATGTTGTAGATTACTAGCTCACGCTGTAGCTCCCTTAAATTTTATATGTTCCTAGAGAAATAGAGTTGAAAGGTGATGGTAGCAACATTGTGGACTGGCTCCGTGACTGAGGATTGTCCTCATTGCTGCACAGAAGGCTTATGTCCTTAATGCACCGCTCGGTGCACCAACCCCTCTAGCGTTGTTTGTAGATCTTGTGAACATGTGACAGGCACGTTTTGATAACTACTTGATAGTTTAGTGTATCATGGATTATAGCTTAGAATTGAGGCTTCGAAACGTTTTGAACATCACGGATCATATGAGATGTTCTAAGAGCTGAAATTAGGATCTCAGGCTCATGCCCGTGTTGCGAGATATGAGATCTCCAACAAGATTCTTTGCCTGTAAGATGAACGAGAATAGCTCAATCGTTGAGCATGTGCTTAGATTGTCTGGGTGCTACAATCGCTTGAATCGAGTGGGAGTTGAGCTTCTAGATAAGATAGTGATTGATATAGTTCTCCAAGTCACTTTCACTAACCTACTAGAACTTGGGGATGAACTATAAAATGCCAGGGATAGAAATAATGATCCCTGAGCTGTTCGCGATGTTTGACACCGCGAAGGTAGAAATCAAGAAGGAGCATCAAGTGTTGATGGTTAGTCAAACCACTAGTTTCGAGAAGGGCAGGAGCAAGGAGGGAAAACTTCATGGATAGCAAGTCAGTTGCTGCTCTAGTGAAGCAACCCAAAGTTGAACCCAAACCCGAGTCTAAGTGCTTCGATTATGAGGAGAGCGGTCGCTGAAGCGGAACAACCCTAGATACTTGGTAGATAAGAAGGCTGGCAACGTCGACAGAAGTATATTTGATATATGTGTTATTTATGTGTACCTTGCTAGTACTCCAAGTAGCACCTGGGTATTGGATACCGGTTCAGTTGCTAAATGTTAGTAACTCAAAATAAAAGCTACGGAATAAACGGAGCACTAAGCTAAGGGTGAGGTGACGATGTGTGTTGGAAATTTTTCCAACGTTGATGTGATCAACATCGCACGCTCTCTCTACCTTCGGGATTAGTGACGAACCTAAATAAATGTTATTTTGTGTTTTGCATTGAGCATGAATGTGATTAGATCGTGTTTATTGCAACACGGTTATTCATTTGAGTTAAAGAATAATGGTTATTCTGTTTAGATGAATAATACCTTCAATGGTCATGCACCCAGTGAGAATGGTTTGTTAAATCTTGATTGTAGTAATACACATGTTCATAACATTGATGCCAAAAGATACAAAGTTAATAATGATAGTACCACATACTTGTGGCACTGCCGCTAAATCTCATATTGGTATAAAGCGCATGAAGAAACTCCATGCGGATGGATCTTTGGACTCATTTGATTTCGAATCGGTTGAGACATGCGAACCATGCCTCTTGGTCAAGATGACTAAGGACCCCGTTTTCTATTTTGATGAAGCGGGGAAGTGATTTATTGGAAATGATACATGTTGATGTATGCAATCCAATGAGTCTTGTAGCGAGCGGTGGATATCATTATCTTCTTATCTTCACTGATGATTTGAGTAGATATAGTGTATATTTACTTAATGAAACACAAGTCTAAATCGTTTGAAAGGTTCAAGCAAATTCAGAGTGAAGTTTAAGATCATCGTGACAATAAGATAAAAATGTTTGCGATATGATCGTGGAGGTGAATATATGAGTTACGAGTTTGGCATACAACTTTAGACAATGTGAAAGTTGTTTCACAACTCACGCCACCTGGAACACCATAGTGTGATGGTGTGTCCAAACGTCATAGTCGTGCTCTATGGGATATGGTGCGTGCTATGATGACTATTATCGTTTTATTACTATAATTTTGGGGTTGTGCATTAGAGACAACTACATTCACTTTAAATAGGGCACCATCTAAAGCCATTGAGATAACACTGTATGAACTATGGTTTGATAGAAACCTAAGCTGTCATTTCTTAATGTTTGGGGATGTGACGCTTGTGTGGAAAAAGTTTTCACCTAATGACCTCGAACCCAAAGCGGACAAATGCATCTTCATAGAATACCCTAAGAATAGTTGGGTGAATCTTCTATCTCAGATCCAAGCATAAAATGTTTGTGGCTAAAACTGGGTCCTTTCTCGAGGAAGGGTTTCTCTTGAAAGAGTTGAGTGGGAGGAGGATAGAACTTGATGAGGTTGTTGAAACCTCTGCTTCAACCAGAAAGTAGTGCAGCACAGAAAGATGTTTCTGTGAAGCCTACGTCAGTTGAAGAGGAAGTTAATGATGATGATCATGAAAGCTTCGGATCACGTTACTATCGACCTACGAGGAAATTAGAGCTTGATGAGGTTATTGAACCTTTACTTCAACTAGGGAGTAGCGCAGCGCAGGAAGTTGTTTCTTTGAAGCCTACGTTAGTTGAAGAGGAAGTTAATGATGATGATCATGAAGCTTCGGATCAAGTTACTATCAAACCTCATAGGGCAACAAGGATGTATACTGCTCATGAGCGGTACGACAAACCCTGTCTTGGAGGTCATGTTGTTGGACAACGATGAACCTACAAACTATGGAGAAGTTATGATGGGCCCGGAAACCAACAAATGGTTAAAGGCCATGAAATCCGAGAAAGGATCCATGTATGAAAACCAAGTATAGACTTTGGTGGACTTGCTCGATTGGACGGCAGGTCGTTAAGTACAAATGGATCTTTAAGATGAAGACACACGCTGATGGTAAATGTTACCATTTGTAAAGCTCGACTTGTTGCAAAGTAGTTTACGACAAGTTCAACGAGTTGACTGCGATGAGACTTTCTCACTCGTAGCGATGCTAAAGTCTGTTGGAATTATGTTAGCAGGTGCTGCATTTTTCAATTATGAAATCTGGCAGATGGATGCCAAAACATCGTTTCCTTCCTTAAGGAAAGGTTGTATGAGATGCAACCAGAAGGTTTTGTCAGTCCTAAGGATGCTAAAAGGTGTGTGATCTTTAGTGATTCTTCTATGAACTGAAGCAAGCATCTCGAGTTTGGAATATACACTTTGATGAGGTGATCAAAGTTTTTGAGTCTATACAAAGTTTACGAGAAACTTGTATTTGCAATAAAGTGAGTGGGAGCATTATTGAGTTTCTGATAAGTATATGTGGATGACATATTGCTATTCGGAAATGATGTAGAATTTCTGGAGAGCATAAACGGTTGTTTGAAAAGAATTTTTCAAAGGAAGACCTGGATAAAGCTACCTAGTTGTTGAGCATCAAGATCTATATAGATAGATCAAGATACTCGATGAGACTTTCAATGAGTACATACCTTGACAATATTTTGAAAGAGTTCAAAATGGATCAGTCGGAGAAAGAGTTTTTCGCCTGATTTGTAAGGTATAAAGTTGAGTAAGACTCAATGCCCAGTGACTGCAGAAGATAGGGAAAAGATGAGTGTCATCACCTATGCTTGAGCCATAGGCTCTATCATGTATGCAATGCTGTGCACAAGACCTGATGTCAGCCTTGCCATAAGTATGGCCAGAAGGTTTCAAAGTGATCCTGGAATGGAGCACTGGACAGCGGTCAAGATTATCCTTAGTAACTAAAAGACTACGGAGATGTTTCTCGATTATGGAGGTGATAAAGAGTTCGTTGTAAAGAGTTACGTCGATGCAAGCTTTAACACCAATCCGGATGACTCGTAGTAGCAATCTGGATACGTATAGCAGAGCATTATTTGGAATAGTACCAAGTGGAGTGTGGTAGTAGTGTTTACGGTTTGACATATAAATTTGCAAAGTACACACGGATCTGAATGTCGCAGACCCGTTGACTATAAGACCTCTCTCACATGCAAAGCATGATCGAGCGCTAGAACTCATTGGGTGTTAGATTCATAACAATGCGAATCACATGGTGATGTGAACTAGATTATTGACTCTAGTGCAAGTGGGAGACTGTTGGAAATATGCCCTAGAGGCAATAATAAATTAGTTATTATCATATTTCCTTGTTCATGATAATCGTTTATTATCCATGCTATAAGTTGTATTGATCGGAGACTTAGATGCATGTGTGGATACATAGACAAAACCATGTCCCTAGTGTGCCTCTAATCGACTAGCTCGTTGATCAAAGACGGTTAAGGTTTCCTAGCCATGGGCATGAGATGTCATTTGATAACGGGATCACATCATTAGGAGAATGATGTGATGGACAAGACCCAAACTACAAATGTAGCATATGATCGTGTCAGTTTATTGCTACTGTTTTCTGCATGTTAAGTATATGTTCCTATGACGATGAGATCATGCAACTCACGGACATCGGAGGAGTGCCTTGTGTGTATCAATTGTCGCAACGTAACTGGGTGACTATAAAGGTGCTCTACAGGTATCTCCGAGGGTGTCTATTGAGTTGGCATGGATCAAGACTGGGATTTGTTACTTCGTGTGACGGAGAGGTATCTTGGGGCCCACTCGGTAATACAACATCACAATGAGCCTTGCAAGCAATGTGAATAATTTTTAGTTGCGGGATCTTGTATTATGGAACGAGTAAAGAGACTTGCCGGTAACGAGGTTGAATTAGGTATGGAGATACCGACGATCGAATCTCGGGTAAGTAACAAATTGAAGTACAAAGGGAACATGATACGAGATTAACTGAATCCTTGACATAGAGGTTCGACCGATAAAGATCTTCGTAGAATATGTAGGAACCAATATGGGCATCCAAGTCCCGCTATTGTTTATTGACCATAGAGGTGTCTCGGTCATGTCTACATAGTTCTCGAACCCGCAGGGTCTGCACACTTAAGGTTTGGTGCCGTTTCGGTAGTATAGAGTTATGTATGGTGATCACCAAAGGTTGTTTGGAGTCTCAGATGAGATCCCGGACATCACGAGGATCTCCATAATGGTCTGGAGGTAAAGATTCATATATAAGAAGTCCTATTTTGGTCGCCGGAAAAGTTTCGGGCTCATCGGTAGTGTACCGGGAGTGCCGGTAGTGTACCGGGAGACCATCGGGAGGGGTATTTCTACCCAAGAGGCTACATGGGCTGTGGGAGAGTGAATACCAGCCCTTAGTGGGCTGGTGGAGATCCCACACAAGGCCCATGAGGCTGGGAAGAAAAGCCCAAAGAGGAAAAGGTGGAAAAAGGCAAAAAATAGGGTGAATCCTAGTCCTACTAGGATTGGAGGTGGATTCCACCTCTCCCACTTGATTTGGCCGACCCAATTGCTGGTCCTTTGAGGGCCAAGACTCCTCCTCTCTTCCTCTTATAAATACTAGAGGTTTTTGGGTTTTTTGGCACCAGATTTTAGCCACGTGCTACCCGTTCCTCTAGTGCATAGTTTCTCCTGTAGATCAGATTTCTGTAGCGCTTAGGCGAAGCCCTGCCGGAATTGCTCCACCACCATCACCGGAGCGCCATCATGCTGCCGGTGAACTCTTCTCCCTCTCCACTTCCTCTTGCTGGATCAAGAAGGGGGAGATCGTCATCAAGCTGCACGTGTGCTGAACGTGGAGGTGTCGTCCGTTCGGTGCTAGATCGGAAGGATCGTGAACAAGATCGCGAGACCGTTCGTGATGAGTTCACGGGACGGATCGTGATGAGATCGCGGGACGGATCATGATGAGATCGCGGAACGTATCGTGATGAGTTCGCGGGACGGATCGTGATGTGATCGCGGGACGCTCGGCGATTTGGATCGCGAAGATGTTGGACTACACCAACCGCGTTTCTTAACGCTTCCCGCTTAGCGATCTACAAGGTTATGTAGATCCACTCTCCCTCTCGTAGATGCTCATCACCATGGATAGATCTTGCGTGTGCGTAGGAAATTTTTTGTTTCCCATGCAACGTTCCCCTACAATTATTCATTACCAAAGTTGCATCATATCGCGGGGATGGAGGCGCACGAGCATCGTTTGGCACCGGCGTCCGTACCGGCTTACAGTGCCACAACCGTCTCTCGCGGCCGCGCCGGCTCGCAACGCACATGGCTGAGTCATCTATCCACGCCGGCTTATAATACCCGCGGCCGAGTCACCCGTTTGCGCCGGCTTACAATGCCCATGGCTGATTCTCCCGCCCGCGCTTACAACACCACCGGCAACTCGCATGTCCGTGCTGGCCTACAATGCCATGGCCGTCTCTCGTGGCCGAACTGGCTTACAACACCGTGGCCGTCTCTCGCCACCGCTCCAGCTTACAACTCCGTGGCCGTCTCTCTCCATCCGCGCCTTCTTACAACGCCACGGCATCTTCCACAACAGCACCGACTTACAATGCTACGGCTAGTTTCTACGTCTACATCAACGCGCCGGTACCACTCGTGCTAACCCGGAATTATGAGCCGCCCAATGGACGTGGTAAGCTGCCGCATTCGTGATATGGTCTTCACCAACAACGCCGCAACTCACCGACTGCCCGGCTCGCAATGTCGTGGCCATCTCTCGCGACCGTGTCGGCTTATAGTGTCGTGGCCGTCTCTCGCGATCATGTCGCAGCTGACTTCGACGTCTACATCAACACGCCAGTGGTTGCATACACCAATACGAGCCGCCCAATTGACGCGCGCAAGCCGCCGCCCACAGTTTGATCTACATCAACATATCGGTGCAGTGCTTGTCGATACGAGCCGCCCAATGGACAAGCGCGCAAGTCGCTGCCATTACAATTTGGTTCACTTCAACAACCAGCCGGGACGAACCATCGACCGAATCATTCAAACAATTCATACGGTATCATCTATAACCCACCACGGTCAACCTCAACCATCAGTGGAGACTCTCAAAGCCGCCTCTTCGGGTCAACTTAAGACTCGGGGCTACAGACATGGCGACACACATTTGGTCGTTTTCAACGAGAACCCCAGATCTTTGCAAGAGAAAACCCAATCCTGGGGGCTATTACATTATTGGCGGATGATTAAAAGTTGCCTAAGATGACGAACCGCCGTGATGCACCATTCAAACATAGGTGCCTGAATTTATTTGGAGCTTCTGCTGTTGCTTCATACAAGATGGCGGCTAACAAGATGGCGACTTATAAGAAGAATTCACAAATATTCCAGTTGACATGTCAACTGCGACTGCTGAAGGCGGCTTCTTACCTCCGGGTATCGCTTCTAACGCCTTATCTGCCGGCTTTATGCCAAATTCCGGTTAACACGATTAGCCGCGGTTGAGGGTGGCTTCTTACCTCCATGTATCGCTTCTAACACCTTATCGATCGGCGTTTACGCCATATTGCTGAAGGTGGCTTCTTACCTCCGGGTATCGCTTCTAACACCTTATCGGCCGGCTTTATGCCATCTTCGGCTAACACGATTAGCCTTGGTTGTCAAAGGGGGCTTCCCACCTCTAGGTGTATCTTATCTAACCCTAACAACTGACGTTCAGGCCACAATACCGAGGGTGGCTTCTTACCTCTGGGTATCGCTTCTAACACCTTATCGGCCAGCTTTATGCCATCTCCGGCTAACACGATTAGCCATGGTTGACAAAAGGGGGCTTCCCACCTTCGGGTGTAGCTTATCTAACCCTAACAACCGGCGTTTACGCCATATTGCTGAAGGTGGCTTCTTACCTCTGGGTATCGCTTCTAACACCTTATCGGCCAGCTTTATGCCAAATATTCTGGCTAACACGATTAGCCGAGGCCGAGGGCGGCTTCTTACCTTCGGGTATTGCTTCTAACGCCTTATCGGCTGGCTTTATGCCAAATCTCCGGCTAACACGATTAGTCGCGGGCTGAGGGCGGCTTCTTACCTTCGGGTATCGTTTCTAATGCCTTATCGGTCGGTTTTATGCCAAATCTCTGGCTAACACGATTAGCCGCGGGCTGAGGGCGGCTTCTTACCTTCGGGTATCGCTTCTAATGCCTTATTGGCCGGCTTTATGCCATCTCCGGCTAACATGATTAGCCATGGTTGTAAAAGGGGGCTTCTCACCTCCGGGTGTAGCTTATCTAACCCTAACAACCGACGTTCGTGCCAAAAATACTGATAAGTCAAACATTGCATCACACATTGCATCATATATTGCATCAACATTGCATCGTACATTGCATCAACATTGCATCATACATCGAATCATATTCACATGACATGCCAGCTTATCAAGCTGGGCCAGAGCAAGATTATGAAAGAAGGAGCAATGTTATAACATCTCCGGATTGTGCTTCTTCAAGCCGCCCACACAACAATGCAGAATATATTCTGTCTTGTTTGTTATTTGCAGATATTATCTCTTAAGATGAGCCGCCGTTAAGTTTTCTGCAAGAGCAAATGGATCTTCTAATAGCCGACATAGCTGGATCTTCATGGTTTATCATAACTAGTAACAAATGATTGGGGTCTTCAAGCCAGCTCGGAGAAATTATGATTTTTTCGAAGAGCCACCCTGGCAGATATAATGCCGTGTCATCTAATTGGCCGGTTCTCGAATTTCTTCAATCGTACTCTATAGTAATCTACAACACTCATGGATTTCTCCAAAATATATTTGTCGGGTTGCATCGCAACCATGAGCAGGGATTTCATTTTAAAGACAAAGGAATTATTCCAGGATATTCATTCCGGGTTATATTACAACCATGGTCAAAGATTCATCCAACAAGTTGTGGTGAGTCATATTATTCTCACATAGTCCCGAGTCGCCGCAGCGAGACAACCCGGCACTTGGGGGCTACATTATTCAAGTCCAGTTTATATCAAATATGCTAGTCCCATGTTGCTGCAAGCATGCACCACGGCACTTGGGGGCTAATGCAAGCCGGTTTTCAAATCATTACATTGTCAGCAAGACCACATTATCTCAAGGAGATGAGCTGGTCTTTCTATATTTTTCCCAGCTCAGCAAATTCTTACTGACTCGGTACATGGGGGCTACACCTCTCACATCAAATTTTCTAAAATTCCCAAGTCACCGCAGGCATGCGACCCGACACTTGGGGGCTATAGTATTTAGCTGTTCAAACAGATTAAGAGATTCAAATTGAAGACCCGATCCATCACATGATGATGAGCCGATCCTTGGGGGCTACACCTGCTGAAGTTTCATAAAGTATAAGACAGTTATAAGTCCCAGGTTGCTACAGGCAGGACAACCTGGCACTTGGGGGCTACACAGTCCAAAATATTATTGCAAAGCACCAAGTTATCATGGATAATCTCGGAGCTTGGGGGCTACAGGTAATATGCAGATATGAAAAACTTTGAGGAGAATTTTCAAGATATTAATTATGGAGTTTAGTTGTTAGACCTGACGTCACCAAACATTTATGACCCGGAGTTATAAAAAGATCATAACCCACTAGATTTTATATAAGCCGCCCTGCTTCACAACAATGGAAGTCCGGTTCTACATGAGATGCATTTTCATCCCAATATTTTTATCAAGACAACTGGATTCTAGATATTTGACCCGACGTCACCAACGATAATGACCTGACATCATCAATGATTATGACCCGGCGAAATGACCCGCCAAGAGTATTGGAAGCCCACTCAATGACATATGGGTGTTCTATTCTCAATATTTTTCAAAGGACATTAACAAGCAAGATGATTATCAAAGATGACTATTTCATATGCAGAAAAGACCCGGATTTCTGAGGAGCCATTTCATAAGCCGGCCAAAGGAGCAAGCCGGCTACTTAACATATTTGTTATTCTTATTTCAGGAGCTTAGCATGAACAAATTCAAACTAATCTGGAGGCTAATTTCGGGGATATACCCCGCGGTATGACCCGGCCTGGCGACTCACAGGAGACCCAGAAAAGACATGACATTTTATTAATGACCCGGCAGGCGGATCACAGGACAACCAGGCCCAAGACCTGGCTTGTAAGCCGGTGTCCAACGGCTCACGAGAGAAGCCTCAAAGAGAGAAAGACTCCCTGCCAAAGGTCACAAGACCCGGAATAGGATTCTAGAGAGACTAGTCCTAATCCTACTCCTAGTAGGACTCTATTTGTAAACCTACCCCCTCCACTTATATAAGGAGGGGTAGAGCACCCCAAGAGGGAGGAGGGACACAAGTCCACAAGTTTATACAACACAAGAGATTAGATAAAGACAAATTAGAGGCTCTCGTGATTAGAGGTAGCAAACGGCACCCCTGTAACCAAGAGATCTTCTTCATCATCAATACCAGAAAAGCAAGGCGTTGGCTTTTACCTCCATCGGAGGGGACGAACCTGGGTAAACTCCGTGTCTCTCGATTTCGATCAACCCCTTCAAGATGCCACGTAGTTGCGTCTTCGTCCCGAACCTAAGTCCGTTCACCCGGACATCTGCCGTGACAAATCCATGACAGTATGTTACTTGCCCGAGATTCGATTGTCGGTATCTCCATACCTAGTTCAATCTCGTTGGTGGCAAGTCTCTTTACTCGTTTCGTAATACAAGACACCATGGATAACACTTAGTCACATTGCTTGCAAGGCTTATTGTGATGTTGTATTACCGAGTGGGCCCTAAGATACCTCTCCATCACACGGAGTAACAAATCCCAGTGTTGATCCATGCCAACCCAGCAGACACCCTCGGAGATACCTATGGAGTACCTTTATAGTCACCCAGTTACGTTGCGACGTTTGATACACAGAAGGCACTCCTCCGGTGTCCGTGAGTTGCATGATCTCATGGTCATAGGAACATATACATGACACGTAGAAAACAGTAGCAATAAACTGACACCATCATATGCTATATTTATAGTTTGGGTCTTGTCCATCCCATCATTCTCCTAATGATGTGGTACCGTTATCAAATGACATCTTATGTCAATGGCTAGGAAACCTTGACCATCTTCGATTAACGAGCTAGTCTACTAGAGGCATACTAGGGACATAGTGGTGTCTATGTATCCACACATGCAACGTGTTTCCAATCAATACAATTATACCATGGCTAATAAACGATTATCATGAACAAGGAAATATAATAATAAATATTTTATTATTTCCTCTAGGGCATATTTCCAACAAGGGTATGGTTCAGTAAGTTGTTAACCCCTTTCTAAGCACACACCGTACAGAGAGGCCATGGTGGAAGATACCGGCTGCATCTAGTAGGCATGCCACCGGGTCCAGGGGCATGGGTGTTTCTGGTTGGAGCCTAGGGGGTAGCTCCCCTAGTTTGCGCACGTTACAAATTTTTTGATCCCATGGTAATCGAGGTCGATATAGCCTCCCCACTTAGAGTTTTGCTTAACGAGTGTTGTGGGTGATTCTAGGCACCGTAAGTTAAGATGGTGTGTGCAGGTGAGGTGTGTTTTCAATTCAAAGACCGTAAGTGGAATTAGTCCCGGTGGACTAAAGGAATCCGTTACTCGTGGGTAAAGAGTACACCTTATGCAGAGTCAATATCTATTCGAATAGCCATGTCCGTAGTTAAGGACTACAGTCTGGGGTGGGTCAAGTGTCGGTCTTCGGAGGAAAACTTCTAAACCGGAATATTGATCACGACGAGTGACAAAGATGATTATGATTATTATTATTGTGGACTAACCATTTATATTAGTTCAATTATTGAGTATCCTTGGGAAGGTTCTACCTCCTGGATATTCATTGTGATTATTCTTAGTCCTTTATGCGACATCTCATACACGCCCAACTGTGGCATGCATACTGATTGCTTTATCATATAAGCCCTTTCCGTGGCGCCGCTCAGACACCCGACTGTGGCATGTTGGCTATTTATTTTCTTTATAAGACCTTTCTGTGGCGTCGCTCAGACGCCCAACTATGGCATGTTTGTTATTTATTTCCTTTATAAGCCCTTTAGGTGGCGTCGCTCAGATGCCCGATTGTGGCATGTTGATTATTTATTTTTCCTTAGAGGCCCTTTATGTGGCATCGCTCAGACACTCGACTGAGGCATGCTTTATATTATTATCCTTTCGAGGCATTGCGTCAAACACCCGATCGGTCTATTTTATTTCTATTCTCTAATTACTTAGTCATGTTTAATATGAATGACCTACTTGCGTGCATCATGAAGTTTTGTTTTGTGACTGGTTAAGTGACCATGGATTAAATTTAGTGCATGAATACCACTACTATGTTATACCTGTTTTCATAATTTTTGCGAGTACATTCAAAGTACTCACTGGCTTGTCCCTGGCTATTGTCTTGGCCAGATTATGCATGTGGAGAGGAGCATTATGGGAAATGGAGTCCCATAGACGCTGATGACCCCAAACCGCTTCCGCCACCAACCACTAGAAACCTTTTGTTGTACTCATAGACCATGATGTTCTTGTACTTCAGCTTTTGTAATTTTTCTTGGAATTTCTGTATCAAGATTGTGTCTCATCAGCTAACAGTAATCCTGGGGCTAATGAGCACAAGGGCCATTTAGTGGGAAATTAATATCCTAGAAAACCGGTCCTGACAAATGACCAACATCTATGTTTGTCAACCCACAACAGGTTTCAATCGACATACTTCTTATATGTGAACTCATCACTCCCCATAAGATCATCTTATATACTCTTTGCTTTTATTCTATACTTTTTCTACTTCATCTTTCTCAAGATCAAGATCATACCAAACAAGCAAAGCCCTCAACTCAAAAGTACTTTTTATTATATAAGTCTTGGACTTGCTTATATAGGAGGAATCATAAAGCAAAAAACTCAAAACTAGATCACATGAAAACTTTATTCTACTAGATCAAGATATAACCAAAAGGATTGAACTAAGAAAAGATGATAAAAAAAAGATGTGATGGTGATACGATACCGGGGAACCTCCCCCAAGCTTCACGCAAGCCAAGGGGAGTGCCCATACCCATGTGTTTAGTTGTCTTGCTTTGGAGGTGGTGATGCCATATACTTGGCGATGATGCCCTTCAGAATGTGATTCTCCTCCTCAAGCTTGTTATTTTGCTGTCTGAGATCCATTATTTCCTTGTGAAGTTTTCCCGCGATGGTCAGAGTGCCATTAACCCATGGATGCTTCATTGCTGAGGGAAGAAGAAACACTCCTTTTTATATTTTGAAAAGTAAGAAATTTAGCATGGTAAGGGATAACCAAATTTGGAACTGCTGATCTCAGAAGTTCTTCTAGCATGGCTCCAGGTTGTGGATGAGAAGTAACTTCTTGGTCTTCCTCCATGGCATCTATCATTTTCAAGTCGGCCTCCATCTCTTCTTCCGTAGCCTCCCCGAAGCAGTTCTCCCCGACCGACTCTTGCGAAGACATCTTGCTCTAAATCTGCTGCAGAAACAGCCTAATGAGAAAAGAGGAGGTATTATCGTGATACAAGAGTCAAAACCTTCGGGAGATTATATAATGAATTTTTACCGACCTGAAGGAGTATACCACAAGAAAACGGAGTCCGGATGGTACACGAGGTGACCACAAGCCACAGGGGCGCGCCCAGGGGGGTAGGGCGCGCCCCCAGGCTTGTCGCCACCTCGTGCACTATTTAGACTATCAATTTTCCTAATTTTTTAAATATTCCAAACAGATAAAAATTGCCACTGAAAAAGTTTTGGAGTCTATTTAATTACCGTACCACATACCTATTCCTTTTCACAGTCTGAAACGTTCTGGTAAGTCTCCCTAATGTACTCCTCCGGAGTTATGGTATTGATGATATTGGTTTCAACATTTATGGTAGTACCTGAGATACAATGTTTGATTCTTTGACCGTTCACCACCTTCGGGTTTGTGCCTTCAGCGTTGTTAATCTTGATGGCACCGGAATGGTATACCTCCTCGATAACGTAAGGACCTTCCCATTTAGAGAGAAGTTTTCCTGCAAAAAATCTTAAACGAGAATTTTATAGCAAGACATGATCACCTACATTAAATTCGTGCTTTTGTATCCTTCTATCATGCCATCTCTTAACCTTTTCTTTAAACAACTTGGCATTCTCATAGGCTTAGGTTCTCCGTTCATCAAGTGAGATAATGTCAAATAACCTCTTCTCACCAGCAAGTTTGAAATCATAATTGAGCTCTTTGATTGCCCAATAAGCCTTGTGTTCTAGCTCTAGAGGTAAGTGACATGCTTTACCATAAACCATCTTATACGGAGACATACCCATATGGTTTTTGTAAGCAGTTCTATAAGCTCAGAATGCATCATCAAGTTTATAAGACCAATTCTTCCTAGATCTATTAATAGTCTTCTCCAAAATCAATTTAATTTCTCTATTGCTCAATTCTACTTGACCACTAGACTGTGGATGATAAGGATATGCAATTCTATGATTAACATCGTATTTAGCGAGCAATTTACGGAAACCACCATGAATAAAGTGTGAACCACCATCAATCATCAAATATCTAGGGACTCCAAATCTAGGGAAAATAACTTCTTTAAGCATTTTAATAGAAGTGTTATGATCAGCGCTACTAGTTTGAATAGCTTCTACCCACTTAGTAACATAATCAACAACAACTATGATATGAGTATACCCGTTAGATTGTGGAAAAGTCCCCATATAATCAAAACCCCAAACATCAAATGGTTCAATAACAAGAGAGTAATTCATAGGTATTTCCTGATGTCTACTAATATTACCAATTCTTTGACATTCATCACAATACAAGACAAACTTGTGAGCATCCTTGAAGAGAGTAGGCTAATGAAAGCCACATTGTAGTACCTTATGTGCAGTTCTATCTCTAGCGTGGTGTCCTCCGTAGGCTTCGGAGTAACACTTGCGTAAGATCTATTCCTGTTCATGCTCAGGTACACAACGTCTAATAATACCATCTACTCCTTCTTTATAAAGGTGTGTATCATCGCAAAAGTTATGCCTTAAATTATAGAAGAACTTTTTCTTTTGTTGGTATGTGAAAATGGGAGGTATAAGTTTAGCAACAATGTAGTTGGCATAATTAGCATACCATGGAGCATTGTGTGAAGCACTTACTACAGCTAATTTTTCATCAAGAAAGCTATCATCAATAGGTAGTGGGTCATCAAGAACATTTTCTAACCTAGACAAGTTATCTGCCACAGGGTTATCAGCACCCTTTCGATCAATGATATGTAAATCAAATTCTTGTAGCAGAAGGACCCACCTAATAACTCTAGGTTTAGCATCTTTCTTCTCCATAAGGTACTTAATATCAGCATGATCGGTGTGAAGAGTTACTTTGGAATCAACAATATAAGGTCTAAACTTATCACAAGCAAACACGACTGCTAAAAATTTCTTTTCAGTAGTAGCATAGTTTCTTTGAGAACTGTCTAGAGTTTTACTAGCATAATGGATAACATTTAATTTCTTATCGACTCTTTGTCGTAGAACAGCACCAACAACATAATCACTAGCATCACACATAATTTCAAAGGGTAGGTTCCAGTCGGGTGGTTGAACAACAGGTGCGGTAATCAAGGCATTCTTAAGAATTTCAAATGCTTCAACACAATCATCATAAAAAACAAATGGAATATCTTTTTGCAAAAGATTTGTGAGAGCTCTAGATAGCTTAGAGAAATCTTTGATAAACCTCCTATAGAAACCAGCATGACCAAGGAAGCTTCGTATACCTTCGATATCCGTAGGGCACGCCTATTTCGGAGATCTTGTGCCCCAAGAGAATACCTTCATTAACCATAAAGTGTCACTTTTACCAATTCAAGACAAGATTAGATTCTTCACATATCTGCAAAACTCAGCCAAGGTTGCTCAAACAATCATCAAATGAAGTTCCGTAAATGGAAAAATCATCCATGAAAACCTCAAGAATCTTTTCACAAAAGTCAGAGAATATAGCCATCATACATCTTTGAAAGGTAGCAGGTGCATTCCATAAACCAAAAGGCATACGTCTATAAGCAAAGGTACCGAAAGGGCAAGTAAAAGTGGTTTTTTCTTGATCCTCTCTTGATACAGGTATTTAAGAGAAACCAGAGTAACCATCTAGAAAGAAAAAATGTGTATGTTTGGATAGTCTTTCTAGCATTTGATCAATAAAAGGTAAAGGGTAATGATCTTTATTTGTAGCTTTATTTAGTTTCCTAAAATCAATTACCATTCCATAACCTGTAACAATTCTTTGCGGGATCAATTCATTTTTATCATTAGGAACAACGGTAATACCTTCCTTCTTAGGGACACAATGGACGGGACTAACCCATCTACTATCAGCAGCAGGATAAATTATACCTGCCTCCAGAAGCTTTAGTATTTCTTTTCTTACCACTTCTTTCATCTTAGAGTTCAATCGTTGTTGGTGATCAATAAATGGTTTGGCATCACGCTCCATATTAATTTTATGCTGACATAGAGTGGAACTAATGCCCTTAAGATCATCAAGAGTATAATCAATAGCAGCACGGTGCTTTCTCAGAGTTTTCAATAATCTCTTTTCTTCATGCTCTGAAAGGTTAGCACTAATAATAATAGGATATATCTCCTTTTCATCAAGATAAGCATATTTCAACGTATCGGGTAATTGTTTGAGGTCAAACACAGGATCACCCTAGGGTGGATGGGGATCCCCAAGTATTTCAACAGGTAAGTTGTGTTTCAAAATAGGAAGTTGAGAAAATAAAATTTTATCTATTTCATTCCTCTCATTCATATGCATTTTTCATGGTCTAGCAAATATTGTTCTAAAGGATCAGTAGGAGGCACAACAATAGAAGCCAGACCAATAATTTCATCTTTACTAGGCAATTCTTTGTCATGGGGTTGTCTACGAAATTTAGAGAAATTGAACTCATGAGACACATCCCCAAAACTCACAGTAACCGTTTCTTCCTCACAATCAATCCTAGCATTAACAGTATTCAAGAAGGGTCTGGCAAATATAATGGGACAAAAATCATCTTGTGGGGAACCAAGAACAAGAAAATCAGTAGGATATTTTATTTTCCCACACAAGACTTCAACATCTCTAACAATCCCCATTGGTGCAATAGTGTCTCTATTAGCAAGCTTAATAGTAACATCAATTTCCTCTAGTTCAACTGGTGCAATACCATGCATGATTTCTTTGTATAAGGAAAAGGGAATTGCACTTATGCTAGCACTCATACAACACAAGCCATGATAACAATGATCTCCTATTTTAACAGAAGCAACAGGCACGCCAACAACTGGTCTATGTTTACTCTTAGTATCAGGTCTAGCAATTCTAGCCGCTTCATCACAGAAATGAATAACATGTCCATCAATATTATCAACCAAGATATATTTAACCATAGAAACACTAGGTTCCACTTTAATTTGTTCAAGGGGTGTAGGTGTTCTAATACAACTCTTACTAACCATAGTTGAAGCTTTAGCATGTTCCTTTATCCTAACAGGGAAGGGTGGTTTCTCAATGTAAGCAGTAGGAATAACATGATCAACATTATAAGTAATAGTTTCCTCTTCAACTTTAATAGGTTCAAGTACTTTCACTTCAATGGGAGGATGATATTTAAACCACTTCTCCTTAGGGAGATCAACATGAGTAGCAAAATATTCATAGAACGAAGCTGCTATCTCAGAGTCAAGTCCATATTTAGTGCTAAATTCACGAAAAGCATCGGTGTCTATAACGGATTTAACACAATCAAACTTACGGTTTATACCTGACTCCTTACCTTCTTCGAGTTCCCAATCTTCAGACATGCATTTAATTCTTTCTAATAAGTCCCATTTGAATTCAATATCTTTCTTCATAAAAGAACGAGAGCAAGAAGTATCGAGCATGGATCGATCATTATGAGAAAGCCGAGCATACAAATTCTGAATAATAATTTCTCTTGAGAGCTCATGGTTAGGGCATGCATATAGCATTGACTTAAGCCTCCCCCAACCTTGAGCGATTCTTTCTCCTTCACGAGGCCAAAAATTGTAAATATAATTCTGACCACGATGAATCAGATGCATAGGATAAAACTTCTAATGAAATTCCAATTTCAATTGGTTGTAGTTCCATGATCCAATATCATCACATAGCCTATACCATGCCAATGCCTTCTCCTTCGAAGATAAAGGAAAGACCTTCTTCTTGACAACATTCTCGGGCAAACCTACAAGCTTAAATAATCCACAAACCTCATCAACATATATTAGATGCAAATCAGGATGTAGTGTTCCATCTCCTATGTAAGGATTAGTTAGCAGTTTGTCTATCATACCCGAAGGAAATTCATAATAATTATTTTCAGTAGGTCCAGCAGGTTGAGGAGCGACTCTTTGTGCTTCCGGTCGAGGTGAAGATACCCCGAACAAGCCCCTCAAAGGATTATTTTCCATAGTAACAAGTGATAGTAAATTTCAGCAGACTATATGTTGGGGATATGACCCCGTGGTAAGACCCGCCCAGGAGGGGCCGGGTCTTACCTGGCGGCTCGTCTGTACTTAGGCCCGAAGATGAAGATTAGCTTGCACGGCAGTTGATCATGTGGGCTAAAGGTAAAGGCCAGAGACTGGAATACCCAAGACCCGGGCAAGAGAGCCGCCCGTAAATGACACGCCAAGGAAGGCAAAGATAATTAAGAGATAGAGTCGGATATGTTGTAAGATTCGGTGTGAGGTTTGTAACCCGGGGTCTTGACCTCTTATATAAAGGTGAGATCCGGGGACAGCGAAGGACAAGCTATTGAAAACTAGGTCAAGCAATTACGCTCCGTTTGTAATTGATACACCCGTCCATACACTAAAGCAGGATGTAGGCTTTTACCTCATCTTGAGGGGTCAAACCTGGGTAAATCCATGTCTTTCGTCCTGATCAACCCCTTTGAGTCCACTACCTTAGTGATGGCCTCGAACCTAACTCTTCGTACATCTGCCGTGACAAATCCGGGACAGTTGGCGCCCATCGTGGGGCTAGCACATGTTGGTGTTGAGTTCTCAAAGGTCTCTCTCCCAGGGATTGAAGGATACGCCATTGGCTTGATGACAAAGAGTCGCCATAGCAAGCTCTACATCGTCGATGCAGGATGGGGACCGGAGGCCGACTCAATCGAGTATGGGTACCGAATTCCTATTGGCAAGATGCACGTATTCATCGGAAAATTTGACGGATCTACACCTGGGCCGGATGTCTGAACCGACCTCGTTGAGCCAGCCCGACGCGTAACACCCGCCCGTGTTCAAGCCACGCGGAGGAGTGTGTTCATCGGCTTTACACAAGACGTGGGGGATTTTTGTTCAGGAGAGATCTTGGCTTTCTCAGATGAAGGCTCTTTCAGTGAGGATGGTGAATCGATCTATCGACTTCATGATGGCAGATTAGGGGGTTAGTCTGATGGTGACGGTATTCTGGATACCTATAACCCGCCGAATTGAGCAGCCGTGTTTATGGCATGCCCTACGCCGGCTTCCAATGGCGCGGATTCTGAAGCGGCGGCTGGCGCGGCCCCGCCAGACATAGAGCCTCCTAAGACGCTCTGATGGCAACAGAAGTAACAATCAAGAACTTGGCGAAGCGCAACGTCGAGATCAACCGGATTAAGTAGCAGATGGCTCAGGCCCACGGAGATGTCAAGGCAATGCAAGATCAGATGAACGCTGAGTCGGAACATTTGAGAGCGGAGGCTCTCCGCTTTGATCTCGATCAACGAGCGTCAGAAGCAGTTCAACGTAGAAGGGCCTATGCCGGGTCACCTATTCAGCCCCGAAACCTCTTCAACACTCCTGGAGCTAGCGTGAGTACGCTGCTGGTGACTAGGGGGCTGAGGCGCCTCGACAGTTAGACCCGTCACAAAGGAACAGGCCACCGGCACGGCATGTTGTGACGCCACCTGGCCATTATTCTAATCCTGTGGAGAATATGATTGCGACGGCGGCTCGGCTTGACGCCCTCCCTTTGGCTGAAGGAACGCTGTTTGCTCAGGAAGCGAGGAATGCAATTGAACTATTGCAGACTGCAGTGGCTTAGCAAGAAAAGTACAATTACAGCCGGGGCCAGGTACACTCCACACCAGTTTGCAACCATAGTTATAGTCAGCATATTGAGTCGCCAGTGGTCTCTCGCAGTAGGCAGAGACGAAGCCCGCTATGTAATGACCCGCCCGAGATGGATGTTCAGGGGCATGCGAATAGGGGTGAAAAAGGCGTAATGTCGGCGATAGCTCGTCAGGAGGATTATGCGCTGACGCCAGTAACACCCGTCGGCATGTCCTCCAAAAGCTTCAGCGTACCGTGTCTTGCGGCAGACCTGAGGGGTGCACGCTTGCCCAAGGATTGTAAGGGGCCGCGAAAGTTGCCCAATTACATGGCGAATCTACCCCAGTGGCTTGGGTTGAGAGTTATGAACTTTCCCAAAGATGTTGGAAGGGCCGGCACAGACTTGTTAAAGGGGTTGCCACCCAATACCATCACATCTTGGGCTGAATTGAGAGCACGCTTCATCAAAAACTTCAAAGGAACCTGCAAGCAGGCGATGACGATTGTGGATCTAGACCTTTGTGTGCAGCGAGATGTAGAGTCGGCCAATGGTTGGGTATGGTGGGTCTCGACAGTGATCCACTCGTCTGAGAATATTTCAGCATCTCAAGCGGTTTTAATTTTAGAAAGGAATTGTCACTTTTTGCCCCTGAAGCAGAAGCTCGGACAGTTAAAACGCTCTTGTCAAGACATGTGTGAGCTCATGACGGCTCTCACCAAGTATGTGGATTCAGATGCCACCAAAGACCCGGACTCTGATGATGAGAACCTGGCTCAGAATAAGAAGGGCAACAACGATAAGGGTCAGCATGGAGATGCTGGGAACAATGGCCAAGGGAAACGAAAGATTCCCGATGGCGGGTCAGAATTCGTGGCAAACACCAACGTTGGGGACAATTGACAACGAGGCAACGGGAATTTTAGGCTGCCATTCAACAGGAACAGGGCGCCTATGCCCTTTAATTTGTAGGAAGCGCTGAACAAGCCCTGCCCGGCGCACAGCCGGCCAGACAAGGAAGCCGCCCACACCTGGAAGGAGTGCAGTGTCATGCGCCAGTTTCGGGAGCAAAGTATTCGTCAAGGTCATAACAGCAATGGCCCGTCGGGCGGCTCAGGACTAGGCGGCTCGGGGGCTGGTTCCGGCATCGGCGGGTCAAATTCAGGTTATCAGAATCAAAACAATCAGAACCGAGGAGACCAAGGGGATCGTCATCAGCAGGAGGGAAATGGTGGTCAGCAGCAGAATAACCGCTCAGAGTAATAAAGTAACCCAAAACAGCTTAGTGGGGGGCAATATCATGTCTTCACTACAAGCCTAGACAAGCAAGAACAGAAACTCCGTAAGAGGGCTATCAATACAGCCGCACCGGCTCTCCCGCAATATTTGAATTGGTCAGAGTATCCAATTACGTCGAGCCGGGAGGATCACCCGCCACGGGTCGACAATCAGGGTCATTTAGCCCTAGTAGTGGCGCCTCAGGTCGGGCGATACAAGTTCACGAAGGTACTCATGGACGGAGGTAGTAGTATCAACATCTTATACTATGACACGTTCAAGCGGATGGTGTTGACAGACAAAGATCTTAAGCCGTCGTCAACTATTTTTCATGGAGTGGTGCCAAGAAAGTCAGCTTATCCAGGGGAAAGATCTCCTTGGATGTAGCATTTGGGGATGAGTACAACTACAGGGTGGAGACCTTGTGGTTCGATGTGGTAAAAATTAGGAGCCCGTATCATGATTTCTTTGGTAGGCCAACTTTTGCAAAATTCACAGCGAGACCCTATTATGTTTATCTGCAACTCAAGATGCCGGCTCTGAACGGAACAATCACGGTTCATGGTGATCGGAGAATTGTCGCCGAATGCGAAGAAGAAGACGCAGCCTATGCAGAAGCGGGCTGTGCTGAGGCGGAGCTGAAGTTTTATAAAGATAATGTTGACCTGGCGGATATAACTCCATTAAAGAAGCCCGGTACGGAAACTAAGCCGCCCCTAAAGTTTGCGATAGATGACACTAAGTTGGTGGATTTTACCCAGGGCGACTCATCCAAGCAGTTCACTATCGGGGCCAACATGGATCCCTCATTGGAAAGCACGCTCATCAAATTCATCCGTCAGAATCGGGATATCTTTGCATGGAAGCCGCCTGACATGTCGGGTGTCCCGAGGGAATTTGCTGAGCATTGTCTTAATGTGGATCCTAAGTTTAAGCCAGTCAAACAGTTTCTTTGCCGTTTCAACGAGGAATGGCGTAAAGAGATCGGACAAGAAATAGCCCGGCTCTTGGCAGTAGGGTTCATTGTGGAAGTATTTCATCTGGAGTGGTTAGCCAATCCCGTGCTCGTGCTTAATAAGAACGACACGTGGTGCATGTGTATAGACTACACTGATCTTAACAAAGCTTGTCTAGTCGATCCGTTGGCTCTACCTCGTATTGATCAGATTATCGATGCGACGGCAGGTTGCGAGAGTTTATGTTTCTTGGATGCCTATTCCGGCTATCATCGGATCAAGATGGCGGTTGAGGATCAAGAGAAGACCTTGTTTATAACACCTTTTGGGGCCCTCTGCTATGTGTCTATGCCGTTCGGGCTCAAAAGTGCACATGCGACTTATCAGCGTTGCGTGCAGAATTGCCTTCATGGTCAGATTGGATGTAATGTTCATGCTTATGTGTATGATATCGTGGTCAAGTAAGGGAGGAAGGAGATGCTATTAGACGACCAGAGGGAAACATTTGACAACTTACGGGTCTACAAGATGATGCTTAACCCGGCCAAGTGTGTTTTGGTGTCCCTGCAGGTAAACTTTTGGGTTTTTTGGTTTCAGAACGAAGCATTGAAGCTAACCCAGACAAGATAAAGGCCATCACATCTCTGGCTAAGCCAGCGAGCATCAATGATGTGTAGCGCCTGGCTGGTCGTATCGCTGCTTTAAGCCGCTTCATTGGTCGGGTGGGGGAGAAGGCCATCCCTCTGTACCAGATGATGAAGAAGACAGATCGTTTCATATGGAGCAAGGCGGTGGACAAAGCTCTCGAAGCGCTTAAGAAACAGTTAGTTGAGCCGCCGATTCTAGCAGCTCCGGCTAAGAAGGAGCCCTTTCTCTTGTACGTGGTGGCTAAAAATAAGGCAGTTAGTGCTGCAATTGTGGTGGAACGCAAGGAGGCAGGAAAAGAGTATCTAGTCCAGAGGCCGGTTTAGTATGTCAGTGAGGTACTCATAGAGTCAAAGCAACGGTACCCACACTATCAGAAGCTGATATATGAGGTGTTCATGGCAAATCGTAAGCTAAAATATTATTTCCTTGGGCACTAGATCACCGTGGTTAGTTCTGCTCCGTTGGGAGACATAATTCAGAATCGAGAGGCCACCGGCAGAATTGCTAAGTGGGCACTGGAGCTTGGGCCTCTAAATTTGAAATATGTGCCTCACACAGCCGTGAAGTCTCAAGCTTTGGTGGACTTTATCAATGATTGGATAGAGTGTCAAGCACCAGAAGAAAGGCCGGACAACACGTATTGGACAATTCACCTTGACGGATCCAGATAGTTGGAGGGATCTAGGGCTAGAATTGTTTTAACCTCCCCCAAAGGTGATAAGTTTTACTATGTGCTAAGGCTGATGTTTCCTTGCATGAACAACACAGCTAAGTACGAAGCTTTGCTTCATGGACTTCGTGTGGCCAAGGAGATGAACTTGAGCCGGGTTCGGTGCCTCGGCGACTCAGATTTGGTGGCGCAACAGGTGTCAGGCACGTGGGACTCCAAGGACCCATGGATGGCGGCTTATCGATGAGAGGTGGACATTGTCGCCGGATTTTTCAAAGCGTATCAGGTGGGTCATATCGACCGTCGTAAGAACGAGGCGGTGGATGCATTGTCAAGACCTGGCTCTCAGCGTAAGCCGGTGCCGCCCAATATCTTTTTGGATGTGTTGTATCATCCGTCTATCAAGTTACCTTCAGAGGAGGATCTGGCGATACCTGACCCAGAGGAGCAGTTGGTGGCGGCTTTACGCGCCGTTCGGGACTAGACGTTGTCGTATCTAGTGTATTTGATGCGCGGCGAGTTACCGGACAACGAGATTCTCTCACGGCGGATCGTAAGGCATTCTAAGTCCATGACCATCATTAGGGGGGAGTTACACAAGTGCAGCATCACCGGCGTCTTCTAGCGTTGTGTCTCTCCAGAGGAACGCAAGGAGATCTTATATGAAATACATGTTGGCGACTGCGGACACCACGCCGGTTTAAAGTCCTTGGTGGCGAAAGCCTTTCGACACCGTTTTTTCTGGTTAACAGCTCACAAGGACGCAGAAGATATTGTCAACAAGTGCAACGGGTGTTAGAAGTTCGGACGGTGTGTTCATGTGCCGGCGCAGGAGTTACGGATGATACCAATCACGTGTCCGTTTGCGATGTGGGGTCTGGACATGGTTGGACCTTTCAAACAATCTAAGGATAAAAAGACTCACCTACTAGTAGCAGTGGAAAATATCACCAAGTGGGTGCAGGATAAGCCGGTGGGCAAGTGTGACGCGGCCACGTCGGTTCAGTTTGTTAAGAAGTTGATCTTCTAGTTTGGATACCCCCATAGTATCATCACTGACAACGGTACGAACCTGTCCAAGGGGGCTATGGAGACATTCTGCAAAAACGAGCACATCCGGCTTGATGTTTCGGCCATGGCTCACCCGCAATCCAACGGGTAGGCAGAGCGGGCGAATCAAGAAGTATTGAGAGGTATCAAGCCCCGGATCATGGTTCCTTTATAGAGAACGCCAGGATGTTGGGTTGAAGAACTACCGTCTGTCCTCTGGAGCATCAACACTATGCCTAACAGGTCGACAAGTTTCACACCTTTCTTTATGGTCTACGGGGCGGAGGCTGGGTTACCAAGCGACATGCGACATGATTCGCCGCTAGTGGAGGCTTATGTGGAAGCTGATAATGAGACAGCACGGCAGGATGCATTGGATGCTCTTAATGAAGTACGTGATCTGGCGGCGGCTCGATCGGCGATTTACCAGCAAGACCTACGGCATTACCCTAACCGCAGGGTCAAGACCCGGATGTTCCAAGAAGGCGACTTGGTATTGCGTTTGGTTCAAGATCAGACAGATGCGCACAAGTTATCACACCCATGGGAAGGACCTTTTGTGGTTAGAAGAAACATAAACAATGGGTCTTATTACGTCATCGACGTACGGGACAAGTCACGTACCTCTGGGCAAGAAACTGACTGGCCATGAAACATCGGTCACCTACGGCCTTACTATACTTGAGTCATCCAAACCCTTACCTTTGTACATACATATTTCTTTGTATTTAGACAAACAATATAATAAAGTTGGCATCCCTACAAGACGGGGCCTCTGCCGTATTTTCTTGCATTACAGATTTGTGCAAGGACGAATACTTTCTGCTTGGTCGCTTGGGGGCTTACGACCCACCGGGTTTGGCGGGCTCACCCCTTGGGATGATTCTCAATACGGAAGCTTCTCCATGGAGGCTTACAAATCGACGGCGCAAGATAGACACAATATGAGGTCACTCAAGAGGACGAGGTGCCACACTGCGAGCCATTCAAACATGGGTGCACCACCTCGCTGATACAAGATTTTCGCACTCAAGAGGGCGAGCCGCCATGATGCGAGCCGTTCAAATATGGGTGCCGGGTGACTCAAGAGGGAGAGCCACCATGATGCGAGCCATTCAAACATGAGTGCACTACCTTCCGGGAGAAAGATCTTAAGTCGTTCAAGAGGGCGAGCCGCCATGATGTGAGTCGTTCAAACATGGGTGCCATGGATGCCAAAGAGGATGAGCCGCCATGATGCGAGCCGTTCAAACATAGGTGGCATGAGGAAAGGCGGGTCATGAACCCAGAGCAATTTTAAGGGTGGGTGAAGTCCGACCCCACTCTTGGTTGGCTTTTCAGCCGTGGTAAGACTGAGTTATACCTGCCTATGTGTAGCTGCCGCTCGTGCAGGGGTGCAGCGAGCTTTCAACTCACCCGCTGTGAGGGCCTCATACAGCGGTGAGGGAAACTCTCTCATCTACTACAACACTCTCCACCAAGTGACCCGTTGTACTATCAAGATTGACACCCTTGAGGTTCAAACGACGGATTTATGTGACGTGAGAAGTAGCTTATGGGCCCGGGGCACTCACTCCGTTGTAAAATTGTGGTCTGTTGCGCCCTTAACAGTTAATCTCGCCTAGAGACCGTGAACCGTGCAAGATTGGTGGTCTTTCTCATTAGAGACCCTATACTGTTAGGCGGCTCGATTTGAAGACGGTCCACATCCCATTTGCAATTAAGTAACGCTTTGAATTGGGCATCATTGAAAAGCGGATATGGATAAACTTCAGGAGAAAAGAGCGGCTTAAAACGTGCAGGGATCAGGCATTTTGCTTAAAAAGTCAGGCAACACAACAGTTGATTATTCTCATCGTAAGCCGCATGGTAAGGTGTGAGATCTGTCTCATCGACCGAGATGGAGGCGAGCCGCCGGGAAGCCTTGATGCATCTGGCATAGTAAATTTCAGTGAAATCCGAGCTGTCATCCTCCTTAGAAGGGAAGCCGTTCATCATCTCTTTGGCCTTCAGCTCCGGGGCAAAGGCAAGGGAGCGACTCAATGCTGCTATAGCCCCCCTCCGAGCAACTGATCGCCTCATCTCGTCGACTTGCTGAGGCAGAGTTGATAAAGCTTCCAAGACACCCTTCATAAATTTGGGGACGTACTTGGCTGTCATGATGGCTTTGATAGTACAGAGGGCCCCGCTATAGAGCTACTCCGTGAGAGTATAGATCGCCTTCAGCATGAGTATGCTGTCAGAAGACAATTGGCAGCTCCGCTCTCCTGCAAGAAAATAGATCAAGATGGTAAGTCGTCTAGCTAATGCTTTTATAAAGACAGAAACTCTATAAAAAAGGGAAGTGCTAACCAAACATTGCGCCGGTCATTTTGGATATATGGCCTTTAAGGGTGTTCAGTTCGGCAGATGCAAGCTTGGCCCGCTCTTCAGCGTCGGCAGCCTGTTTTGATAGACAAGCTTGCTCAGACTCGGCGGTATTCATGTAAATAGTGAATTCAGCCTCAAGTTTCTCCAATTGCTCAACAGCCGCCCAAAGCTTTTTGTCTGCGGCGGCTCGAGCGCTCTATTGGATGGCAAGGTTTTCTTTCAAGCCGGCGCACTCAGACTCAGCCGTAGCTAGCACCTCTTGTATTGCACAAGTGGAAAGATAAAAGAATTAAGTTGCCAGAGGGACATAACAATTAGATGCAAGTCCAAAGAAGATTATAGGTAATATACTTGGCACTTGGGGGCTAATGTATACATTTTCATTCTATGTTTAAAAGTGGGAGATCCGACTCATAATTCTCAATATGGGACGAACTTGGGGGCTACACCCGGCGAGCTTTATCCAAGGAAGAAGATCCGGCTCTTAATTCTCATAATGGGCCGGACTTAGGGGCTACAGGTGGATCTACAGCAGCGTACAAACCAGCTGGCATGCAATCTAGTCTGATAAAATTTCTATGTGATATGATGAAGAAATGAGAGACCCGAGCAACTATTTGCAATACTAGCCCGACTCTTGGGGGCTACATATGGGTATGAAAAGAGAGAAAGAAGGATACATCAAACTTTGTCTTCATCAGACCAACAAGCTTGGTCTCCATGTTGCGGCTAGCAGATAGGCGGTTTAAATAACTAGCGTGCAAGTCATCCGCACTCATCGTCTCTAAGATGGGAAATTCGAAGGTAAATTTTTACGACGAGTTCTCCACCTTGCCTGTGTGCTTGGTCAGGGTGTGACGGGCCGGATACTGGTAACCTGCCCCGGTGATGACAACATCGGGGGGTGATGCCGTTGGACTTGGCTGCCTAGGATCGGCGGCTGGGCTGGTATGACCCGCCGCACCAAGACTCGCAAAATTAGAAGGTGGAGGAGATTGCTCGGGCGCCTCGTGGTCAATCTCAGGAGACCTAGCAGGAGAGGTCGTTGGTTCAGCAGGGGCCGACTGCTAGACGGGGGGACAGCTTTAGACCCGCTTGTTTTCCTGCGCTTGGCCTTCGCCCTGAAAGGACATAATTAATAGTTAAGTATGCATGAAGCACCAATAGTGTATGCACAGCTCAAGAAAGAAACGTACCCTGGATTGACCTTCATGGGTAGAAACTTGGAGGCAGTCAAGTCGCCAGATGAGGGAGGTGTTCCCTGCAAGGTTAAAATAAGACAGTGTTGAAGAAATTTAAAGGCAAGTGTTGGAGTCTTAATAAAATACCTCGGCAGGGCGTTTGCGTGGTGCCGGGGAGTTGGGTAAGCTGGTCATAAGATCCCCAGAGCTGGCACTCCGGGTCTGATGCCGAGATTCATGCTGTTGTTTTTTCAAGGGAAAGTCGGGATCTAAGTAAGAAAGGGGATGCGAAAAAGGAACCTTTCAGATGACCCACCATATCTTCGCTTGCAAGAAAATTTCTGAGTCAGCAGAGTGATACGTTACCTCGGGGTGGAGGCACGGCTTGTCTCTGATTCCTCCTATGAACAATCTTGGTCAATGAGATGCACAAAAAGACGGCCAAGGGAGTCGAGTTCTACCTCTAAGTCATCAAGTTCATGCAGCTCTTGAGCCGAGGGATTTTTCTTACGACCGCGGGTTTTACCCGCCCGAGACTTTTTCTTCCTTCCAGGTGGAATGAACTTCTTCTTACAAAAGCTAGAATTAGCCTGCAGAAAGAGCCGCCAAAAAGGTTAAAGATGTCATATATGTGTCAAAGCAAGAAACAACTAGATTCAAGAGCCTCCCTTACATCTGGGGCCGGGTTGGCAGCGCAGAAAGGTGGCAAGCCAACCCCGCAGCAAGCCTCTTGGGATTCGCGGGTGAGTCCTTTGATGGTGGTGATGATGTTGTCTTCGGTTCGGGTGGTGTGGGTGAAGCAGAGAGGATCATCGTCTCTCCCGGTGTATTCACACATGAGGCATTCCCGCTGGCTCAGTGGCAGGATTCTCCAGGAGACCCAGCAACAGGTCAGGTCGATTCCTGTTAAGCCATTGGCTAGAAGTGCTCGAATCTTGGCGAACTGTGGGGCATATTTCGCCCGGGCTGTGATGGTCATTTGGTCTGGAAGCTCCATAGAGGTACAAAGCCGGGTGGTACGGTAGCCCGGCAGAGGATTTTCGCCTTCAGGGGACGTGTCCCAGCAATAAAACCATGTCCTATTCCAGTCCTTGGGGTGGCTTGGCATCAAAACGGTCGGGTAAGCCAGATCCCTTCTCCTTTGAATGGAGAGTCCACTAAGTTCCAGGCTTGGGCCGCCCGCTACTTCTGTCTGGCGGTTGACATAAAAAAAGTCGCGGAAGAGGTCGAGGGACGTCTCTTCTTGCAAATAGACCTCACTAAGAACTTGGAAATTGCACAGGTTGGAGATAGAGTTGGGCGCGATGTCTTGGGGATGCAGGTTGAAGAAGTGGAGCACATCACGGAAATAGACCCAGGAGGAAGAAAGCCGCGTACAATGTGATCAGTGAAAACGGCGACTCCCCCCTCCCGCGGAATGGGTTTTATCTCCTTCCCCGGAACCCGCCAATGTATAGTGTCTTGAGCCGGCAGCGACCCTGCTTCTACGTAATCTAGCAACAAACGCTCGGTGACCCTAGAGCCGATCTAGTCACAAGACGACGGAGCACGAGACATGATGGCGACTCAAGAAGCTGTGGAAGTAAAGCAAAGGCTCGGCGGGTCAGGAATTGACCAAATAATTAAGATGACGGGTAAAGCAAATTTTGAAGACGGTGAGCCACTGGCGCAACTATCAGAAGAGCTGGAGGGCTAATGGCGGGTCACATGAGATAACTATGGCGCCAATATTTTCTAAGGAATAGAAACAGATTTCGCATGCTATATTGAAGAAAACAAGATCTACATGCAGGAATAAATCAGGATTAAATCAACCCTAAATAGGGGTCCGAGGTGGAACAAATAGTCTAAATGCGGGGAAAGGAACAAGGATACGGATCTAGGTTGAGCTACCGTCATTTGCGTGCGGGCGGGCGCGGTGGATAGTGGCATGGCAAGAACTATAGAACTACCCGACGTTTTGCATTATGAAGAGGAACGGGCATGGAAGTACGATGAACTCAAGATGGATTCAACTGGGCGAGTGAACAGATCTAAGGGGGTTGAAGAGCGTACCCGAGGACGCGGCGTGTAGCGGTGAGAGTCCGGACGCAGTCAGGTCAATGCAGCAGCCGAAGTTGAGGACGACGGCGAGGATGCACTGGCGGGACGGAGCTCGAGAGCACACGGGTCGGAAGGAAGAAGAAGAAGTGGCGGCGAAGAAAAGGAAAATGACCCCTCGTGGCTCTATTTATGGGGTGGGGGTGGGGGGTAAATGGGACGTGCAAAAATCGAGGCACGCAATGATGACCGACCGAACGGATGCCTCGATTCTCAGGCCGACCATTTTAATAAGAGGATCTGCGGCATACGTCAGAGAATCCTTATGACATATATGACAGTGATGTCATGGAGGGTTATATATTTTACAGGTGACAAGAGTGTGAGACTCGCCGCGGAGCAGAAGTGAAGATTGATATAAGCAAGCTCAAATCAATCTGGGGCCTAATGTTTGCGATATGACCCCGTGGTAAGACCCGCCTAGGTGGGGCCAGGTCTTACCTGGCGGCTCGTCTGTACATGGGCCAGAAGATGAAGATTGGGCTGCACGGCGGTTGATCATGCGGGCTAAAGGTAAAGGCCAGAGACCGAAAGACCCAAGACCCGAGCGAGAGAGCCGCGTGGAAACGACACGCCAAGGAAGGCAAAGATTTTTAAGAGATAGAGTTGGACACGTTGTAAGAGTCGGCATGAGGTTTGTAACCCGGGGTCTTGACCTCTGATATAAAGGTGAGATCCGGGGACAGCGAAGGACAAGCTATAGAAAACTAGGTCAAGCAATTATGCTCCCTTTGTAATTGATACACTCGTCAATACACTCAAAGCAGGACGTAGGCTTTTACCTCACCTCGAGGGGCTGAACCTGGGTAAATCCGTGTCTTTCGTCCCGATCAACCCCTTTAAGTCCACTACCTTAGCGATGGCCTTGAACCTAAGTCTTCGGACATCTGCCGTGACAAATCCTCGACACTACAATTTTTTCCTTACCAAGTTCCACTCATCAAAGGCGCTTCACTCCCTGGAAACGGCGCCAGAAAAGAGTCTTAATGACCCACAAGTATAGGGGATCTATCATAGTCCTTTTATAAGTAAGGGTGTCGAACCCAACGAGGACTAGAAGGAAATCACAAGCGGTTCTCAGTAAGGTATTCTCTGCAAGCACTGAAATTATCGATAATAAATAGTTTTGTGATAAGATAATTCGTAATGGGTAGCAAGTAACAATTGTAACAAAGGTGCAGCAAGGTGGCCCAATCCTATTTATAGCAAAGGACAAGCCTGGACAAACTCTTATATAAAGCAAGGCACTCCCGAGGACACATGGGAATTTCTGTCAAGCCAGGTTTCATCATGCTCATATTATTTGCGTTCGTTACTTTGATAATTTGATATGTGGGTAGACTAGTGCTTGGGCGCTGTCCTTACTTGGAAAAGCCTCCCACTTATGGTTAACCCCTCTTGCAAGCATCCACAACTATGAAACAACAATTAAGATAAATCTAACCATAACATGGAATATGTGGATCCAAATCAGCCCCTTACGAAGCAACACATAAACTAGGGCTTAAGCTTTTGTCACTCTAGCAACCCATCATCTACTTATTACTTCCCAATGCCTTCCTCTAGGCCCAAACAATGGTGAAGTGCCATGTAGTCAATGTTCACATAACACCACTAGAGGAGACAAAACATACATCTCATCAAAATATCGAACGAATACCAAATTCACATGATTACTTATAACAAGACTTATCCCACGTCCTCAGGAACAAATATAACTACTCACAACGCATATTCATGTTCATAATCAGAGGAGTATTAATGATGATCAAGGATCTGAACATATGATCTTCCACCAAGTAAACCAACTAGCATCAACTACAAGGAGTAATCAACACTACTAGCAACCCACAGGTACCAATCTGAGGTTTTGAGACAAAGATCCGATACAAGAGATGAACTAGGGTTTGGAGAGGAGATGGTGCTGATGAAGATGTTGATGGAGATTGACCCCCTCTCGATGAGAGGATCGTTGGTGATGACGATGGCTTTGATTTCCCCCTCCCAGAGGGAAGTTTCCATGGCAGAACAGCCCTGCCGGAGCTCTAGATTGGTTATGTCCAAGTTCCGCCTCGACACAGCGGCACTTTCTCTCAAAAGATGTGTTATGATTTTTTTTCTAGGTCGAAAACCTCAATATAGTAGAAGATGGGCATTGGAGGGCTGCCAGGTGGGTCACAAGCCTCAGGGGCACGCCTAGGGGGGTAGGGCACACCCCCCAGGCTTGTGGCTGCCTCGTGGGGCCCCTAATTTATTTATTTCGCCCAATATTTTTTATACATTCCAAAATATTTCTCCGTAGATTTTCAGGACTTTTGGAGTTGTGCAGAATAGGTATCTTAGATTTGCTCCTTTTCTAGTCGAGAACTCCAGCTGCTGGCCTTCTCCCTCTTCATGTAAACCTTGTAAAATAAGAGAGAAAAGGCATAAGTATTGTGCCAAAATGTTTAGTAACAGCCCATAATGCAAAAAATATCAATATAAAAGCATGATGCAAAATGGACGTATCAATGTGCTTTGAATCTACCCCTTTTTGGTACTTGATGACATCATATAGATCAAAGCTTCGACATATGATATAATCAAATAATATAATCATCGCTTTGAGAAGTATGTGATAATCAAGAGCTCCCCCTAAATTTGTGCATTATTTTGAATTTGGGTTTGAATACAAATGCACAATCGATTAGGTACATGGGGCACTTCTTCCATGTCACATACATCTTGGTGGTTTGCGAGAATAATTAGAGTTAACAACATAGCACAACACAAGGAGGCAATGTGAGTGATCATCGCATAATCACCAAATGATAGGAAATAGTAGCATCACACATAACAATATATGATCACACACAAACACAAAAGTATCTCACGTCAAACCAAAAGAACCAAATGTTTTGTAAAACCAGCAAATAAAAGCAAGACACTCTCACACTCGAAGCCTAAGATCTATATACACTTATCCCCCTTTGGCAACAAGTTACCAAAACCTTCAAAGGCATAAATCTAATCGTTCTGTGGCTGAACTCCTTTGGTTGTCGATGTCGGAGTCGAGAGAAGTGGGTCGGATAAGACTTCCCTTGAAGTCCTGGATGGAGCTGGGGTAGTTACTGGTGGCACTGGAGCTGAAGATACTGTGGCTGGAGCAGAAGATGAAGGCCTCGTCTCTAGAGCTGGTACTGTAGGAGTCCTGGCCTTAGTCATGTACTGGGTAGTCGTCCTAACAGGCGCACTATCTTCCTCCTCATCATCAGAAGAATCAGATTCTGAAGAGGAGTGGCGATGGATTTGGGCTTCATCAACCTCCTTCTTGACCTCATTGACTTTCTTAGTCAGCCCATCAACCTTGTCATTCAGAGTTTTCACTCTATCATCAATAATGTTCACAAGGCTCTCATGATTATCCATGATGGTCTTGATGTCCTTCTTCATCTCCATGACAGTGTTGATCAAAAGATCCATCTGCTCGTTCCTAGACGTGGGAACCTGAGCACTAGTGGCTCGAGTAGCCATTGCTTTTGCCTCTGCATGTGTCTGAGCTGCAGCTGATCTGGGATGATTTGGGTTCATCACCACAACGTTATCCTCAAAGTCCGACTGAAGTGGCAAATGGGGACTGTGCAGAGCAAAGATGTGCTTATCAAGCTGAGAATTGATGAGGATCTAGATATAGGGTGCGTAGCGGCATGAGCGCTTCTGATCAGCAGCAACCCTCTTAAAGTCTCTACAATCAAGTCCATCACTCGAATCCTAGTGTGACAATCAAGATGACTGAGCCTGTTGATGGAGTATCTATGAATAATCTTCTCATCTCCAGACTTGGGCATCAAGGTATGCCTCAGGATGGTGTTCATGGTACGGATGCCTGGCTGGAGAAAGTCGACGGAGCCAAGCTTGTGATAATGCACTTTGCCTGCAGGGATAGGATTATACATGTCCTTCATAGCATTGTGTCTCTCCTTGAATTCTGAGTAGACATTCAAATCTCCATCCCGAACCTTTGGGACTCCTAAGATGGTAGACTACTCATTAACAGTAGATTCATATCTTGCTCCTTCAATAATCCAAACAATTCTACCATCTCCATCGAAATGTGAAGTGGGGTAGAATTGCATGATCATCTCATCATTCCAGATAGTAAACTCTCTTCCAACAAACTCATCAAGTCCAATGCAATGAAAATTGTCTTGGACACATGGAAAGTAGTCCTCATTCTCCTTGATGTATTTCCAGTCAACATATCTCACGTCACTGACTGTTGGGCTCTTATCTAGCAAAACTAGATCATAGAAGTCTTGCTGATCTTTGGTGTAAAATATGTAATCAACAACATTCTTTATTTTCTGGGCATATGGATCAATAGCTCTCCATGCCCTCAAGCCTGAATCCTTCCTTGCAGCCTTCTCTTGCTCCTTGGCAAGAATTTCTTCCCGGACAAAATCTGAATCCTCTTCATTTGAGTTGAGTCTCTTCCTAGTCCTTGTTGCAGCCTTAGGCAACCCATGAGAACTGGGAGTGCCTAGATCTGAAAATGAACTGGACTCAGGACTAGTGCCTGAACTCATCTCAACATTCTGCTCTAGCAAGTTCTGACTGTCTGACCCTGACATGCTAACCCTGTGAAGAGAGTATAGAAGAGTGGAATAGGATAAGTCATCACAAAATGAAGATGTTTTTGAAAGTTTGAATAGAAAAATTATAGATGTAGTTCACTGCCAAATTGGATTTTGGTGTCACCGAGTCAACCATTTCGGCGCTGCCGAGACTCACAAAACTCTTAACCGAAACTTGGCAACTGTTTCGGTCAGACTGAAATCAGTCACTCGGTCTCACCAAGTTCTGTCCTCAATAGCACAAATAGGCAATCGGTGGAACCGATATTTATGGCTCGGTATCACCAAGATACAACGTCGCGGGCAACTAAACCTAGAATTTTCGATTCTCTAGACTATTTGAGTTTTCTTGTGGATAGAACGATCTCACACGGTGGCTAGATAATGGAGAAACCCTAATGCGCAAGAATCGGAGGTTGGAGCACAAGAGGGGTTCGAATCCGTACCCTAGCTCGGTGACGGATCCGCTACGGTGGCAATAGGGGCGAAGATTCCGTTGATGGCGACTATTCCCAGCGGCGGAGGAGCGTGGAAAGATAAGGGCGGTGACCAGGGGGTCCTTCTATGGCAACTTAGGGCTTGGGGCACAATGTTCGAAGATTGTATTTTCAAACCGTCGGGACCATAGATTATATACCCTTTATTGTCGGTGACGTTGATTCTAAATTTTTGGTTTCACCGAGTTTCTCAACTGTCAGCTGATAGGGAAATTCGGTGTAACCGAGAATATGGAATTGGTAGTATCGAGGTAGCAAACCAGATCAACCCTAGGCATTCGGTGAGACCGAGAATTGTGTGTTGGTTCCATCGAGATGCACTTGGGAGGTTTTAATGGTCAGTCCTTATCAATATGGAACTCCTTGTGGTCCACACACAGAGGGATTGAAAAGCACTTGTTCAAATTTTGTGATGCAGCATGAATAGAGTATTAGGTGAGAAAGCATACATATCTAAAGAAGTGGTCATAGGCATTCTTGTATATCCAATAGGCAAATAAATATGGAAAGCAAAATAGCAACAATTGGATATCCTCGAATGAGAAAATAAATGCAGACCAACATGCTCACACAATAAGATGTAAAATGAAATCATGGCAAACATGCACAAACACAATAGCATCTAACAAGCACTTTGGCGATGACGGAGTCATCTTTATATGAGTATATTAACTTAGGAGCCAAGTAAGAATACTTGATCATAGGTCATACTCATCGTTTAAGCACAAGTGGGGTTACCAGTTTCTCATAAAGCATTTAATGTTGTCACATTCTTATGAGATGCTTTAACTCAAGTCTTAGAGTAAAGCCCCCCATTGATGTGACATCCCCCCATAGGAGGGACAAACTAACCTTGGGTTTGTCGATGAAGATTTCATGTTGGTGAGGTAGTGGTCGATTCTCAAAGTTGATGGAGATCACCAAGAGTTGGGAGCATCCTTGTCGTTTCATTATTATTTTCACCTACATGGGTTAGTCCCAACACACAAGAGACAAATACAAGGATATCTATGGACATGGAGTGCAAAGCATATGTGATGATGTCCATAAATTTGTTGATTACCTTGTCTCTTGCTTACTTTTGAGGGAATGTGTGTCTCCTTGAACTATTGCATAAAGTTGATGTTGTTTGCGACTAGTTCTTGCTAATAATGAATGTGAGTGAATTTCATTGGCGGAGTCACCCCTCAAGAACTCTCTAGTTCTTCTTCTTTGGGACCCACATCAAGTTGATGGGGATCCTTGGTATTGAAGTAGCACTTGTAGAAGTTGAGCTTGTAGTAGCCTTGGGAACCCACTTCACCAAAGCTTGGGATTCATCTTCATATGAACCAATGTCCTCTTGAAGCTAGTTCTTGTCCTTGATCTTGGTGTCTTTTGGTGGAAGGTCATCTCGAGCTTTTGTTACCTTGGGAAGAGTATTTTCACACCTACTTTTGAGGAACAAACTTGGGATTGGGGTATTGACCTTCTTACCATTCAACTCCATTAGCATTGAAGTAGCCAACACCACGATTCTTCCGGTATCCTCCATGCTTGTGTACGATCTTCTCAAATTGTTTGCGCCCTTCAGACTCCTGTAGATACCTTTCTCTATAACCACTTTCAAGAATTCATTTTATTGCTGAACTTGGCTAAGAGAAGAGTTAGTGGGATCAAGAGAACTACTTGAAGAACCTTTATTTCCTTTGTTACTAGCTTGCGAAGACTTAACTTGAGGCATGAATATAGATAAGACATGTCGTTTTCCTGGATAAGAGGAGGTCATCTTTCAAAGATCATCATTGATAGCTTTGAGGAACTCATGCTCTTGCTCAAAATTGAGCTTGTCGAAGCATAGCTTCTCATGTGTCCTTGCAAGCTCTCTATGATCTTGTAGAGTTGACTCGTGAGCTAACTTAAGAGTTTTTAGTTCTTGAGTTTGTCATTCTATTTCCAACTTATCATCATCACACGACTTATCTACACTAGAGTGATTACTAGTAAGTTCATTTTGACTATCATTACTAGTTTTGTCAAATAGCATGTCATCTTCAATTAACAAGTCATCTTCATCACTATTCAAATCAAGATACTCGGGGTGTGATACCTTGGGGCCTTTAGCCATGAAGCAAATTCCACTCCCTTATTTTGGTGAATAAAATATATCATAGGACTTGGTAGTCACTAGTGCAATTCCGGCAACACATTTATCTTGACTACAGTTGGAGTTGGAGGCATAGCTTCTCTCGGAGTGGTTATCGGAGTCGGACCCTGAAACCCATTCACCAACATGATCTTGATGTTTCCTTCTTGAGTAGCTCTTGGTGTGCTTGTACTTCTTCTCTGAGTCCCTACTTCTCCTTGAGGGTCTTTGTTCATAGCGATCATCTCTACTCCTTCTCTCTCTTCAAGGTGACTCGTCTCTTCAGCTTCGTCTTCTTGGTGACTCTTCTCTTTGTTTGTAGGGGGGCGTGCACTCATTGGAGTAGTGTCTAGGCTTCCCACAATTGTAGTAGTTTCCGTCACGACTTGACAAATTCTTCTCTTCATATCTTGAATTGGAGCTTTAATCTTTGCTTCTATTCTTGTAGAACTTGTTGAATTTCTTGACCATGAGGCTTGTCTCTTCATGTGTGACAAGGTTGTTGCTTGAGGTAGCAGGAACATCACTTGTGGCTTTGCAAGCACCGCTAGACTTGTGGTGATGCTCTTCCTTGTCTTTCAGTGTCATATCATAAGCAACAATTCTACAAATCACTTCGGTTGGCTCGAGATCTTTGTAGTTGGGCATCATTTGGATCAATGTGCAAACGATGTCATATCGATCATCCAAAGCTCGAAGTATCTTCTTGCTGATGAATTTGTCAGTCATTTCTTTGCTTCGTATGCCGGCAATCTCATTCGTGATGAGAGCTAGCCTAGAGTACATCTCAGCTAATCCTTCACCATCCTTCATCTTGAACTTGTCAAGTTGACTTTGAAGAACATCCAACTTGGATTCTCTCACAGATTCTGTACCTTCATGCATATCAATCAAAGTATCCCAAATCTCTTTTGCATTCTCAAGACGGCTGATCTTGTTGAATTCTTCGGGGCATAGGCAGTTAAAGAGAATGTCACATGCTTGAGCATTGAGTTGCAACATCTTCAACTCATCCGCGGTCGCTTCACGATCGGATTCCTTTCCTTCCACAAAGAATTAACCTTGCATTCCAACACGAACAACAGCCCAAACGGAGGGGTTATGACCAAGCAACTTCATTTTCATTTTGTGCTTCCAACTAGCAAAATTTGTGCCATCAAAGTACGGACCTCTACGATGATAATTTCCCTCACTAGACGCCATACTTCTCCTAGGTTGTGAGACCAATGCAATGGAGACCAAATCTCTGATACCACTTGTAGGATTGAAAGTAGGTCTAGAGGGGGGTGATTAGACTACTTGACCAAATAAAAATCTACTTTTTCCCAATTTTAATTCTTGGCAGATTTTAGCATTCATAGTATTTCAACTACACCCTACACATGCATGTCTAAGAGTATAACAGCGGAAAGACATTGCATATGTAAGGAAAGAGAGGGTAAGAAAAGCAAACGCAATTGGTGACACGATGATTTTTCCCGTGGTTCCGATAGGTGGTGTTATGTACATCCACGTTCATGGAGTCTTCAACCCACGGAGAGTAACGATCGCGAGATTCCATGGAGGGCTCTACCCATGGAGGGTTCCACGAAGAAGCAACCTTGAATATACCATGACAACCTACGTCCATAGAGGACTAGCTTTACTCGGGGTAGATCTTCACGAAGTAGGCGATCTCCTTGACCTTACAAACTTCTTGGTTCACTCCCCAACACGAAGTAGGAGGCTCCCACGTGACACCTAACCAATCTAGGAGGCACAACCCTCCAAAAGGTAATAGGGTCAGTAATGTCGATGAACTCCTTGCTCTTGTGCTTCAAGATGATAGACTCCTCAACACAATATCACTCTCTCATAGATATGGCTTGGTAGAAGAGATGAGATTGGTGGAAAGCAACTTGGGGAGGCAAAAAATCAAGATCCATATGGTTGGAGTGGAAGATCTTGACCTCAACACAAGGGTAGGTGGTCGTTTCTCAGAAAATCTGATAGGATAGGTATGGAATGGTTCTGAGTGCTTATCTTTAGAGTAGGTGGTGGTGGAGGGGTATATATAGGCATCTCCTAAATCCAACCGTTACACACAATAAGTCAGCCTCGGTGACACCAATGTGTTAATCTCGGTGGTACCAAAGTGACCAAAGGTGGCAACTTTTGAATCTCGATGAGGCCGATATAGGAATCTCGGTTGCACCGATAAGGTGACAATGGTCAGAATGCTCAATCTCAGTGACGCCGATTCGACAATCTCTGAGGGACCGAAACTGTGAACTTGCGTAACAAAAAATTGGCAGCCCAAGTTGGTGGCACTGAATGCAGTATCGGCTGTACCGAAAAGCTAGAGTTTGGCTGAGTCTGTCTAAGGTTTGGAATCGGTGCAACCGAATGTGGAATGTTGGTTGCACCAATTTGAGTCTTTGGCTTTGGACAGACTTTGGTGGGAGAGTTTGTGGGTGTCTTTGGTGACTATCACTTGTGCACGTATGAGCATTTTGTTCACCAACAAAACCTTACCCCCTTTTAATAGTATTGTCTTTCCTATGGACTCAAAGTGATTTGTCACAAATATAAAATGTAGAGTCCTCTTGCTTGAAGCTTTGCCAACCTATTTCCTTGCATCTTGGGGGTATTCCATAATCTCTTTGCCAACCCATCATTGAACTTTTCCTGAACATACTTGATGGAAACATTAGTTCAATGAATTATATGTTGTTATGAATTACCAAAACCACCAAGGGAGAAAATGTGCTTTTAGCCGCACACTACCGCCATTGGGTACCGATAGTTCGGTTAAGGGTTATAGTGCGTAACTAGAGACACCCCGTGTAGTGTCTACATGGGTGATGAAGCCGACGACTTGCATATTTTAGTTCAAACGGCCACAAATGAGAAATAAAGGAATGCAAAACATTAAAAACATGATAACCCATTCATAACAAATATACAATCGTTCAAAAGTCTTCGGACATACTACAATGCATCTAATCATACATGTTCTCTTTCGAACATTGTGACTCTACCGCCCGAGAACCCTCCATTACTCCGACGAAGTATAGCTTGGGGCGTCTATATTCCTTCCCGGGAGGTGGCGGTACAGGGGCTATCCTAATCGGATCTAGCCCTGGCCAGTGTATCTTGGCCTTCGCAAACGCCATCTGGGCTGCCTCAATGCAGGAGGAGCACTTTCTAGCGTCGAAGTGGGGCGAAGCGTCGATCAGCTTCTGCACCAGGACGAAGTAGCTGCCTGGCAGTGGCTCGTTGGGCCATAACCGGATGCAGAGATCCTTCATGGCCAGATCCGCCATTCTGTGCAACTCCATCAGTTGCTTTAGCTGCTCGACAAGAAGAGGAGAGCGCTCGGGGGCTTCAAATTGCGCCCAAAATAGATGAGCCTCATCTCCTTCTTCCCGCGGAGGATTTAGCTGATTTGCATATGCTATGCTATTCTAGAGGTCGGAGCAGGCGCCTGAAGAATGCCACATCTGGATAAGCAACTCGAACCTACTATCCCCGAAGACACACTGCAATAAGTATGGCTTACCGTCCGTTATAACCTTCGCTTGGCGGACTTGGTGCTCAAAGTACCTCCTATCCACCCGCTCTTTTTGGAGTTCGGTTTTCAATGTGGATAGTTCGGTGGCCTGCTCCTTGCCTTTTTGCTGAAGGCCTCACACTTGTGGATAGCGTCCTTGAGCTCCTGCTGGATCTCCTGCACCCGAGCCTCGTGTTTGTCGCTGGTGGCTCTCAAAGCTGAAAGTGCAGTAGTCGCTTGTTCGCCCGCCGCCCTTTCAACCACCACCCCATCTCTCGCCTTCCGTAGCTCGGCCTTGAGTTCTCTACCTCCTTCGCCGAGGCTTTGTGATCATTAACAATATGAAAAACTGCATTGACAGTATTACTACGGAGGTTTCATAGTATTTACTTAAGCTTACCTTACGCCTCGTCGAATCTCTTGTTGAGAGCATCAAGCTCGTCTTTGGAGATTTTGAGCTTCCTATTCAGCTCGTCCAGCTCGGCATCATTCACGGCCGCCACCGCCGATGAAGCCTGCAACACATAACTCCTTGTCAGGTTACATGGGTTCAAAACATCCGAACCGTCGTCAATCCAATCTTATGTCCAGTCCTATTTGGGGCTGTTAGAACATTCTGACCATATCGTCTCTTATATAGTTTGGAAAATGATCCATGATTGACCCCTAGGAGAGTTTTTATTGAAACTCACCTAGGGCTCGGGGGCTGCCATGTATATAATAATAAAAATAAATAAACATTTTGCAAATGGAGTGTCATGTGGCTTACCTGAAAGCCCATCAGGAGACCCTTGAAAGACTCCTTCAGTCTGTTGTCAATGGACTAAATGCTCTGCAATACCGCACCCATAAGGGTGCGGTGCTCCTCTTTGATGGAGGCGCTCGATAGAGCCTCCCCCATGACCGACCACCCATTGGTCTGTGGTGTCGGTGGTGATCGGACAACCTGATCACCAACCCGGGACTGAACCAGTACCTCCGGAGGCATGGTATGCTCCAAAGATGTCCTCAGAGGAGACTGAGCGTCTGCTCGTCCGGCCTCTTCAGTATTCGGGTGGGGTACCGCCCCCCGGTCTTCGGTGACCAAGGTGTTAGCCTCGGCCATGATGTCATCTCCCATGCCGCTGGTGCCCGACTCCATAGGAGCATGCTGGGATGACACCTCCACGGTGTCCTTCGCGACGCTCGGAGGGGTGGGATGTGACGCATTCCTGCTCTCCACTAGCTCGGTATGCAGGGTCTCCCCGTCCAAAACTTGGTTAGTGGGGAGGACACGCGGTGGGCTGCAAAATCAATAAGTGCTTGCATGTTAGTAAACTTTAAACTTACCAATGACTGCGGAAGAACTCCTCAGATCCTAACCTTTGAGATGGGGGCTTGACCCTTCGGATTCTTCATGGAGCACTCCCGAAGTCATCGGACTTGGTATCCGAGTCCGAACTGTCGTCGGACATTGATGTCTTTGTCCGGCACGCTGTCTTCAGGGCAGGAGGAGGTACTTCCTCCGTGGCGTCCGATGATGCCATCCTCTTTCTAACGATGGGGGAATCACCCTCTCCCTCATCCTCGTCCTCATCCTCATGCACCGTTTGATTTGAGGAGGCATGTGTTTACTCGGATGCAGCCTCTAGCTAGTTCCTGATGCGAAGGCCTTCTCGGCCTGTTTTCTTCTTCTTCTCCTTCTTTGCAGGCGCCTTGTAAGCTGCCTCCACGAGCATCTCCGAGAACAGCCTGGACCTGATGTCTTCGGGGTGAGGCACCGAGCAGTCGATGCCTGTGGCTTTGCTCAGCCATTTCTACAAAGAATGATCGGAAATATGTTTTAGAAACTTCTTTATGAGAGATAGAGCCGATCAGACAAAGCTACACTATACCTTGGAAGCGGGCTTGGTGGCGTGTATACCTCGATCGTCCTCTTAGGCTGGCCAGTCCTTCTGCGACTTGAAAAGCGCTTTCCACAGCTTCTCTCGAGTATGGAGGAAGAGGTGCCGTATCGTGGGCTCATTGTCGAGCCGACGAGCCCACAGGGGAGTATCCCGGCGCTGGCAGGGGAGGATGCGCTGCCGAGGCATGACCTTGACCACGTTGGTCACCGCGATGTCGTTCTTGATCATGGAGCTGATGCGCTTTTGTGGGTCGCTCACCTCCTTGCTCGACCCCCAATTGAGGCCCTTTCGGAGCCACGAGGTTAATCTGGTGGGGGACTGGATCTGAATCCGGCTGGGGCAGCTTGACCTTCCTCCCTTGACTCGGTGATGTCAAACCACTCCTTCTGCCATACTTTGATGTTGTCGATGAACGTGCGGGAGGGCCATATGACCTGGGTGAGCTTGCCGATGATAGCCCCACCATAGTCTACATGTTCGCCTGTGACACACTTCGCCTTGATGTTAAACACCTTGATCCAAAGACCGAAGTGTGGATCGACCCGCAGAAAAGCCTCGCAGACGAGGATGAAGGCCGATATGTGTATGAAGGAGTTCGACGGGAGGTCGTGGAATCGAGGTCGTAGAAGAACAGGAGCCCCCTGACGAAGGGGTGGAGCGGGAAGCTCAGTCCCCGGATGAAGTGGGGGAGGAAGACCACCCTCTCGCCTGGCTTGGGAGTGGGGATCACTTGGTCCTTCTCCGGCGCACGGTGAGGGATGTTTGCGGGAAGGTAGCCGGCGTCTTTGAGGTCCCGGATGTCCTGGTCGGTGTCCGTGGAAACCTCCCACTTTCCGTTGGAGCCGGAGCCTGCCATGGATGAGCTCAAAGGGGGGATGGAAAACCTAGATCTGCAGTTAGGAGGCTCAGAGGAATGGGGAAGCAGAGGAGGCGAATGGGAAGTGTGGTTAGGCCTTCGGGTTTTCTTTCCCTTTTATGAGGCTTATCGTTGTTTGGCCTCCCTTTGCTGCGCCATGAATCCTTCCGCTTCCCGAGATGTGTGTGCCGTTGCATGCGCATGATTAAATATATCCAGTATAAAATGGGGCACGATCTTTGCATTGATAGATCGTGTTGATGAAAACGGCCTCGAACCACAAATTGAGTTTTTGCAACTAGCTTAGCGATCGTGGTAGGCCGTGAACTTTCATCAGAAAGGAGTTCAGGGGACGTTATTTTACCCCTTGGCATTTGGACTTCAGGGCCGACCTATTCATGGTGTTCAGACGTGCCTCTATTCGGAAAACTACATGTCATTGGAGGCCGAACTAAACTTGTCGAGAAGAACTCACCTTGCAAGCCGAAGACTCTGATTATATGAAGCAACTAAAGCGAAGACCCTTGGCGTTGGAGGCAGGTTCGGGGGCTACTAAGGGAGTCCTGGATTAAGGGGTCCTCGGGAGGCCGACCTGCTTCTTATGGGCCGAACTGTATGGGCATCTTACCGAATATTGGATCGATTGAAGGCCCTGTCTCTAGGAAGGAAGCTTCGAGAAGTGTGACTTGTACTCCTCAGACACATTCGGCGTCTATATAATCTAGAGGGTTTTAGGTTGTACACAGAAGACAACTCATCTAGGGTTTAGCTGTTCGATCTCGAGGTAGATCAACTCTGTAAATCACATATCATCAATACAATCAAGTAGGACGTAGGGTATTACCTACATTGGAGGGCCCGAACCTGGGTAAACCTTGTCTCTTTGTCTCCTGTTCCCATCGATCCTAGTGTCACAGTGCAGGACCCCCTACCCATGATCCGCCGGTTTTGACACCGACAATGGGTTTATACATGTTGGCCATGGAGTTTTCAGTCATCTTGGCCTCAGTATAAACATCAAGATCTCTATCTTAAACCTTTGGGGCAGCTAATATGGTTTCCACTCCTCAACAGTAGACTAATATCCCATACTCTCAGCCATCCAAACAATTCTTCCATCTAAGTAAAAGTGAACTGTGGAATAGAATTGCATAATCAACCATCATTCCAAGCTGTGAACTCTCTGCCAACAATTGCATCTGTGGCAATGGCCTTGAAGTTCTCTTGCCCATGAGGGAAGTAATCATCATATTCCTTGATGAAGTTCTAGTCCACATATCTCATGTCACCGACTGCAGGACACTTGTCTAACAAGACAGTTTCATAGAAATCTTGTTGCTCCTTGTTATGGAAGCGAGCATCAACTACAGTCCTTCTCCTGATGGAATATGGATGATCTGCTATCCTTTCCCTCAGCCCTTGGTACTTTCTTTTCTTCATGTCCTGTGGTGCTAGGTGATCATCATTATGCTCTGGCAGGTGAGGTTTGAGATTCCTCAGCACAACAATGTCTTCCTCATCTTCCATGGTGGAAGATCTCTTGTTCATCTCAGCAAGAGGAATATCTCTGGTGGTCCTCTTGGTCTTGGGGGCAGCTAGCTTCTTGGGTGAAGTTGGCCTAGCCTTGGAAGGAGGCTTGCTAGGCATAGAATCAGCCAACAACTTCTTCTTGGAAGGAGGGTTTGCATCAGGTTCTTCCTCCTCTTACTCTTACTCTTGCTCAACTGGGTCCTCATACATGAAGTGGCTCTACGAGTGACATGAACTATCCTCTTCCTTGCTTTCCACTTCCCTCTTGCCTTCTTAGATAAGAACATTCTATACCCTGAGGACGTAGGGTTCTCAATGATGGTCAGACCTCCCTTGGCAGTCTCCGGAGCTCTCACAGCCTCCGAACTAGCATATTCCTTTCTCACAGGCTTCCTAGAAGATGTGGCTTTAGTAGATGTTTTCTTGATAGCAACTTTCTCTTTATTTTCTACTTGCTTCTTGGAGGTAACCTCATCAGGTACAAAGTCTGCATCCTCCTCATCTGAGTTTAGCTTCCTCCTGGCCCTAGTGGCTGCCTTGGGAAAACATTGAGAACTTGGTGTGCCAAGGTCTTCTTAAGAAGAGCCACTTTGAGGACCAGTGCCTACATTTAGATCCACACTTTGCTCTCTGAAATCATTGTCATTGTCCTCCGAGCCAGACATGCTAATAATTTGACCCGGTGAATAGATATAAAGAAGAGTAGAAAACACGAGCATGACAAAACACATCTATTTTTGCAAAATTTGAACTTGAAAATATATTTTCAGAATTCTGTCAAACGGGTTTCTATTCCATTGAGTTTTGATGTTCGGATCTACCAAGACTGACTTTCTCTATCATAGAGACTTGGTAACCTTTTAGGTTTCACCAAAAAGGACGAATCGGTCTCATAGAGAAAATGCTCAGATCCAAAAACCCAAATCGGTAGGACCGATCTGTTTCCACTCGGTGACACCGAAACACAGTTGGCGGAACCCTAAACCTAGATTTTGTCGTTCGGCTATTATGATGGATTAGTTACGTGGATGGATCTCTTTCAATATGTGGCATGATGGGGAACAAGTCCTAGTGCGCTAGATTTGGACTATCAAGTGCAATATGGATGAGATCTTTACCCTAACTCGATGAAGACATCCTACGGTGGCGACGGCAGGGCAGATTGCCGTAGCCGGCAAAGGACTCCGGTGGCGAGGGCGCACAGAGGTGAAGTGCTAACGGTCATAGGAACGAGCATGAAAACAAGGTTTTGCGGTGGACGACGATTGAAGAGGAATTTTCAAAATTCGGATCCACTAGATATATATATATATGTCCTGCTGTCAATGTCACCGATTCTGAAATATCAGTGCCACCGAGTTTCTTAATTGCCAAGGGAGAGGGAAACTCGGTGAGGCTGAGATTTTAGAATCAGTTATACCAAGGTCAAAAACCCAGATCAACCCTGGTGCTTTAGTGGATCCGTGATTTGTGGGTTGGTTACAACGAGTGGCATAAGGGAGGCTTTGGAAGTTAGCTCTTGTTGAAATGGTACTCTGAGTGCTCCTGACGCAGAGGGTTCGAGAAGTGCTTGCTCAAATTTTGTGATGAAGCATGCATAGAATTTGAGCCGAGAAAGCATATATACCTAGAGGGAGGTACTTAGGCATTCTTGTATATCCAATTGGCAAAGAAAATGAAAGCCAAATAACAGCAATTGGATATCCTCGAATGAGCAAAGATATGCATACCAACATTCTCACACAATAAGATGTCAAATGAAATATTGAAAACATGCAAAACCACTCTAGTATCTACCAAGCACTTTGGCGATGACATAGTCATCTATATATATGAGTATATTGACTTAGGAGCCAGGTAAGAATACTTGATCATATGTCATACTCATTGTTTAAGGACAAGTGGGGTTACCACTTTTACATACATCTTTTAACTTTTTCACATCTTAAGAGATGCTTTGACTCTAGTCCTAGAGTAAAGCCCCCCCTTGATGTGACATCCCCCCTAAGAGGGACAAACTAACCTTGGGTTTTTTCATAGAAGATTTCATGTAGGCGTCGTAGTAGTGGATGCTCAATGTTGATGAAGATAACCTTGAGTTTGGAGCAATCCTTGTTGTTTTGTACTCTTTTCACCTACATGGGTTAGTACCACACAAGGAACAAATACAAGGAAATCTATAGACATGGAGTGAAATGCATACATGATGATGTACATTGGTTCATTAATTACCTTGTCCCTAGCTTACATATGAGGTAATGTGTGACTCCTTGAACTATTGCCTAAAGTTGGAGTTGCTTGCAAATAGTCCTTGCCAAATATGGATGTGAGTGAATTTTGTTGGCGGAGTCACCCCTCAAGAACTTCTCTAGTTCTTATTCTTTGGGACCCACATAAACTTGATGGATATCCTTGGAGTTGAAGTAGAACTTGTTGAAGTGGAGCTTGTATTATCATGGGAACCCACTTGACCATGGCTTGGGTTTAGTCTTCAAATGTGTCAATCTCCTCTTGAAGCTTGTCCTTGTCCTTGAGCTTGTGGTCTTGTGGTAGAAAGTCATCTTGGGATTTTGTTCCCTTGGGGAGAGTGGGTTCATACTCCTCCTTTTGGGGAACAAACTTTGTCCTGGAGTATTGACCTACTTCCCATTCAACTATATTGGCGATGAAGTAGCCAATGCCTTGGTTCTTCTAGTATCCTCCATACTTGTGTACAATCTCCTCAAATTCCTTACATCCAGCAAGACTTTTGTATAAACCTTTTTCTATAATCCCTTTAAATAAATCATTTTCTTGCTCAAGTGTAACTTGGCTAAGAGAATCATTAATGGAATCAATAGAACTACTATAAGCAACATCATTAGATTTAACATTTTTATTATTGCTACTAGATGAAGAACCTTTCTTTCCTTTCTTGCTAGTTTGCTTAGGTTTAACTTGTGGAACAAAAGTAGACAAGGGTAACCATTTGGATAGATAAGAAGAAGTCTTCTTTCAAAGATCGTCATTCATAGCTTTAAGAAACTCATGTTCTTGCTCTAAATTTAGCTTCTCGAAGCGTAGCTTCTCACGAGTTCTTACAATCTCTCTATGATCTTCTAGAACAGATTCATGTGCTAACTTAAGAGTGTTCAATTCTTTAGTGATACACTCAAGTTCCTTCTTATCATCATCACACAACTTATCTTGGCTAGAATGATTATTATAAAGTTCATTTTGACTAATATCACTAGTTTCATCAAAGAGAGAGTCATCATCTCCAAGTAAGTCATCCTCATCACTATTAAAGCCAATGGATTCGGGGTGTGATACCTTGGGGACGTTAGCCATGAAGCAACTTCCACTTCCTTCATTTGGTGAATCAAATATGTCATAGGAATTGAAGGATACGAGAGAAAATTCGGGAACACCTTCGTCTTTACTATAGTTGGAGTCGGAGTGATAGCTTCTCTCGGATTGGTTGTCAGACTCGGAGCCGGAAACCCATTCACTAACATGAGCTTGATGTCTTATTCTTGTCTACCTCTTGGTGTACTTGTCCTTGTTCTCCGAGTCCTTGGTTCTCCGGGAGGTTCTTCGGTCATAATAACCATCTATACTACTCTCTCTATGAGGTGACTCATTTCTTGAGCTTTTTTCTTCTAGGTGACTCTTCTCTTCTCTTGTGGGGGGGCGTTGATAACCCACAAGTGTAGGGGATCACAACAGTCTTCACGGGTAGTGTTTCACCCAAATTTATTGATTCAATACAAGGGGAGCCAAAGTATATTTATTGGCCTTGATAGTTGAGTGGTCAATTCAACCGCACTGACGATATCTCCCTACAGCAAAAATTTAGTAGCACGACAAATAGTAGTAGCAAAAGTAATAGTGGTAGTGACAGTAATAGTTTTGTAGCAGGTGTGACAGTAGCAATAGAAATAGTAACTTGGCATGATTCGGTAAATGTAATGCATAGGCACGTGCATCAATGACGGATAATGATTTAGATGACATTGATCATATAACAGTTACACACTAGGGAGACACAGAACTAGTTGCAATTCATCAATGTAATGCAGGCATGTATTCCGTATATAGTCACACGTGCTTGGGATAAGAACTTGCATGACATCTTTTTTCCTACCCTCCCATGGCAGCGGGGTCCTATTGGAAACTAAGGTATATTAAGGCCTCCTTTTAATTGAGAACCGGAACAAGGCATTAACACATGGTGAATACATGAACTCCTCAAACTACGAGAATCACCGGAAAGAATCTCAATTATTGTCACCTTGGGGTATGTGGATCGTGAGAAGTAATAGGTACATATAACTTGCAAGATAGGATCTAAATCACTCTTATATTCATGAAAACTAATAGGTTCAGATCTGAAATTATGGCACTCGGGCCCTAGTCACAAGAATTAAGCATAGCAAAGTCATAGTAACGTCAATCTCAAAACATAGTGGATGCTAGGGATCAAGCCCTATCAAACTTAACTCAATTACATGATCAATTCCATCCCATCCCACCATCGCCCAGCAATCCTACAAAGGAATTACTCATTGTTGGTGGTGAGCATCATGGCGGTGTTGATGGAGAAGGGTTGTTGATGACAACAACGGCGATTTCCCTTCTTTGGAGCCCCAAACAGGCTCCTGATCAGCCCTCTGGAGGAATAACACAAGGTAGCGGCAGCCCCGTCTCGTGAAACGCGATGAAATCTTCTCTGATTTTTTTCTCCGTGGATGTCGATTTATATGACTCCAATTAGGGCCGGATGGGCCACAAGGGCCCCACAAGCCAACATGCCGAGCAACTAGTGGGTAGTGCGGCCTGTTGCATGGTGGCCTTCTAGCACACCCCCTCCGACAGGTTCTGTGCTCCAAAATTCGTTATATATTCCAGAAAAAATCGAAACAAAGTTTTGTCCTATTCTGAGAACTTTTATTTCTGCACAAAAATAACACCAAGGTAGTTCTGCTGAAAGCAGCCTCAGTCCAGGTTAGTTTCATTCAAATCGTGCAAATTAGATGACACAACCAGAGCAAAAGTGTTAGGAAAAATTAGATACGTTTCAGACATATCAAATCCCCCAGGCTTATCTCATTGCTTGTCCTCAAGCAATTCAGTTGATAAACTGAAAGTGACAAAGAAAACTTTTGCAAACTCTTTTGTTCTCATTATTATACACATGCTTAGCTAGTGCTCATGTTTTCAGCATAAATCATAGATAGACACACCCATGATAGCAAATAGATATTATGTTAACTCATGGCAATACATAACCAGCTAGAAAGATATAATAAAATATCTCCTATGACAATAATTTTTCAACACAATCATAATACAATATGGTGACATGGTATTTCGCTAGCCCTTTCTGAGACCGCTCATACTCGTGATCTGCGATGGGTTTTCCGTGAAGAGGAACGGGTAATCAGAACACAAAGTGGGTAAGTATTTACCTCAGTTATGAAACCAAGGTTTATCAAACCAATAGGAATAACAATCCTCAACCATCTTCAGCGGCTGCACACAAAAGGACAAACAACATGCACCCAACGTCGGCAAGAGGGTTGTGAGTCCCCTTGATCTTGTTATTTGCAAGGAAGTGAGTTGTGTAGACAATTGTAGATAATAGTAAAGTGAAAAAATAAAATAAAAGGTAATAAATAACAGTAAGGTAATGATAGCATTTGTGAATTTATAAGTGAATAGACCCGAGGGCCATAGAGTTCTCTAGTGGCATCTCTTATAAGCAAAGCATATGGTCGGTAAACAAATTACTATTGGGCAATTAATAGAAAAGTGAATAATTATGTGATGTTCACGGCAATGATCATGTGTATACATGCATCACATCCATAAGCAAGTAGGCCGACTCCTGCCTACACCTACTACTTTTACTCCACTTCAAGAGTGCTTCTATGCTTGCCTCTCGATGTATTAAGTTCATGACAAACAAAGTAATGCTTGGAGAACGATGACATGATGTAGACAAAGTAAACTCAACTAATATGAATAAATCCCATCATTTTATCCTTAGTAGCAACAACACAAAGACGCAACTTGTCCCCTTCGGTCATTGGGATCTAGAAACTCGTCAGGTTGAACCTACAATAACGCACCACTCCCACCAAAGAAATATCAATCTAGTTGGCCAAACTATCCCAATAGATCGGAGAGCATTACAAAGCAATGATGATCATGCAAATAAGAATCATAGTAATCGGGTTTGACTCAAATACTTTTCATGAATAATCTGAACATAAACTAGAAGTTCATCAGATCCTAACAAACACACCATAGAAAGGGATTACATCGGATAGATCAAGGGAAAGATGTGATGAACATTGTATTGAGGATCGAGAGAGAGAGATTGCCATCTAGGTACTACCTATGGACCCGTAGGTCTTTTGTCAACTACTCACACATATGGGAAGGATGGCAAGGTTGATGAAGAGGCCCTCCATGATCAACCTCCCCTCTCGTACGGTATTGGAACGGAGGTGGAGATGGCCTCCCGTCGGAACAAAGACTTGTGGCGATGGAAAAAGTGTTTTGGGAGCGCTTATGGTGTTTTTAAGGTAGATGTGAATTTATATGACAGAGAACGACGTTGGGAGATTATCCAGGGGGCCACCACATATCAGGCCGCGCCCCCAGGGGTTGCGGCTGGATATGTGGTGGGCCCCTGGTGCACCTCCTGGCCCTCCTCCGAAGCTTCTAGGTCTTGTATTGGTCCATAAGAAATCACCAAAAAGTTTTGTGGCAATTGGACTCCGTTTGGTATTGTAACTCTGAAAAGGCAAAAACACATAGAAAACAGGAACTGGCACTAGGCACTGGGTCAATAGGTTAGTGCCAAAAATATTGTAAATTGGTAAATAAATACCCAAATAGTATCCTAGAATGATAATATACTAGCATGGAACAATCAAAAATTATTGATTCATTGGAGACATATCAACATCCCCAAGCTTAATTCCTGCTCATCCTCGAGTAGGTTGTCGGATTTCGAGCTCTGCAAAACCATTAAGGTTCGAAAATAGGGGCGTGTGCGAAGGTTCCTTGGGGCCTCACCCAACCTAGCTCGCTTCTAGATGGTTACTATGGCGAACTCGCTCGATGACGAGGAAGAAGATGAACACGGCAGTTTACCCAGGTTCGGGCCGCTGTGAAGCATAATATCCTACTCCTGCTTTGGTGGATTGCCTCTCATGGAGGTTTGGGTGGATGAACTAGTATAGTGGGCTTGAGCCTCGCGAGGGCACTCAAGATGTGTTCTTGGCTCCTTGCCTTGTGGTGGTGCGTTGAATGGCTAAGTGTTGGATCGGCCCCCTTATACGGCGCGGCCTAGCTTCTATATATAGTGGTGGCCCGGGTCCTCTTCCCTTATCACAATGGAGGGAAGGGATCCCACAACAGCCAAATTTGAAGGGGGACAGGAGTACATACGCGCCCTATCCAAAGGTGGCATTCGCCTGCAAAGTAGTTGTTGGTGATCCAGTGGTGGGCTCGGCAATGATATACATCCCGCGGAGCTCGTGGTCATGGTCTTGTTGCACCGGAATGGAAACCTTTAGGTGCCGCTTTGGGAACCCGCGTACATCCTTGCTCCCTTTGCACCAAACAGGAAACTGCGCCACCTAGTGTGCTGGCGCCCGCCTGTCCTTCCTATTGAAAATATGCCCTAGAGACTATAATAAATTAGTTATTATGATATTTCCTTGTTCATGATAATAGTTTATTATCCATGCTATAATTGTATTGATAGGAGACTTAGATGCATGTGTGGATACATAGACAAAACCGTGTCCCTAGTATGCCTCTAATAGACTAGCTCGTTGATCAAAGATGGTTAAGATTTCCTAGCCATGGACATTAGATGTCATTTGATAACGAGATCACATCATTAGGAGAATAGTGTGATGGACAAGACCCAAACTACAAATGTAGCATATCATCGTGTCAGTTTAATGCTACTATTTTCTGCATGTCAAGTATATGTTCCTATGACCATTAGATCATGCAACTCACTGACACCGATTGAGTGCCTTGTGTGTATCAAACGTCGCAACATAACTGGGTGACTATAAAGGTACTCTACAGGTATCTCCGAGGCTGTCTGTTGGGTTGGCATGCATAAAGACTGGGATTTGTTACTCCGTGCGATGGAGAGGTATCTCAGGGCCCACTCGGTAATACAACATCACAACAAGCCTTGCAAGCAATGTGACTAAGTGTTAGTCACGGGATCTTGTATTACAGAACGATTAAAGAGACTTTTCGGTAACGACGTTGAACTAGGTATGAAGATACCGACGATCAAATCTCGGGCAACTAACATACCAAAGAACAAAGGGAACATCATACGAGATTAACTGAATCCTTGACATAAAGGTTCGACCGATAAAGATCTTCATAGAATATGTAGGAACCAATATGGGCATCCAGGTCCCGCTATTGGATATTAACTATAGAGATGTCTCGGTCATGTCTACATAGTTCTCGAACCCGTAGGGTCTGCACACTTAAGGTTTGGTGATGTTTCGGTAGTATATAGTTATGTATGGTGGTGACCAAAGGTTGTTCGGAGTCCAGGGAAGAGATCCCGTACGTCACGAGGAGATTCAGAATGGTCCGTAGGTAAAGATTGATATATAGGAAGTCCTATTTTGGTCGATAGAAAAGTTTCGGTCTCATCGGTTGTGTACCAGGAGTGCCGGTAGTGTACCGGGAGACCATCGGGAGGGGTATTTCGAACCAAGAGGCTACATGGGCTGTGCGAGGATGAATACCAGCCCTTAGTGGGATGGAGGAAGTCCCACAACGGGCCCATGCGGCTGGGAAGAAAAATCCCAAAAGGAAAAAGGTGGGAAAAGGCAAAAAGGGCTAAATCAGGAACGAGTCCTAATCCTACTAGGAGTGGAGGAGGAGGACTCCTCCCTCCTGGTTCGGCCGACCCAAGGGCTGGCTCCTTGGGACACAAGACTCCTCCTCCTCTACTCCTATATATACTAGAGGGTTTTTAGGGTTTTGGCACAAGATTTTCAGCCACGTGCTACCCGTTCCTCTAGTGCATAGTTTCTCCTCTACATCGGTTTTCTGCAGTGCATAGGGGAAGCCCTGCCGGAATTGCTCCACCACCATCGCCGCGGCGCCGTCACGCTGCTAGAGAACTCGTCTACCTCTACACTCCCTCTTGCTGGATCAAGAAGGTGGAGAACATCATCAAGCTGTACGTGTGCTAAATGCGGAGATGCCGTCCGTTCAGCGCTAGATCGGAAGGACCGTGATCAAGATCGCGAGACGGATCGTGATGTGATCGCATGACGGATCATGATGAGTTTGCGGGACGGATCGTGATGACATCGCAGGCCGCTCGGCGATTTGGATCGCAAAGACGTTCGACTACACCAACCGCGTTTCTTAACACTTCCCGCTTAGCGATCTACAAGGGTATGTAGATCCACTCTCCCTCTCGTAGATGCTCATCACCATGGATAGATCTTGCGTGTGCATTGGAATTTTTTTGTTTCCCATGCAACGTTCCCCAATAGTGGTATCAGAGCTAGGTCTATGTGTAGATGAGATCTCTAGTAGAACACAAAGAGTTTGTGGGCGTTGATGCTTAGATTGCTTCCTCCCTTGGTTGTGTTTTGGTTCAGCGGTATTGTAGGATGAAGCGGCCCGGACCAACCTTACTCATACGCTTACGAGAGACCAGTTCCATCCACTGACGTGTAACCTCATTGCACAAAGATGGCTGGCGGGTGTCTGTTTCTCCTACTTTAGTTGGATCGGATTCGACAAAGGCGGTCTTTGAGAAGCTTTAAAAGCAATTTATGTATCACCGTTGTGGTTTTCCCTAGGTGAGAATTGTTCTTGCTAGATATCCTTAGCAGCCGCGTAAAACATGCAACAACAATTAGAGGACGTCTAACTTGTTTTTGCAGGGTATGTTGTGATGTGATATGGACAATTAAATGATGAGATATATGTGATGTATGAGATGATCATGTATTGTATAGAATATCACGACTTGCATGTCGATGAGTATGGCAACCGGCAGGAGCCATAGGATTGTCTTTAATTATTGTATGACCTGCGTGTCAATCATTAAGCGCTATGTAATGCTTTACTTGATTGCTAAATGGTAGCAATAGTAGTAGAAGCAAGGTGGGCGCGACAACCCCGATGGCGACACGTTGATGGAGATCAAGATGATGGAGATCATGGTGTCGTGCGGGTGATGATGGAGATCATGTCGGTGCTTTCAAGATGGAGATCAAAAGCACAAGTTCATGGCCATATCATGTCATGTATGATTTGCATGCGATGTTAATCCTTTTATGCACCTTGTTTTGCTTAGGACGACAGTAGCATTATAAGGTGATCCCTCACTTAATTTCAAGATAAATTGTGTTCTCCCCGAGTGTGCACCGTTGCGAAAGTTCGTCGTGTCGAGACACCACGTGATGATCGGGTGTGATAGACTCTACGTTCACATACAACGGGTGCAAGCTAGTGTTGCACATGCAGAACACTCGGGTTAAACTTGACGAGTCTAGCATGTACAAACATGACCTCAGAACACAAGAGACCGAAAAGTCGAACATGAGTCATATAGTAGATATGATCAACATGATGATGTTCACAATTGAAACCACCTCAACTCACGTGATGATCGGAGTTGAGTTGGTGAATTTGGATCATGTATCACTCAAATGACCGGAGGGATGTCAATTTGAGTGGGAGTTCTTAAGTAATATGATTAATTGAACTCAATATCATGAACATAGTCAATAGTGTCTTTGCAAAATTATGTTGTAGATTACTAGCTCAAACTGTAGCTCCCTTGAATTTTTATAAGTTCCTAGATAAATAGATTTGAAACATGATGGTAGCAATATTGCGGACTAGGTCCGTGATCTGATGATTGTCCTCATTGCTGCACAGAAGGCTTATGTCCTTAATGCACCACTCGGTGCGCCACCACCTCTAGCATCAGTAGATGTTGGGAACATCTGACAGGCACGTTCCGATTACTACTTGATAGTTTAGTGCGTCATGCATTATGGCTTAGAATTGAGGCTCTGAAACGTTTTGAACGTCACGGGACATATGAGATGTTCTAAGAGCTGAAATTGGGATCTCAGGCTCGTGCCCGTGTTGTGAGACATGAGATCTCCAACAAGATTCTTTGCCTACAAGATGAAGGACAATAGCTCAATCGTTGAGCATGTGCTCAGATTGTCTGGGTGCTACAATTGCTTGAATCGAGTGGGAGTTAATCTTCTAGATAAGATAGTGATTGATATAGTTCTCCAAGTCACTGTCACTAAGCTACTAGAATTTGGTGATGAACTATAAAATACCAGGGATAGAAATAATGATCCCTGAGCTATTCGCGATGTTTGACACCGTGAAGGTAGAAATCAAGAAGGAGCGTCAAGTTTTGATGGTTAGTAAAAACCACTAATTTCGAGAAGGGCAAGGGCAAGGAGGGAAACTTCATGGATGGCAAGACAGTTGCTACTCCAGTGAAGCAACCCAAAGTTGAACCCAAACCCAGGACTAAGTGCTTCAATTATGAGGAGAGTGGCTGTTGAAGCGGAACAACCCTAGATACTTGGTAGATAAGAAGGCTGGCAACGTCAACGAAAGTACATTTGATATATGTGTTATTGATGTGTACCTTGCTAGTACTCCTAGTAGCACCTGGGTATTGGATACCGGTTTGGTTGCTAAATGTTAGTAACTCGAAATAAAATCTATGGAATGAACGGAAAACGAGCTAAGGGTGAGGTAATGATGTGTGTTGGAAATGTTTCCAAGGTTGATGTGATCAACATCGCACGCTCTCTCTACCTTCGGGATAAGTGACGAACCTAAATAAAAGTTATTTGGTGTCTTGCGTTGAGCATGAACGTGATTAGATTGTGTTTATTGCAACACGGTTATTCATTTAAATTAGAGAATAATGGTTATTCTGTTTACATGAATAATACCTTCAATGGTCATGCACCCAGTGAGAATGATTTGTTGCATCTTGATCGTATTAATACACATGTTCATAACATTGATGCCAAAAGATACAAAGTTAATACTGATAGTACCACATACTTGTGGCACTACCGCTAAATGTCATATTGGTATAAAACGCATGAAGAAACTCCATGCTGATGGATCTTTGGACTCATTCGATTTCGAATCGGTTGAGACATGCGAACAATGCCTCTAATGTATGAATTAGGGTTTGATAGAAACCCAAGCTGTCATTTCTTAATGTTTGGGGATGAGATGCTTGTGTGGAAAAATGTTTACATCTAATGAGCTCGAACCCACAGCGGACAAATGCATCATCATAGAATGCCCTAAGAACAGTTGGGTAAACCTTCTATCTCAGATCCAAGAATAAAGTGTTTGTTGCTAAAACTGGGTCCTTTCTCAAGAAAGAGTTTCTCTCAAAAGAAATGAGTGGGAGGAAGATAGTAACTTGATGAGGTTGTTAAACCTTTGTTTCAACCAGAGAGTAGCGCAGCGCAGGAAGATGTTTCTGTGAAGCCTATGTTAGTCGAAGAGGTTAATGATGATGATCATGAAGCTTCGAATCAAGTTACTATCGAACCTCGTAGGTCGACAAGGATGTGTACTGCTCCTGAGTGGTATGACAACCCTGTCTTGGAGGTCATGTTGTTGGACAACGATGAACCTACGAGCTCTGGAGAAGCGATGATGGGCCTGGATTCCAACAAATGGTTAGAGGCCATGAAATCCGAGAAAAGATCCATGTATCCAAACCAAGTATAGACTTTGGTAGACTTGCTCATTGGACGCCAGGTCGTTGAGTACAAATGGATCTTTAATATGAAGACAGACACTGATGGTGAATGTCACCATTTATAAAGCTCGACTTGTCGCAAAGAAGTTTCTGCCAAGTTCAAGGAGTTGACTACGATGAGACTTTGTCACTCGTAGCGATGCTAAATTCTATTGGAATTATGTTAGCAGTTGCTGCATTTTTCCATTATGAAATCTGGCAGATGGATGCCAAAACATTGTTTCCTTCCTTAAGGAAAGGTTGTATGAGATATAACCAGAAGGTTTTGTTAGTCCTAAGGATGCTAAAAGGTGTGCAAGCTTCAGTGATCCTTCTATGAACTGAACCAAGCATCTCGGAGTTGGAATATACACTCTGATGAGGTGATCAAAGTTTTTGAGTCTATACAAAGTTTATGAGAAACTTCTATTTGCAATAAAGTGAGTGGGAGCACTATAGAGTTTATGGTAAGCATATGTGGTTGACATATTGTTGATCGGAAATGATGTAGAATTTCTGGAAAGCATAAACGGTTGTTTGAAAAGAGTTTTTCAAAGGAAGACCTGGATAAAGCTACCTAATTGTTGAGCATCAGGATCTATAGAGAGAGGTCAAAATGCTTGATGAGACTTTCAATGAGTACATACCTTGAAAAGATTTTGAAAGAGTTCAAAATGGATTAGTCAGAGAAAGAGTTCTCTCCTGCTTTGTAAGGTGTGAAGTTGAGTGAGACTCAAAGCTCGACCACGGCATAAGAAAGAGAAACTATGAACATCGTCCCCTATGCCTTAGCCATAGGCTCTATATTATGCCATGATGTGTACCGCACCTGGTGTGTGCCTTGCCATGAATCTATCAAGGTGTACGAAAGTGATCCAAGAGTGGATCACTGGATAGCTGTCAGTATTATTCTTAGTAACTAAAAGACTAAGGAGATGTTTCTCGATGATGGAGGTGATAAAGAGTTCGTCGTAAAGAGTTACGTCGATGCAAGCTTTAACACCAATCCAGATGACTAGTAGTAGCAATCTGGATACATATAGTGGAGCAGACATTTGGAATAGTACCAACTGGAGTGTGGTAGCAGTGTTTGCGGTTTAACATACAGATTTTCAAAGTACACATGAATCTGAATGTCGCAGACCTGTTGACTATATGACCTCTATCACGTGCAAAGCATGATCGAGCCCCAGAACTCATTGGGTGTTAGATTCATAACAATGCAAATCACATGGTGATGTGAACTAGATTATTGACTCTAGTGCAAGTGGGAGACTATTGGAAATATGCCCTAGAGGCAATAATAAATAAGTTATTATCATATTTCCTTGTTCATGATAATCTTTTATTATCTAAGCTATAATTGTATTGATCAGAGACTTAGATGCATGTGTGGATACATAGACAAAACCATGTCCCTAGTATGCCTCTAATAGACTAGCTCGTTGATCAAAGATGGTTAAGGTTTCCTAGACATGGACATGAGATGTCATTTGATAACGGGATCACATCATTAGGAGAATGGTGTGATGGACAATACCCAAACTACAAACGTAGCATATGATCGTGTTAGTTTAATGCTACTATTTTCTGGATGTCAAGTATCTGTTCCTATTACCATGAGATCATGCAACTCACTGACACCGGAGGAGTGCCTTGTGTGTATCAAACGTCGCAATGTAACTGGGTGACTATAAAGGTACTCTACAGGTATCTCCGAGGGTGTCTGTTGGGTTGGCATGGATCAAGATTGGGATTTGTTACTCCGTCTGACGGAGAGTTATCTCAGGGCCCACTCGGTAATACAACATCACAGCAAGCCTTGCAAGCAATATGACTAAGTGTTAGTCACGGGATCTTGTATTACAGAACGAGTAAGGAGACTTGCCAGTAACGAGGTTGAACTAGGTATGAAGATACCGACGATCGAATCTCGGGCAAGTAACATACCGAAGAACAAAGGGAACATCATACGGGATTAACTGAATCCTTGACATAGAGGTTCGACCAATAAAGATCTTCATAGAATATGTAGGAACCAATATGGGCATCCAGGTCCCGCTATTGGTTATTAACCGTAGAAATGTCTCGGTCATGTCTACATAGTTCTCGAACCCGCAGGGTTTGCACACTTAAGGTTTGGTGACGTTTCGGTAGTATAGAGTTATGTATGGTCGTGACCGAAGGTTTTTCAGAGTCCCGGATGAGATCTCGGACGTCACGAGGATCTCCGGAAAGGTCTGGAGGTAAAGATTGATATATAGGAAGTCCTATTTTGGTCGACGAAAAAGTTTCGGGCTCATCGGTACTGTACCGGGAGTGTCGGTACTGTACCGGCAGACCATCAGGAGGGGTATTTCGACCCAAGAGGTTACATGGGCTGTAAGAGGATGAATACCAGCCCTTAGTGGGCTGGAGTAAGTCCCACAAAGGGCCCATGTGGCTAGGAAGAAAAATCCCAAAAGGAAAAAGTTGGAAAAAGGCAAAAAGGGGTAAATTAGGAAGGAGTCCTAATCCTACTAGGAGTAGAGGAGGAGGACTCCTCCTCCTTGTTCGGCCGACCCAAGGTATGGATCCTTGGGAGGCAAGCCACCTCCTCCTCTCCTCCTATATATACTAGAGGTATTTAGGGTTTTGGCACAAGATTTTCAGCCACGTGCTACCTGTTCCTCTAGTGCATAGTTTCTGTTGTAGATCGGTTTTCTGAAGTGCTTAGGTGAAGCCCTGTCGGAATTGCTCCACCACCATCGTCGCAGTGCCATCATGCTGCCGGAGAACTCGTCTACCTCTCCGCTCCCTCTTGCTGGATCAAGAAGGCGGAGATCATCATCAAGCTGTACGTGTGCTGAACGCGGAGGTGTCGTCCGTTCGACGCTAGATCGGAAGGACCGTGATCAAGATCGTGAGACGGATCGTGATGAGATCGCGGGACGGATCATGATGAGTTTGTGGGATGGATCGTGATTGGATCATGGTATGGATCGTGATGAGATCATGGGACGCTCGGCGATTTGTATCACGAATTCGTTTGACTACACCAACCGCGTTTCTTAACGCTTCCCGCTTAGCGATCTTCAAGGGTATGTAGATCCACTTGCCCTCTCGTAGATGCTCATCACCATGGATAGATCTTGCGTGTGCGTAGGAATTTTTTTGTTTCCCATGCGACGTTCCCAAACACTTCCTTGCGTCACCTTTGACTCCTAAGGCCAAGCTCTACATAGTGATCTTCGCCTCTTAGGAGGGGGGCTAGGGAGGCCCATCCTTGCTACTCTTTATGTCGTTCTTCTTGGCGAGCTCAAGGTTCTCGCGAGGGCCTTGTCTTGAGTAGCACTATGCCAGGCCATCCATGGCCCATGAGGTGGGCCATGTCCTGGTCCGTAGGCATGCAGGGCTCGGTACCCACATTACCAGAACGCCGACAGTAGCCCCGGGCCCAAGGCGTGGTTGGGATGGCTTCGGGGCGAAGCCTTGAGGGTGTCCTGAAGCGCCACGGGCCCCAAACGCCTGTGGGCCAGGCTTTACACGCGTCGGGCGCCTATACGACGACGCCCCGCTCCTCGAAGGCGTCAGGAATCACCACAAGTCAAACCGATGCGACGCCTGTGCACAACATCGGCCATCATTACCTTCCCTTGAATGCTGCTGCCGCCTAGGCCTTCTCTCCTTGGGCCACGCGGATGTGACCCTTCAAAGGCTGCATGCCTCCTGGGAAGCGAGGGTGCGCTGGTTGGCCCACGGCTGTACATAAGCCAGCGATGGGGAGAAAAACCTCATAACACCTTCGTCCTCTTTGCCTTCCAACATCCAAGGCATCGCTCTCCAAATCATGCCTCCTGTGAGGAAGCATTCCATCATCGAGAAGGGGAAGGCCCTCGAGACGATCCCCGCTTCAAGCAGTAGCTTCTCGGGGGCGCGGCCATACCCCAGCGCGGTCTGGGGTTGTCATCAACGACCGCGACATGGGCCCGACCGGCGTGGGTGCCCGTGGTAGTCGAAGTACTGGCGCCTGTGGTGGGAGGGCGGAAGCGGAGGCCCTGCCACCACGCCCGCGGCTCCATACGGACGACACGGCCCAGGAGTTCATAATGTGGGCGGAGAGGCCGGAGGCCACCTGGCTTCAACTCCCGAACTCCTTCCCGGGGGCGCTACCGGCCGGGCGGGCCGATGGCCTATGGCTGCTGCTGCGTGACATCATGGGTGGAGGTTGAGGTCACCCCGAGGGGCTACGTGTACCTAGTCCGCTGGTGGCAGACGTTTGCCCGCACCCATGGCCTGGTGGGGAGGCGCACCCTCCACTTCAAGTTCGACAGGGAGGCGGGGCCCTTCGTCAAGGTCTTCTGCGGTGAGGGTGAATGCTTGGGTTGCTGCCCGAAAGACGTCAGCCATGGCGATCTTGGAGATGAGCTTGCCCTTTGCGATGAGCGTCGTTCCTCCAGCGATAGCGACACCCCCTCCGAGGGGAGTCCGAGTGACATCAACGATAGCGACGACAACAGCTATGATGTGCCGCTAGGGACTCGCGCTCGGACCTTGAGGGGTTGCCAGCCGGCGTGACATCACTCCTCCACTCCGGAAGCCTTCACGTCGGCGCGCCTCCGTAGGCCCATGAAGGAGGAGGAGGAAACCGATTGAGTGCCGATGCGCGGGCCTCGGAGTACCTGAAGCGGCAGCCCCCATGGGGGCTTTTTCCTTCTTTCCCTGCCCCTATAACCAAAGACCAAGAAAGGCCCTGTGGGCATGTAATGAATTTGGGTGCAAGCCCCCTTTATCCATGCTTTTGTTATGTGTCCTGGTTTTTGTGTTTACAGTATTTGAGGTGGCCTTCCAATTATGATTAGGGTACTTAGCTTGGCGTGTCCTTCGTTGGCTCCAGGGGATGTGTGGCAATGGCACTTGGTGAATCCAGGCGTCCTGCGGTCCTCTTGTTCTTGTAGGTGATGTAAGTTGGGAGCCCTTTTGGCACTCTACGTCTATAGGCCCCAGTGTCGCACATTTCCCTACTACTGTGGTTGCGTCAGGCCAAATACACAACCACAAGGTGAGGCCTCAACACCCTTGATGTCGGCCGGATCGCCAAGGACGACATCAAGGCTGCTAGTGGCTTTATGACCGGTAAGGCTCCTGAGGCGTGCCTCTCAGGAGCCCCCTTTGACGCTCAAGCAACTCTACATTGGCGAGTACCAGTCCTGCACATTTCCCTAACACCGTGGTATATGACCTAATCACCAAGGATGCAACCATGAGGTGAGGACCCAACACCCTCGATGTTGAACATATCACCAAGGACGGCATCGAGCCTACCAAGTGGCTATATGGCCGGTAAGGCTCCTGATGCGTGCTGCTCAGGAGCCCCATTTGACGCTCGAGCACCTTCCAAAGAAACTTTTGTTCCAGCCCCGAGACGGGTGGGCCTGCCGAGGCTCCGAGATGGCACGTCGGGCTGTGAGTGGGGCCCCCGAGTAAGTATGAAGCGTCATGCGCCTGCTAATTTGTCCGGGAATTCCACATGAGTATCCAGGCGCCAAGGCCTTGGCGAGGTGCAAGCACCATGCCCCCGACCCCCGCTCGCGAGGTGCGAGGAGGAAGGGAGAGGGCGAATGCCCGTCCTGAAGAGTGAAAACCCAAGATGGGGAATGGCGCTGAACACGGATCCTTGACCTGTTTCTTGAAAACATGATTTGAAAAACCCCGAGTTTTGTTCCAGGAAAGTTGGCAAATTCAAATGCGAGAAGACCAAATAACAGCCGCGTCCGGCACCCAGACTAGTCTTCGTCTTCCCCTAGCATTGAGTGTAGGGCATCCACGTTGCATGGGCATAGCCATTGATGGGCCGCCGCTGCCTTGAGGCTCGCGATGAGGCCCTCGTACTCCGTAATGTTGTTGGAGACCTTATACCCACACTGGAAACGGAGCTGTACGGTGTACCGGAGCTTGTCTCCTGCCGGGGAAGTGAGAACGACCCCTCCCCCTGCTCCCATGCACGTGAAGGCTCTTTTAAAATGCATGGTCCAACCCTCTTGTGTCTCATTACCGGGGGTGAGGGACTGACTCCCGTTGAGTCCCCGGTCAGGGGTGTTTGTCCAGTCTGCCACGAAGTCTGCCAGGGCCGCCTATTTGATGACCCTGGTCATGCTGAACTCTATGTTGAAGGCCTGAATCTCAATGTTCCACTCGGCGACCCTTCCCGCCATGTTGGGGTTGCGCAATACCTTCTCCAGAGGGTATGCGGACACGACCTTGATGGGATGCCCCTGGAAGTAGTGGCGTTGCTTTCTCAAAGCAACGAGGAGCGCTAGTAGGAGCTTATGTTGCATGGGGTAGCATGAGCATGCATCCCATAGCACCGTGCTGACATAGAAGACCGGTGTTTGACGATGGTGAGGTCTTCCGTGGTGTACTATCCCATGACGGGCTCAAGAAGCATGGGCGCCCTAAGGGATGTCATAGTGGTCGGGACCTCATGACGATCAGGTGCCTCAGGGGCCGTTGGAGAAGATGGAGCCTCATGAGGGTCATGCGCTTCGGGGGCCTCCACAGCGACAATGGCCTTAGGAGCTCCATCATGGGGAAATGGGTTTCTTGGGATCTTGCGAGCCCCTTGCTCCATGCCTGGGGGCCTGCTCGTGCTCGGTGATGCGGCGCGGGTGTTGGCCCGCTCTTCCCTGACCACCACCAATGCAGCATTGGCGGATTGGGAGGTGGCAGCTAGGTATTGCAGCAATGGCTCCCGAGGACGAGGCACCACCAGCACCGGTGGGCTCGTGAGGTATTGCTTGAGCTCCTCGAACGTAGCATCTGCCGCCGGGGTCCATTCGAAGGGCCCCTTTCTCTTCATGATCTTGAAGAATGGCAGGGCCCATTCTCCCAGCTTGGAGATGAAGCACCCTAGGGAGGTCACGCAACCGACCAACTTCTGCATTTCCTTGAGGGTCCGGGGGGTAGCTCATCTTGCTTATGGCCTTGATCTTCTCCGAGTTCGCCTCGACTCCCCGGTGCGACACCAGGAAACCGAGCAGCTTGCCCGAGGGGACTCCAAAGACGCACTTTTCGGGGTTGAGCTTCAGGTTTGCCCGTCTCAGGCTAGCGAATGTATCCTCCAAGTCCTCGATCAGGGTCTTGGCCTCCTTGGACTTGACCATGATGTTGTTAACGTAAGCTTCTATATTCTCCCCAGTTGCGGCCCCAGGGCAATGTGCATCATTCTCTGGAAGGTTGCTCCAGTGTTCCACAACCCAAAGGGCATGCATGTGTAACATAATACCCCACATGAGGTGAGGAAAGCAGTCTTCTCGACATCCTCCACTACCATTTTGATTTGGTGGTAGCCCGTGAAGGCATCCAGGAAGCAGAGGAGGTCGCACTCCATGGTGGAGTCCACGATCTGGTTGATGCGTGGTAGCGGGAATGGGTTCTAGGGGCAAGCTTGGTTGAGGCTCGTGAAGTCGACGCACATATACTCCTACCTACACTTCTTTGGGATGACAATCGGGTTGGCAAGCCACTCTGGGTACTGCACATCTCGGATGACTCCGGCCTCCTTCAGCTTGCCAACCTCCTGGGCAATGAACGCCTACTTCTTCGGGGCTTCCCTTCCAACCTTTTGCTTAACTGGGCGGGCGTTCGGGCCCACCATGAGGTGGTGCTCGATCACGTCCCTCGGGGCCCCCACTAGGTCGGAGGCGCTCCATGCAAACACGTCCTTGTTCGCACGAAGGTATGCTACCAATGCCTTCTCCTGATCCCGAGGTAGGTCGGTGTCGATGGTGAAAGTAGGACCAGGGTTTCCTTCGTCCACCGGCACCCGCTTCGTCTCCTCCCAGCTCTGGGAGAACATTTGTTTCCTTTTTACTAGCGCGACATCGAGGACGCCCCTGGAGTCTTCAGCGGCCTGCACGACGCCTCCAACACTCGGGCGCATCGCGGCTGCCGCCTTGTAGGTGGGCATGAGTGTGTGTGACGCATCCTTGACGCTTCCCTAAATGGTGAGGATGCCGGTGCTCCTGGGCATCTTGATGACGTTGTAGCCTGGGTGCGTCACCACCATGAACTGGGCGAGCGCGGGTAGCCTAGTATCATGTTGTATGGAAGGTGGATGTGGGCAACATCGATCTCGTCCTGCTCGATGCAAAAGTTGGAACAAGTGCCGAAGGTGATGGGGAGGCGCACGCTCTCCATGGGGACGACGGATCCTTCGACCACCCCGGCGAAGGGCCCTGGAGGTGTGAGTCGGCTGTGGGGTAGCTGCATCATGTCGAAAGCCTCCAAGGAGATGACGTTGAGGCCAGTGCCATCGTCGATGAGAGTCCTGGAGACAGCCACACCGCTTATGGTAGGCGTGCACAGCGTGGGGAGCACTGTTGGTGTCAAAACCGGTGGATCTCGGGTAGGGGGTCCCAAACTGTGCGACTAGGATCAACGGTAATAGGAGACGAATGGGACGTAGATTTACCCAGGTTCGGGCCCTCCTATGGAGGTAATACTCTAGGTCCTGCATGGATGAATTGGTGATATGGGGGTTACAGAGTTGATCTACCTCGAGATCGAATAGCTAACCCTAGATGAGTTGTTTTGCCCTACCACCTAAAACCCTCTGGCTTATATAGACCCGAGGGTACCTAGGGTTTACACATGGTCAGTTACATGCCGAAGAGATAAACATGCCTATCTATGGTCGATGATTGGGAGGATACGTCATGGCTCCTTGAGGTATCCATCCTAGCGTGGGTGACTTTTGTCATCCAATGTTCTCCTTGCGGCCCATACAGTTTGGCCCATAAGCAATAGGTCGATCGTCCGAGGACTCCTAATCCAGGACTCCCTTAGTAGCCCTGGACTAGCCTTCAACGTAGATGTATATCCGATCAACCTCCTCATGTCATCATCTTCGGCTTTTGAGGCGAGTCCCTCACTTCTCGTTGTTCGGCAACCGACCAATCTTCGGTAAGATCCCAAGCGTCATCGGCGTAGGTTCAATACATCAACTGCACGTGTTCCTCGATTTTCGCGTGCTGTGGGGAGGCGAGTGGTCAGTGATTTTTACAATATTACCCTTCTGCAACGGAGGGACCACCCATTTAATCAAACAAAATTGCGGTTGAGACCACATCCTCTTCCACTCCATCAGAAAAATCTCCCAGCGGAAGATCCATGAAAACCATGGCCAACATCCCTAGGTCCTCTACACGCCCCAACGGATCACGTCCCAGGGGCTGGACCAGCTGCTCTGTAGCAAACCTGCGGCTTCGTAATCTAGAGACCCAGGGATATCTTCCCTCTTCAGATTTGGCGGTGACCCGCACAGGCTTAATTTCTTACAATGACGACGTCTTCGCCGAGCGTTTCCCCAATCCTCACAGGGGGGAATGCGTATGCTTCATCCCCTTTCTCCTTCGGGGCCTCAGGTTTCCCATCCACCCGTTTCTAAGGGGGCTACTAAAATTCTATGGTATTCAACTCCACCACCTTACCACGGGGTCCATTTTGCACATCTTATTCTTTGTGGCCCTCTATGAGATGTTCTTAGGCTGCGAGGCACACTTCGGATTGTGGAGAAATTATTTTTGTCTCGTCCCCCAAACTCGGGAGAAGACAATTTTGGAGGTTGGTGGAGCTGAAGTATGCTGCATAGCGGGGACGGGAAATCCGGTGGGGACCCCGAAGGAATCCGACGAGTGGACTTCGGAATGGTTTTATATTGAAGATGCCCCCCTGTTCGAGCCAGCTCGGACAGGTCTACCCAAATATGCCGACGCCCCCTTGAAGAAAAGATACAACTGGCGGCCGAGGAATCCAACCCAGGAGGAAAGCGCCAAAGTGCAACGCCTCGCGGCTCAGGTGCGGATACTTGCCACCCATTGACTAACCATGATCGACATCATGGCCGATGCGATCTCCCGGTGTGTACAACCCCTCCAAGAGAAGGTGTACCCCTTGTGGCGCTACAATGGGACAAGCGACACCACGCGTTCCCGAAGACTAGGGCCCGCCAACCAGGCAGCGTTAGCCACCGCCCTTGTCGAGCTGTATAAAGTGGAGCAAGAGGACTTTATTCGGTGGGCGACCAAAGAAGTATACTCAACCCACAATCTTATCGAATGGGTAAGCCCTTTTCCCACTACGAACATTGTTCTGAGTTTTCATTCCGTACTTTGTTCGACCGGAGTCTTGTGCGAATAGGAATGGAGGAGCTTCATCGAGATAGTCAACTGTCCGGCTCCTTAGCCCGACAGCTACACACATGATGATGATCCGAGTTTTCATGAGGACCCGGATCTTCTAATTGATTTTGAAGACGGCATCTATGATCAGGTCAGCCTCGACCAATCCCCGGTGGCTATCATAGTCGATTACCCTGGGTCATTCTCCATCCCTGCCACGGACTAGAACAAGAAGAGCTCATCCCGTAACAGGCGAACCACCAACAGCGCCCCAAAAGCGCCGACTCCGACTTCAAAACATTGTCAGTCTGCATGCCATGCGCTGGCAACCGAGACCATGACCGAATCGGAAGCCCATAGCGATTCTATCGAAGAGCCAACCGTGAGGACGAATCAGCCTCCCGCTCAACCCAAAGGTACATAGTTCGGTCATTCGCTAACCATCATAATCAATAGAGCCTTACGGCAATTTATTTCATTGAAATACTTAGGCGAAACGCCCAGTCTTCTCCCGTCGAAGAGGTCGTCGGGGTGTCCGGTGAGTCCGAAGAAGTGAGAGCTGCAACTCACACTGGTCCTACTACCGGAGCCCCCATGGCCAATCCAGTACCTGCTAATTCTAGTGACGGTGTATCCGTTAGTAAATCGGAAGTGGGGACTGCCATGAATCATCGGCGACGATGCGAGGCCATGCGGCACCCAATATTTTCCGAACAAGAGTTTGGTGCCCTTCAATCAGTGGGTGCACACATTAGTGCTACCTGAGGCGGGTTCGGCAAGGCTATGAAGTTGATTTCGGCCAACATCCAGGTAAGTGATCGGTTTTTGTAGAGTCTGAACACTCATGTAAACCCAGTAGCCCCCTGAGCCTTAAATTTGTTTGAAACAACAAAATTAAGGATCTCCGTGTTGTGTTACTGCTAATGCAGGCTTCAAAGCAACAAACCGAGCAACTAGCAAAGGAGCTGGAAGATAGCCGCACGGAAGTGCAGTCTATGAAGGTCGAGCTGGAGCAAGTGAAGAGCTTCACCTGGGAGGCCCATGGTGAGTATACCTTTACCTCTAATCTTAATATTTCGCCATATTTGACGCAAGGATGCCGTGTAGCAGCTGAATCAATAGGGCATATGGAAAGGCAGCTAGAGGAGGCCCGAGACTATCGGCGGTACGCTGAGCCCCAGCATCAGGCCGGTTGTTTTGTTGTGCAAAAGCAGGCCGAAGAAAATAAGAATTTGAAAATTCAATTGGCCCAGGCCCAGGAAGATAACCAAAATCTTTAGAAGGGCATGTTGAGTAAGTGTGATTTGATCATTCATAAGTTTATCTTATGAAGGAAGTAAAAGTAAGCATTCGCCTCATGTGCAGACCTCCTGTCCGGGCGTCCTGAAGAGGAGATGGGATCATACCAGTGAGACTTGCTGAGAGATCTGACCGCTCTCCATGGGCGTGCATCGAAAGTAATGAAGAACATGGTGCAGGTGCTATGGTCGGCCGAACAGCCTCCCGAAGGGCTATACGGACTCGTCAATCGATTCAAGGGAGCTTGGAGGAGGTTCGAGCTGTGGAAGACTTTGGATTGCCCGGATGAAGCGTGGGAGCTATGGGCGATGATCAAGACCCGTTACACCGGACTTAGTCCCAACCGTATGGCGCAGGTTGGTCCCGTGGGATCGGATGGACAAGAAGTACCACTGCACCTGGTGTATGATTAGGTGATGCCTACCGCCCGTCTTTCACAAGAGGACTGCTCCCTGGATACCATAATCGACAATCTCGATCAACAGCCGAATGTGTAATGATATACATTATTGTATGAACAATCCGTGTTGTAAACTTTGTCTTAACCAACCATCGGATTCTACCTCCCATGCGAAGAGCGTGGGAGTGTTCCTCGTAATTCGTCAGTCAAAAAGAGGGACTTGTGTTCGGGGAACCAAGCAATCCGGACATACGGTGCGAACAGGCAGAAAGCACATAAAGAGGTATGTTATATTACTACGTAGCGTAAGAAACATCTTCCGGGGAAAATAGCACCTCTACCAATACCTTTCACCGGGACTCTACAAAAATTGTAGAGAGAAGGCCGCATACTTTTTAGTATGCGGCTAAGGGTTTTTTAGCGAAAAATGACCCAGGCAATAGTAACGACGACCATAGCCGTATTAGGTGTTTCCATCACAGTCGACCAATTGTCTATGTAAGATAGCTAGCTTTTAGCTTCACCCGTACGAGGTACGTATCCGGAGGACCCGGTCGTAACAATCGCAGCGGTGCTCCCTTTACCCCCTAGCTAGCAGAACAATTGGAAACATAGGGGGTAACTACAGGAGGGAGGAAACCCAGCTTGGCAAAGTCTTAGTTCAAATTGATGCATATGATGGCTTGAGCATGACAAATAAAATGTGTGTACACGGTAAGTGTGAGCAAATAATTACATTGTAGAAGACGTTGACTTCGAGAAGAAGCCCCCAGGTGCTGTACTCGGATTTAACACTTTATGGTGTATGTCGATAACCGTTGTACAAGATCGATTTAACCGAACATATGTAAAAGGAACATCAATCCTATCGTACAGCAAAGTGGGAGAGGAAGATAAAGGAAAAAGGGAAATATGAGAGAAAAAATAAAAATATTGGAAGATTGGACGACACTGGTTTATCCGTAGAAGCGCCATAGACAAGCTGTGTTCCATTTGGTTCAAGGCGATTGTCCGGCGGGCTCTGAAGACGATATGCTCCTCCACGAGTACTTCATTTATGATGAAGGGGCCCTCCCATTTGGGGTTGAGTTATACTTATGCTTCTTCGGAAGCCACATGACGAGTTCGCCTATGTTGTAGGCTTTTGCCCTGACCTCCCTGCTCTAGTAGCGTCGTGCTTGCTACTCATAAAACGTGGAGCGAGCCCGAGCTATGTCGCGCTCTCCTTCTAAGGCGTCTAGGTCGTCCTGCCGATCTAGTTTGGCCTCCTTTTCTTCGTACAGGTGCACTCTTGGCGCGTCATGAATAATGTCGCAGGGGAGGACTACCTCAGCCCCGTAGACCATGAAAAATGACGTGTAACCCGTCGATGTGTTCGGGGTGGTGCGTACGCCCCATAAAACAGAGTCGAGGTCCTCCTCCCAATGACAGTCGGATTCATGAAGAGATCAGAGCAAACATAGCTTAATGCCTCTCATAATGAGATTGTTTGCTCGCTCAACTTGTCCACTGGTCTGCAGATGATAGAATGATGCATAATCTAGCTTAATGCCCATTTTGGCGTACCAGTCCTTGACCTCTTGGGCCATGAAATTGGATCCATTATCTGTTATAATACTGTGCCGGACACCGCAATGGTGTACCACACCGGAGATGAAGTCGATAACTGGTCCGGACATGGCTAATTTGACGGGCTTTGCCTCTATCCAGTTAGTGAATTTGTCAACCAAGACCAGTAGGTATTTTTCTTTCTTGGTCCCCCCTTTAAGGGGTCCGACCATGTCCAGCCCCCAGAGCGCAAAAGTCCAAGTGATCAGAATAGTCCGAAGAGCCGTTGGGGGCATCTGACTTTTGTTTGCGAAGAGTTGACACCCTACGTAGTGTTTGACAAGCGACTGGGCGTCTGTCCGAGCTATGGGCCAGAAGAAACCAACTCGGAAGGCCTTGCTGACTAAAGCTCTTGCTGTGGCGTGATGGCCACCCATGCCTGTGTGAACTTCGGCGAGGAGCTCTCGTCCTTCTTCCTCGGATATACATCGCTGTAATATTCCAATGGTGCTTTTCTTGTATAACTCACCCTCGTGTACTTTGTAGGCCTTGGATCGCCGAACTATGCGTCGTGCCTCTGCCTGATCATCGGGGAGTTCCTTGCAAAGAAGGTAGGCGAGGAAGGGCTCTGTCCGTGGCGCGATTACTGCCATTACCTCGTGAGCCGAAGACTTTTCACTCAATAAGGAGCTGCCGATGATCTTATTATCTGGTTTGATTTCCGAGGGGGCATCCTTGTTCGCCGTGTCCGGACTAGCGCCCTTGTCCTGCTCCTGCCACACTATGGATGGCTTAAAGAGCCGTTCCAGAAAGGTGTTTCTTGGGACAGGGTCACGCTTGGCTCCCATACGGGCCAGTATGTAGGCGACTTGGTTGTTGTCACGAGCGACACGGTGAAATTCCAACCCCTCGAACCGTGCAGATATCTTTAGGATGACATTTCTGTATGCCGCCATCTTTGGATTTTTGGCATCGAATTCACCATTATTTGGGAGATGGCCACGTTGGAGTCTCTCCGTACCTCCAGCCGTCGTATACCCATTGATACTGCCATCCAAAGGCCATGAAGGAGAGCTTCGTATTTGGCTGCATTGTTGGTGTCGGCGTACATGATTTGTAACACGTATCGCATGTTGTTGCCTAGCGGGGATGTGAGGATGACTCCAACCCCTAGTCTGGCCAAAGTTTTGGACACATCAAAGTACATTGTCCAATGGGAGTATGCACTGTATTCCTTGGGGAGCTCGGACTCTATCCATTTAGACAATAAGTCTACCAATACCTGAGATTTTATGGTAGGCGTGGCTTATAGGTTATTTCAAATGGAAGGAGCTCAATGGCCCACTTGGCTATGCGGCTAGTGGCGTCCCTGTTGATAATTATATCATTCAGGGGGACTTCGCATGCCACTATTACCGCACACTCTCGGAAGTAATGTCGGATTTTCCTCGATGCCATAAACACTGTGTAGGCTATCTTTTGGTAGTGAGGATATCTTGACTTGCACTGCGTTAGCACTTCTGACACGTAATAGAACGGCTTCTGAGTCCGGAATTTGTGTCCCTCCTCTTCTCATTCAACGATGAGCACTGCGTTGACAACTTAATTGGTGGCTAATATGATTAACAACATGGGCTTACCAGGGCATGGTGCTGTGAGTATGGGATTGGTTGCCAGTAGTGTTTTGATTTCTTCTAGCGCAGCCGCTACTACATCGGTCCACTCAAATTTGTTGGTCCGTTTCAGTAGTTTATAGAGCGACAAATCTTTCTCCCTAAGGCGGGAGATAAAGCGGTTTAATGCCGCCACGCACCCAACTAATCTCTGGGCATGCTTCAGCTCTGTGGGAATTGCAAGTTCCGATAAGGTGCGGATCTTAGATGGATTCTCCTCTATTCCTCTATGGGAGATGATGGATCGAAGCAACTTACTAGAAGGAATTCTGAATACACTTTTTTCCGGGTTGAGTCGTATATCATACTTGCACAAACTGTCAAAAGTTTGCCATAAGTCGTCGATCAATTGGCTGATGTGTTTTGTTTTGATTACCACGTCGTCCACATACTTCTCGACTGTCTTATCGACCTGTGTCGCGAGACACGTCTGGATCATGTCCTGGTATGTGGCCCCAGCATTTTTTAGCCCAAAAGGCATCATGTTGAAGCAAAATGGCCCGTATGGGCTGATGAAGGTTGTTGCCGCTTTATCGGATTCCTTCATTTTAATCTGTTGTATCCGGAGTAAGCATCGAGGAAACACAACAAATCATGTCCAGTTGTGGCGCTGATGATCTGGTCTATGCATGGTAAGGGAAAAGGGTCCTTAGGGCAGGCTTTGTTAAGGTCCTTGAAGTCAACACACAGCTGCCAGGACTTGTCCTTCTTTGGTACCATCACCAGGTTCGACAACCATTTTGGGTGCTTGATTTCCCAAATGATACCGGCCTCTAGAAGTTTAGCCAATTCTTCACCCATGCCTTGTCGTTTTAGTTCGAAGAAGCGATGCAGAGTCTGCTTAATGGTCCTAGAGCCTATGATAATATTCAGACTGTGTTTGGCAAGCTATCATGGGATTCCGGGCTTATTGGCAGGATGCCAGCCAAAAATGTCCCAGTTTTCTCGAAGCAAATTCCGAAGTGCATCGCCCATAAGGGGATCGAGCTGGGCTCTGATGGACGCTGTCTTATTGGGGTCCGTCGGATGTACTTGGAACATGACGATTTCCTTTGTGGGTTTGAAGGACGTAGACTTGGGCCTTTTGCTAAGGATCACGCCATACTTGTTAACTGTTGACCATAACGCGATCAGTTCTTTGGCCATGAAAGCCTCGGCTAATCCCTCGAGGGCGAGTGCTGCCGTTTTGTTTTTGGCCCGAAGGTCTATGTTCGGATCACTGCAGACTGTGATCACTCCGTTTGGTCCTGGCATTTTAAGTTTCATGTACCTATAATGGGGTATGGCCTGGAACTTTGTGAAGGCATCACGTTCCAATAGGATCGGTTGTTTTCAGGTGTGCCGAGCACTACATCCAGGGCGATACGTCTGCAAAACAGCGCACCTTTTTCCCCAGAATTATTCCTCAAAAAGTTTTATTGCTATGTTCGATGCGAGATCGGTCGAATTGCATTTTTTCCAAGGTACCTTCATAAATTAGGTTTAAACCACCACTGCCGTCCATTAACACCTTATGTAGCCTGTACCCATCGATAATGGGATTCAAGACTAGTCCGGTCGGTGAGTCACCGGAAAGAATGATCGGTTGGTCAGTATTGTTGAAGGTAATTGGTATGTCTGCCCATGCGCTAGTAACTGCCACATGGTAGACCTGTTCGAGCTCTCTAATGGATCTTTTTCTCCTGTTCCTTGAGGGGACCGTTTCGTAGACTGTCAGGACTTTGGCATTGTATCCGGACAGCGATGAGGAGTGCACATTCATCAAAGGTGTTTCGAGGATGGCCTCGCCACTTTTTGCCACTTCCTTGACGACCTAGCAAGCTGTAAGGCTATGAGTCGGGCATGTGTTTAACAGCACGGAATGTATAGGGCAAGGTTTATCCAGTAGTCCATCGAGGATAGTGCCGACCCCTGGAGGAGGCCTGTTTCTTTTTTCTGCGGGTTCATATCTAGCTGGCCTTTGTGGAGATACCCTCTTTTTCCGATCTTCACTAGGGTGCTTGGGGATGGCTGGTTCCAAGAACAACCATTTGGATTGCCAAGCACTTTCCATGGCATAGTATTTTTGTACCAACTGGGACAATTTCGAGAAGTCACAAATGTGTCTGTAGGCCAGGGCGTTAAGAATCCCTTTATAATGGCAGCCATGAATGAAAATTGTCATTATCTCTTGGTCGTTGAGACCTTTCTCTCTGCTCCTAGTGAGTAGGAGTCTTGCCCAAATGTGATGGACTGACTCCCCCTGTAGGTGCTTAATATCCCGAAAGTCCGAGGATGCGGGTTTCAGTGCGATACCGGGATGGTCATCTTGGGAGGTGGGTGAGGGGAAATTTGATCCCATGTCACATTGAGTGTTCGGAATTATAGATTCCAAATTCTGTGATAGATCCTAGACCGGTAACGATCTGGCTCTTGGATGGTTCCCGGACTTCGTCTCGCCAATGAAGCCCCGGTGATCAGAGGCCGGGGTGTAGACTGTTTTTAGTTCAGGTGGTCGGACGAATCCTCGTCCGCGCACTCGGTGGTAGCGACAAGGTAGGTGACTAGAGGGATATGATTCTCCCTGCCATCAGGACAGATCCCGAGCCGGTCATAAATGAGAACCTGGTCCTCCGATACCCGCATGGCCTTGATCCGATCGAACAACTCGTTTAAGAACGAGGCAATGGTGGGATGTGTGTTGCTGAGGCAAGTGCAATCAATGATCGGCGTGACGGCTCCGGAGCTGCGCCAAAGCGGATCCGTGCTCAGTTTAGCCGTGCGGCCTGATGTCTTCGGCATCAAGGCATCCGGACTTGCAGGCTTCTCCTCAAGGATCGAGGGTTCCATTAAAACAAGTGTTACTCGAAAATCAGCGACGAACTCTAGGGTTCTGAACTTGATCCTCTCATTGGGGGAAAAGTTTCCGATGTGGCCAGGGTGGCTGATCGGGTTGGCGTGCGACAAAGTGTCGTCACCCGCAAGATTCGGATCGGGGGAAAGAATCCCTTGGATGTCGATGTCGTTGCTCGCGACAATGTGAGCCATCGATTCCTTAGGCGCTCATAGAGGAACTGTCAATGAAAGCACCAATGTCGGTGTCAAAACCGGCGGATCTCAGGTAGGGGGTCCCGAACTATGAGACTAGGATGGACGATAACAGGAGACGAAGGGGACATAGATTTACCCAGGTTCGGACCCTCCTATGGAGGTAATACCCTACATCCTGCTTGGATGCATTGATGATATGGGGGTTATAGAGTTTATCTACCTCGAGATCGAATAGCTAACCCTAGACGAGTTGTTTTGCCCTACCACCTAAAACCCTCTTGCTTATATAGACCCGAGGATAACTAGGGTTCACACATGGTTGGTTACATGCCGAAGAGATAAACATGCCTATCTACGTTCGATGACTTGGAGGATACGTCACGGATCCTTGAGGTCTCCATCCTGGTGTGCGTGACTTTGGTCATCCAATGTTCTCCTTGCGTCCCATACAGTTCCGCCCATAAGTAATAGGTCGACCGTTTGAGGACCCCCTAATCCAGGACTCCCTCAAGCACTCCGGTGGCCGATGTTGCCTTTGGGCAGTCGTCGGGGCCGAAGGTGATGTCAATCTTCGGCCGTGCTCGGGGCGGCGTGAGCTCGGGCTGCGGCCGGACCACCCGCATGTGGCAGAGGAACCGCTTGACTTGACGGTTCGAGGAGGGTGCCTACACCCCCCCGAGGATGCAAGCGACCGCGCGGCCGGGCCTGCACGCCCCGGTGCCACCGCGCGCCTAAGGCTAGATAGCATCGAGGATCTTGCTGGCCATGGAGTTGCCGAACCAGGGATTCATGGTCGCTGTTACCTGGCACGCCAAATGTCGGATTTTGGGCCTGAAAAACCCTTAAGGCTTGAACACATGGGCATGTGCGAAGGTTGCCTACGGCCTCACCCAACCTATCTCGCTATTCGATGGTTACTACGGCGAACTCGCTCGATGACGAGGAAGAAGTCGAACACAACAATTTACCCAAGTTCGGGCCGCTGTGAATCGTAATACCCTACTCCTGCTTTGGTGGATTGCCTCTCGTGGAGGTTTGTATGGATGAACTAGTATAGTGGGCTTGAGCCTCGCGAGGGTGCTCCAGAGGTGTTCCTCGCTCCTTGCCTTGTGGTGGTGCGTCGAATGGCTAAGTGTTGGATTGGTCCCCTTCTATGGTGCAGCCTAGCTTCTATATATAGTGGTGGCCCGAGTACTCTTCCCTTATCACAATGGCGGGAAGGGATCCCACAATGGCCAAATTTGAAGGGGGATAGGAGTACATCCTCGCCCTATCCAAAGGTGGTCTTCGCCTTCAAAGTAGCCATTCGTGATGAAGTGGTGGGCTCAGTCATGACATCCGTCCCGTGGGGCTCGTGGTCGTGGTCCTGTTGCACAAGAATGGAAACCTTTGGGGTGCCTCTTTGGAACCTGCGTACGTCCTTGCTCCCTTTGCACCAAAGGGGAAACTACGCAGCCTGGCGCGCTAGCGCCCGCCTGTTCTTCCTTGCGTCACCTTTGACTCCTGATGCCGAGCTCTGCATTGGGATCTCCGCCGCTCAAGAGGGGGCCTGCGAGGCCCACCCTTGCTAGTCTTGATGCCGTTCTTCCTCATGAGCCCAAGGTCCTCGCGAGGGCCTTGTCTTGAGTAGCAACGCGCGAGGCCACGCATGGCCCAAGAGGTGGGCCATGTCCTAGGCCGCGGGCAGGCAAGGCTGGGTACCCCTATTCCCAGAACGCCAACATAGGTAAATGATAAAAACAGAATTTTGATTTGACAAGCTAGCCATTATATAATATTTGGTATGTATGCTCGTTGAGAAATGATGAATTAACAAACAACAACATAGTAATATTTTTAATGTAAGAAACAAAATAATTAATTTTTCATAGTATACTATCCTAAAAGAATGTTTTTGTTGGGGAACGTTGCATGGGAAACAAAAATTTTACTAGGCACATGCAAGATCTATCCATGGTGATGAACATCTACGAGAGGGAGAGTGGATCTACATACCCTTGTAGATCGCTAAGCGGGAAGCATTAAGAAACGCGGTTGATGTAGTCGAATATCTTCACGATCCAAATCGCCGAGCATCTTGCGATCCCGTCACGATTCGTCCCGTGATCTCATCACGATCCGTCCCGTGATCTCATCACGATCCGTCTCGCGATCTCATCACGAATCATCTTGCGATCTTGATCACGGTCATTCTGATCTAGCACCGAACGGACGTCACCTCCGCGTTCAGCACACGTATAGCTTGATGACGATCTCTGCCTTCTTGATCCAGCAAGAGGGAGTGGAGAGGTTGATGAGTTCTCTGTGAGCACAATGACATGGTGGCGGTGGTGGTGAACTAATACTACAGGGCTTCGCCTAAGCACCGCAGAACTAATCTAGAGGAGAAACTGATCTAGAGGAAGAAGAGGGCAGCACGTGGCAATTAGGGTTAGGGCTGCCCTCAAAACCTGTAGTATATATAGGAGGAGGAGAGGAGGAGGCTTGGCGCGAGGGCCAGCCCCTCTTTGGTTCGCCGAAGTGGAGAGCAGGAGTCCTCCACCTCCACTCCTAGTAGGATTAGGACTCCTTCCTTATTTCCACCATTTTGCCTTTTTTCCACCTTTTCCACATTGGAATTCATTCCCAGTCGCATGGGCCCTTTGTGGGACTTTCACCAGCCCACTAAGGGCTGGTATTCATCCTCCCACAGCCTATGTAGCCTCTTGGGTTGAAATACCCCTCCCGATGGTCCCCTGGTACACAACTAGCACTCCCCGTACACTACCGATGAGCCCGAAACTTTTCTGGTGACCAAAACAGGACTTCCTATATATCAATCTTTACCTCTGAACCATTCTGGAGCTCCTCGTGACATCCGGAATCTCATATGGTACTCCGAACAACCTTCGGTCACCACCATACATAACTCTATACTACCGAAACGTCACCGAACCTTAAGTGTGCAGACCCTGCGGGTTCGAGAACTATGTAGACATGACCGAGACACATCTACAATCAATAACCAATAGTAGTACCTGGATGCCCATATTGGTTCCTACATATTCTACGAAGATCTTTATCTATTGATCCTCTATGCCAAGGATTTAGTTAATCCCGTATGTTGTTCCCTTTGTTCTTCGGTATGTTACTTGCCCAAGATTCGATCGTCGGTATCTGTATACCTAGTTCAACCTCGTTACCGGCAATGCTCTTTACTCATTCCGTAATACAAGATCTCGTAGCTAACACTTAGTCACATTGCTTGCAAGGCTTATTATGATGTTGTATTACCGAGTGGGTCCTGAGATACCTCTCCGTCACATGGAGTAATAAATCCCAGTCTTGATCCATGCCAACCCAACAGACACCCTTCGAGATACCTATAGAGCACATTTATAGTGACCCAGTTACATTGCGAGTTATGATACACACAAGGCATTCCTTCGGTGTCAGTGTGTTGCATGATCTCATGGTCATAGGAACAGATACTTGACATGCCGAAAACTATAGCAATAAACTAACATGATCATATGGTACGTTTATAGATTGGGTCTTGCCCATGACATCATTATCCTAATGATTTTACGCCATTATCAAATGACATCTCATGCACATGGCTAGGAAAACTTAACCATCTTTGATCAACGAGCTAGTCCATGACAGGCATACTAGGAACATGGTGTTGTTTATGTATCCACACATGTATCTGAGTGTCCGATCAATACAATTCTAGCATGGATAATAAACGATTATCATGAAAAAGGAAATATGATAATAACTAATTTATTATTGCCTCTAGGGCACATTTCCAACAGTCTCCCACTTGCACTAGAGTCAATAATCTAGTTCACATCACCATGTGATTCGCATTGTTATGAATCTAACACCCAATGAGTTCTAGGGCTCGATCATGCTTCGCATGTAAGAGAGGTATTTCTAGTCAACGGGTCTATGGCATACAGATCCGTGTGTACTTTGCAAATCTCTACGTATTTACTGTAGACACTGCTACCACACTCCACTTGGAGCTATTCCAAATGTCTGCTCCACTATACGCATCCGGATTGCTACAAAGAGTCATCCGGATTAGTCTTAAAGCTTGCATCGACGTAACTCTTTATGCCAAACTCTTTATCACCTCCATAATTGAGAAAAAAAACTCCTTAGTACTCTGGTTACTAAGGATAACTTTGACCGTTGTCCAGTGATCCACTCCTGGATCACTTTTGTACCCCTTGATAGACTTATGGCAAGGCACAAACCAGGTGCGGTACACAGCATGGCATAATATAGATCCTATGGCTAAGGCATAGGGGACGAGTTTCATCCTTTCTCTTTCTTCTGTCATGGTCGAGCTTTGAGTCTCACTCAACTTCACACCTTACAAATCAGGCAAGAACTCTTTCTTTGACTGATCCATTTTGAACTTCTTTCGAAATCTTGTCAAGGTATGTACTCATTAAAAGTCTTATCAGACGTCTTGACCTATCTCTATAGATCTCGATGCCCAATAATTAAGTAGCTTTATCCAGGTCTTCCTTTGAAAAACTCTTTTCAAACAACCGTTTATGCTTTCCAGAAATTCTACATCATTTTTGATCAACAATATGTCATCCACATATGCTGATCATAAATTCTATAGTGCTCACACTCACTTTATTGTAAATACAAGTTTCCCATAAACTTTGTATACACTCAAAAACTTTGATGACCTCATCAAAGCGTATATTCCAACTCCGAGATGCTTGCTTCAGTCCATAGAGGGATCACTGAAGCTTGCACACCTTTTAGCATCCTTAGGACTGACAAAACCTTCTGGTTGTATATCATACAACCTTTCCTCAAGGAAGGAATAGATGTTTGGACATCCATCTGCCAGATTTCATAATTGAAAAATGCAGCAACTTCTAACATAATTCCAACAGACTTTAGCATCGCTACGAGTGAGAAAGTCTCATCATAGTCAACTCCATGAACTTGGCGAAAACTTCTTTGCGACAAGCCGAGCTTTATAAAAGGTGACATTCACCATCAGCGTTCGTCTTCATCTTAAAGATCCATTTGTACTCAACGACCTGCTGGCCAGCGAGCAAGTCTACCAAAGTCTATACTTGGTTTTCATACATGGATCCTTTCTCGGATTTCATGGCCTCTAACAATTTGGCGGAATCCAGGCCCATCATCGTGTCTCCATAGCTCATAGGTTTATCGTTGTCTAACACCATGACCTCCAAGACAGGGTCGTCGTAGCACTGAGGAGTAGTACGCGCCCTTGTCGACCTACGAGAGTTAATAGTAACTTGATCCGAAGCTTCATGATCATCATCATTAACTTCCTTTTCAACTAACATAGTCTCCATAGAAACAATTTTCTGCGCCGCGCTACTCTCTGGTTGAACAAAGTTTCAACAACCTCATCAAGTGCTATCTTCCTCCCACTCAATTCTTTCGAGAGAAACTCTTTCTCGAGAAAGGACCCGTTTTAGCAACAAACATTTTGTGCTCGGATATGAGATAGAAGGTATACCCAACTATTCTTAGGGTATATTCTATGAAGATGCATTTGTCCACTTTGGGTTCGAGCTCTTTAGGTCAAAACCTTTTTTTACATAAGCGATGCAGCCCCAAACATTAAGAAATGACATCTTAGGTTTCTGTCAAGCCATATGGTGTCATCTCAACGGATTTAGATGGTGTCCTATTTAAAGTGAATATAGTTGTCTCTAATGCATAACCCAAAACTATAGTGGCAAACTGATAAGAGACATCATAATTCGTAGCATATCCAATAGAGCATGACTACGACATTCGGAATCACCATCACACTATGGTGTTCCAGGTGGCGTGAGTTGTGAAACAACTTCCACGTTGTCTAAAGTTGTATGCCAAATTCGTAACTTAGATATTCACCTCCACGATCATATCGTAGACATTTTTATCTTCTTGTCACAATGATCTTAAACTTCACTCTGAATTTGTTTGAACTATTTGAAATGATTCAGACTTGTGTTTCATTAAGTAAATATACACTATATCTACTCAAATCATCAGTGAAGGTAAGAAAATAACGATATCCTCTTCATCCTACACCACTCATTGAACAGTATACATCAACATGTATCATTTCCAATAAGTTACTTGCCCCGATCTATCATATTGAAAACGGGGTTTTAGTCATCTTTGCCCACGAGGCATGGTCCGCATGTATCAACCGATTCAAAATCGAATGAGTCCAAAGATCCATCATCATGGAGTTTTCTTCATGCGCTTTACACCAATATGACATTTAGCTACAGTGCCACTAGTATGTGGTACTATCATTATTAACTTTGTATATTTTGGCATCTATGTTATGAACATGTGTACTACTACGATCAAGATACAATAAACCATTTTTTGGGTGCACGACCATTGGAGGTATTATTCATGTAAACAGAATAACCATTATCCTCAAACTTAAATGAATAATAGTATTGCAATAAACATGATCTAATCACGTTCATGCTCAACGAAAACACCAAATAACATTTATTTAGGTTCGTCATTAATCCTGAAAGTAGAGAGAGCGTGCGATGTTGATCACATCAACCTTGGAAACATTTCCAACACACATTTTCACCTCACCCTTAGTTAGTCTCCGTTTATTCCGTAGCTTTTATTTTGAGTTACTCACATTTAGCAACCAAACCGGTATCCAATACCCAGGTGCTACTAGGAGTAGCAGCAAGGTACAGATCAATAACACATATATCAAATATACTTCTGTCGACGTTGCCAGCCTTCTTATCTACCAAGTATCTAAGGTTGTTCCGCTTCAGCGACCTTTCTCCTCATAATAGAAGAACTTAGTCTCGGGTTTGGGTTCAACCTTGGGTTGCTTCACTAGAGTAGCAACTGTCTTGCCATCCATGAAGTTTCCCTCTTTGCCTTTGCCCTTCTCGAAACTAGTGGTTTTACCAACCATCAACACTTGATGATCCTGATTTCTACTTTTGCTGTGTCAAACATCTCAAATAGCTCAGGGATCATCATTTCTATCCCTGGCATTTCATAGTTCATCACGAAGCTCTAGTAGCCTAATATAGTGATTTGGAGAACTATATCAACCACTATCTTATGTGGAATATCAACTCCCACTCGATTCAAGCAATTGTAGTACCCAGACAATCTGAGCACATGCTCAACGATTGAGCTATTATCCTTCATCTTGTAGGCAAACAATCTTGTTGGATATGTCATATCTCACAACACGGGCACGAGCCTGAGATCACAATTTCAGCTCTTAGAACATCTCATATGTTTCGTAATGTTAAAAACGTTTTGAAGCCTCAATTCTAAGTCGTAATGCATGATGCACTGAACTATCATGTAGTCATCGGAATGTGCCTGTCAGATGTTCACAACATCTACAAACGACGCTAGCGGGGGTGGAGCACCGAGTGGTGCATTGAGGACATAAGCCTTCTGTGCAGCAATGAGGACAATCCTCGGATCACGGACCTAGTCCGCAATATTGCTACCATCATCTTTCTACTCTATTTCTCTAGGAACATATAAAAATTCAATGGAGCTACAGCGTGAGCTAGTAATCTACAACATAATTTGCAAAGACACTTTGACTATATTCATGATAATGAGTTCAATTAATCATATTACTTAAGAACTCCCACTCAAATTGACATCCCTCCGATCATTCGAGTGATACATGATCCAAATTCACCAACTCAAGTCCAATCATCACGTGCATTGCGGTGGTTGCCATGGTGAACATCATCATGTTGATCATATCTACTATATGACTCATGTTCGTCCTTTCGGTCTCTTGTGTTCCGAGGCCATGTCTGTACATGTTAGGCTCGTCAGGTTTAACCCAAGTGTTTTGCATGCGCAACACTGGCTTGCACCCATTCTATGTGAACGTAGAGTCTATCACACCCGATCATCACAAGGTGTCTCGACACGACAAACTTTAGCAACGGTGCACACTCGGGGAGAACACAATTTATCTTGAAATTTAAGTGAGGGATCACCTTATAATGCTACCGTCGTCCTAAGAAAAACCAAGGTGCATAAAAGGATTAACATCACATGCAAATCATAAGTGACATGATATGGCCATGAACTTGTGCTTTTGATCTCCATCTTGAAAGCACCGACATGATCTCCATCGTCACCGGCATGACACCATGATCTCCATCATCTTGATCTCCATCAATGTGTCGCCATCAGGGTTGTCGCGCCTGTCATGCTCATACTACTATAGCTACCGTTTAGCGATAAAGTAAAGCATTACATAGCGCTTAATGATTGACACGTAGGTCATACAATAATTAAAGACAACCCTATGGCTCCTGCCGGTTTCCGTACTCATCGACATGCAAGTCGTGATATTCTGTACAACACATGATCATCTCATACATCACATATATCTCATCATGTAATTGGCCATATCACATCACAACATACCCTACAAAAACAAGTTAGATGTCCTCTACTTGTTGTTGCAAGTTTTATGTGGCTGCTACGGGTATCTATCAAGAACGATTCAAATTGCTTTTCAACGTTCTCAAGGACCGCCTTTGTCGAATGCGATCCAACTAAAATAGGAGAGACAGACACCCGCCAGCCATCTTTCTGCAACAAAGTCACACATCAGTCGATGGAACCGCTCTCTCGTAAGCGTATGAGTAATGTTGGTCCGGGCCGCTTCATCCCACAATACCTCTGAACCAAAACACGACCAAGGGAGGAAGCAATCTAAGCATCAACGCCCACAAACTCTTTGTGTTCTACTCGAGATCTCATCTACACATAGACCTAGCTCCTGATGCCACTGTTGGAGAATGTTGCATGGGAAACAAAAAAATTCCTACGCACACGCAAGATCTATCCATGGTGATGAACATCTACAAGAGGGAGAGTGGATCTACATACCCTTGTAGATCGCTAAGCGGGAAGCGTTAAGAAACGCGGTCGATGTAGTCGAACGTCTTCGCGATCCAAATCGCCGAGTGTCCCGCGATCCCATCACAATCCGTCCTGCGATCCCATCACGATCCGTCCCGCGATCTCATCATGATCCATATCGTGATCTCGTCATGAATCGTCTCACGAGCTTGATCATGGTCCTTTCGATTTAGCACCGAACGGACGGCACCTCCGTGTTTAGCACACGTACAGCTTGATAACGATCTCCGCCTTCTTGAACCAGAAAGAGGGAGCGGAGAGGTAGATGAGTTCTCTGGCAGCACAACGGCATGGTGGCGGTGGTGGTGAACTAATCCTTAAAGGCTTCGCCTAAGCACCGCAGAACTAATCTAGAGGAGAAAATGATCTAGAGGAAGAAGAGGGCAGCAGGTGGCAATTAGGGTTAGGGCTGCCCTCAAAACCTCTAGTATATATAGGAGGAGGAGAGGAGGAGGCTTGGCACAAGGGACAGCCTCCACCTCCACTCCTAGTAGGATTAGGACTCCTTCCTTATTTCCACCTTTTTGCCTTTTTCCACCTTTTCCACTTTGGAATTTCTTCCCAGCCGCATGGGCCCTTCGTGGGACTTCCACCAGCCCACTAAGGGCTGGTATTCATCCCCCACAGCCCATGTAGCCTCTTGGGTCGAAATACCCCTCCCGATGTCCCCTGGTACACTACCGGCACTCCCGGTACACTACTGATGAGCCCAAAACTTTTCCGGTGACCAAAACAGGACTTCCTATATATCAACCTTTACCAATAGACCATTCTGGAGCTCCTCGTGACGTCCGGGATCTCATTCGGGACTCTGAACAACCTTCGGTCACCACCATACATAACTCTATACTACTGAAACGTCACCGAACCTTAAGTGTGCAGACCCTACGGGTTCGACAACTATGTAGACATGACAGAGACACCTCTACGGTCAATAACCAATAGCGGGACCTGGATGCCCATATTGGTTCCTACATATTCTACGAAGATCTTTATCAGTTGAACATCTATGCCAAGGATTCAGTTAACCCCGTATGTTGTTCCCTTTGTTCTTTGGTATGTTACTTGCCCGAGATTCGATCGTCAGTATCTGTATACCTAGTTCAACCTCGTTACCGGCAAGTCTCTTTACTCATTCTGTAATACAAGATCCCATAGCTAACACTTAGTCACATGGCTTGCAAGGCTTATTATGATGTTGTATTACTGAGTGGGCCCTGGGATACCTCTCCATCACACGGAGTAACAAATCTGAGTCTTGATCCATGCCAACCCAACAGACACCCTCGGATATACCTGTACAACCCCTTTATAGTCACCCAGTTACGTTGCAACGTTTGATACACACAAGGCAGTCGTCCAGTGTCAGTGAGTTGCATGATCTCTTGTTCATTGGAACAGATACTTGACATGCAGAAAACTGTAGCAATAAACTAACACAATCATATTCTACATTTTTTGCTTGGGTCTTGTCCATCACATCATTCTCCTAATGATGTGATCCCGTTATCAAATGACATCTCATGCCCATGGCTAGGAAACCTTAACCATCTTTGATCAACGAGCTAGTCAATCAGAGGCATACTAGGGACATGGTATTGTCTATGTATCCACACATGTATCTGAGTTTCCGATCCATACAATTCTAGCATGGATAATAAATGATTATCATGAACAAGTAAATATGATAATAACTAATGTATTATTGCCTTTAGCGCATATTTCCAATAGTTTTACCCCTATTCATCTTATTATATTAGCAAGGCATGACTCCATCTTCACCACATAGATACAAATGTTAAGCACCATGGTGTCCAATTTGGGCAATTGGATCGTACTTTTTCAATATGCGTACACTTTTTATTCTTCACACAATACATGAGCATGAACCATTGGACATAGCATATAGGTGGAATAGAATATGTTGGTAGGTATCAAAGGGGTAAAAAGTGGAGACGATAGTCTCGCATCAACTAGGTGTACCTAAGAGCTATGGAGATGCTCATCGATAGATATCAATGCTTGGAGTAGGAATTGTCATGCAAATGATGCACTAGAGCTATAAGCATATGAAAGGTAAACTGAAACTCAGTGTGGTGTGCATCAAACTTGCTTTCTCGTGAAGACCTTAGGAATTTGAGGAAGCCCGCCATAGGAATATACAAGCCAAGTTTATTATATGATAAGGTAATTCCCACTACCATATGGAAGTGTGATGATAGGAGACTCTCTATAAGAAGAACATTGTGCCACTCTGAGGCACAAGTGTGGTAAAGGATAGTAGTAAAGTCCCTTCTCTCTTTTCTCTCATTTTTTATAGTGAGATTTTCTCTTTTTTTTGCTTCCCCCATTTTATCATTTTTTCTAGGGATTTCTATTCCTGTGTCCCTCGTTCCGTAGTTGTACTGATTCATCCCCATGCTCTTAACAGTTGCTCACTTCTCCACCACTCCCTTGTCCGAAACCTTCATAAATAGTCACACGGGGGGATGTCATCGGATCTGTGGCTTGACCGTTAACCACTAACGAGTGTGGCCCTTGTTTTGGTGAGTTGTTGGGTCGAATCACACCACTCCCTCCATCCCATTTTGCCACGTCGGGATGACGACATGGCCCCACATGGAATCATCGGGAAACCCAACGGTTAGACGGGCGCCTTGACTGTTGGCGCGGTCTGAACGTCGTATGGCGCCGCTTCGAATCACCGCCCGAGGTCATTAGCCGGCTATTTAAGCCGGCCGACGCCCCTAGGCCTAGCACATCCTCCTCCTCCCTCCACCCCACCACCGCCCGAGCCCATCTGCCTCCTATCACACTTCCATCGCTGTTAGGATGGTCCGGCGCATCATCACCACGTACACTCAGCTCACTCCAGAGTGACGTCTGCAAATCGAGGTGGAAATGTAGACTCTCCGTCCTGCCCACATTGCAATGGGTATCCCTTCTGATTCGCTAGAGACAGAGGAGGAGGAGGAGGAGCAGGAGGAGGAACATCAGCATGCGTCCATGGATGAGGAATACCCAGAGGCGGTGGTCGCCGTCGACCAACCGGAGGAGATGGCGGAGCAGCAGGCCATCCTGGCTTCCATCCGGGATGAGGCCGAGGTGGAGGCCAACCGTCGGCTGATCCGACAGAGGCAGGCGGAGGCCGATGCCCTGTCCCACGAGCTGGATGCGGGGATAGAGGTACAGGAAGTGTCAGCGGAGCATCCGCAGGTGCCGAAGGGGGCAGAGCCGCAACAGGCGACCCTTTATCCACGGGAGGGCAAAGAGATCATCGACATATCCAACAAAGAGTCGATAGGTTTATGTAGTACGTTGGTTTTACATCTTGCATGCTATTGTATGAAATTTATCCTTTCTAAATATGAGATGTCCGGTTGTGTAATGATGTTTTCAATCTAATATGAACCATGTTGATGTTGAAAAGGAAGAACAAAAGGAAACTGTTTTTTGCATTATGAAACTAATTTGGTGCAATCAAATAAAAAAAGAAACAAATGATGTAATCAAATCAATAAAAAATATAAATAGAATGAGCGCGTGCACCATTTTCTTGGCCTCTTTTCTCCTTGTGGGCCTTCAACAGGTCAACACCTTGTGAAGGTCCAACGGGGACTTGTTTGTATTTTGGGATAGACGAGTGGGCGAGCAGAACCAACCTCTAGCGGATCACCCAACGATCCAACAGTGCGGAGCCGTCCATGTGATACAACAGTACGTAGCCTGCAAGCGGCCCGCGTTGTGAATTCCTTCTAGAAGACCAAATCTGAGAGTTGTCGCTTGGCGCTAGGGTATGATCGGACGGCTGCAGTTTGATGCTAGGGTATTGAGAGATGCTGTGGGCTTTTGAGCCGGTCAATGGGTTTATCTTAGGTTTGACCAACTTTCAAATGACCTTAACTAATTCAAAAAAATTCAAAAAATATCAAACCTTCGCGGTTCGTCATTTCATAAGACATAGTCATGATAAAAAATATAAACTTGGTTTAAGGACATTTTTATGGAAAATCTTTTTTGAGGTAAGCTACCATCCCCAAGTTCAAATGAGCAAAACAAATTCAAGAAAAAAAATCAAAAAATGGAAGACATGCACACAATGCCGTTGTATGTGACATGGTTATGATAAAAAAAAATCTTGGTTTATGGACATTTCCATGAAAACTCCTTGACACAAATGAGCTATCACGTACAAGATTGTATAGATTCCAAGAAGAGAGTGATAGTGGGTTTGGGTTTATTAAAAAATCATCACAGAATCATTTTAGTATGAATAAGAAGGAACTGAACTTATTTTTTTATTATCGAAATTTCAAATTGTTTTTATAATGATTTATATTGGAAATGGTCTGTTTACCCTATCTTTCAGAGCTCACCAACATAGGCTAACATGATCATTTGTTTGCATTGTTGTTTTATTTGTTGTTAGATTATCGCAACCTAGGCTAACATAATCATTGCAACATACATCATAGAGCATTGGATTTGAAATGTTTCTTATAGTTCAAAGGTCAGTTCTAATCCAAATCACATCAACATGCGTTACCTTTAATTATACATTAATGCCGGCCACAAAGGCCGGTGAGAGTTCACAAGTCTATCATCCATTAACTAAGGGAACCCTTACTAAAAACATTAAAATTCAAAATAAAAACGAGGAGGCGTGCTGCCCCCTAGGCGTCCTCATTGTCGTCGTCGTCGTCCGGGCCGGTGACGTCGTCGAGGGTCGGCGCCGGACCAGCCCAGGAGAAAGTCGTCTCCCAGGCGGTGCCAACATCGTCCGCCGGTGGCTGCACCGCCGCTGCGTGCGCTTCGGCACAACACTCCTCCTCCTCTACCACGGCTTCCTTCTCCAACTCCATGAGCCGCTTACCCTCGCGACGATCCTCCAGCACGTGACGTTGTCGCCAGAACTCCAAGTAGATCCGCTCCAGCTCCAGCATCGCCTGCATACAGACGGGTGGCGGGCTTACCCACTCGCGCACCACCTCCTCCCAGATGAAATCATGGGGCGTGAGGGCGGCGGCCGCCCTCTCGAGCCTGGCATGGGACGGCGGGGCCAACGGCGACACAACGCAGCCGCCAGCAGCGGAGAGCGCAATGGCCTCCACTAACCGCGGCTGATCAGCCTCCTCGTCCTCGCGCCACTCTTCCTCCTTGCTTTTACAGAGGGTGTTTGCCAGCACCTCCTAGTACTCGGCCTCCGCCTCCTAGTCCTCATCGCGAATGATGAAGGGTGGCGGGATGCATGCCCGCACATCGTGGATGCCACAGTAATACTCTCCAACGTATCTATAATTTATGAAATATTCATGCCATGTTTTTGGTACGATTTTATTATAACTAACCCAGACTGACGCTGTTTTCAGCAGAACTACAATGGTGTCGTTTTTTGTGCAGAAATAAAAGTTCTTGTAATGGGCAGAAAATTTACGGTGAATTTTTATGGACCAAAAGAGACCCCCGAAGCACAAGAGCTGGGCCTGGAAGTGGACGAGGAGGCCACAAGCCTGCTGGGCGCCCCCTGGGCCGCGCCCCTGTGGTTTGTGGACTCCTCGAGCACCCCCTTGATGTGAGACTGATGTCTACTACACAACCTTCTTCTTGTAGACTCCTGTTGGGCCTCCAGGCACAGAGTTTTGTAGGGTAGTAGCAATTTTCCCTCAAGTGGATGACCTAAGGTTTATCAATCTGTGGGTGGTGTAGGATGAAGATGGTTTATCAATCTTGTATAGGTGCACTGGTTTGGCGAAGAGATGGTGATACAAGTGTAATATGGACGGTAGATATAGGTTTTTGTAATCTGAAAATATAAAAATAGCAAGGTAACAAATAGTAAACAACGAGCAAAATGTTCTATAAATGCTTGGAAACAAGGCCTAGATTCCATACTTTCACTAGTGCAATTTCTCTCAACAATATTGACATAGTAGAATCATATGTAAGTACCTCTCGTGCGACAAAGAGTTCACTCCAAAGTCACAAATAACTGAGAACTAACAAAGAAATTATTGTACGGTACGAAACCACCTCAAAGTTATCTTTTCTGATCAATCTTATGAGCTATCGGACAGCCCTAGAGTTCGTACTAAAATAACACCTTAAGATACACATCAACCAAAACCCTAATGTCACCTAGATACGCCAATGTCACCACAAGTACCCATGGGCTTGATTATACTATGTGCATCACATAATTTCAGATTCATCATGTTCAATCCAACACAAAGAACTTCAAAAGTGTGCCAACCCTTATGCATAGATTCCCAAGGTCACGGAACCCGCAAGTTGATCATGAAAACATACATCAAGTGGATCAATAGAACATCCCATTGTCACCATGGATATACCATCGCAAGACATACATCATATGTTCTCAAATCCTTAAAGACTCAATCTGATAAGAAAACTTCAAAGGAAAACTCCATATGATTCATCTATATCAATAAAACTCGCGGTACATCAAGATTGTGCCATATCAAGAACACGAGAGAGAGAGAGAGAGAGAGAGATCAAACACATAGCTACTGGTACAAACCCTCAGCCCCGAGGGTGAACTACTCCCTCCTCATCATGGAGAGTGCCGGGATGATGAAGATGGCCTCCAGTGATGGTTTCCCCCTCTGGCAGGGTGCCAGAACGGGCTCTTGATTGGTTTTTCGTGGCTCTGGAGGCGGCGGAACTCCCGATCTATGTTTATTTTCAGAGGTTTCTATTTTTATAGGAATTTTTGGCGTTGCAATCACATCAAGGGGTTCCACGAGGCGGTGACAAGCCTGCTAGGCGCGGCCAGGGGGGTGGCCGCGCCTGGCAGGCTTGTGACCTCCTCGTGGCTCTTCTGGCACAACTCCAATGCTTTGGGGTCTCTTTTGTTCTAGAAAAAATCATACTAAAATTTCATCCCATTCCGAGAACTTTTATTTCTACACAGAAAACGACAACATGGTAGTTCTGCTGAAAACAACGTCAGTCCGGGTTAGTTCTAATAAAACCATACCAAATCATATAGAATTACTATAAACATGGCATGAATACTTCATAAATTATAGATACATTGGAGACGTATCAGCATCCCCAAGCTTAATTCTTTCTCGTCCTCAAGTAGGTAAATGATAAAAGAAATAATTTATGAAGTGTGAATGCTAGCATAGTGCATAAATTTGAGCAATGATAGTTCCAAACACTTTTTCTAGCATCATTATATATCATAAACAGTAGCTCATCTCATAAACCTTCTCATGAAATAACAAGCTATCCACATGTTAAAGTATAGACCATGAAGTTTCTTGAAAACTAACAAACTATGCTTTCAGTAACCAAACAATTGTAATTAACCTTATTTTCAGGAAGGGTCTATGTAAGAGCTTTGGTTTATCAAATTCCACATACTCAACTATCACGTAGTCTCCCATAATTGGTAACTCTCAAAGCATATTTTTAGAGAAAATAGCATCGGTCGAACACAAAGAAAGATAGGGACTTAAAGTTTTGCCTCCCAACTTATTTATCATATAGATAATTGTCAAAAATAATAATTCATGATAAAATATATTTGAATGGCCATATATTCTTGGAACTTTCCCCAACACATGATGCTTGCCAAAAGAAAAAGGCGAAATATAGGAAGTGGTGAAGATCACCATGACTCTTGCATAAAGGTAAGTACATGAAAGTAAAAGATAGACCCTTCGCAAAGGGAAGCATTGATTTGTAGAGGTACCAGAGCTTGAGCTTTTAAAACAGAGATGAATAATTATTTTAGGCGGTATGATTTCATTTTCACCATAACAACCGAGAGATCTCGGTATCTTCCATGCTAGATACATTATAGGTGGTTCCCTAACAGAATGGTAGAGTTTTTACTCCCCCTCCACCAATCAATCACATCCACGGAAAGCCGAATCCACTAGTACCGTCCATACCAACAACATTCCTGGGGGAGCTTTGTTTAATTATTTGCATTTTTTTCTTTGATTCGGGACTGGGAATCCATATTACCAGACACTTTCTCGTGAATGATAGTGAATCAACACTTATCATGAGAATAACCCACATAGCATGGAAGATACTAACAGCCCCTAGTCATTGTATGAGCGATTCGGACAAACAAAACAGAATATTATTTGAAGTTTTAGAGTTTGGCACATGCAAATTTACTTGGAACGGTAGCTAAATACCGCATATAGGTAGGTATGGTGGACTCATATGGAACAACTTTGGGTTTGAGGGTATTTGGATGCACAAGTAGTATTTTTGCTTGGTGCGGAAGTTTTGGCTAGTATGAGGTGGAAGCAAGCACCACATGTTGGAGGATCCATAACAATATAACTTCTATGCAAATATACACAACCATAACTCATTACGTTGTCTTCCGTGTCCAACTACAACTAATTTGCTCAAGTTTGAAAATAATTAATCATTAATCACAATCATAGAAGATGTCCAAGATAGTATATTTATATGTGAAATCTCTCTTCCTTCAATATTTTTTCATGAATGGTTCAAGTGACCAATGCGGTGTTTGCAAATTTTCAATAAATTTTACCACCTATACTTATTATATGTGAAGTCATTACTACCCATGGGATAAGCATATAAAGATATATAATTTCAGATTTATGATATTCAATTCATTCAACCGTTTACTCATAGGATATATGTGAAGCACGAGAGTAAATGACAAAACTACTCCAAGACATTTAAGTGAAGATCAATGAGTAGTCAAACAATTAAGTACCTATGTGAGGACTTTCTCTCTCTCTCTCAATAAAGATTTTCGTATCTGAGTGTTTTATTTAAGCAGCAAGCAAAATAAAAATAGCACTCCAAGAATAGCACACATCATGTGAACGAATAAAAATTTAGAATCAACATAGGCTAACTGATAGTTGACGAAGAGAGGTGGGATGCGTAGCATCCCCAATCTTAAATACTTGATACTTCTTGAAATATTTACTTGGGGTGACTTGGGCATCCCCAAGCTTGAGATTTTGTATGTCGTTCAATCCTCTCATATCATGGTTTCGCCTATTCTCAAAAACTTCATGCACACAAAACTCGAAAAGAACACATGAGATCGGTTAATACACATAATAATAAATCAACTCATTATGTACTTCCAAGACTAGTTGCATAATAATTTTCGAACATTAGGAATTCTATACTATCATTTTCACAATTTATATCGACCAATATAGGTTATGGAAACTATAGGATAAGTAGATAACAAAACTATGACAGTAACATGTCTAAACAGAATAGTCTGTAGCAATTTGTGAAACAATTGTACGTCTGTAACTCAAAAAATTATTAAAATTTAGTACATGCTATAGAATTTATATGCCAACACTGTGTAAAAATTTCAGAAACTTTCCGCGTTCTAGTAAAATATTAAAATTCAAACACTACAGCGGAAGTTTCTATTTTTACCCAGCACATATCAAAACATGCAATGCAAGCATCCTAAGGAAATTCTTGGAACTTTCTATTGAAAAACAAGATTTTAAATAACACCATGCAAAACAGAATCTGTCAAAAAGAGAATAGTCTGTAAAGATATGAATGATCACCATACGTCCCTAACTCTAACTATTCTGAAAAATTGGGAAAACTCAAGGAATTTGCATATAAACTTTTTGTAGAAATTTCAGAATTTTTTAACGCACCAGTAAAATCAGATAATTCGTATACTGGACGCAAAATTTCTGTTTTTGCACAGAATCAGACAAGCAAGTATCCACACTATCCCAAAGTCTTTACATGGCACTTTATTGAAATAAAAGACACAAAACATGATTAATAAAGTATATTAATCATCTGAACACATCAAAATATAAATTAAAAGTGTTGGGTTGTCTCCCAACAAGCGCTTTTCTTTAATGCCTTTTAGCTAGGCATGATGATTTCAATGATGCTCATATAGGAAGAATAATGGAAACATGCAAAAGAGCATCATCAATCAGATGACAAGCACATTTAAGTCTAACCCACTTCCTATGCATAGGGATTTTGTGATCAAACAATTTATGGCCAGAAGAATCATCTAGCATAGGAAGGCAAAACAAGCATAACTTCAAAACTTTGAACACATAGAGAGGAAACTTGATATTATGGAAATTCCTACAAGCATATGTTCTTCCCTCATAATAATTTTCAGTAGCATCATGAAGTAATTCCACAATATAAGCATCACATAAAGCATTATTTTCATGATCTACAAGCATAGAATTTTTATCACTCTCCACATAAGCAAACTTTTTCTCATTCACAATAGTGGGAGCAAACTGAACAAAATAACTATCATGTGACACTTGATTGACATAACCACTTTGAATATTAAAATCATGATGACAAGTTTCATGGTTTTCATTAATCTTTATATCATATGTTTGATCACAGTAATCATCATAGATAGGAGGCATGTTATAATCATAATAGTTTTGCTCATCACAACTTGGGGGACTAAAAATATCTTCTTCATCAAACATAGCATCCCCAAGCTTGTGGCTTTGCACATCATTAGCATCATGAATATTCATAGAATTCATATTAACAATATTGAAATCATGCTTATCATTCAAGGATTTAGTGCCAAACATTTTGATAACTTCTTCTTCTAGCACTTGAGCACAATTTTCCTTTCCATCATTTTCAGGAAAGACATTAAAAAGATGAAGCATATGAGGCAAACTCAATTCAATTTTTTTGTAGTTTCCTTTTATAAAACCAAAATAGTGAAAAACAAGAAAATAAAATATTTAATTGCAAGATCTGAAGATATACCTTCAAGCCCTGACCTCCCGGGCAACGGCGCCAGAAGAGCTTGATTTCTACTACACAACCTTCTTCTGGTAGACTCGTGTAGAGCCTCGAAGCGTAGAGTTTTGTAGGGCAGTGGTAATTTTCCCTCAAGTGAATGAACTAAGGTTTATCAATCCGTGGGAGGTGTAGGATGAATATGGTCTCTCTCAAACAACCCTGCAACCAAATAACAAAGAGTCTCTTGTGTCCCCAACACACCCAATACAATGGTAAATTGTATAGGTGCACTAGTTCAGCGAAGAGATGGTGATACACGTGTAATATGGATGGTAGTTATAGTTTTTTTTAATATTAAAATATAAAAACAACAAGGTAACAAATAGGAAACAACGAGCAAAACGTTGTAAAAATGCTTGGAAACAAGGCCTAGGGTCCATACTTTCACTAGTGCAAATTCTCTCAACAATATTGACATAGTTGAATCATATGTAAGTACCTCTCATGCAACAAAGAGTTCACTCCAAACTCACAAATAGCGGAGAACTAACAAAGAAATTATTGTAGGGTACGAAACCACCTCAGTTATCTTTTCTGATCAATCTTATGAGCTATCCCTATAAGTGTCATGGACAGCCCTAGAGTTCGTACTAAATTAACACCTTAAGATACACATCAACCAAAACCCTAGTGTCACCTAAATACTCCAATGTCACCACAAGTACCCATGGGCTTGATTATACGATGTGCATCACATAATTCCAAATTCGTCGTGTTCAATCAGACACAAAGAACTTCAAAAGAGTGCCCCAAATTTTCTACCGGAAAGTCAAGAAAAAAATGTGTGACAACTCTTATGCATAGATTCCCATGGTCACGGAACCCGCAGGTTGATCACCAAAACATACATCAAGTAGTTCAATAGAACATCCCATTGTCACCATGGATATCCCATCTCAAGACATATATCAAGTGTTGTCAAATCCTTAAAGACTCAATCGGATAAGAAAACTTCAAAGGAAAACTCAATTCATCACAACAAGATAGAGATGGGAAAACTCCATATGATTCATCTATATCAATAAATCTCACGGTATATCAAGATCATGCCATCTCAAGAACACGAGAGAGAGAGAGAGATCAAATACATAGCCACTGGTACATAATCTCAGTCCCGAGGGTGCACTACTCCCTCCTCATTGTGGAGAGCATAGCGATGATGAAGATGGCCTCCGGTGATGGTTCCCCCTCAGGCAGGGTGCCGGTATGGGCTCCCGATTGGTTTTTCGTGGCTCTGGAGACTTGCAGCGGCGGAAGTCCCAATCTAGGTTACTTTTCGGAGGTTTACATATTTATAGGAATTTTTGGAATTGGAATCACAGCAAGGGGTGCCATGAGGCGGTGACAAGCCTGCTAGGCGCGGCAAGGGGGTGGCCGCGCCTACCAGGCTTGTGACCTCCTCGTGGCTCTTCTAGACCAACTCCAATGCTTCGAGGGTCTGTTTTGGTCCAGAAAAAATCATACTAATTTTTTAGCCCATTACGAGAACTTTTCTTTCTGCACAGAAAATGACACCATGGTTGTAAGATCCCAAACTTTGGAATGTTATAATAAATATTAGAATGAAATGTTTGTTTGCTTGAGTGATTGATTTGAGTGGAATTTGAAACTTTTTAAAACTTGTTTTGAATGAGAGGGAATGGCATGACTTTCCCATGTGATTTCAATTCAAATTCAATTCCATTTCAAATCAGTGAGACAAGAAGACATGACTTCTTCAATATAAAAATATTTGAAAAGTAAATTTGAAAACTATTTGAAAATTTCCAGATATGGAGTTCTTTCATATATGAATTTCCAATTTGAAGTTTGAAAGAATTCAAACCCCTTGACGAAACTTGAGAGGAGTAATATGACACTCCACCTCAGGGGTTATTTTGTGAAGTATTTGAACCATAAAACCCAGGGGGTTATTTGAAAATTAATTGCAAAAGAATCAAAACCAGTTTAGGCATTTTCTGAAAATAATTTTTTTAAAGTATTTAATTTGGCTGTGGAAAAATGTTCATTAAATGACATTTATTTCCCTAATCATTTTGGTATATAAAACTTTATTCGTTGGAATGCTTTAAATGCCTTAATGATATTTTAATGCTGTGTAAATTAATAAAAGGAAACGATTTAACGGGTTATTAAAGCCCACCGGCCCACCGGCCCACCGCCCATAACTCCTCCCCGAAACCTCTCCAGACCGGCCACCGACACCACTAACTCCGCTCCCTCTCTATCTGACCATGTGGTCCCACCGCCCGATCCCGCTAACCCCGCGGTCACCTCCCTGCTCTCGCTCCCCAAACCACGTCGGCGACCGCCGAGCCGGAGATCCCTCCTCCTGCCATTCCCCAACGCCCCAAGGCAGCCTATAAAACCCCGCCCCTCCCCTCGACCCGTTTCCCCATTTTCTCCTCTGCCCGACGCCTCTCCTTGCCGCTATCGCTCGGCGGAACCACCGGACGCCGCCGCGCCATTGCCGCTCCCGTGCTCGCCCTAGCCACTCCTCTCGCTACCCGAGCACGCCATCCTCTCCACCACCCTCGCCCGCACCTCCCCGTGAACTCGCCATGCCCCAAAACCACCTAAGCTCCTTTCCCCGTTGACGCCCGAGCACCACCGCCACTCCCGAGCTCGCCCCGCTCAACCCCGTCGCCCTCGAGCCTCGCTGACGCCACCATCGTCTTCGCCGCACTCATCTGCATTGCCTGGTGCCATCACCGTGGCCGGAAGACCACCGGAGATGCCTCCCCATCGACCCCACCTACTCTACCTCACCGGAGCTTCATCGGAGTTGACCTCCACCACGGTAAGTCGCCGGAGCCCTCCCCCCTCCGTCCGATCTGAGTGAACGGCCACGATTAGAACGGACTTTTCATATTAAATGCCGAATCGTTTTTCTCTAAATTTCGGTCGTCCGCTCGTTTCAGTCTAGCACCCACCCCCCGTAGCCTATCAGAACCTGCCAAGTAGCACCCTGTCCGTTAGTTGAATTTTTCTTTTTTCGGTTTTATGTTTTAAAAACAGAATAAGTTCTGTTTTTATTTTTGTTATATCTTTTAAAATAATTAGTGTTTTTAATTGATTCTTTTTTAATTGTGTCACAAATTTCATGCAGTTCATGTAGATACCAAGTTTCACCATATTTGAAATGATAAAATTTAATTTAAACAGATTTGATTCAAATATGTTTTCTTGAATAACTTGAGTTTAAAAAATTATTTTTGAGTGATTCTTTTTGCCACTATTTTGTATTAGTTAGGTTTATCATCCAGCACTATTTGAGATTTTTTTAGGATAATTAGATTAGGGTTTTTAACTAAAACAGAATATGTTTAGTACCTAATAGTGTTTAGTTAGTTTAATTTTTCTTTAGTTTATTTTGAAATCTGAATTAGTTTAACTTTTGTTTTAGTTTTCTTTAGTTCTGTTGTCCAATATTAGGTGACTTATTTTCTGTTAATGAAAATAGTTTTGTTTTGTTTTTTATATCCTAATGATATAGGAAACTGTATTCTTCTTCATTAGGAAATGTTTTATAAAACAATTTAGTTTTAGTAGTATTTATTTTCACAAATGTTTTAGAGGATTTAATTGTGTTTTTATAAATAAAAATTATTTTAGTATTCTTTTCTGTTAAGGATTGTTTTGTTACTAAAAATAGTTTTGTCTTGTTTTATATTAGTAGTAGTTTAGCCACCAAAATTTAGAGCCCATTACTTTGTTTTTTTTGTTGTATTGCTCTAGTATTGCTAGTTGATTTCTTATTTGAAAATATTTTGTTTTCTGTTATTTTAACATTTTAATTGTTTTATTTTTTTTCTTGTTGTTAAGTTTATTAGGCTAAAACCTATGTTGTTTAGAGTGTTGTTTTTCATAATTCTTAGTTGTTCTTCAAAAGTAAATTCTTCTTGCTAGTAAAATATTTACAAAAATACTTTTGTTATAATTTACTTTGTTTTTGTTTGTTACTTTTGAAAATAGGATTTAATTGTAGAGAAAACCAACCCTTGGTTGTGTTGATGAAATTTTGTTGATTTGAGTTTTGTCTTAAGTATTTCCTTCATCACAACTTTGTTGCTTTTAGTTTTGTGTTGTCTATTGATTGTTAGTATTGATTGCTAGAAGTGTTTGCTTATGAATGCAATGTTTGATTGTATAGATTTTCACCGGAGAGTGACGAATAGTTTATCAAGTTATTTCAAAGAGCGATATTATTCTTCATCGACAGTACAGGCAAGTTCACTTTGACCATCTATTTCATACCTATGTTTTATTGCATGTAGTGAAATCATTCAACAAATCCCTCCAGTAGTGTTATTGAAATTCTTATAGTTGAGTAGAATGCATGAGTTAGGAACCCACCACTTGTTACTAAAGCCCCGGGAACGTTAGTTATTTTAATGCTATGCTAAAGTAGACGGGGTCTGGTATGAGTGTTCGTGAGTGGTGTGAGAAGGAGGACTCTACGTCAAGACGACAATTTCATGAAGGCATCTTCAAGTCCTGCATCTTCAAGACCTCAAGACTTCGAGACTCAAGAAACAAGTTTTTCAATACACACTATTGGGTGAAGGATGGTTGATTGGGCATCCCTGGAGTAACCAGTGGATGGCCGGGATGCATGGAGAAGTGCCATGACATCTTGCGGAAAGCTTCACCCAAACTCAAAGAGACGGATGAATACTACATGCCTGGAAGCTTACATGTGTAGCCACAAGTCATTATGGGCTCTGGCTTGGTTGATCTTTGTTGTGACTCTGGCTGGGCAGTGCTATGAGATGTAGTCGACGTTAGGAATGGATGGGCACTGACAGTAGTTAGGGAAACACTCTGAAAGACCATGTTTCGTTCATCCTGTTCTCAAACACCTGGAAGTGCAAGGACTTACCAGGAGGGAACTAATCTTGTGGGTAAAGTACACAACACTCTACAGATTTAAACCTAATCGATTAGCCGTGTCCCCGGTTACGGACAATTTGAGCCTCTGGACTTGGATCTATCTCTGAACTCTCAACACTGGACTGATAATTAATTGTGGGCAACTTATGATACTTGTGGGCATTAAGACATCGGTTGGCGGAACCATGTCATGTTAGGTAACTCTATAATGAAAACTCCATGATATTCCTTTGTTGTAGGAAAATAAAATAAAATTAGCTTTTATGCAAAAACTCAGACACAGAGCCACAAAGCCTTTGCATATAGAATAGTATTTATCTTCTATTTCTGCTATGGTGATCTTGCCGGTACATTCAATGTACTGACCTACACGGCTACAACGTCTTATGCTGCAGATAACCTCTACGACCGGTAAGAGTACGAATCAGGGTTACGGTCTGCACTCAACCTGCCGTTGGTGTTATTGGGACTCCACTCTCGTTGACTGTTTCCACCGAGGTTTTAAGGTATATATCAGTTTTACGTTAATTACATGTGATTGCACTTTGATATACACATTGATGTATTGTGTGTGCCAGCATACTGATCCAGGGATGGCACAGAACACACAGAGGCTTGACTCGTTGAGTCGGGTCGCTACAATGGTAGTTCTTCTGAAAACAACGTCTGTCCGGGTTAGTTCTAATACAATCATACCAAAATCATATAGAATTATTGTAAACATGGCATAATACTTCATATATTATAGATACATTGGAGACGTATCAGAGACCGATGCCAAAAATTCCTATAAATACTCAAACCCACAGAAAGAATCCTAGATCGGGAGTTCCGCCGCCGCAAGCCTCTGCAGCCACGACAAATCAATCGGGAGCCCGTTCCGGCACCCTGCCGGAGGGGGAAACCATCACCGGAGGCCATCTACATCATCCCGGTGGTGTTCATGACGAGGATGGAGTAGTTCACCCTCGGTGCTGAGGGTATGTACCAGTACCTACGTGTTTGATCTCTCTCTCTCTCGTGTTCTTGATATCACTACTGGAATTCTGTTATTTGCCATGTGATAGGCCTTTGCCATCTGCTAACACATGGCAAAGATGCTCTTTGTCATCTGTCGTCGCAACACAGATGACAAAGAACTGCCACATGGCAAAGGCGCTATTTGCTATGTGCTAGTTCTTTGCCGTCTGCCCCCAGACGGCAAAGAGAGCCAAGGCAGACGGCAAAGAGCTAAGGTGGATCCACTGGACCTTGGGCCTGGCGAGGTCCAAACGGACGGAATCTTTGCCACCTGGGGCTCCTTTGCCATCTTCCTCGGCTCTCCTTGCCGTCTGGGGGCAGACGGCAAAGGATATGCCCTACTAACGACCATCGCCGCTCCCCACTCCTCTCTCTCTCTCACTCTCTCCCTCCCTCACTCTAGCCTCCCTCCCCTGCGACCGCCGCTGCCACCCACCTCCCCCATGCCGCACCTCGCCCGATCGGCCCCACCCCCGGCTGCCCCCGGCCACTCCTCTGGCCGGCCCTGACCACGCCCCCACTCCGGTGTCGACCTCCTCCACCTCCCTCACTCCGCTGAGCACCCTCCCCCTCTCTATTTTTTCATTTTTCCTTTGTTTTAGAATTTTTTTGTTCTGTTTTAGTATTAGTTAGTTGTAGTTAGTTAATTAGTTGTAGTTAGTTGTAGAAGATGTAAAAATGTAGTTTAGTTGTAGTTAGTAAGATTTTAGGAATTAGGGTTACTTACCTTATTTAGTTAGGTCTAGCATTAGTTAAATTTTATTCCTACTATCAGTTAAAGATAGTTTAGTGTTAATTTTGTTTAGGTTTAGGTTTAGGTTTAGATAATTAGAAGAGGGAAAAAAGGATAAGAGGTGAAAGAAGAGGAAAAAGGAAAAGAATAAGAAGAAGAAGAAAGAAGAAAATTAGAAGAAACACGAAGAGGAGAAGAAAAGGAAAAACAGAAGAAGAGGAGAATGAAGAAGAAACGGAGGAGAAGAAGAAGACGAGAAAGAAGAATAAAAAGAGGAGAAGAAGAAGAGAAGAAGAATAGGAAAAGCAGAAGAAGAGGAGAAGAAGAAGAAAAAGAGGAGAAGAACAGAAAAAGAAGAAGAAAAATCGTAGAACGAAGAAGAGGATAAGAAGATATAGACGAGAAAAAGAACAAATTAGATGTGGAAAAGTAGTAGTTATATATATATATATACATCTGGGCTATTCTGTTTCGCATAACAAAATATTATTCTGTTACCATACTTCAACTGATGTAGTTTACAGATTGGACTGACGAATTCGAGTGGGTGGACTCATGCTTTCATTACGCCGAACTGAATATCTTATTTAGTTCAAAAACATAATAATAAAACATTGCAAGAAAAATCGTCGGAACAGAGCGTGTAATATATCGTTGGAAAGTCGTTGACATCTAAATTACAGGTATAGAATGTGTTTTTGTAAAATCATCATGGTTTAAGAGCAGATTTGAAAAATCCGTTTTTTGAAAACCGAAAATGTGAATCGTATTTTGGAGTTAATTTTCAAACAGTTTGTTAGAATTGAGCAAATGAGATGGCGTTAGAAAGTTGGTAAAAACCCACATCTTCCATATGCAGATTGATTTTTCCAATTATGTATGTTTAAAAGTAATTTGGAAAATGGTGAAATTCCAGGCGAAACGTATTTTTTCGATTTTTTGCAAATGGCTTGTCTAATTGGCACAAATGACATGGAGTTGGATAGATATTGAAAATGCATAACTTTTGTGTATTTAAAGTTCTTTATAATTCTTTACAGTTTGAAGTCGAATTCGAATTTGGTGAAATTTGGTTTCGAATGTGATTTTTTTCAAAAGTTTGTCAAAATAAGGCAACTAATATACCGATAGAAAGCTATCAAAAATGCAAAACTTAGTCATGTTGAACGTTTTCTCAAATTCGCAACCGTCTAAGAGTAATTTTTAATACAATGAGACCCATCTTGCTGTTTTCCCGTCCGAAAACAAAGTACTCGTACTGATAAATATGTGTGTTTGTACTGAGCGTTATTCACTGACTGTACTTTACTCTGTTTTTTGTACTGTTTTCATTAGAAATTTTCAACCATTTGTCAGAGTTCAGCAAATTATATTATTCTGATAGTATTCCTGAACTGATGACTTGGAGCAGTTGTACTGACGCTTTCCATCTCGTCGAACTGATCATCGAGCTGGGGCAGCATGCACGGCCAGCGGGATGGGGCAGCGCGACGATTGCCTCCAACGGTAGGAGGCGGGTCGGGGTGGGATGGGTCGCAGTAGAGCCCAGTCTCGTACTGACACTTTCCATCTCGTCGAACTAATCATCGAGCAAGGGCGGTGCATGGGGCCGGCGGGATGGGGCGGCGCACGGGGCCGGTGAGCTGGGGCGACTCGGCGACTGCCTCCGGCGGTTGGAGGCGGGTCAGGGTGGGGCGGGTCACAGCAGAGTCTAGCCTCGTACATGTTGGACGCATCGCTCCCTTATAGGGCCATAGTAACAAAATAATATTTTGTTACTAGTAACAGAATAGCCCTATCATCTCTCTCTCTCTATATATATATATATATATAGATTTTTCTATCGGGATTGAACATTCTTGTTGATCATGTAGATTTAAATGTACAGTGCTTTCATGGAGGAGAAGCAGAAGATGATGGGTGATCGTGCTTGGATGTACACTCATCACCCCTTGTCAGAAAGACATGACCAATGAATGGTTAAAAACCTAGGGGATTTGTAAGAGCCGCATTTACAAATGGCTAGCAAAAAACATGGTGCCCTTGTCCCAAATGCGACAACTTTAAAAAGAGGACACCTCGGATGAGGGTAAGTCCCAAGAGACCCAGTGGGATACCTGGCCTGATCTGGGTCAGCTGGAGCCAAGCGGCCATGCTGATAGCGACGAGGAGCAGGGTGAGGGGGCCACCATCTAGCAACGTGGTAGTACGGGGCTCCCGCCCGTGCCGGCGACCCACGAGCAGAGGTAGTCGATTCAGCCAAATGGGGACAAGTAAGTTCATTTACTCTTACTTAACCTTTTGCCTTCACATTTTCTCAAATATCTAATGTGTTGGCTTTAATTTGTCATACTACAGGGATTGGATTGTTGCCAAGGGAGTCCGCAAGCCCAATAGCATCCTTGGTGTGCATTGCCGAAAAAACTTCCCAGGGTTTGTTACGTTGCTCGGTCGGGGTCGAGAGGTAGGAATGACCTGGAAGCACTACTTGGGTTCCCCGGCCCTACAGGAGGTGGAGATCGATAGTGTTTTGTGCCACACGAGGGCCGACACGGTGATCAAACAGTTCTTGGTAATTTCTCCTTTACACAATTAAAAATCAATAATAGCTAGTTATTGTACTAATCAGTGTTGTCTCATTTGCAGACCTTCTATAGGTGTGAGGAGGGATACGAGGAGGCTGTGGCAAAGGTTATCGAAATAGAATGCCGCCGCCTACTTTAAAACTGGCGACACGAGGCTCGGGTGCAGGCTATTCGAGACTACTATGCTTTGTCGCGTATTAGGAAGGAAAAGACAAAGTGTCGCGATTCTAATATGGAGAAGGAGCATTACATGAAGGTAATTACATATTATTAAGGCCTTGTAGTTAGTTTCCTTGATTTGATTCTTACGCGTAGCACTCAAATTTCTCTTTATTAACTAAGGTGCCCCCGAGATGGTGTGTGGATAAGATGGATTGTTGGGAGGCCTTGGTGGATTAGTGGTGCTCCGAAAAGTTGGAGGCCATCCACAACAATGCCAAGGAGAGGCATGGCAAAATGGTTGGTGTGCCACACCATCAAGGGAGCATCAACTTAAATGAGTTTGGTGAGAACTGGATATGTGGTTTGCTTCATGACTCATGCAATTCATTCTTAATGCTAGCTTGAGCCCTTTACTAATAACTTTTACTCTCTCTCTCTCTCTCTATTTTAGGCGCATCATAATAAGACGGAGGTGCCAGAGACATACGACCTCTATGCAATGGCTCATACTGCCTCGTACAAGGAGGTCGAGGCATTCTGTGAGTCTGACCTCGATCATCCCAAAAACATCAACAACATCTCCTCCCACCACAAGCTCGTGAAATACAGAGATCACAAGAAGGCGAGGAAAGGGGAGGACTTTAACCCGAGCCAGAGGCCTATTGATCTAGAGCTGGTGATGATAGCTGGCAACGGGAGGCCCCATGGCTTGATCGCCATTGGAGACGGCCTTATACATTGTCCTAGCACTCTCCGGCAGATAAAGGCACACCAAACAAACTCCTGTCCTGACATAACACCTCCTCCACGGCCAGTCGATCTTGCCATCGAGGTTAGTTTAATGGACTCAACAATCTTTCCGCATTACGTTGTGTGTGTGAACCAATATGATTACAATGCTAACAATGGTTGTGTTGCAGGCTACTATTCTTAAAGAGAGAGAGGCAACGCAGGCACTTTGGCGGTGAAGGATAAGGAGATGAAGGAGATGGAGGCGAACGGCTACGTTGTTGGAGGCGGAGAGGGCACGGAACGATACGTCTAACAGGGCCGTGTACGAGCTCTTTTTGGTAAGTTTGTTCTTCATATTTGTAAAATCTTGAATTTTTATGTTCGTTTCATTAATAACTAAAAAGTTTGACTTGTCGAAACCAAATGTACAGTATATGTGCGGTAACATGTCGGGGATGGTGAGTTTCATTTCAATGCAGTGATCTTTTGAGTGTCATCATGCCAACGACACATTGCAAATCATATTTGGTGCAGAATATCTCCCGATACGCATCGCACGACCCTTCTACAGGGCAGCCTTCTCTAGGTGAAACAATCATGAGCCATCGTGCTTCACCTCCGTGCCGATGAGAATGGTATGTTTTTTCTAGTATTTTGCTTAGCAACTGCATAATGATGGTTACTTACCTTACCTTAGCTCCAAAATGACATATTTTACCCAAGTTAGCTCTAGAATGACCTATACTTAGCTTAGTTTCCTCCTAAATGACATAATAAGCTTAGTTAGCTCCAAACTTTCATAATAAGCTTAGTTAGATCCAAAATGACCTATTTTACCCCACATAGCTATAAAATGATCTATAATTAGCTTAGTTAGCTCCAAAATGGCATAATAAGCTTAGCTACCTCCAAAATGACCTATTTTACCAAAGTTAGCTATTAAATGACCTATAATTAGCTTAGTTAGCTCGAAAATGGCATAATAAGCATAGTTAGCTCCTGAATGACCTATTTTTACCTAAGTTAGATCTAAAAAGACATATATTTAGCTTAGTTTCTTGCTAAATGACATAGTAAGCTAAATAAATTCCAAAATGGCCTATTTTATCAAAAATGATACATACTTAGCTTAGTTTCCTCCTAAATGACATAGTAAGCTAAATTATCTCCAAATGGACTCTTTTATCAAAAATGACCTATACTTAGCTTAGTTCTTTCCTAAATGACGTAATAAGCTTACCTAGATCAAAAATGACCTATTGTATCTAGCTTAGCTATTAAATGACCTATACTTACCTTAGTTAGCTCCAAAATGGCATAATAAGCATAGTTAGCTCCTAAATGACCTATTTTTACCTAACTTAGCTCTAAAATGACATATAATTAGCTTAGTTTCCTCCTAAATGAAGTAGTAAGCTAAACTAGCTTCAAAATTGCCTATTTTATCAAAAATGACCTATACTTCGCTTAGTTAGCTCCAAAATGGCATAATAAGCTTAGCTAGCTCCAAAATGACCTATTTTTACCAAAGTTAGCTATTAAATGACCTATAAATAGCTTAGTTATCTTCAAAATGGCACAATAAGCATAGTTAGCTCCTAAATGACCTATTTTTACCTAAGTTAGCTCTAAAATGACATATATTTAGCTTAGTTCCTCCTAAATGACATATTGAGCTAAATTAGCTCCAAAATGGCCTAATTTGTTAAAAATGACCTACTTAGCTAAGTTCTCTCATAAATGACATAATAAGCTTACTTAGTTCTCTTCTTCATCTAGTCTTCTTCTTCTAATTTTATTATTTCCCATTTTGCACATTACATTCACTTCACGGAAGTTTGCATTGATGGAGTGCTAGGGTTACTTGTATTTTTTTATTTTGTATCAATGAACAATGTGACACTTGCTACATATGGTTATGAAACTACGTATGTATGGATGAAACTATTGTAATATGGTTTGGTACGGATGAAACTTGCATAATATGTATGTTTGTACGGATGAAACTTATTTTAATATGGTTATCAGTATGGGAACAACATTATTTCTGTGAAATATATATATCTCATATATTGCTTTGAAAATTGTTATAATAAAAAATAAAATCAAAGGGACATTTTGGTTACTCTTTGATATCTGCCCACGGACGGCAAAGGGGGGCCTAAGGCAGACGGCAAAGGGGGGAACCCAGGCGGCAAAGGGGCCTTAGACCCCTGCTCCCTAAGGCTTCTTTGCCGTCAGCCCATGGACGGAAAAGAGGATCCTAAGGCAGATGGCAAAGGGTGGACCCCAAGCAGACGACAAAGACTGCCGTTAACACTTGACGACCCTAACCCCGTGGGTTTGTCGTCCATGCTCTTTGCCATCTTCTCCCCCACGGCAAAGATTCTTTGCCGTCCGTGGGCACAAGGCGCATGGACAAGGACCTCTTTACTGGATTTTTCTTTGCCGTAATGTTTGTCGTCTACTCACGGACAACAAAGGCCTTTGCCGTCCGGGGTCCTGCCCTTTGCCGTCAGCCATGGCAGACGGCAAAGTCCTTGATTCCTATAGTGTATGACACGATCTTTATGTACCATGAGCTTTATTAATATAGATGAATCCTATGGAGTTTTCCGCTCTCTATCTTCTTGTGATGAAATGACTTTTCCCTTTGAATTTTTCTTATCGGATTGAGTCTTTAAGGATTTGAGAACACTTGATGTATGTCTTGCGATGGGATATCCGTGGTCACAATGGGTTGTTCTATTGATCCACTTGATTTATGTTTTGGTGATCAACTTGCGGGTTCTGTGGCCTTGGGAATCTATTCATAGGGGTTGGCACATGTTTTCGTCTTGACTCTCCAGTAGAAACTTTGGGACAGTCTTTGAAGTTCTTTGTGTTGGATTAAACATGATGAATGTGAAATTGTGTGATGCATATCGTATATTCAAGCTCATGGGTACTCGTGGTGACATTGGAGTATCTAGGTGACATTAGGGTTTTGGTTTATGTGTATCTTAAGGTGTTATTTTAGTACGAACTCTAGGGCTATTCGTGACACTTATAAGGATAGCTCATAAGATTGATCGAAAAAGATAACTTTGAGGTGGTTTCATAGCTTACAATAATTTCTTTGTTTTTTCTCCGCTATTTGTCACTTTGGAGTGAAGTCTTTGTCGCGCATGAGAGATTTACATATGATTCAACTACGTTAGTATTGTTGAGAGAAATTGCACTAGTGAAAGTATGAACCCCAGGCCTTGTTTCTAAGCATTGCAATACCATTTGTGCTCACTTTTATCATTAGTTCATTGCTGTTTTTATATGTATAGATTAGAAAAACCTATATCTATCATCCATATCACACTTGTATCACCATCTCTTTGCCGAACTAGTGCACCTATACAATTTACCATTGTATTGGGTGTGTTGGGTACACAAGAGACTCTTCTGTTATTTTGTTGCAGGGTTGTTTGAGAGAGACCATCTTCATCCTACACCTCAAATGGATTGATAAACCTTAGATCATCCACTTGAGGGAAAATTGCTACTGTCCTACAAAAACTCTACGCTTGGAGGCCCAATACGAGTCTACAAGAAGGAGGTTGCGTAGTATACATCAAGCTCTTTTCTGGTGCCGTTGCCGGGGAGGTGAGTGCTTGAAGGTATATATTTATATCTTCTAGTTGAATCTTTTAGTTTCTTGTTTTATCATGAGTTTAGTCTATAAAAGAAAACTACAAAAAAGGGAATTGAGGTTGCCTCATATGCTTCATCTTTTTAATGTCTTTTGTGAAAATGATGGAAAGGTAAATTGTGCTCAAGTGTTAGAAGAAGAAGTTATTAAAAATTTTGGCACTAAATCTTTGAGTGATAAGCATGATTCAAATGTTGTTAGTATGAATTCTTTGAATATCCATAGTACTAATGATGATTGAATTAGTCATGATAAAAACATTTCTTATAAGCATGTCAATTTTTGTGGACTGCATAGAGTTTGTGAAGACATGCCTAAAAGGGAAGATAGATTTGGTAAGAGGCACGAGTATTTAGAAACCAAATGGTTGCAAGAGAGGCTATATGTTTGTGCTGAAAGACTTAATATATCTCACCGTCCTTGTGAACTTTGCAATGAAAGTGGTCATTTTAATTTCCTACGTGAATTATTTCATGATCGAATTGTGTCCAAAAATTGTGAGAACCTCATTTACCCTTGCGCATCATACTGAACTTAGTCTTTTTTTGGGGTATGAAGAAATGAAACATAAAACTAAGGATGTTCCATCTTGGGTTCTCATGAAAATGATTGATTTTGATCTAAATGAAATCTATATCTATTGCATGGTAAATTGCATTGAGAATCCTTATATTTCCAATTACTTAAATACAAGAAAACAATTAGAATATGAAGAGAATACTAATGAAGGGGAAGAGGAGGAGATTTTTATTCAACCAACCTCTTCAAAAAGAAGCTGGGAGGAATTAAATAAACGCACACATAATGTTGTGAATAAGAGAAGAAGGAAAAGTAAAGGTAAATAGGTATCTCTCCCAAATAATGTTACTCCGAGAATGAATCAAAAATAGTTGTGGAATATGATACACTTAAGTATGATTTTGTTATGCATATTGCTTGTTGTAATAATTATTATTGGGAAGATAATGATACTTCTTATAATCTTGAAAATATTTATGGCACCAACTTGAAGGATCATGATAATAATTGCTATACTATTGGTGCTATTCATACCATTAATGATGAGACTAATTATGTTTATGATATACAAAGCCACAAGCTTGGGCATGCTATGTTTGATGAAAATGACATGTTTGAGAATTTATTTGCTGCAATTAATGTTTGTCCCAAGCTTGGGGATGCTATGGTTAATGAAGATGATCTTCTTATTCCCCTACTTTGAATGATCAAATTTGTTATAAAGATTGCATGCCTCCTACTTATCATGATCATTGTGATGATACTTATGCGATGAAAAAGAGTGATGATTACTATTATGATACTTTTCATAATTATGAATATCCTTTTACTAAATATTACTCTTTTAGTGAGAAACCAATTTGTAGTATTCAATTCTTTTATGATACTCCCACTATTAGTCATGACAAGAAATTTTCTTGTATGGAGAATAGTAAAATTCCTGTTCTTGTAGTTCATGAAAAAATGCTTTATGTGTTGGTTTTATTGTGGAATTCCTTCATGATGATACTGAAAATTATTATGAGGGAGGAACATATGCTTGTAGGAATTGCAATAATATCAAATTTCCTCTTTATGTGTTCAAGGTTTTGGAGTTATGCTTGTTTTGCCTTCCTATGCTAGTTGATTCTTGCTCCTGTAAATTGTTTGATCACAAAATACCTATGCATTGGAAGTGGGTTAGACTTAAATTTGCTTGTCATGAGATTCATGATGCTCTTTTGCATGTTTCAATTATTATTCCTATACGAGCATCATTGAAATCATCATGCGTAGCTAAAAGGCGTTAGAGAAAAGCGCTTGTTGGGAGACAACCCAATACTTTTACCTTCTATTTCTAGGTGTTCACATGATTAAGATAATGTATTAATCTTGTATTGTGTCTTTTATTTCAATAAAGTGCCAAGTAAAGCCTTTGGGGTAGTGTGGATACTTGCTTATTTGATTCTGTGCAAAAAGAAAAAGTTTTGCTTCCAGTATATGAATTATATGATTTTACTGGGGAGTCAAAAAATTCTTAAATTTCTACACAACATTGCTATCCAAATTATGTGATACGTCCTAATTTATCAGAATTTTTAGAGTCAGGGAACTACGGCGATCATTCAGATCTTTACAGACTGTTTTGTTTTTGACAGATTCTGTTTTGCATGCATAGTTGATGACCCACAAGTATAGGGGATCTATCATACTCCTTTACAAAAGTAAGAGTGTCGAACCCAACGAGGAGCAGAAGGGAATGATAAGTGGTTTTCAGTAAGGTATTCTCCGCAAGCACTAAAATTATTGGTAACAGATAGTTTTATGATAAGGTAATTTGTAACGGGTAACAAACAACAAGTTTAGCAAAGGTGCAGCAAGGTAGCCCAATCCTAATTGTCGGAAAGGACAAGCCTGGACAAAATCTTATATAAAACAAAACGCCCCCGAGGACCGGAATTTCTGTCAAGCTAGTTTTCATCATGCTCATTTGATTCGCGGTCGTTACTTTCATAATTTGATATGTGGGTGGACCAGTGCTTGGGTGCTGCCCTTACTTGGACAAACCTCCCACTTAGGATTAACCTCTCTCACAAGCATCCGCAACTATGAAAGAAGAATTAAGATAAATCTAACCATAGCATGAAATATATGGATCCAAATCAACCCCTTACAAGGCAATGCATAAACTAGGGTTTAAGCTTCTGTCACTCTAGCAACCCATCATCTAGTTATTACTTCCCAATGCCTTCCCCTAGGCCCAAATAATGGTGAAGTGTTATGTAGTCGATGTTCACATAACCCCACTAGAGGAGAGACACCATACATCTCATCAAAATATCGAATGAATACAAAATTTACATGATTACTTATAACAAGACTCATCCCATTTCCTCAAGAACAAACGTAACTACTCACAAAGAATATTCATGTTCACAATCAGAGGAGTATTAATTATCATAAAGGATCTGAACATATGATCTTCCACCAAGTAAACCAACTAGCATCAACTATAAGGACTAATCAACACTACTAGCAACCCACAGGAGCCAATCTAAGGTGTTGAGACAAAGATCGGATACAAGAGATAAACTAGGGTTTGGAGAGGAGACAGTGCTGGTGAAGATGTGTATGGATATTGACCCCCTCTTGACGAGAGGATCGTTGGTGATGACGATGGCTTCAATTTCCCCCTCCGGGAGGGAAGTTTCCCTGGCAGAACAGCTCCGCCGGAGCTCTAGATTGGTTTTGCCCAAGTTTTGCCTCGAGACGGCAGCGCTTCATCCCAAAAGCTCTCTTATTATTTTTTTCAGGTCAAAACCCTTCATATAGTAGAATATGGGCACTAGAGACCTTCCAGGGGGCCCACAAGCCATCTAGGCGCGACCAGGGGGTGGTCGCGCCTAGCATGCTTGTGACCTCCTGGTGGGTCCCCTCTGGTATTTTTTTGCCCAATATTTTTTATATTTTCCAAAAAAATTCTCCATAACTTTTCAGGACTTTGGGAGTTGTGCAGAATAGATCTCTCAGATTTTCTCCTTTTCCAGTCAAGAATTCCAGCTGCCGACATTCTCCCTCTTCATGTAAACCTTGTAAAATAAGAGAAAAGGCATAAGTATTGTACCATAACGTGTAATAACATATCATAATGCAATAAATATCATATTAAAGCATGATGAAAAATGGACGTATCAACTCCCCCAAGCTTAGACCTTGCTTGTCCTCAAGTGAAAGCCGAGATTGATAAATATGTCCTCAAGTTTAGAGATAGAGGTGTCGATAAAATGAAATATGCACATGAGGTTATCATGATCATATTTAGAAGAGCAATACTTATTGATATATAATTTCTTATACTAGAGTAACAATTCATTCACAAGATAAAGTATGAACCAAGAACTCTATTGAGAACCAACAAACTATGGTCTCAGTCATTGAAGCAATTTGCAATTTATCATAACGTCGGAAAGAGTCAATATAAGAGCTTGTAAACCAAATACACATACTCAATCATCTTTTAGTCTTTCATAATTGCTAACACTCACACGGCACTCATGAGATCAAAGCTTCAATTGCACATAGGGAAAGATAGGGGCTTATAGTTTTGCCTCCCAACTATTAACCTCTAGGGTAATGTCAACGGAAATAACTCACGATCACCCACATCCGAGTGGATATATGTGTCTAGATCATTCCCCAACACATATTTCTTGCCAAACAAAAAAGGCAAAATATAGGAAGTGGTGAAGATCACCATGACTCTTTCATAAAGGTAAGCACTAGAAAGTAAAAGTAACAGATAGGCCCTTCGCAGAGGGAAGCAGTGGTTGTCATGCACTTTCTTTTGGATGTGCAAACCCTCAATACAAAGGATCACCTCGTTCTATTGCCCTTTGTGATAGCAACCTTTATTATGCAGTCCATCGCTTTTATTTCTTTACTATCACAAGTTTGTACAACGCTTATTTCCCCTTGCAATAAAAGATCATACATATTTAGGATCAATTCTAATTGCTTTTTGCACCGAGGACAACTAACTTGAAGGATATTACTCAATCCATAGGTAGGTATGGTGGACTCTCAAGGCCTAACTAGGTTGAGCGTGTTTGGATACACAAATAGTATCTCTACTTGGTGCGGAAGTTTTGGCTAGTATGAGGTGCAACCAAGCCCTACATGTTGGATGATCTATAACCATATAATTTCTATTCGGAAATAAGCAAACATAACCCATTATGTTGTCTTCCTTGTCCAACATCAACTTCTTCGAATATAATATTTTAATGAATGCTTCAAATTATAAAAGTTGTCCAAGATAATATATTTATATGTGAACCTCTCTTCATTTATTACTTCCTTTTAATGGCACCAATGACCAATCGCTATGTTTTTCAACTCCCAACAAATTTCAATCAACATACCTCTTATATGTGAAGCCATTACTCCTCGTAAGATCATCATATATACTATTTGCTTTATTGTATTCTTTTTTCTATTTCTTTTTTCTCAAGATCATAGCAACAAGCAAAGCCCTCACATCAAACTACTTTTTATTATATAACTCTTGGACTCGCTTACATAAGGGGAGCAAAAATAAAAAACTCAAAGCTTTATTCTACTAGATCAAGATAAAACCAAAAGGATCAAACTAGAAAAAACGAGAAAAGTAAAAGATGTGATGGTGATACGATACCGGGGCACCTCCCGCAAGCTTGGCACAAGCCAAGGGGAGTGCCATACCCATGTGTTTAGATGACCTTCTTCGGAGGTGGAGGTCGAGAAGGATCTTTAAGTTTGTCCAGTTTCCTCTGAAGCATACAATTTTGTTCCCTTAGATCGTCAACTTCCTGCTCGAGCTTCAATATCCTTTGATATAATTCTTCCTTGCTCTCCTGCGGAAAACGAGAAGGGGTGAATAGAACCATGGGTTTTCTCCTTGTGTTTGGGAGTCTTGATTTCCTGAACTCCATGTGCAGATCTCCTAGTGGAGGCATAGGAATCTCCTCGTTATCCGAGCTTTCTACCCGATACTTGTCTTCTTATTCCTCCTCCGAGAATAATCCGTAAGGATCTAGGTCCCCGTAGAGCTTGGGATTGGAAAGATAATGCGATATATAGTTCTCCCCATCAGACTCTTGGGACGACATATTGCTCTAAATTTGTTGTAGAAACAGCTCAAAATGAAAATAGGCGCTAGTCTAAACCTTCGGGAGATTATATAATGAATTTTTACCGACCTAAAGGAGTATCCTACAAGAAAACGGAGTCTGGAGGGTGCACAGAGTGGCCACAAGCCACAGGGGTGCGACCAGGGGGGTAGGCCTTGCCCTACCGGCTTGTCGCCTCCTCGTGCACTTTCTGGACTGCTTTAAATTTTCCTAATTTATTAAATAATCCAAAACTGAGAAAAATTTCTATTGGGAATGTTTTGGAGTCGGTTTGAGTTTTGGAGTCGGTTTGCTTACTGTACCGCATACCTATTCCTTTTTGGAGTGTGAAACATTTCGGTAGGTTTCCATAATTTACTCCTCTAGAGTTATGGTATTGGTAATATTGGCTTCAACATTTATGGGAGTACCTCAGATATAATGTTTGATTCTTTGCATGTTTACCACCTTCGGATTTTTGCCCTCGACATTGTTGATCTTGATGGCACCGGAACGATATACTTCCTGGACAATGTAAGGCCCTTCCCATTTAGAGAGAAGTTTTCCTACAAAAAATCTTAAATGAGAATTCTATAGAAAGACATGGTCACCTACATCGACTTCACGCTTTTATCCTTTTATCATGCCATCTCTTAACCTTTTCTTTAAACAACTTGTCATTCTCATAGGCCTGGGTTCTCCATTCACCAAGTGAGCTAATGTCAAATAACCTCTTCTCACCAGCAAGTTTGAAATCATAGTTGAGCTCTTTGATTTCTCAATAAGCTTTATGCTCTAGTTCTAGAGGTAAGTGACATGCTTTACCAAAAACCATTTTATACGGAGACATACCCATAGGTTTTTGTAAGCATTTCTATAAGACCATAATGCATCATCAAGTTTCTTAGACCAATTCTTTCTAGATCTATTAACAATATTTTGCAAGATCACTTTAATTTCTCTATTGCTTTTTTTCTAGGGATGATTTCTCTATTGCTTAATTCTACTTGACCACTAGACTGGGGTGATAAGGAGATACAATTCTATAGTTAACGTCATACTTAACAAGCAATTTACGGAAAGCACCATGAATAAAGTGTGAAGCACCATCGGTCATTAAATATCTAGGGACTCCAAATCTAGGGAAAATAACTTCTTTCAGCATTTGAATAGAGGTGTTATGCTCAGCACTACTAGTTGGAATAGCTTCTACTAACATAATCAACAACAACTAGAATATGAGTATACCCGTTGGACTTTGGAAAAGGTCCCATATAATCAAAAAAACCAACATCAAATGGTTCAATAACAAGTGAGTAATTCATAGGCATTTCCTGACATCTACTAATATTACCAATTCTTTGACATTCATCACAAGACAAGACATACTTGAGAGCATCCTGGAAGAGAGTAGGCCAATAAAAACCCGATTGTAATACCTTGTGTGCAGTTCTATCTCCAGCACGGTGTCCTCCATAGGCCTCGGAATGACACTTGTGTAGGATCTATTCCTATTCATGCTCAGGTACACAACATCTAACTACACCATCTACCCCTTATTTATAAAGTTGTGGGTCATCCCAAAAGTAATGTCTTAAATCATAGAAGAACTTTTTCTTTTGTTGGTATGTGAAACTCGGTGGTATAAATTGAGCAACAATGTAATTAGCATAATCAGCATACCATGGAGCATTACGCAAAGCATTTATGACAGCTAATTGTTCATTAGGAAAGCTATCATCAGTAGCTAGTGGGTCATCAAAAACATTCTCTAACCTAGACAAGTTATCTGCTACGGGGTTCTCAACACCCTTTCTATCAATAATATGCAAATCTAATTCTTGTAGCAGAAGAACCCATCTAATAAGTCTCAGTTTAGCATGTTTCTTCTCAATAAGATATTTAATAGTAGCATGATCAGTGTGAATAGTTACATTGGAACCAACAATATAAGGGCTGAACTTATCACAAGCAAACACAATTGCTAAAAATTCCTTTTTAGTGGTAGCATATTTTCTTTGAGCGTTGTCTAGAGTTCTACTTGCATAATGGATAACATTTAATTTCTTATCAACTCTTTGTCCCAGAATAGCACCAACAGCATAATCACTAGCATCACACATAATTCCAAAGGGTAGGTTCCAGTCAGGTGGTTGAATAATAGGTGCCAAAATCAAGGCATTCTTAAGAATCTCAAATGCTTCTACACAATCATCATCAAAAACGAATGGAACATATTTTTTGCAAAAGATTAGTGAGAGGCCTAGAAATCTTATAGAAGTCTTTAATAAACCTCCTATAGAAACCAACATGACCAAGGAAACTTCTTATACCTCTGATATCCGTAGGACACGACATTTTTTCAATAGCATCAACTTTAGCTTTATCAACTTCAATACCTCTTTCGGAGATTTTGTGTCCCAAGAAAATACCTTCATTAACCATAAAGTGGCACTTCTCCCAATTCAAGACAAGACTAGTTTCTTCACATCTCTAAAAACTCGATCAAGGTTGCTCAAGCAATCATCAAAAGAAGTTCTGTAAACGGAGAAGTCATCCATGAAAATCTCAACAATCTTTTCACAAAAGTCAGAGAATATAGCAGTCATACATCTTTGAAAGGTAGCACATGCATTGCATAAATAAAAAGGCATACATCTATAAGCAAAGGTACCGAAAGGGCAAGTAAAATTTGTCTTTTCTTGATCCTCTTTTGACATTGGTATTTGAGAGAAGCCAGAATAACCATCTAGAAACCAAAAATGTGTGTGTTTGGATAGTCTTTCTAGCATTTGATCAATAAGAGGTAGCGGGTAATGATCTTTCCTATTAGCTTTATTTAATTTCCTAAAATCAGTTACCATTCTATATCCTATAACAATTCTTTACGGGATCAATTCATTTTTATCATTAGGAACTACAATAATACCTCCTTTCTTAGGGACACAATGAATGGGACTAGCCCATCTACTATCAGCAATAGGATAAATTCTACTTGCCTCCAGAATCTTTAATATTTCATTTCTTACCACTTCTGTAATTTTAGGATTTAACCGTCGTTTGTGATCAACAACTGGTTTGGCATCGGGCTCCATATTACTCTTATGGTGACATAGAGTGGGACTAATGCCCTTAAGATGATCAAGAGTGTATCCAATAGCAGCACGTTGCTTCCTCAGAATTTTCAATAATCTCTTTTCTTCATGCTCTGAAAGGTTAGCACTAATAATATCAAGATATATCTTCTTTTCATAAAGATAAGCATAGTATCCAGTAATTATTTAAGCTCAAACACGGGATCACCCTTTGGTGGAGGAGGATCCCCAAGTATTTCAACAGGCAAGTTGTGTTTCAAAATAGGATGCTGGTCAAAGAATATCTTATCTATTTCAATCCTTCCATTCATATGCATATCATTTTCATGGTCTAGCAAATATTGTTCTAAGGGGTCGGTAGGAGGCACAACAATAGCAGCAAGACCAATAATTTCATCCTTACTATGCAATTCTTTATCATGGGGTTGTCTACGAAATTTAGAGAAATTAAACTCATGAGACACATCCCCAAAACTTACAGTAGTAGTTTCTTTCTCACAATCAATTGTGGCATTAATAGTGTTCAAGAAAGGTCTACCAAATATAATGGGACAAAAATCATCTTGTGGGGAACCAAGAACAAGAAAATCAGTAGAATATTTTATTTTCCCACACAAGACTTCAACATCTCTAATAATCCCAACCGGTGCTATAGTATCCCTATTAGCAAGCTTAATGGTAACATCCTCTAGCTCAGTTGGTGCAATATCATTCATAATTTCTTTATATAAGGTAAAGGGAATTGCACTCACACTAGCGCCCACATCACATAAGCCATGATAACAATGATCTCCTATTTTAACAGAAACAATAGGCATGCCAACAATAGGTCTATGTTTATCTTTAGCATCAGGTCTGGCAATTCTAGCTGCTTCATCACAGAAATGAATAACCTGTCCATCAATATTATCAACTAAGAGATCTTTAACCATAGCAATACTAGGTTCAACTTTAATTTGTTCAGGAGGTGTTGGTTTTCTAACATAGCTCTGACGAGCCACAGTTGAAGCTTTAGCATGTTCCTTTATTCTAACAGGAAAAGGTAGTTTCTCAATATAATAAGCAGCAATAACAGGATCAACATTATAAGTAATAGTTTCTTCCTCAACTTTAATAGCTTCAACTACTTGAACTTTAATGGGAGGATGATATTTAAGCCACTTCTCCTTAGGGAGATCAACATGAGCAGCAAAAGATTCACAGAAAGAAGCTACTATCTTAGAGTCAAAGTCCATATTTAGTGCTAAATTCATGAAAAGCATAGGTGTCTACAAAGGATTTAACACACTCACACTTACGGTTTATACCTGACTCCTTACCTACGTCGAGTTCCCAATCTTCAGAGTTGCGTTTAATTCTTTGCAATAAATCCCATCTGATGTCAATATCTTTCTTCATATAGGAACTAGTACAAGAAGTATCGAGCATGGATTGATCATTACGAGAAAGCCGAACATAAAAATTCTTAATAATAATTCTCTCGAGAGCTCATGATTGGGGCATGAATATAACATTGACTTAAGCCTCCCCCAAGCTTGGGCGATTCTTTCTCCTTCAGAGGCCAAAAATTATGGATATAATTCTCATCACGATGAACTAGATGCATAGGATAAAACTTCTAATGAAATTCCATTTTCAATCGGTTGTAGATACATGATACAATATAATCAAATAGCCTATACCTTGTCAATGCCTTATCCTTCAAAGATAAAGGAAAGACCTTCTTCTTGACATGATCCTCGGGCAGACCTGCAAGCTTAAATAATCCACAAACTTCATCCACATAGATTAGATGCAAATCAGCATGTAGTGTTCCATCTCCCGCATAAGGATTAACCAACAGTTTCTCTATCATACCCGAAGGAATTTCATAAGAAATATTTTCAGTAGGTTGAGTAGGTTGAGGAGAAACTCTTTGTTCTTCCAATCGAGGTGAAGATACCCCTAACAAGCCCCTCAAAGGATTATTTTCCATAGTAACAAGTGATAGTAAATTTCAGACCACTTACCAACGGAGCTTCACTCCCCGGCAACGACGCTAGAAAAGAGTCTTGATGACCCACAATTATAGGGGATCAATCACAGTCCTTTCGATAAGTAAGAGTGTCGAACCCAACGAGGAGCAAAAGGAAATGACAAGCGGCTTTCACTAAGGTATTCTCCGCAAGCACTAAAATTAACGATAACAGAGAGTTTTATGATAAGGTAATTCGTCACGAGTAACAATTAACAAGTGTAGAAAAGGTTCATCAAGGCAGACCAATCCTTTTTGTAGCAAAGGACAGGTCTGGACAAACCCTTATATAAAGTAAAACGCTCCCGAGGAGATATGGGAATTTCTGTCAAGCTAGTTTTCATCATGCTCATTTGATTCGCGTTCGTTACTTTGATATTTTGATATGTGGGTGGACCGGTGCTTTGGTGCTACCCTTACTTGGAAAAATATCCCACTTATGATTAACCTCTCTTGCAAGTATCCACAACTACTAAAGAAGAATTAAGATAAATCTAACCATAACATGAAACATATGGATCCAAATCAGCCCCTTACGAAGCAACGCATAAACTAGGGGTGAAGCTTCTGTCACTCTAGCAACCCATCATCTACTTATTACTTCCCAATGCCTTCCCCTCGTCCCAAATAATGGTGAAGTGTTGTGTAGTTGATGTTCACATAACACCACTAGAGGAGAGACAACATACATCTCATCAAAATATCAAACGAATACCAAATTCACATGATTACTTCTAACAAGACTTATCCCATGTCCTCAGGAACAAACATAACTACTCACAAAGCATATTCATGTTCATGATCAGAGGAGTATTAATTATCATAAAGGATCTATACATATGATCTTCCACCAAGTAAACCAACTAGCGTCAACCACAAGGAGTAATCAACACTACTAGCAACCCATAGGTACCAATCTGAGGTGTTGAGACAAATATCGGATACAAGAGATGAACTAGGGTTTGGAGAGGAGATGGTGCTGGTGAAGATGTTGATGGATATTGACCCCCTCTCTATGAGAGGATCGTTGGTGATGATGATGGCTTCGATTTCCCCCTACGGGAGGGAAGTTTCTCCAGCAGAACAACTCCATCAGAGCTCTAGAATTATTGTGCCAAATTCCGCCTCGAGACGGCGGCAGTTCGTCCCGAAAGCTCTCTTATGATTTTTTCCAGGTCAAAACCCTTCATATAGCAGAAGATGGGCACCATAGATCTGCCAGAGGGCCCACAAGCCACCTAGGCACGGCTAGGGGGGTGGCCGCGCCTGGCAGGCTTGTAACCTCCTGGTGGGTCCCCTCTGGTATTTGTTTCACCCAATATTTTTTATATATTCCAAAACAATTCTCCGTAACTTTTTAGGACTTTTGGAGTTGTGCAGAATAAGTCTCTCAAATTTGGTACTTTTCCAGTCCAAAATTCCAGCTGCCGGCATTCTCTCTCTTCAGGTAAACCTTGAAAAATAAGAGAGAAGGCATAAGTATTGTACCATAATGTGTAATAACAGCCCATAATGCAATAAATATCAATATAAAAGCATGATGCAAAATGGATGTATCAATAGTTTTCTTGTTTCAAGTGTTCATATAGCTTATATTGAGTAAGATAAATTGTGGGAATGATGGAATAGAGTAGGTATCATGTGGGAATAATTATTAATATTGTCTTCACAATACCTAAGTGAATGATCTATCTTTATTACACTAACCGTTCTCACAAAGTTATTTAAGTTTTCTGTGATTGAAGTTTTCAAGTTTTGGGTGAGACACCGATATGAGGAGAATAAGGAGTGACAACAACCTAAGCTTGGGGATGCCCAAGGCACCCCCAAGGTAATATCCAAGGAATACTCAAGCGCCTAATCTTGGGGATGCCTCGGAAGGCATCCCCTCTTTCGGTTTCAACACTATCGGTATATATTACTTGGAGCTATATTTTTATGGAATAATTGTATTTGTGCCCTTAGTTTTGTCACCGTCCACAGGAATACCCCTAGTTTCTGAAAATACGCGGTCGTGCCCACATCACTTTGCTCGTCTTGTGCTTTTGCCCTTTGACCGTTTGACTACCATTTTGAAAACTTCATAACTATTTCATTGTACTTGGAAAAATGCAAATAAGATATCAAAATGTTCGAAAACACATCACCTATACGTGCATGCCATTTGCAGTCATGACAAAAGTGTTGGAAAGTCCTCATCACCTATATGAGCTAAAACTGATATGGAGACTTCCCAACAATTTTCTCATGAATGCAAATGTCATACACATATAGGTGATGTCTTTCCGAACATTTTGATATCTTATTTGCATTTTTCCGAGTTAGTATGAAATAGTTATGAAGTTTCAAAATGACAGTCAAATGGTCAAAGGGCAAAAGCACAAGATGAGCAAAGTGATGTGGGCATGAATGCGTGTTTTCCAAAATTAGGGGTATTCCTGTCGATGGTGGCACAACTAAGGGCTCAAATACAATTATCCCTATTTTTATTCGTCACATAATATGAGTTTTTCTTGGAGCGTCATTTTATTTTGTTGTTCTCTGTTAGGTCTTATTTATAATCTATTTTTTCAGTAAAAAGTTCCAAGAATTTCCTTAGGATGCTTGCATTGCATCTTTGATCTGTGTTGTGTAAAAAATAGAAAATTTTACTGTAGTGTTTGAATTTTCATATTTTACTGGAACGTGGAAAGTTTCTGAAATGTTTACACAGTATTTTCATATAAATTGTTTAGCTTGTTCTAAATTTTAATAAAAAAAATTAGTTACACTGGTTTAATAAATTGCTATAGATTGTTTTGTTTAGACAGGTTGTTGTCATAGTTTTGTTATCTACTTATCCTATAGTTTCCATGTAGATATCAATTGTGTAAATGATAGTATACAGTACCTAATGTTTTAAAATTATTGTGTAACTTGTCTTGGCAGTACATGAAGTGTTGATTTGTTCTTATGTGTACTAACCTATCTCACGAGTTCTTTTTGAGTTTTGCGTGGATGAAGTTTTTGAGAATAGGTGAAACCGAGATATGAGAGGATTGAACAAGATACCAAATCTCAAGCTTGCGCATGCCCAAGGCACCCCAAGTAAATATTTCAAGAAGTCTCAAGCATCTAAGCTTGGGTATGCTATGCATCCCACCTCTCTTCGTCAACTATCGGTTAGCCTATGTTGAGCCAAAAAAATTATTCGTTCACATGATGCGTCCTATTCTTGGAGTGCTATTTTTATTTTGCTTGTTCTTTAAATAAAATACTTAGATCTGAAAATCTTTATTGAGAGAGATAGAAAGTCCTCACATAGCTACTTAATTGTTTGACTACTCATTGATCTTCACTTATATGTTTTGGAGTAGTTTTTTCATTTACTCGCGTGCTTCACTTATATCCTATAAGTAAATGATTGAATGAATTAAATATCATAAATCTGAAATTAGATATGTTTTGTATGCTTATCCCATGGGGAGTAATGACATCACATATAAGAAATGTAGGTGGTAAAATTTATTGAAAGTTAGCAAACACCGCATTGGTCACTTCAACAATTCATGAAAGAATATTGAAGGAAGAGAGATTTCACATATAAATATACTATCTTGGACATCTTCTATGATTGTGAATACCCATTAATTATTTTCAAACTTGAGCAAACTAGTTGAAGTTGGACAAGGAAGACAACGTAATGAGTTATGATTGGGTATATTTGTATAGCAGTTATGTTGTTATGGATCCTCCAATATGTGTTACTTGCTTCCACCTCATACTAGCCAAAACTTCCGAACCAAGTAGAAATACTGCTTGTGCATCCAAACACCCTTAAACCCAAAGTTGTTCCATACGAGTCCACCATACCTACCTATATGTGGTATTTACCTACCATTTCTAGTAAATTTGCATGTGCCAATCTCTAAACCTTAAATTAATATTCTATCTTGTATGCCGAATTGCTTGTATAGTGACTAGGAGTTGTCAGTATCTTCCATACTCGGTGGGTTATTCTCGCGATATGTGTTGATTCACTATCATTCACAAGAAAGTGGCTGGTATTCGGGATGCCGAGTTCCATGCTCAAAAATCAAATCAAAATATAATGAAACAAAACTCCCCCAGGATTGTTGTTTGTATGTATGGTACCTATGGATTCGGCTTGCCATGGGGTGTGATTTATTTGTGGAGGGGGCATAAAAAAATTAACATTCTGTTTGGGAACCGCCTATAATGTATCTAGCATGGAAGATACCGAGATGTCTCGGTTGTTATGTTGGCATTGAAAGCATGCCGCTAAAAATTATTATTCATATCTTTTTTAAAAGCTTGAATTCTAGCACCTCTACAAATCAATGCTTTCCTCTGCGAATGGACTATCTTTTACTCTCTAGTACTTACCTTTATACAAGAGTCATGGTGATCTTCACCACTTCCTATATTTCGCCTTTTTTCTCTTGGCAAGCATCATGTGGCGGGGAAAGATCCAAGCATATATGGACATTCAAATATATTTCATCATGAATTATTATTGTTGACAATTATCTATATGATAAATAAGTTGGGAGGCAAAACTTTAAGCCCCTATATTTCTCTATGTTCGACGGATTCCATTTGCTCTAAAAATATGCTTTAAGAGTTAGCAATAATGGAAGACTATATGATAGTTGAGTATGTGGAATTTGCTAAATCGAAGCTCTTACATAGACCCTTCCTGAAAATAACATAGTTTGCTAAATCGTGACTGAAAGCATAGTTTGTTAGTTTTCAAGAAACATTATGGTCTATACTTTAACATGAGAATAGCTATTACTTCATCATGAGAAGTTTTATGAGATGAGATATTGTTTATGATACATAATGATGCTAGAAAGTGTTTGGAACTATCATTGATCAAATCTATGCACTATGCTAGCATTCACACTTCATAAATTATTTGTTTTATCATTTACCTACTCGAGGACGAGCAGGAATTAAGCTTCGGGATGCTGATACGTCTCGAACGTATCTATCATTTATGAAATATTCATGCCATGTTTACAATAATTATATATGATTTTGGTATGAATTTATTAGAACTAACCCGTACTTACGCTGTTTTCAGCAAAACTACTATGGTGTATTTTTTTATGCACAAATAAAATTACTCGGAATGGGCTGAAAATTTACGATGCTTTTTTATGGACCAAAATAGACCCCCGAAGCACAAGAGCTGGGGCAGGAAGTGGACGAGGCGGCTACAAGCCTGCTGGGCGCTGCCCTCCCCTAGGCCATGTCCCTATGGCTTGAGGACTCCTAGAGCACCCCCTTGATGTAGGACCGATGCCAAAAATTCCTATAAATACTAAAACCCCAAGAAAAAACCTAGATCGGGAGTTACGCCGACGCAAGCCTCTATAGCCAAGAAAAACCAATCGGGATCCCATTCTAGCACCCTGCCGGAGCGGGAAACCATCATCGGAGACCATCTTCATCATCCTGACGATCTCCATGACGAGGAGGGAGTAGTTCACCCTCGGGGTTGAGGGTATGTAACAGTAGCTATGTGTTTGATCTCTCTCTCTCTCTCGTGTTCTTGATATGACACGATCTTGATGTACCGCGAGCTTTATTAATATAGAATAATCATATGGAGTTTTCCCCTCTCTATCTTCTTGTGATCAATTGAGTTTTCCCTTTGAAGTTTTCTTATCGGATTGAGTCTTTAAGGATTTGAGAACACTTGATGTATGTCTTGCGATGGGATATCCGTGGTGACAATGGGATGTTCTGTTGATCCATTTGATGTATGTTTTGGTGGTCAACTTGTGGGTTTTGTGGCCTTGGGAATCTATGCATAAGAGTTGGCACATGTTTTTGTCTTGACTCTCCGGTAGAAATTTTGGGACAGTCTTTGAAGTTCTTTGTGTTGGATTGAACATGATGAATCTGAAATTGTGTGATGCAAATCATATAATCAAGCCCATGGGTACTCGTGGTGACATTGGAGTATCTAGGTGACATTAGGGTTTTGGTTGATGTGTATCTTAAGGTGTTATTTTAGTATGAACTCTAGGGCTGTTCGTGACACTTATAGGGATAGCTCATAAGATTGATCGGAAAAGATAACTATGAGGTGGTTTTGTACATTACAATAATTTCTTTGTTTGTTCTCGGCTATTTGTGACTTTGGAGTGAACACTTTGTCGCACGTGAGAGATTTACATATGATTCAAGTATGTTAGTATTGTCGAGAGAAATTGCACTAGTGGAAGTATGAACCCTAGGCCTTGTTTCTAAGCATTGCAATACCATTTGTGCTCACTTTTATAATTAGTTACCTTGCTGTTTTTATATTTTCATATTACAAAAACCTATATCTACCATCCATATTACACTTGTATCACCATCTCTTCGCCGAACTAGTGCACCTATACAATTTACCATTGTATTGGGTGTGTTGGGGACACAAGAGACTCTTTGTTATTTGGTTGCAGGGTTGTTTGAGAGATACCATCTTCATCCTACACCTCCCACAGATTGATAAACCTTAGGTCATCCACTTGAGGGAAAATTGCTACTGTCCTAAAAAACTCGGTGCTTGGAGGCCCAACACGAGTCTACAAGAAAAAGGTTGCGTAGTAGACATCACACACCGGCGCTGCTCCTCATGCTCAAACTGTTGGAAATATGTCCTCGAGGCAATAAATAAAGTGTTTATTATTATATTTCCTTGTCCATGATAATCCTTTATTATCCATGCTATAATTGTATTGATTGGAAACACATTACATGTGTGGGTAAATAGACAACACTTTGTCCCTACTATGCCTCTAGTGAACTAGCTCGTTGATCAAAGATGGTCAAGGTTTCCTAGCCATTGACATTTGATGTCATTTTATAATGGGATCACGTCATTAGGACAATGATTTGATTGACAAGACCCAAACTACAAACGTAGCATATGATCATGTTAGTTTATTGCTACTGTTTTCTGCATGTCAAGTATATGTTCCTATGACCATGAGATGATGCAACTCACGGACATCGGAGGAGTGCCTTGTGTGTATCAAATGTCGCAACATAATTGGGTGACTATAAAGGTGCTCTACAGGTAGCTCCGAGGGTGTCTCTTGATTTGGCATGGATCAAGATTGGGATTTGTTACTCACATTTGCAACTCAAAACAGGAACTAAGGAATAGACGAAGGCTAGCAAAGGATTAAGTGACGATGCGCGTGGGAAATGGTTCCAAGGTTGATGTGATCGTCGTTAGCATGCTCTCTGTTTGATTATCATCGGGATTAGTGATGAACCTGAATAATTGTTATTTAGTGCTTGCGTTAAGCATGAACATTATATCTGGATCTTGTTTATAGCGAGATGGTTACTCATTTAAATTAGAGAATAAAGGTTGTTCTATTTATATGAGTAATATCTTTTATGGTCATGCACCCAATGTGAGGGGTTTATTCATATTTAATCTTGAGAGTGATGACACACATGTTCATAACATTGATGCCAAAAGATGTAGAGTTAATAATGATAGTACCACTTTCTTGTGGCACTGTCGTTTAGGTCATATTAGTGTAAAACGCATGAGGAAGCTCCATGCTGATGGACTTTTGGAGTCACTTGATTTTGAATCACTTGACACATGTGAGCCATGCCTCATGGGCAAGATGACTAAAACGCTGTTCTCTAGAACAATGAAACGGGCGAGTGACTTATTGGAAATCATACATACTGATGTGTGCGGTCCAATGAATGTTACAGCGCGTGGTGGATATCGTTATTTTCTCACCTTCGCTGATGACTTAAGTAGATATGGGTATATTTACTTAATGAAACACAAGTCTGAAACGTTTGAAAAGTTCAAGCAATATCAGAGTGAAGTTGAGAATCATCGTAACAAGAAGATTAAATTCCTACAATCTGATCGAGGAGGTGAATATCTAAGTTATGAGTATGGCAGTCACTTAAGACAGTGTGGAATTTTTTCACAGTTGACACCGCCCGGAACACCACAGCGTAATGGTGTGTCCGAACGTTGTAATCGAACCTTATTAGATATGGTGCGTTCTATGATGTCTCTTGCTGATTTGCCACTATCGTTTTGGGGTTATGCATTACAGACAGCTGCATTCACTTTAAATACGGCACAATCAAAATCCGTTGAGACGACGGAACTTGAATTGTGGTTTAGGAAGAGGCCAAAGTTGTCATTTTTTAAAGTTTGGGGATGTGATGCTTATGTCAAAAAGCTTCAGCCTGAAAAGCTGGAACCCAAAGCGGAGAAATGCGTCTTCATAGGATACCCGAAAGAGACAGTCGGGTATACCTTCTATCTCAGATCCGAAGGCAAAGTGTTTGTCACTAAGAACGGAACATTTCTTGAGAAAGAGTTTCTCTCGAAAGAATTGAGTGGGAGGGAAATAGATCTTGATGAGGTTATTAAACCTTTACTTCAACCAGAAAGTAGCACAACGCAGAAAGATGTTTCTGTGGAATCTACGACGGAAGAAGAGGAAGTTAATGATGATCATCATGAAGCTTCGGATCAAGCTACTATTGAACCTCGTAGGTCGACAAGGCCGCGTACTACTCCTGAGTGGTACGGCAACCCTGTCTTGGAGGTCATGTTGTTGGATAACAATGAACCTACGAGCTATGGAGGAGCAGTGATGGGCCCGGATTCCGAGAAATGGTTAGAGGCCATGAAATCCGAGATGGGATCCATGTATGAAAACAAAGTATGTACTTTGGAAGTATTACCTGAAGGGCGAAAGGCCATTCAGAACAAATGTATCTTTAAGAAGAAGACAGACGTGGACAGTAATGTCACCGTCTATAAAGCTTGACTTGTGGCAAAGGGTTTTTCACAAGATCAAGGAGTTGACTACGATGAGACCTTCTCACCCGTAGCGATGCTTAAGTCTGTTAGAATCATGTTGGCAATAGCTGCTTACTTCGACTATGAAATTTGGCACATGGATGTCAAAACAACATTCCTCAACGGTTTCCTTGAGGAAGAGTTGTATATGATGCAACCAAAAGGTTTTGTCAATCCAGAGAATGCTGACAAAGTTTGCAAACTCCAGCTATCCATTTATGGGTTGGTGCAAGCATCTCGGAGTTGGAATAAGCATTTTGATGAGGTGATCAAAGCGTTTGAGTTTATACAAGTTTATGGAGAAGCTTGCATTTACAAGAAAGTGAGTGGGAGCTCTATAGCATTTTTAATATTATATGTGGATGACATATTGCTGATTGGAAACAATATAGAAATGCTGGAAAGCGTGAAGGAATATTTGAACAAGAGTTTTTCAATGAAGGACCTAGGAGAAGCTTCTTTCATATTAGGCATTAAGATCTATAGAGATAGATCGAGACGCTTAATAGCACTTTCACAGAGCACATACCTTGATAAAGTTTTGAAGAAGTGGAAAATGGATTAGTCCAAGAAGGGGTTCTTGCCTGTGTTACAAGGTGTGAAGTTGAGTAAGACTCAATGCCCAGTGACTGCAAAAGATAGAGAAAAGATGAGTGTCATCCCCTATGCTTCAGCTATAGGCTCTATCATGTATGCAATGTTGTGCACAAGACCCGATGTTAGCCTTGCCATAAGTGTGGCCGAAAGGTTTCAAAGTGATCCTGGAATGGAACACTGGGCAGCGGTCAAGAATATCCATAAGTACCTGAAAAGGACTAAGGAAATGTTTCTCAATTATGGAGGTGATGAAGATCTCGTCGTAAAGGGTTACATCGATGCAAACTTTGGCACTGATCCGGATGACTCTAAGTCGCAAACCGGATACGTATTTATTCTCAACGGGGGAGCGGTAAGCTGGTGCAGTTCCAAGCAAAGCGTGGTAGCCGATTCTACGTGCGGAGCGGAGTACATCGTAGCCTCGGAGGCAGCAAAGGAAGGTGTCTGGATGAAGCAGTTCATGATAGATCTTGGAGTAGTGCCCAGTGCACTGAATCCAATGAACTTGTTCTGTGACAACACTGGTGCCATTGCTCTAGCTAAGGAACCAAGGTTTCACAAGAGGACCAGACACATAAAGTGACGCTTCAACTCCATCTGCGATTACATCGAGGAAAAGGACATAAATATTTGCAAAGTGCACATAGATCTGAATGTTGCAGACCCATTGACTAAACCTCTTCCAAGGGCTAAACATGATCAACACCAGAACTGCATGGGTGTTCGATTCATTACAATGTAAATCACATAGCGATGTGAGCTAGATTATTGACTCTAGTGCAAGTGGGAGATTTTTTGGAAATATGCCCTAGAGGCAATAAATAAAGTGTTTATTATTATATTTCCTTGTTCATGATAAACGTTTATTATCCATGCTATAATTGTATTGATTGGAAACACATTACATGTGTGGGTAAATAGACAACACTTTGTCCCTAGTATGCCTCCAGTGAACTAGCTCGTTGATCAAAGATGGCCAAGCTCTCCTCGCCAATAACATGTGATGTCATTTGATAACGGGATCACATCATTAGGAGAATGATGTGATGGACAAGACCCAAACTAGAAACGTAGCATATGATCGTGTTAGTTTATTGCTACTGTTTTCTGCGTGTCAAGTATATGTTCCTATGACCATGAGATCATGCAACTCACGGACATCGGAGGAGTGCCTTGTGTGTATCAAATGTAGCAACGTAACTGGGTGACTATAAAGGTGCTCTACAGGTATCTCCGAGGGTGGATGTTGAGTTGGCATGGATCAACACTGGGATTTGTTACTCCGTGTGATGGAGAGGTATCTCAGGGCCCACTCGGAATTGCAACATCATAATAAGCCTTGCAAGAAATGTGACTAAGTGTTAGTCACGGGATCTAGTATTACGGAACGAGTAAAGAGACTTTCCGGCAACGAGGTTGAACTAGGTATGGAGATACCGACGATCGAATCTCGGGCAAGTAACATACTGAAGAACAAAGGGAACATCATACATGATTAACTGAATCCTTGACACAGAGGTTCGACCGATAAACATCTTCATAGAATATGTAGGAACCAATATGGGCATCCAGGTCCCGCTATTGGTTATTGAACGTAGAGGTGTCTCGGTTATGTCTACATAGTTCTCGAACCCGCAGGGTCTGCACACTTAAGGTTCGGTCACGTTTCGGTAGTATAGAGTTATGTATGGTGGTGAACAAAGGTTGTTTGTAGTCCCGGATGAGATCCCAGACGTCATGAGGAGCTCCGGAATAGTCCGGAGGTAAATATTTATATATAGGAAGTCCTGTTTTGGTCGCCGTAAAAGTTTTGACCTAATCGGTAATGTACCGGGAGTGCCGGTAGTGTACCGGGAGACCACCGGGAGGGGTATTTCGACCCAAGAGGCTTCATGGGCTGTGGGAGAATAATTACCATTCTTTTGTGGGCTGGTGGAAGTCCCACACAAGGCCCATGCGGCTGGGAAGAAAAGCCCAAATAGAAAAAGGTGGAAAAAAGGCCAAATAGGAGGAATCCTAGTCCTACTAGGATTGGAGGAGGAGTCCTCCTCTCCCTCCCCACTTCGGCCGAACCAAAGGAGGCTTGGACCTTGCGCCAAGCCTCTCCTCCCTTCCTCCTATATATACTGGTGGGTTTTAGGGTTTTTGCACAAAAATTTTAGCCACGTGCTGCCCGTTCCTCCAGTGAATAGTTTCTCCTCTAGATCGGATTTGTGCAGTGCTTAGGCGAAGCCCTGCCGGAATAGCTCCACCACCATCGCCGGAGCACCGTCATGCTGTCGGAGAACTCTTCTTCCTCTCCGCTACCTCTTGCTGGATCAAGACGGCGAAGATCGTCATCAAGCCGTACGTGTGCTGAACGCGGAGGTGTCGTCCGTTTGGCGCTAGATCGGAAGGACCGTGATCAAGTTCGCGGGACGGATCGTGATTGGATCGCGGGATGGATCGTGATTGGATCGCGGGACGCTCGGCGATTTGGATCACGAAGACGTTCAACTATACCAACCGCGTTTCTTAACGCTTCCCGCTTAGCGATCTAGAAGGGTATGTAGATCCACTCTCCCTCTCATAGATGCTCATCACCATGGATAGGTCTTGCGTGAACGTAGGAAATTTTTTGTTTCCCATGCGACATTCCACAACACAAATGCCAACCAAGCCTCCCAATCGGGAGAGTCTTCAGCGTAAGCAGGTTTGAGTTGCTGCTCGGGCATGAGCTGCTGCCGCCGACACCTCACCTCCTGCACATGTGCTTACGCCGATCGTGCCACCATCGGTACTGGGATCCTCTTCGGATCCAGATGCCAGTCATGTGGTAGGACCACATCACGGTAGGGGAGAGGGATGCGGTGCTCCCTGTGCCACCATCGGCACTGGGACGCTAATCCGTTGCCGAGGCGGACAGGAAGAGGGAGGCGGGGGTAATGCGTGCCAAGCTACGATGGGGGCCTTGTCCTTCTTTTTGCCAGAGCTCGAGCCGGCCCCTGAGAAGATGCCCACGGTGAGAGTCATGTTGCCAGCATGCTAGGGTTTTGTCGACGGCGGGATAGGGTTTGCAGATGCTACCGGGGGTGGACGGGGTAGGCTTCGCTTTGGAAGGGTGGAAACTGTTGTAGACTCGTCGGTCCACGGGTTTCCCCTAAAAGAAGGACGATGGCCCGAACATGTGTGGCTGACGACCCGGGCTCGCCGTGCGTGCGCATTTACTTTGGGACATGGGGATAGTTGGAAGGCCACCACGTGTCCCCGAAACGGGGGAAGAAAAGCGTGTGCGTGTCCGTTCGGTGTCATTGTGGCCGAAAATGGGGTGGGTCCAACGAGCGACATAGTCCAGCGTGGCCCCACTCATCAGTAGTTAATGGTCAAACCACTGACCCGACAGCATCCCCTCGTGTGACCATTTCTGAGGGTTTCAAAGTAAGGGGTGGGGAAAAGTGAGCAAATGTTAAGAGTGTGGGGATGAATTGGTAAAACTAAGGAACAAGGGGCACAAATGTAAAAAATCCCGTTTTTATATGCTGGGCTCATTTGGCCTCCCTCATTTTTTTTTCATTTTTCGTCCAAAATCTCATCGCAACTTGTGGGGGAATCATATTCTCCATCATCCTTTCCTCACTGGGACAATGCTCTAATAATGATGATCATCACACTTTTATTTACTTACAACTCAACATGAAGAACTGATAGGAAGATATGACTCTATAAGAATGCCTCTGCCAATGTACCAGGATGTGCAATGATCTAGCGTGACATGTAACAAAAATACGAAGAACTGTGGCTTTCCGATAAATACTATGTCAGCTCTATATGATCATGCAAAGCATTATGATTACGAACAAACTAGTCATGTGAAGTGACGATGGAATTTGCATGGCAATATATCTCGGAATGGCTATGGAAATGCCATAATTGGTAGGTATGATGTCTATTTTGAGAAAGATATAATGAGGGTTATGTGCAACAGATCGTATCATGTCACGGGGTTTGGATGCATCAGTGAATATTTGCATTGATCCTCGAGGTGAGAATCGGCTATGCATGATACCGAAGAGGCTTGCAAATATGAGAAGGTGAAGATGCGTATGTCCATGGTGTCACATTAGTCATAAAGAACTCGCATACTTATTGCAAAGTTTTATTAGTTTTGTTACAAATCAAAGTACTCCTCGTATGCCCCAAGGGAGGAGGTTAGTAGGAGTTAACCATCGCGCTCCCCCGACTCAAAACAACACTAGGATTTCAACGAATAATATAAATGCTCACAATCTATACCTATACTAATTTGTGACTCCCAAAAAATTCCCACGTTAATAAATAATTAGGAACCATTAATCTCGTGGGATCAAATTATTACGGCGTAAATCTCTCCCAAAAATAAAAAAGGACTGAAATCTCTCAATCTCTCACGTGTAAAAAACCCTCTCACGTAGCCACACCAGTTCAGCCTTTCACATGGGCTTTTTGCATGTGGCAACCCATAAAAGATCTTGGAGAATTAAAACAGCTCGGTCAATTAATTATGTATATGTTGCCTCCAGAAAAGCTATGTACGTGGTGTAGATAAATCTTAGAAACTCCCACGTTATGAAAATTCCCTAGAAAAAAAACAGATGTGCTCTGCCTCTTTCCCAATCTCTCACGACCCTCTTCTTGCTCTTGGTCCGCCCCATCTATCATCTCTCACGACGCTCTTCTTGCTCTCGGTCCTCTACATCTATCTCAATCAGCCAAACAAAAATAGATCGATTAATTAGGGCTCTTCTCCTCAAGCTCAATTTACGCCGCTGCCATGGCCACCCCAAGCCTTCTATCTCAATCAGCCAAACAAGAAAAGATTGATCAAGGGTGGCTCTTCTCCTCATGCGTCATGCACAATGCGATCATGGTCGCTCCATGCCTTCGGCAAGTTGACTTTCATGTTTTGCGTGTACATCCGATGACGAACGATTCTCCGCAGTATGTATCCACCTTAGCATATTATGTGTGCGAAGACATAGAGGACGTGAAGTACCATGACACAGGTGTGATATATTAGCTACAATATATATGGTGTTCGGGCAGCACGAGCACGGTTCCCTCGATTCCACCCACCCACACATCCTTACCTTCCCTTCATACCCATCTTATTTTGCCTTTGATCATTAGATGGATAAATGCATGGATGGATGCCTCTAGATGCATCACGTATTTAACTTAATATGGGGATATCCGCTAGGAGATAAGTTATTGGACGCTACTTGCTTTCAGCCGTAGAAAACTTAAGGTAAATCAATCAAGTTGGTTTGATCAGCTATATGGGCAATACAAGGGAATTCATTACCTTCATTCCTCTTGCCGCCGTCCAGTTCAATAGAGCAAAAAAATCTGGAGCTTCATACATGCATGTTGAGGTATGCAATCGTAATGTCCATCGTAATTTTGACGGTGCAATACTGTTGCAGGCGTGTATATATATGCATGCATTGAAGTATGTGTAGCTTGATATATGGAGGGTACACTACAACAGGTGCATTAGAAAAAATATAACAGAATTTACAGCTTGCATTATTACAATCTTTCCTTTAAATTAAGAAAAAGCATTTGTTCTCTACCTCTGTAGTAGTAATTAATACCCCAGATATTGTCTCACCTCAAAGTTCGCATGCTTCAAGCTTTATCAGTGCGAGTTACCAGATCGCCGTTTCTCTTACGTTGTGGCAGTTGCTGCACGTTTGGCAGGAGTAGCCTAGAAGCAGCTTCAATCCCAGGCTTACGTCCATGTATGTAGAATAAATATCATGCACATCACTGATGCATGCGCTGTACAGTGGTGGCACGTGATTATCAAGCTAGGACGTCTGACGCCCAAAGTTTAGTATGATTGGTGAAAGATAAACATATCTTTCTTCTGATCTATATATCTTCCACTGTGACATTTAACTCCCCCACTACATAAAATTGGAATCCATGTAAAATCAGTGTGGCGATGATGATACTGGATAATGTCGTGGAAGAGATGGATATGTAGCAGCGTATATGCATGATATAAAATATAGCATAGATGAAAAATCTAAATATGAAAAGTACTATTTGCACATGATAAGTTCTCCTTCAGAAGTTGGTCTGATTATCACGTATTTGATCTACCGCAGGTTATTTCTACTTCTCATGTCAACAGTTTGAACCTACGAGAATTCTTATGTACTTTTCTTCTAGCTACATTACTTACCTATATACAATCGATTTGCCACAATGATCATGACCTGACCTTCTTTGAACTTCACATATATGGACACAAAGTCGTACAAAAAGGTGCATACGTGGTTGTTTCAGGCGTACCGATCTACGCCTTTGTTGTAGTTAACATGCATCAAGTTATGGTTCATAGTCTAGAAGGAGTGTGTCCAGTTGCATACATTAGGTTTGATACGGGGATTGTTACATTTCGAAAAACAATTCTCCATTGGGGAAATCTGCCTATGGAAACTGAGAACACGACTTGCCAACTACATCACAGGTAAACTACTTAATGTTTATAATTTTAATATATTTATATAATTAGAAATATATATTATCAGTTCATCATATGACTACCAGGTAGAAGTGATGTGCACGACAACTTGCACAGTGTTGGAGAAGAAAAATTGATTTTGTAATTGAGAAAATTCTAGAAAGCTAAACTGCATAGTGCTTATTTAACAAGCATGCCATTTTTATGTTCAGTTTTTTCATACTAATTAGTTTTTGCAATTTGTAATATTGCTAGCAAATTATATTCGTGTTCTATTTGTTAGCATAATTTATCAAAGAAAGTGTAGGATAGTGATTATTGTAAAGCAATCTATTACATGAAGATGTTAAGATGAGATATTACTATAATCAACTATTAAGCTTATCAATTATTTTATTATGGAGACACTAAATCATTTAGTTCAAATATATATCAATAATAATCACTCATTTTGATTTTGCTTCCCATGTGAATATTGTATTAACTCAAATTTCTATACTTTGGCCATGTTAACTAGAAAATATATTTACATCTACTATACCATATTAATATGTAGATACCCCGCTGAATATATTAACACACACACACACACACACACACACACACACATACAGACACACACATAAACATTCATACTGTTCTATAAAAAATTGATTTAGGAAAAAACTAATATCAAAGTAAGTTGAAAGGCGGTCCAAGAAGTCCACATAATGCATTTAAATTAAGGGATAATTGTATTTGAGCCCTTAGTTGTGCCACCACCGAAAGGAATAACCCTAATTTTAGAAAACACGCGTTCATGCCCACATCACTTTGCTCATCTTGTGCTTTTGCCCTTTGATCTTTTGACTGTCATTTTGAAAACCTCATAACTATTTCATACTAACTCGGAAAAATGCAAATAAGATATCAAAATGTTCAGAAAGACATCACCTATATGTGTATGACATCTGCATTCATGAGAAAATTGTTGGAAAGTCTCCATATCAGTTTTAGCTCATATAGGTGATGGGGACTTTCCAACACTTTTGTCATGACTGCAAATGACATCCACGTATAGGTGATGTGTTTCCGAACATTTTGATAACTTATTTGCATTTTTCCGAGTTAGTATGAAATAATTATGAAGTTTTCAAAATGGCAGTCAAACGGTCAAAGGGCAAAAGCACAAGATGAGCAAAGTGATGTGGGCATGACCGCATATATTCGGAAACTAGGGGTATTCCTGTCGACGGTGACACAACTAAGGGCACAAATACAATTTTCCTTAAATTAGTTAGGACATTATTTTCTAATTCACGCTGTTTTTTGTAGGCTAGCCCATGCGAACACACATGTTGATGACTAGTAAAAGCAGACGCTCTCTCACTCGAAGCCTAGATCTATATACAACTTCTCCCCCTTTGACAACAAGTTACCAAAAAGCTCGAAGAGATAGATAATCGTTCTTCTATGGCTAATATCCTCCAGTAGTCGATGTCGGAGTCGAGAGAACTACGTCGGCGAAGACTTCTGCTGATGTCCTGGATGGAGTTGGAGTAGACACTGGAGGCACTGGAGCTGATGGAGTTGATGTCAGTGTGACTGGAGCAGAAGACGAAGGTCTCGTCTTTGGAGCTGGCATTGTAGATGTCTTGGCCTTAGTTCTAAATTGGGCAGTCGTCCTGACAGGTGCACTATCCTCATCATCATCAGACTCAGACTCTGAAGAGTTGCGACGGATTGGGTTTCGTCAACCTCCTTCTTGAGCTCTGTAAGTTCATCTAGTGCCCATTAGTGATTTTGGTGTATTGAAGACTTATACGTTAAGGAACTAATGTGTTTGTAAGTGTACACAGGCTCTATAAGTCGACGAGGAGTTTGATATATTTAGAGATTATCGACCACTAATAATGTATGTCTTTAACTAAAGACTTTGGTGAAGACTTTGGTATTCCCTGAATACTTTGAAAATGAAGAAGTTGGTGTGACCTTGAAGATATGAACAAGGACTATGAAGCGTGAAGAATTTTGCTTTTGTTGTTTGATTTTCTTTCTTTGAGTCATAGGAAACACCGTACTATTAAAGGGGGACGACGTAATACTAAGGAAAATTTCTAACTAATGCTCAACTCAAAAGCCTCAACCTATCCAACCCTTCGAGTGAAGCCTTTAGAAATCTCTTACGGTTCAGTCAAGATCTTTAGTAACAGAGATGATGTTCTTCTGGTCTCTGAGGAAATTCATCTAACTGGAGAGTTAGGATTTCGCCAGTGCGAATTGCCTACAAGTGAGGAATATGATAAACCTGAGGACTTTCATAGTTTGAAATTCCGACGATTGTTGTGCTTAGCACCACCTGTCCCCAATCATCTTATCCACATAAATTTCATATCATTGGGGGCATTTATGTCTTATCATGTGAGCATGTCAGGTTGCACCCTGGCTCTAAATAGCCACCCCCACAACCACTAGTTGGTTGGCTGCTCCTAGAGAGAACTGACACTTGAAATTTGAGAGCAACCCATTCTCCAAGACTTTGAGAGAAAATCATCAGTGAGGAAAAACCCGAATCCAAACCACCAAACCCAAAGTGATTGAGAATCACAGAAGAGATTGTTCCTATGTGGCACCGACGCTTGTTACCTTTGAAGACTGTGTATCTTCCAGACGGTTAGGCGTCATGGTCTAGTGCATCCTACAGTCAATTGGGGATCACAGAGTGACCTTGGTCTAGAGCATCCAACAGTCAATTGTGGATCGCCGGGTGACCAGTTTATGAGGGTTTTGGAAGTCTACCCTGAAGACTTACTACGAGTGTTGGGCGAGGACTTTGTGACCTTAGCTCAAGGAGAATACGGTACGGACTGTGTATCCTCTCGTTTAAATACAAGGATGCTCCAAACCAGACTTACGACTGTCACAACAGTTGGAACTAGGTCATCAAATCATTGTCTCCATCGAGCTACCTGGTTCTATTTCCTCAACCCTTTCATTTCCTCGCATACCTTTTGATGAAATTGATCTTTACTGTTTGAATAATTTGACCAAAGACTTCCACATTTTCCTCACCTCAAATTCTTCAGGTTACCTTGTTCCTCACCTGCTTATCTTGTATCACACTACCTGTAACCTGTGCATGTATTTATTTCATCATGATGACTATGCTACTGCTATGTTTCTCATGCACTTGAGTACTTATTCTGCTGATAGTTATTCATCACATTTAAAATTCCTCAAGTTGAAATTCCTCAGTGCTGAATTTGTAAAAATCGCCTATTCACCCCCTTCTAGTTGATATAACACACTTGTTGGAAATATGCCCTAGAGGCAATAATAAAATGGTTATTATTGTATTTCCTAGTTCATGATAATTGTTTATTGTTCATGCTATAATTGTGTTAACCGGAAACCATAATACATGTGTGAATACATAGACCACAACATGTCCCTAGTGAGCCTCTAGTGGACTAGCTCGTTGATCAATAGATGGTCACGGTTTCATGACCATGGACATTGGATGTCGTTGATAACGGGATCACATCATTAGGAGAATGATGTGATGGACAAGACCCAATCCTAAGCATAGCACAAGATCATGTAGTTTGTTTGCTAAAGCTTTTCAATGTCAAGTATCATTTCCTTAGACCATGAGATTGTGCAACTCCCGGATATCGTAGGAATGCGTTGGGTGTGCCCAACGTCACAACGTAACTGGGTGGCTATAAAGGTGCACTATGGGTATATCCAAAAGTGTCTGTTGGGTTGGCACGAATCGAGACTAGGATTTGTCACTCCGTGTGACGAAGAGGTATCTCTAGGCCCACTCGGTAAGACATCATCATAATGAGCTCAATGTGACTAAGGAGTTATCCACGGGATGATGTATTACGGAACGAGTAAAGAGACTTGCCGGTAACGAGATTGAACAAGGTATAGAGATACCGACGATCGAATCTCGGGAAAGTATCATACCGATAGACAAAGGGAATTGTATACGGAATTGATTGAATCCCCCACATCGTGGTTCATCCGATGAAATCATCGTGGAGTATGTGGGAGCCAACATGGGTATCCAGATCCCGCTGTTAGTTATTGACCGGAGAAGTATCTCAGTCGTGTCTACGTGTCTCCCGAATCCGTAGGGTCTACACTTAAGGTTCGATGATGCTAGGGTTATAGGGAAATGGTATACGTGATTACTAAAGGTTGTTCGGAGTCCCGGATGAGATCCCGAACGTCATGAGGAACTCCGGAATGGTCCGGATGTAAAGATTCATATATAGGAAGTCCAGTTTTGGTCACCGGAAAGTTTTCGGGCTCATCAGTAGTGTACCGGGAGTGTCGGGAGGGTGCCGGAGGACCCCGGGGAGGGGTGTGACGACCATAGGACTTTGTGGGCCCTTAGAGGAGGTGTGCCAGCCCTTATTGGGCTGGACAAGACCTTCTAGAAGGGCCCATGCAGCTAGAGATCAAGAGATAGGGCTGAAAGGATTTAAAAGGAGGAGATCCACCTCCCTTGTGGGAGGTGGACTCTCCCCCTAGTTCGGCCGAAGCTCTCCTCCTTGGAGGAGGGTCCAAGGCATCCCTCCCTCTCCCTCCTCCTATATATATGCAAGGGTTTGGGATGATTTGAGACACGACTTCTCTCTCTCTCGGTGCTGCCCTACCCTTCCTCTTCCTCGTTCTCCGTAGCGCTTGGCGAAGCCCTGCCGGAGTCCACGTAGCTCCACCGTCACCACGCCGTCGTGCTGACGGAGCTCTCCCTCAACCTCTCCTTCCTCCTTGCTGGATCAAGGTGTAGGAGACGTCACCGGGCTGTACGTATGTTGAACGCGGAGGCGCCGTTGTTCGGCGCTAAGATCGGAATCCACTGCGATCTGAATCGCTGCGAGTACGACTCCACCAACCGCATTCTTGTAACGCTTCCTCTTAGCGATCTTCAAAGGTATGAAGATTCAATCTCTCCCCACTCGTTGCTGGTTTCTCCATGGATAGATCTTGGTGATCGTAGGAATTTTTTTGATTTACTACTACGTCTCCCAACAGTGGTATCAGAGCTAGGTCTATACGTAGAATCTATGCACAACTAGAACACAAGTTGTTGTGGGCGTCGATTTTGTTAATATGCTTACCACTACTAGTCTTATCTTCATTCGGCGGTATTGTGGGATAAAGCGGCCCGGACCGACTTTACACGTACACTTACGTGAGACTGGTTCCACCGCCTGACATGCAGTTGTTGCATAAGGTGGCTAGAGGGTGTCTGTCTCTCCCACCTTAGTCGGATTGGATTCGATGAAAATTGGTCCTTATGAAGGGTAAATAGCAATTGGCATATCACGTTGTGGTTTTGGCGTAGGTAAGAAACGTTCTTGCTAGAAACCTATAGCAACCACGTAAAAACTTGCAACTACAAATTAGAGGACGTCTAACTTGTTTTTGCAGCATATGCCTTGTGATGTGATATGGTCAAAGAATGTGATGTGATGCATTGTGATGTATGAGATCATGGTGTCATGCCGGTGATCATGTTCTTGTAACAGGTTTCACGACTTGCATGTCGATGAGTATGACAACCGGCAGGAGCCATAGGAGTTGTCTTATTTTATTGTATGACCTGCGTGTCAATCATAAACGCCATGTAATTACTTTACTTGATTGCTAAACGTTAGCCATAGTAGCAGAAGTAATAGTTGGCGAGACAACTTCATGAAGACACAATGATGGATATCATGGTGTCGTGCCGGTGACAGTGATGATCATGGTGCCCCGAAGATGCAGATCAAAGGAGCAAGATGATATTGGCCATATCATGTCACTATATTGATTGCATGTGATGTTTATCATGTTTACATCTTATTTTCTTAGTACGACGGTAGTAAATAAGATGATCTCTCAATAAAATTTCAATAAAAGTGTTCACCCTAACTGTGCACCGTTGCTAAGGATCGTTGTTCCGAAGCACCAAGTGATGGTCGGGTGTGATAGGCTCTAACGTTCGCATACAACGGGTGTAAGCCAGATTTACACACGCGATACACTTAGGTTGACTTGACGAGCCTAGCATGTACAGACATGGCCTCGGAACACGGAAGACCGAAAGGTCGAACATGAGTCATATAGAAGATACGATCAACATGGAGATGTTCACCATGGATGACTAGTCCATCTCACGTGATGATCGGATACGGGCTAGTTGACATGGATCATGTGTCACTTGGATGACTAGAGAGATGTCTATCTAAGTGGGTGTTCATCAAATAATTTGATTATGTGAACTTAATTATCATGAACTTAGTCTAAAATTGTCTTTACAATCTATATTGTAGATCCAATGGCCAACGCGAATGTCACCCTCAATTTCAACGCATTCCTAGAGAAAACCAAGATGAAAGATGATGGAAGCAACTATGTGGACTGGGTCCGTGGCTTGAGGATCATCCTCATAGCTTCCAAGAAATTGTATGTCCTTGATGCACCACTAGGTGACCCACCCCTTCTCCCAGCAGAGCAAGACGTTGTGATTGCTTGGCATTCTCGCTGCGATGATTACTCCCTTGTTCAGTGCGGCATGCTTTACAGTTTAGAACCGGGGCTCCAAAAGCGTTTTGAGAAACACGGAGCATATGAGATGTTCCAAGAGCTGAAACTGGTTTTCCAAGCTCATGCCCGGGTCGAGAGATATGACGTCTCTGACAAGTTCTTCAACTGTAAGGTGGAGGAGAATAGTTCTGTCAATGAGCACATCCTCAAGATGTTTGGGCTACACAACCGCTTGACTCAGCTGGGAGTTAATCTCCCGGATGACTCGGTCATTGACAGAATCCTCCAGTCGCTTCCACCTAGCTACAAGAGCTTTGTGATGAACTACAACATGCAAGGGATGGAGAAGTCCATTCCTGAGTTGTACTCGATGCTGAAATCTGCAGAGGTCGAGATCAAAAAGGAGCATCAAGTGTTGATGGTGAATAAGACCACTAGTTTAAAGAAAGGCAAGGGTAAGAAGAACTTCAAGAAGGACGGCAAAGTTGTTGCCGCGCCTGGTAAGCAAGTTGTCGAGAAGAAGAAGAACAAGCATGGACCCAAGCCTGAGACTAGGTGCTTTTATTGCAAGGGTACCGGTCACTGGAAGCGGAACTGCCCCAAGTACTTAGCCGATAAGAAGGACGGCAACATTAAAGGTATATGTGATATACTTGTTATTGATGTGTACCTAACCAGCGCTCGTAGTAGCTCCTGGGTATTTGATACCGGTGCAGTTGCTCACATTTGTAACTCCAAGCAGGAGCTGCAAAGTAAGCGAAGGCTGGCAAAGGACGAGGTGACGATGCGTGTCGGGAATGGTTCCAAGGTCGATGTGATCATCGTCGGCACGCTACCTCTACATATACCTTCAGGATTAGTGTTAAACCTTAATAATTGTTATTTAGTACCAGCTTTGAGCATGAACATTGTATCTTGATCTCGCTTGATGCGAGATGACTACTCATTTAAATCTGAGAATAATGGTTGTTCTATTTATATGACAGAAATGTTTTATGGTCATGCCCCGCTGGTTAATGGTTTATTTTTGATGAATCTCGAACGTGATGTTACACATGTCCATAGTGTGAGTACCAAAAAGTGTAAGGTTGATAACGATAGTCCCACTTACATGTGGCACTGGCGCCTTGGTCATATTGGTGTCAAACGCATGAAGAAGCTCCATACTGATGGACTTTTTGAGTCTCTTGATTTCGAATCATTTGACACGTGCGAACCATGCCTCATGGGCAAGATGACCAAGACTCCGTTGTCCGGAACAATGGAGTGAGCGACTGACTTGTTGGAAATAATACATACCGATGTATGCGGTCCAATGAGTGTCGAGGCTCGTGGTGGCTACCGTTATGTTCTCACCCTCAGTAATGACTTGAGTAGATATGGGTATGTCTACTTAATGAAACATAAGTCTGAAACTTTTGAAAGGTTCAAGGAATTTCAGAGTGAGGTAGAGAATCAACATGACAGGAAAATAAAGTGCCTACGATCTGATCGTGGCGGAGAATAATTAAGTCACGAGTTTGGCACGCACCTAAGGAAATGTGGAATTGTTTCACAACTCACGCCACCTGGCACACCTCAGCGAAATGGAGTGTCTGAACGTCGTAATCACACTCTATTAGATATGGTATGATCTATGATGTGTCTTACCGACTTACTGCTATCATTTTGGGGATATGCATTAGACTGACGCATTCACTTTAAATGGGGCACCATCAAAATCTGTTGAGACGACACCATATGAATTGTGGTTTGGAAAGAAACCTAAGCTGTTGTTTCTAAAAGTTTGAGGATGCGATGCTTATGTGAAGAAACTTCAACCTGAGAAGCTCGAACCCAAAGCGAAAAAGTGTGTCTTCATAGGATATCCCAAAGAGACTATTTGGTATACCTTCTACCTACGATCCGAGGGCAAAGTATTTGTTGCCAAGAATGGATCCTTTCTCGAGAAAGAGTTTCTCTCGAAAGAAGTAAGTGGGAGGAAAATAGAACTTGATGAGGTAATTGTACCTCCACTCGAACCGGAGAGTAGCTCAGCACAGGAAGTTGTTTCTGTGGAGCCTACACCGGCTGGAGAGGAAGTTAATGATGATGATCATGAAACTTCAAATCAAGTTACTATTGAACGTCGAAGGTCCACTAGGACACGTTCCGCACCAGAGTGGTACGACAACCCTGTCCTAGAGATCATGTTGTTAGACAACGGTGAACCTTCGAACTATAAAGAAGCGTTGGCGGGCCCGGATTCCAACAAATGGCTTGAAGCCATGAAATCCGAGATAGGATCCATGTATGAGAACAAAGTGTGGACTTTGGTGGACTTGCCTGATGATAAGAGAGCCACTGAAAATAAATGGATCTTTAAGAAGAAGACTGACGTGGATGGTAATGTGACCGTCTATAAGGCTCGGCTTGTCGCTAAGGGTTATCAACAGTTCAAGGAGTTGACTACGATGAGACTTTCTCACCCGTAGCGATGCTCAAGTCTGTCTGAATCATGTTAGCAATTGCCGAATTTTATGATTATGAGATCTGGCAAATGGACGTCAAAACGGCATTCCTTAATGGGTTCCTCAAGGAAGAACTCTATATGATGCAGCCGGAAGGTTTTGTCAATCCTAAAGATGCTAACAAGGTATGCAAGCTCCACCACTCAATCTATGGGCTGGTGCAAGCATCTCAGAGTTGGAACATCCGCTTTAATGAAGTGATTAAAGCGTTTGGATTTGTATAGGTTTATGGAGAAACCTGTATTTACAAGAAAGTGAGTGGGAGCTCTGTAGCATTTCTCATATTATATGTGGATGACATACTGATAATGGGAAATGATATAGAACTCTTGGAAAGTGTAAAGGCCTACTTGAATAAATGTTTTTCAATGAAGGACCTTGGAGAAGCTGCTTACATATTAGGTATTAAGATCTATAGAGATAGATCGAGACGCCTCATAGGTCTTTCAAAAAGCACATACCTTGAAAAGGTATTGAAGAAGTTCAATATGGATCAGTCCAAGAAGGGGTTCTTGCCTATGTTACAAGGTGTGAGATTGAGTACGACTCAATGCCTGACCATGGCAAAGGATACAGAAGAGATGAGTGTCATCCCTTATGCTTCAGCCATAGGCTCTATTATGTATGCCATGCTGTGTATGAGACCTGATGTGAACCTTGCCATAAGTTTGGTGGGGAGGTACCAAAGTGATCCCGGGACGGTACACTAGACAGCGGTCAAGAATATCCTAAAGTACCTAAAAAGGAGAAAGGACATGTTTCTCGTATATGGAGGTGCCGAAGAGCTCGTCGTAAAGGGTTACGTCGATGCTAGCTTCGACACAGATCCGGACAACTCCAAGTCGCAAATCGGATACGTGTATGTTTTGAACGGAGGGGCAGTCAGCTGGTGCAACAGCAAGCAAAGCGTCGTGGCGGCATCTACATGTTAAGCAGAGTACATAGCTGCTTCGGAAGCAACAAAGGAAGGAGTCTGGATTAAGGAGTTCATCACCGACCTAGGAGTAATTCCAAGTGCGTCGGGCCCGATGACTCTATTGCCCTTGCGAAGGAGCCCAGGTTTCACAAGAAGACAAGACACATCAAGCGCCGCTTCAACTCCATCCGTGATTACGTTCAGGAGGGAGATATAGATATTTCTAAAGTGCATACGGATCTGAATGTCGCAGATCCGTTGACTAAACCTCTCTCACGAGCAAAACATGATCAACACCAGATTGCTATGGGTGTTCGATTCATCACAATGTAACTAGATTATTGACTCTAGTGCAAGTGGGAGACTATTGGAAATATGCCCTATAGGCAATAATAAAATGGTTATTATTGTGTTAACCGGAACCCCTAATACATGTGTGAATACATAGACCACAACATGTCCCTAGTGAGCCTCTAGTTGACTAGCTCGTTGATCAATAGATGGTCATGGTTTCATGACCATGGACATTGGATGTCGTTGATAACGGGATCACATCATTAGGCGAATGATGTGATGGACAAGACCCAATCCTAAGCATAGCACAAGATCGTGTAGTTCGTTTGCTAAAGCTTTTCAATGTCAAGTATCGTTTCCTTAGACCATGAGATTGTGAAAATCCCGGATACTGTTGGAATGCTTTGGGTGTGCCAAACGTCACAACATAACTAGGTGGCTATAAAGGTGCACTACGGGTATATCCGAAAGTGTCTATTGAGTTGGCTTGAATCGAGACTGGGATTGGTCACTCCGTGTGACGGAGAGGTATCTCTAGGCCCACTCGATAAGACATCATTGTAATGAGCTCAATGTGAGTAAGGAGTTAGCCACGGGATGATGTATTAGGAACGAGTAAGGAGACTTGCCGGTAACAATATTGAACAAGGTATAGAGATACCGACGTTCGAATCACGGGCAAGTATCATACCGATGGACAAAGGGAATTGTATACGAGATTGATTGAATCCCCGACATTGTGGTTCATCCGATGAAATCATCATGGAGTATGTGGGAGCCAACATGGGTATCCAGATCCCGCTGTTGGTTATTGACCGGAGAAGTATCTCGGTCATGTCTACGTGTCTCCCGAACCCATAGGGTCTACACACTTAAGGTTCGATGACACTAGGGTTACAGGGAAATGGTATACGTGATTACCTAAGGTTGTTCGGAGTCCCGGATGAGATCCCGGAAATCACGAGGAGCTCCGGAATGGTCCGGAGGTAAAGATTGATATATAGGAAGTCCAGTTTTGGTCACCGAGAGTGCCGGGAGGGTGCCGGAGGACCCCTGGGAGGGGTGTGACGACCATAGGACTTTGTGGGCCCTTAGAGGAGGTGTGCCAGCCCTTATTGGGCTGGCCAAGATCTCCTAGAAGGGCCCATGCGGCTGGAGATCAAGAGATAGGGCTGAAAGGATTTAAAAGGAGGAGATCCACCTCCCTGGTGGGAGGTGGACTCTCCCCCTAGTTCGGCCGAAGCTCTCCTCCTTGGAGGAGGGGACAAGGAAGACCTCCCTCTCCCTCCTCCTATATATATGCAAGGGTTTGGGATGATTTGAGACACGACTTTTCTCTCTCTCGGCACAGCCCTACCCTTCCTCTTCCTCGTTCTCCGTAGCGCTTGGCGAAGCCGTGCCGGAGTCCACGTAGCTCCACCGTCACCAAGCCGTCGTGCTGCCGGAGCTCTCCCTCAACCTATCCTTCCTCCTTGTTAGATCAAGGCGTAGGAGACGTCACCAGGCTATACGTATGTTGAACGCGGAGGCGCCGTTGTTCGGCGCTAAGGTCGGAATCCACCGCGATCTAACACGCTGCGAGTACGACTCCACCAACCGCTTTCTTGTAACGCTTCCGCTTAGCGATCTTCAAAGGTATGAAGATGCAATCTCTCCCCACTCTATGCTGGTTTCTCCATGGATAGATCTTGGTGATCATAGGAATTTTTTTGATTTACTACTACGTCTCCCAACAACACTTTCAATTGGTATCAGAGCAAGGTACTCCCTTGTTCTGTGTGATTTTGGTTTAACCACCTAGAGTTCTAGTTATGTCAACTACAGGTATGATCAAGGTTTCTGTAGCTTGTCCTACCTTTGATGGGACAGATTACCCCTACTGGAAGAACAAGATGCGCAGGCATCTTGAATCCATTGACAATGATCTCTGGTATGTTGTGGAAAATGGTGTTCCCCGCACCTCTCTGACATTCATTGCCGCAGATGCGAAGAAATTCAAGCAACACGATTGTCAAGCGAAGAATATCATCTGTGGCCATCTAAGCAAACGTCAGTATGGAAGATTTAGTGCTTTGGAGTCTTGTAAGCTTATCTAGGATAGGCTGTCGAAAGTCAACGAAGGTCTTTCCACTCAGCGTGACTCCCGTGTTGATGTTCTTCACAGTCCCTTCAACCGCTTCAACAGACTCGACAATGAAAATGTTCAGCAAACTTTTGATCGTCTCACTGATATCTCCAACGAGCTTCAAGCACTGGGTGCTACTGACATCATCGACCATGAAGTGGTCAAGAAACTTCTAAGATCTCCCAATTCCTTATTTGATACACTGGCTTTGATGATTCAAGAGCGTGGAGACTACAAGTCACTTGATCCTTCTAATATACTTGAGAGACTCAACACTCATAAATTCCAACAAGCAGAGAAGAGAGACCTCTACGGGCCAAGCTATGGAAAATCTCGTGCTCTGAAGGCAAAAGCAATTTCCTCATTCGAAGGCGAAGATTCTGATAGTAGCCATGGTGATCCTAAGGAATTGAGTCAGGATCTGGCAATGCTCGTGAGGAAATTCCAGAAGTTCTCAAGGAGAGGACGATTTGGAAAGTCATCAAAAAGTCGCTTGAGTTAATCAGATTGCTCAAGCGACTACAAGAAGAGAACTTGCCACAAATGCAAGAAATCTGGTCTCTTTATCTCTCACTGTCCTCTCTGGGAAAAAGAATCAAAGAAGAATAAGTACAAGGACGACTGTTCTGATGACTCGAAGAAAAATAAGAAATCTTCAAAGGTCTCAAAGGTCTCACTTGTATGTGACAGGCATGTACAAGGTCTCAAAGGGCATCAAACCCTTGCGATGTGCTCAAAAAGCAGATTCTGAACAAGAAACCTAGGAAAGAGGGTATTGCATTTGAGAGGAAACTCAATGATGATGGATCCTACTAGACACCTGAGCAGTACCCCAAAACCTCATGTGTTGCTGCAAAAGGACCTCCTGTAGATCCACCCACTTTAGCTGGCATTACTTGTGAAACTTCATATTCCTTTGATGAGTCACTTGACTCCAACTACAAATTCTTCAAAAATCAGAAAGGTGAAGTATTTGCCGGATTTGTTGGAACTAACTACAGGAACGGTTCACCTATGAAGAAAATTTGGGTTCCCAAGAGCTATTTAAAAAATATTAAAGTGAATGTCCTCACGACACCAACCATGAAGAAAATGAACCCTAGATCAAATTCCTCATATGGACCAAAGTCTTCACTTGCACCAAATTCCTCAAATGGTCAAAAATATCATTCTCATGCTAATGCATCTATTTCACAGGGAAAATCTGAGAGTTCTGAATATGTGCATTATTCTTCATATCATTATGTTCATAAGTCCTCGAAGAATTTCTCTACTTATTCATATGAGTACTCTAACCCTCGTCCTACGAAACAAAGCGCACAAGCTTCAATGCCTCCCTTCTCATATGGTGCTCGTAGAATGATGAACTCTTTGCCACCCCTCCAGATGCGGGTGGTGAAGAAACCGAACTAATCTCTTATGTAGGGTCAGGTCTCCAAATGAACTTGAACGTCTGATGAATTTGCTGGAGACCTAAGGAAATGCTTTAAAGGATGCAAGCTAATCATGCAGAAATGAACTCCTCATTTCTCACATCCTCACACTGCTTTACTTACTATGTTGTGAGATGAAATTCTACTTGATCAATTTGTTGTCATATTCTTCACTTTGAAGGATATGAGTTCATAAGTTGTACTAACTCATCTGTAGGATGAAACTCCAAAAGCTACTGAGTTGGTCCTCGATAGTGGATGCACAAACCACATGACTGGTGACAAGAATCTACGGATGAATTTGCCACTTGCCCCATCTCATATGAAGCATATCACCTATGCTGACAAAGGAAAAAGCAAGGTATTGGGTCTAGGTAAGGTTGCAATCTCAAACGACCGACACATGGATATAGTGATGCTTGTCGAATCCCTCGGGTACAACCTCATGTCTGTCTCAATGCTTTGTGATCTTGACATGGTTGGCATCTTTGGAAAATATCATTGTGTTGTTATCATGGAATTTGACCATTCCAAAGTCTTCGAAGGCTTTAGGAGAGGAGACTTGTATATTGTTGATTTCTCTACAGGTCCTTAGCCTGCCACGTTCCTACTTGCATAGTCCTCAGAAGGCTGGCTGTGGCATTGACTACTTGTACACGTTGGTATGAGGAACTTGCACACGCTCGTGAAGAAAAATCACGTCATTGGCATTGAAGGTGTCAAATTCCTCTAGGACCACCTCTGTGGTTCCTTGGAGTCCGGGAACATGACCAGATCCAAGCATCCCATAAAGACGATCATGACCACGACTCGACCTTTTGAATTGCTTCACATGGAACTTTTTGGCCCCACTCATTATTCCACACTAACAAATTCTTCAAGTTTGTATGGCTTTGTCATTTTTGATGATTACTCTCGTTACACTTGGGTGCATATTATTCTGTACAAGTCTGAAGTGCAGGATGTCTTCAGACGATTTGCTTCAAGGGCCTTAACTAACTTCGGCGTCAAGGTCAAGCATATCAGGTGTGATAATGGGACTGAGTTCAAGAACAGCAATCTTTATTAATATCTTGATGAACTTGGTATTACTCATGAGCTATCTGCCCCATATACTCCTCAGCAGAACAGCATCATGGAGCGCAAGAACAGGACTATTGTTGAGATGGTTCGCACCATGCTTGATGAATACAAGACTCCTCTTCGCTTTTGGCCTGAAGCAATTGATACATCATGCCACATCATCAATGGGGTATATGTTCACTAATTATTCAAGAAGACTTCATATGAACTCATGACTGAGAAGAAACCCAATGTAAGTTATCTCAAAGTCTTTGGTGCAAAATGATGGATTAGAGATCCTCACCATAGTTCTAAATTTGCACCGAAAGCACATGAAGTTTTATTTTATGCTTGGTTACAAAAAGGAATCGCACACCTATAGAGTCTTCAAACACCTACCATCAAAAGTTTGTTGAAACTATAGATGTGCGGTTCCATGAAACTAACGGCTCGCAAAGGGAGCACCTGCCACCTGTGCTAGATGAAAAGTCTCCTAAGGAATCCTTTAAGCTGAAGGCTCCTAAAGACGTCATACCCACTGAAGAACCTCAACCCACTGAGGAACTCACTCCAACAAATGAAGACATTCATGCTGATAGACCTGAAGAAAATCCTCACTCACGTCAACCTTCTCATCCAAGAGTTGCAAATGAAGTGCAGATTGACAAAATCATCGACGACATAAATGCACTAGGTGCCCTCACTCGCTCAAGACTTTCACATTTGGCTAACTTTTGTGGGCAATTGATTTTTTCTCTATCATAGAGCCCACCAAAGTTGATGAAGCATTCAAAGAGCCTGAGTAGATTAAAGGTATGCAAGAGGAATCGCATCAATTCAAGCTCAACAACGTGTGGGAACTTGTCAAGCGGCTAGATCCTCGCAAGCACAACATCATAGGTACCAAGTGGATCTACCACAACAAGCAAGATGAAAATGGACTTGTGGTAAGGAATAAGCCTCGTCTTGTAGCTCAAGGCTACACACAGGTTGAAGGAATTGACTTCGATGAAACTTTTGCACCTGTTCTAGACTTGAATCTATACACATGTTGCTTGCTTATGCTAACCATCACGATATCATCTTATATCAAATGGATGTGAAAAGTGCATTCCTCAATGGTAAGCTTGAGGAAGAAGTATATGTTTCCCAACCCCTAGGTTATGAAGACCCTAAGCATCCTGAAAAAGTCTTCAAAGTCAACAAGGCCCTCTATGGCCTCAAGCAGGCCCCTTGGGTGTGGTATGAAGAAAGGCTTCAAACCTGGTTCACTCGACCCAACTCTATTCACTAAATCCTATGACAATGAACTGTTCATATGTCAAATATATGTAGACAATATTATCTTTGGCTGTACTAACAAACGTTACAGTGATGAATTTGCCTATATGATGAATGAAGAATATCAAATGTCTATGATGGGAGTGTTGGAATTCTTCTTAGGTCATCAAATTCGTCAGCAAGACAATGGCATATTCATCTCCCAAAAGAAATACCTCAAGGATGTTCTAAGGAAATTCAACATGCAAGACTGCAAAGGCGTCAAAACTCCAATGCGTTCAAAAGGCCACCTCTGCACTGACGAAAATGGTAAAAATTTCGATCAAAAGGTATATCGCTCCATGATTGGCTCTTTATTGTATCTATGTGCATCTAGGCTTGATATCATGCTGAATGTTTGCATGTGTGCCCGATTCCAAGCAACACCGAAGGAATCACACCATAAGGTTGTGAAACATATTCTGCGATACTTAGATCACACACCAACACTTGGATTATGGTACCCCAAGGGCTCAAATCTTCACCTCGTCGGATACTCAGTTGCTGACTATGCTGGAGATCGTGTGGATCGCAAGTCAACCTCAGGCACATGTCATTTCCTCAGACAATCCTTAGTCTATTGGTCCTCAAAGAAGCAGAACTGCGTGTCACTATCCACTTCTGAAGCTGAGTACATTGCTATTGGTTCATGTTGCGCTCAGTTGTTATGGATGAAGCAAACCCTCAAGGACTATGGCATCAAGGTGAAGAATGTGCCTCTCTACTGTGACCACAAGACCGCTATCAAAATTGCTTACAACCCAGTTCAGCACTCCAAGACCATGCACATCCATATTCGTAATCATTTTCTTCGAGATCATGTACTCAAGGGCGACATCTCCATCTATCACATCCCTACTGAAGAACAACTGGCAGATATCTTCACTAAGCCCTTGGATGAAAAGAGATTTTGCAAGTTGCGGTGTGAGATAAATATCTTAGAATCTTTGAATGTTCTTTGAAAAAGACACACATCCTAACACTTATGCAAAACTGATGACTTCGATGTGCAATACACGAAGTAATGTTTTTCTTCAATCAATGAAGAACAACCCACTAAGTGTGAAGAAATTAATGAAGAATTTGATTCTTAGAACCCTACGATAATTGTACGCGGTGTCTGAAATCATCATTCTTATATGGTGGGTCACGCCACTAGTCATAGTTGAAATTCTTCAAAGTTGAGTTTTTCGTGATTTTGCAAATTCTTCAATTTTTCAAATTCCTCAGCATGTCAAATTCTTCAAACTATCAAACTGATGTTCTTCATTGACTATATATATATATATAAAGTCTATTGATCACCCAAGGTCTAGAATAAGTTATTCTTCACCCGAGGTAATATTACTATCATTTCAAAAATAAATTAAATTTCAAATGAAAATAGTAACATTTATATTGATTCACTACGTAAAGTTTGACATAAGAAAATAAAAATATAAGTCATGAGACTAGAAAAATCACATTTTATGTATATTTTACACTGTGTTTTTATGTTTGTAAATTTACATGACATAAATATCTTTTACGGTGACTATATTTTCTCACGGTCTCTTTTTACGTATGGAATCCGATAAAATTTACGGAACGTAAAATTACGGTGCATTGATGTGAAAATAGAGGGGGTGAAGAATAATTATTCCTCACCCTGGATGACGAATAGTCAATCCCCATATATATATTTGAGTTTTCAATGTCCTCAACACCATTCACTTATTGCTAATTCTTCAAGTTGATTTTCATCTAAGTGAATTTGATCGGACCAGTTCCCCCTCTATGCTAAACTCAACCTAGTTTGTTCACAAATTCTTCATATGCGTTCTACTTTGAAACTCGTTCAAAGTCTTCACTTTGTCCTTGATAGCTGAACAATTTGCAAACGGAAACTTTAAAGTTTTTACTATAAAAAATTTCGGTGCTTGCCGCTCAAACCGTTCCAATTCGCACGACTGGATAACCCATGATCCCCCACTATCTCCACTACTCGGAACGTGGGTGACACATGTCTTGTGGAGAGCAAGGGTCAGGGGCAATCTGGTCCAAAATCTTCGGGGCGATAGGTTTTCACCTCCACTATAAATACCCCTTCCCTTTCATTGTGCTCGAGTTACTCCTCACTCCCACTCTCTCCCAAGCTCAAACCTAGCGCCACCGCTAAAATCATTGCCGCTGGAGAGGAAGAGCTTCACTGCCTCGACCTTGCCGTCGCCGTACTCGCATCGGCCACGGAAATCTTCACTCCGCCGCCGCTATCGCTGTCTCCCTCAGCCAAGATAGGGTGTGGGACATCTGGACGGACGAATTTCCCCGATTTCATCTCACTGTTTGCCGTGTTCTTCATTAGGGTAAACAAAATCTAATTTTACTCTGCTTGTTTGATCTTCATGTTTTCCACAAAATCCTCAAAGGTGTTTATTCTTCAAGAATCATATTCTAAAGCACCTTACATTTTCATTCCCTTGATATTTTTCCTAAGTTATGATTTTCTTCACGATTCCTCAATTGTGTGGATCCTGAAATTTGCACAACTTTGGAACCTATGACAAGAACACTTAGTGAAAATCCTCAAGACACCTATGGTTAAAATCCTCACTTGATGTATTTTGAAAATTTCTAAGAAAGCATATGACCTGTTCAAATTCCTCGCACCTATACTCTATTCACAGGTACAAAATGCCTGCTGATGAATCACTAGGTTCTCATCAACTTAACTCATTTGCAGCATTTCTTGAGGAAAAATTGTATACATCTTTAGAATCTTCAAGACTTCAAAGTCATCAAGTAAAGAAAATGACAGATGGTAAAAGACCTCAGAAGGGTGGAATGAAGGCTGAACAAAACACTGCTTTTAAAATACCCGAGCCTTTGTATGCTGGTTACCATACTCCCGATGATGCCATTCATGGGAAAGAAACAAATGAACAGAGGAAAATCAGGATTCAGAGGATCGAATGGAGGTGAGTGAAGGAATGGAGAGACTATATTTATGTCACCCATAAGTACATGAAGAAATTCGCACTCAAACCCCGTTGCAGAAGGGCCCCTCTTGCTGATGATCAAGAGGTTGATTCCACAAGTGTTGCTCGTGGTGAAGACTTCCCCACTGAATGGGCAAAGCATCAATGAAAACTTCAGCGAACTGTCAAATGTGCAGTGAAGCAATTTAATGAAGACTCTGCTGCTGCTGCCTCTGCCGGAGCCTCTGCTAGTGCTCCGGAGAAATCAATTGTGAAGAAGTCTGTAGTGAAGTCAAAATCCTCAACTTCAAAGTCCTCACTTTAGAATCCGAGATATTTGGATTTTTGCCACTTTGTTCACTTGGCTTCGCAGATTTGCCACTCTGCAGATTTGATTCGCATAATTTCCACTTAAATCGTTGCATCTTTGATTAGTATGCCATTAGCTCCGTTTTAATTTTTTTAACATTAACTGGCTAGTGAAAAGACCAGCTTACCCCTGAGACTAACTACACGAATATATTTGGTTTACACGTACGTATATGGTTTGACCATAGACTCAATCCGTACCAGTACGAGGTGTTGGCTTCCTTCGCCAGGTTTCCACCACTCTCCACTCGCCGTCGCCGCTTTCCACTCGCCGTCGCCGCCTGCTCGCTGCCGCCTCTTGTAACACCCCCACGCTTGCCGGTCGCCGGTCGCCCTTGAAGCTCCCTACTCACCCCATCGGCTTACTAGTTGCTAGTACCGACCGCTCGAGGTCGTCGTCGCCGCTCACCACTGGCAGTCTCTACCTACACTCCGTCGCCTCTTGCGACACCTATGTGTTTGCTGGTCGCTGGCTGCACCTCCCGCTCCCTGCTCATGGACTGGCCGAAGAAGACGTGTCTGAAGCTAACTGCAAGTGCAGTTGTTCGTTATATAATTATACAATACATAATTATTCAGAGCTTTCACCGGGCATTTCATCTCTTAGCATGTTTTGTGCTATAATCCCAACTTGTGGGCATGCTTTATCGGTATGATGAAAGCAGGATCGATATATATTAGTCTGAACTTGTTGTAATTTTTGTATGAAGGAATGAAATTACATGATTTGGAATCATTTTTTTCAGTCATTTGTTACAAGCTATGACATTTTTTATGAACTTATGTTGGTAGATTAATAATTCAACAAGGACAAGCTTAATATGCAGTAAAATGATCGGAATTGCTCACATATTGATCAAACCAAAACTTGATAACAACCATGCCATAGAAGATCATTAAGTAAAATTATAAGAAAGAGTGTTGTTGAACTACACATGCGGGTTGATGAATTGAGAAGCGGCTCCAAAATTTTCCAAAAATTATATCCTTGTGAATACAATGGCTCATTGAATGTGTGAGTTCACATTTGACATAAGCAAGCATACCAAAGAAAAATAATAGTGACACATATAATTCATCCAATTTGAAGCTTCCTTTTTGGAGTCATCTTCTTTGGTGGAGCTGCAGTTTGCATCCTGTTTGGAGTCATCTTCTTTGGTGGAGCTATAGTTGGCATCCTCTCTGGAGTAATTATGTTGGCTTGTGAAGAACTTCCTTCTCCTAGCAAAAAAGCAAGGCGGCTGCACATATGTATGTATCACATTCAGGTAAATAATTTTGTTTCTCATTTTTACATTGTTGACCGTAGAGCTATTTGTCATTGCAGCTTACCTTCTAGTGACCATGCTTGGACTGTCTTGTAGAATTTGTTCCCTAGTTGGCCTTTGTGGGGTGCTAGGTTCTGTTGGCCATGCTTTTGTATTGTTCTTTCTAGGCTTCCTCTTACTGAAATTAAACCAACAAATTTATTTTTGGCATGACATGATTATTTAACCTTTAAGAAAAAGAATAATACTGGCCTTTTTTGGTTCCATTGAGTGGACACTTGTAACTTGCCTGCCTGTGACCCTTTTCACCACATTTTTTACATGTCACTTGGCTTCTAATCATTTTCTTCCCCTTAGAATTGGTGGGAGAAGTGCCACCATTATTGGAACCATCATTGGCATCTTTCTTCTTGTGTCCGCCTTCAAGACACCCTTTGATTCTCAGTTTTCTTTGTCTTCCTTTGTTTCTTTTCTTAAGTGGTGCACCCACAACAAATGGAAGCTCCAGACGTGGCCATTGTGATTTGTCCATCATTAGCTCAATCGCTCTCCCATATGTGGCCCTAAATCTGTCCACAAAGTAGTACTCATGCACAAATTGTTCAAGGTTTACTCTCTTTTGTGATGTCACAAAGGCTAACACATGTTGGCATGGCTTACCAGTGTTCTGCCATTCAAGACAAGTACAAGTCTCTTGATTTAGATTCACAATATGTCTTTCACAATTCTTGCTATTGTCCCAAACCTCCGCACTCCAATTAGCAGATTCCACAACTTTCAAGTGCCCCAAACCTCTAGTATTTGCCCTCTGCTGAACCATAATTGTAGGTAGTATCCGTCCAGATGGCAGTCTTTCTCCAATCCTTCTCCTCTTTCTCCACAAAAGCATGATCATCTCTCTAACTGTATCAGCTAGTTCAACAACAGGTAAGTCCTAAATGTCTCGAATCCAGTTGTTGAAAACTTCTGCTACATTATTACTGATGTAGTCACACTTGATATCTGGATTGAAGACACACCTCATCCAATTGTGATTATGGTACTTACTTCACCAGATCCATACCTCATTTGATTCTTTAATGATTTTACCCATATGTTCTGTAAACACCTCTTCCCTATAAGCCCTTGCCGCAGGATACATCCTTCCAAAGCCATGGAATCTTTTCACAAAATTCTTCAGAAGATGGTAAAAGAATTCCCTTTGTTCAGCATTGGGAAACACATTATTCACAGCATTCTCTAAGCCTTTGCAAGCATCTGTGCACACTGCAAGAAGTGGAGGATCTCCTATTGCCTTCTTAAGCTGATTCATAAACCAAGTCCAATTCTCTTCTGTCTCGGATGCTATGAACCCATAAGCAAGTGGATACATCCAATTGTGACCATCAACTACTATAGCGGAAGTCGAATGGCCATTCCACCTTCCATTCAATATAGTAGAATCTATACTCAAGTGTGGCCTACATCCTTCCAAGAAAACCATCGATGCATGGTTTAAGTGCTCAAAAGAACTGATGAAAATACACATTACCATGTATTTATAGTACTTCAATATCCACAACACTTCCACGTGACATCTTTAGGACCTTGGCCTTCCATCTGTATAGCATCTCAAAACTCTCTTCCCATTTACCATAAACCTCTTCGAGAGCTTTCGCTCTTCCCCTCCAGACCGTGTCATATTGTGGCAGAGTATTGTTCTTGCAACTTTTCCATCAATTCTTTAGCGCCCATATTGAGTGAATTCCTAAGGATACTCACAGCCTTGCTAGCTACCCAGTTTTGAGATGGTGTTATCGTCTTCACCCTACTGCTTGAAATACAATCGTGTTGATCAACTAAAAGCGTGACCTGCACATATACGAGAAAGAATGGAAGTGTGATTTAAAATAGGACATAAACATAGCCATAAATAATTTAAAGAAAGAATAAAGGTTGGGCAGTTAGCTATATTTCACCTTTACAGTACACTTATCATCCCGTAGGCCGGCAAAAATCCTCCAAGGGAAATCTCCCTGGACTTGCAGAACCCTCTAAACCTCTTCTTATCTGACTTTTCCATGCCTAGTTCAAACTCCTCATTGATGGCAAATTGTCTCACTGCTAACCTGAATTCTTTCATTGATGGGTACATAGTACCAAGGTCCATTTTAGGGTCGTCCTTATCATACGTAATCACAATCTCATTTGGTATGGCACCACTAACATGAATGGCAGCACCTTCATTATCACCCCCTGCTCAGCCATTTTACGACCTTTTGGTTCATTATTTCTTGGTTCTCTTCCTCATCCTTCAAGCCCAAAATATTGCATAACTGATCCTCACTCACCAGTTCAATTCTACCTTCTTCATCATGCGTCTCTACTATTTGTAAGTTCTGCCAATCGACTTCTGGGATAGGCGATTGCAGAGTAGCAGTCCCCATAGCGACCTCTGAATCAGCCTATTCAAAACAATTAGGAAAACATGACCACAAGATTGAGTTAGTGGCAGTAAAAGAAAAGTTAAAGTAGTTGTTTCAATCTGTTGGAGCTAAAATATATAATTGAATTTTCCTTTTTTACTAGTATATATGTAAAGGTAGCAAGTTGACAGGAGCATATAGTCATTCCTGTCCATCAAAGGAAAAATACTCTAGCGGAGGAAACACTTCTTTTTCTATCAGTTGATGAGCTCTTCTTTTGTCAGTTTGCAGAAACCACAAATATAAACACAAAATTATAATATAAGAAATAAAGGATCACTTGTGCATTCTATTTTGTCATTTCTCGTTTCAGGATTTGTAAGAGAAGAGAGATCAAGTATTGTAGATTTTGAACTGGAGATCAAATGAAAAAAGCAAATGAAAGGAAAATCATGTTACCCTCCAAGCCGATCAGGTTCCTTGCCGCCACTTCAATAGTGGACAATCTGCAGCATGAGCCATATAGGCACTCATCAGTCCAAGACGTCCAGCCAGCGACACACGGTGTCCAGGCGATCAGCGATGCAAGACGTCCAGTGGGCGGCACGTGGCGTCCATGCGATCGGCGGTGCAAGACGTCCAACCGGCGGCACGCGACGTCCAAGCAATCGGCAGCGAGCGCGACGTCCAGGGAACTTGTAGTATGGTAGTTATCTAAATCATCAGTAGATAATGCAGACCTTGTGGTAGTAGTGTTGATTCGTTGACAAATACATATGTGTAGATAGCTACAAGGGCATGTTGGTCTTTTCACTAGCGTATTAATGAAAAAATACAATTAAAACGGGGCTAATGGCATGCTAATCAAGGATGCAACGAATTAAGTGGCAATTGTGCGAATCAAATCTTCAAAATGGAAAATCTGCGAAGCCCAACAAACAAAGTGGCAAAAATCCAAATAACTCGCAGAATCTTCACGCAAGTTCTTCAAAGGCCACTACAATGCCTTTAGTAGCTGCACAGTCATCAGCTGCTGCCACAAAGTCCTCAACACCTGTACATCTTGCAACATGTCGGAGGACCACTTGTTTCTTAATTGCTTCTGGGATCTCTACAAGTTCCTTTGCCCAAGCACAGTCCTCAACTAGTCCTTCTCTGCTCAAGATGAAAGCTACTACTAGACGAGGCACTCGACCAAGTCCTCAACCGAACAAGGTGGTGTTCAAAGTACCATCAGATTCTTCAGATGACGAAGCTAATGATGAGGAACTTGAGGCAAGAAAGAGAGAGTGGCTCAAGCAAAGGGCACACAAAGTCCTCTATGGCTAGATCAAAAAATGGTGTTGAACTTCATTGATATCTGGCACAAGGATCCCAAACTCCAATTGATGATTTGAAGCTGCCTCATGGTCTAGATCATGTCCTCACTGCCTTAATTGGTGAAGAAAACTGGAGGTATGAGAAGGCCAGACAAACCAAGAAAGCTCAATACAAGAAGGAGCACTTCTTGAAGAACAATGTTTTGAAGGTTTCTCCAGAACAACTTGTGATCATGCAATGTGAGATCAAAGGCCTCAGTGATGAACACTATGCTGATTGGCAAGGCGCCAAGGTCCGCTTTGTCAAAGTGGCTGACAAAGCCATCAAGGACCACAACAAGAGGGTTGAAGCTCGATTACAACTGCAAATTCCTTAGGCTGAAGAATCTGCTCAGCCTGCTGAACAAACTACAAGCGCAGCTGAACAAATTCAGGCTGCCGAAGAACCTATCAGGGCAACCTCCACTGTTGTGCGTGAAGAAACTGCCAGGCCAGTTGAAGCTTTTGCTGCGCCTGATGAAATTGAGACCATAAAGACAGCTGCGTCAGTCGTGCCTGAAGAAACTGCTCCTACTTCTCCCTCTGCTAAAACTACAAAATCTTTAAGGGTGAAGATCAACCTTCCTTATGCATCACAATTGAAGAAACCAAGGCTGCGGACAAGAACACTACTAGTAAAAAGCCTAGTAGTAGCGCGGGTTAAACAACTAGTAGTAGCGCGTGTGCCCGCGCTTGTACTACAACTCTATAGCTAACTCGTAGTAGTAGCGTGGGTGCACCTGTGCTACTAGTACGTGTGTTAGTAGTAGCGCGTGCGCCACACATGCTACTACTAACTATCTGTAGAACGTACCCGTGACCCGCGCTACTACTAATTTCAAAAACCAAAAAAAAATCAATCCCATGCGTGCTATCAATGGTGCCAATGGTTTGATGCAGCGACGACAGGGGTCGCCGAAGTCACGGATGCACGGCAACAGACCAGATCGGGCGGCGACTGTTGGAGAGGGTCTGGATCTAGGGCAGAGCAAGGCGGTGGCGTGGAGCTTCTGTTCGCATCCAAGGCAGAGAGCTCCTGGTCCTCCATGGCGATGACCTGCACAGGCATGGACATGGGAGGGTGAGTCAAACCAGTGGGAGAGAGAGGAAAATGAAAGCGAGGGAGAGAGGAAAGAGATGGAAGGAGCAGCGGGGTTTTGCTCATCGGTGGTGGGGTGCTCTGGCGTGATGGGGAAGACCGATGAGCTGTTCGACGCTGGTGGCCTCTTTACGCACCATGAGGGAGGAGGCGCACCTGGGCAGGAGGTCCATGTGAGAGCCTATGGAGAGAGCGGGGCGGGAGGGACGGGAGAGAAGAAGGATTTAGAGGAGGAGATGTGGAGATGGGGCTGTTAAAAAACTCTGTATTTAGTAGTAGCGCGGGTTATAAACCCGCGCTACTACTATGGCTTGTCTCGGGGGGCATGGTAGATACCACTTACTAGTAGCGAGGGGTGTAAACCCGCACTACTACTATCAACTTAGTAGTAGCGTGGGTTTATAACCCTCACTACTACTAAGTGGTCTCTACGGTGCCCCCCGGGGATAGGCCATTGTAGTAGCGAGGGTTTTAAACCCGCGCTACTACCACTACTGGAATCAGATATTTTCCCGTCTGCCAGCGCTTTGCCGTCTGCTAGCAGACGGCAAAGAGTCTGTTTGCCGTCTATCTTCCCAAAGCAGACGGCACAGAACCAGCTGATGGCAAAGACCCTCTTTGTTGTCTCCAATTCTTTGCCGTCAGCAAGCGAACGGCAAAGACCAGAGTGGGCCCCACGGGCCAAGGCACTAGCTAGGTCAACCACCCCACTTCTTTGCCGTCCGCCAGCGGACAGCAAAGAAGTGAGGAGGGCCCACAAACTGGGCGGCCTAACTACAAGGCCCACCCCACCTCTTTGCCGTCTGCTAGCGGATGGCAAAGAAACTTTGTCGTCCGCTGGCAGACGGCAAAGAGAATAACTCCTATAACGGGCCGTTACCCCTCTACTCTCTCTCTTCTCTCTCTCCCTCTCTCTCCAGTCGCTGCCGCTGCACTCCGCTCCCCGCCCCTCCCCCTCTGCCGCCCCGCGCCGCCCCCTCCGCCGTCCCGCACCGCCCCCCGGCGCCCGCCCCGTCGCCGGCCGCCCTGCATCGCCCGCCCCCGCCCCCAGAGCCTGCCCCGTCGATCCCCCCTACCCCACGCGGCCCCGGTCCGCCTCCCGCCGCGCGCCGCCACCGACGCCCCCTGACCACCAGCCGCCCCGGTGCCCCGTCGCCCCACTCCGGTGAGCTCTCCCGGCCCCTGTTTTTTTGCTGTTAGTTAGGTTAGTTGCTACTGTTAGTTAGGTTAGTTAGATTATTTCTAGGTTTGTTAGGTTAGTTCTAGGTTAGGTAGGTTAGTTTCTACGTTAGTTAGGTTAGTTCTTGAAAAAAAATATTAGGAGAAAAAAAGAAGAAGAATAAGAAGAATAAGATGAATAAGAGGAGGAGGAGGAGAAGAAGAAAAGGGGGAGGAGAAGAAAAGAAGAAGGAGAAGAAGAAGAAGAAGAAGAAGAAGAAGAAGAAGAGGAGGAGGAGGAGGGGAGGAGGAGGAGGAGGAGAACAAGAAAAGGGGGAGGAGAAGAAAAGAAGAGGAAAAAGAAGAAGAAGAAAAGAGGAGAGGAGGAGAAGAAGAAGAGTAAAAAAGGAAAGGAAGAAGAAGAGGAGGAGGAGGAGACGAAGAAAAAAGAAGAAGAGGAAGAAGAAGAAGAAAAAAGAGGAGAGGAGGAGAAGGAGAAGAAAAAAGAAGAAGAAGAAGAAGAAGAAAAAAAGAGGAGATGAGGAGAAGAAGAAGAGGAAAAAAGGAAAGGAAGAAGAAGAAGAGGAGGAGAAGAAAAAAGAAGAAGAGGAAGAAGAATAAGAAAAAAGAGGAGAGGAGGAGAAGAAGAAGAGGAAAAAGGAAAGGAGGAAGAAGAGGAAGACCCCGACCCCGACCCCGACCCCGACCCTGACCCCGACATGACACCCTGACCCCGACCCCGACATGACACCCCGACCCCGACCTCGACCCCGACCCTGACCCCGACATGACACCCCGACCCCGACCCCGACCCCGACCCCGACACCCCGACCCCGACCCCGACCCCAACCCCGACAGCCCGACACGACACCCCGACACCCCGACACGGCACACCGACCCCGACACCTCGAGACCCCGACACAGCACCCCGACCCCGACACTCCGACACGACACCCCCGACCACGACACAGCACCCCGACCCAGACACGACACCCCGAGACCCCGACATGGCATCCCCGACCACATCACAGCACCCCGACCCCGACACGACACCCCCGACACGCCGACCCCGACACGGCACGCGACACCCTGACACGGCACCCCCGACCATGACACAGCACCCCAACCCCGACACGACACCCCCGACACCCCGACCCCGACACGACACCCCCGACGCCACTAACCCCCAACCTCCGACGCCACCGGTCCTCAACCCCCGACGTCACCGACCCTAACCCATGACATGACAACACAACACCCCGACACCATGACACCCCGACACCCCAACACGACACCCTGACACGGCACCCTAACCCCGACAAGACACCCCCACACCCCGACCCCGAAACGACACCCCCACACCCCGACACGACACCCCCCACACGCCGACATGACACCCCCGACACCCCGACCCCGACACGACACCCCCGACGTCGATGGAACCCTAAATAGCAAGTATCGTTGGTGCGAGATACATGTGGCCGTAGGTGTCGAACTCTGCATCCATGTCCCACAAGTTACGCCAACGTCCGTCGTCCCATAGCAACAGTTCTCGGGGTCGATGGCGGTTGAACACCTATGCGAATTTGTCTTCCAACCTCTGCGATGACGATTAAAAGCCAAGTGTTGAAACTTGAAAGACCCTAACTGACTCAACTCGCTTTGGTTGTTTGAAGTTTCAAAACATGGCTTTGATCCTCATCGCAGAGGCTGCCAAACAAATTCGCAGAGGTGTTCGACCGTCATCGGCCCCCAGAACTATTGCTGCGCGTAGGACACCGGGCGCTGGCTTCACTTGTGGGATGTGGATCTAGTGTTCAACGCCGAGCGCCACATGTATCTCGCACCGATGATACTTGCTATTTAGGGTTTCATTGACGTCGAGGAACCCCCTAACCCAACACCACGACACGACACCCCCGACCCCCGACCCCGACACGACATCTCGACCCCGACACGACAACCCCGACACCATGACACGACACCCCCGACCCCTGACACCTCTTCGGCCTCCTGTTGATCGAAAGGGTGCTCTTCGGCCTTCCAGAGGCCGACGGGGTCATATATGTGTGAATTATGAGTTAGGTCATATAATTTCTGATTTTGTTATGAAAAACATCATATATATATATTTGTGTTCATCGGGTGGACTTAAATGTGCAGTTGTTTCGTCACTGCGAGGGTTTGGTGTTCGACGACCTCCCCGTACGTTCGACGAGCTTCGCCCCTGCATTCGTGGGTGACCACAAATGACATCTCCTCCTCCACCTTCATTTGCTCTGTTCCGGTCTTTGTGCCGATGAAACTTGCTAGCTGTAGGTAGATTGAATCATCAGTATGCGTGAACACTATGCGTCTCCTGTTCGAAAGGGTTACATCTATAAATATGCATACATTTGCATATTTATAACCGTGATTCTTTCAAATTGTCCAACGTTATCCATGGACAGCCTGAGTATTTGTAGATTGGGTTCGTTTTCCCATATGCTCTGCTCCGGATCCGATGCATAATTTCGTCAGTGCCTCCCTGTTGTTCTCCGGGTATACATCCTCTCTGCTTATTGCCGAGACGTGTATTAGGAGAACAGCGGGGAGGTGCTGCCGAAATTTTGCATCGGATCCGAAGCAGAGCATGGGAAAACGAACCCAATCTACACATACTCGGGTGGGATTAGGACCTATCTTTACCTACTACCATCCAGGTTGCATCGACGTAATGAAACTGACAATCTCTATTAACTGATGAATATGATTTGATGAATTATGTATATATTTTGTGTGTGTCTAGTAGCTAGGCAGGATGATTGATCGTGGGTGGATGTACACCGGTCACACTAGTCAGAAAGACATGACCCGTGAATGGTTAACAAAAACAAAGGAGTTTGTCAGAGTCGCATTTGCAAATGGATAGAAAACAACCTGGTGCCCTTGTGTCGATTGCGACAACTATAATAAGAAGTCAGAGTTTGAAATGATCAAACACCTACAGAAGTGGGGTTTTACGCCTAATTATACGGTATGGACATTTCATGGTGAGTCTGCCCAACGTGCCAGAGCTAAGGTGCTTCGTCGTCACACCGACGAGCATGGTACCGGGATTGAAGACATGGTGCAAGACTTTGATGATGCTCGGGATTCGGACGATGAGATGGAGGAATCTCCAAAGGCCTTTTATGAAATGTTGGAGTCTTCAAAACGTCCTCTCCACGAGCACACTGAGCTTTGTCAGCTGGATGCCATCGCGCAAGTAATGGCTCTAAAGACTCAGTTCAACCTAGGCAGAGAATGCTATGACGTGATTATGACGATATTTGGACGCTTTCTAACCAAAGGCCATGTATTGCCACCAAACCTGTACCAGTTGGACAAAATCCTGCGTGCGCTTAAGATGCCCTATGAGAAGATAGATGCCTGTGAGAATGGATGTGCCTTATTTAGGCTTTAGTATGTAGGCTTGAACTATTGCCCCATTTGCAATGCTTCCAGATATGTTCTGGTAGACAACGATATCGGTGAGAAGAGTTAGACCAAAATCCCCTTTAATGTTCTTCGATATCTGCCAATCATACCAAGACTTCAACGGCTTTTCATGGTCAAAGAGACGGCTAGACAGATGACATGGCATAAATTGGGCAAAAGAACAAAACTGGATGCAGATGGGAATCCAATGTTGGGACACACTTCGGACGCTTTTGCGTGGAAGCATTTCGATGCATTACATAAGGATAAACGGCAGAACCAAGGCATCCTCAAGTTGCCATCAGCATGGATGGGTTCAATGTGTATGGTATGACGGCAGCACAATACAGTTGTTGGCCTGTATTTGTCATTCCACTCAATCTCCCCCCGGAGAGATTATGAAAAGAAAGAACATTTTCTTGACCCTGATAATTCCAGGGCCCAAATATCCGGGGAAGAATACGAATGTGTACATGCAACCGCTTAAGGATGAATTACAAGAAGCCTGGGATAATGGGATCAGGACATACGACGCCGCTGCGAAAAAGAACTTCAAGATGCATGTGTGGTACATGTACTTGATGCATGACTTGCCACCGTATGCGCTATTCGTTAGCTGGTGTGTGCATGGATGGTTTCCGTGCCCCACATGCAAGGCAGCTCTTCAGTTCCGTTGGCTGGAGGCGGGTCGCAAGTTTTCTTGCTTCGACATGCATATACAATTCCTGGATCCTGACCATAAGTTCAGAAAAGACAAGAAGAATTTCATCAAAGGTAGAGTTGGCAAAAACATTGCACCACCTGCATTGACAGGCCAACAGATCCTGGATCAGATAAATGCTCTCGAGACGGATCGATATCGTCCAGGGTATTTCAAAGGGTATAATACGGAACACGCCTGGACTCACATGATATGTTTGTGGGATCTGCCTTACTTCAAACACCTCCTTTGCCCACACAACATCGACGTGATGCACACTGAAAAGAATGTCGCGGAGGCCCTTTTTGGTACATTGTTTGGCATAGAGGGGAAGTCGAAGGATAATCCTAAGGCTAGAGTCGACCAGGAGGCTCTATGTGATAGACCGTTACAAAACATTCGACAATCAAAAGGAAAGAAGAACTGGAGGAAGCCAAAGGCATGGTTCAATCTTTGAAGGCCAGCTATGAGGGAAATGATCTTGTGTGTGCAAATGCAGTTGATGTTCCCCGATGGGTATGCAACGAATCTAAAGAGGGGAGCGAGTCTTGAAAAATTGAAAATATTTGGTCTCAAGAGTCATGATTGGCACATATGGCTTGAGCGGGTAATGTCGGTGATGTTGCGTGGCTTTATCCCTGAGGATGAATGGCTAGTACTGGCAGAGCTGATCTATTTCTTCCGTGCTCTTTGTACGAAAGAACTATCGCCTGACGTGCTAGACGAACTGGAAGAGTTGGCGCCAGAGTTGATCTGCAAGATAGAAAAGATCTTTCCACCGGGCTTCTTCAATCCAATGCAGCATTTGATTTTGCATCTCCCGACCGAGGCAAGATTGGGGGGGCGTGCAAAATCGTTGGTGCTTCTCAACTGAGAGGATGCAGAAGACGCTTCGAGCAAAATGTAAAAATAAACGTAGAGTTGAAGCATCGATGGCCGAGGCATTCATTACCGAGGAGGCCGCAAACTTTGTGACAACACACTACACAGCCTAGAATCGACATTTGCATAATCCGAAGCCTCGGTACAATGATGGCGACCGTGAAAAAGGTCGATCCAACGTCATCCTATTCAAAGGGAAGCTCGCACCAGCCGGTGCTTCGAAATCATTAGGGTTGGATGTCAAAGAATGGCGGACCATTTCGCTGTATATCCTCAACAACCTAGCAAAAGTGCGGCCGTACATCGAGTAAGTTCTCGGTACATTGTTTCGCAACTTCTAATTCCTTTGAAATGGTCTTATTCTCGGATATGTGATATAGTCCATACGTTGCCAAATTCTCAGCTGGAGCAGTGATCCAAAAGGATTCCATCGAAGAGTATGAGCTTCTGGCAAAGCATGGAGGCGGCTCTCCCGGTTTCATCTCTTGGTTCAAGCAAACGGTAATTTCCATTAATTAGATGATTTCATTTCTTCGCCTAGTTTGCGGCTAATGCAACAATCCTTTGGTATTAAACTTGTAGGCTAATGCAGAGTCTATGGACTCCGAATTGAAACAAGTCGCTAATGGTTTTGACTTTAAGGTCCGTTCATTTGACAAATACGACATCAATGGGTATCGCTTTCGTACTTTTGGCAAAGAGCTATCTATGGCCGACCGAAAGACTACAAATTGTTGTGTCTCCGCTGTCGGTGAAGGAGGGGTCAAGTATTATGGAAGAGTTGAAGCAATTTATGAACTTACATTCTTTGGTGACAACCCACCAAACGTCTTAGTCTTCAAATGTTATTGGTTCCAGCCGAAGGAGACTAGAAGGACTCATGAACATATGGGGCTAGTTGAAATCAAACAAAGCACCCATTTGGATGTTCTCGATGTCTATATTACAGCTCAATAGGGGACCCAAGTTTTCTATCTACCATGGGCCTACCAAACGGATCCAAATTTGAAAGGTTGGGATGTCGTTTATGATGTGCCGCCACATTTTAGACCACCTCCCCTCAATGAATATGATTATGAACCCGACATTAACATAGACACATATGAAGGAGAATTCTTCCAAGAAACACGTGTTTCCAAAAAACACTTCAAGAACCGCTCTACTGCACCCCAGAACATTGAGGTCGACGACGACAGTGAACCCGACTTCACCCCCGAGCAGGAACAAGAAGAGACGAAAGAAGAAGAGGTTACTGCTGCGGATGACCTGACAATGCTTGATCGATTACATAGTTGATGCATTTATTGATGATGCTGATGAGCACGTCATTACTGATAGTGATGATGATTATGCATTTATTGATCCCGGAGCATATATAGACGATGAAGATTAATATTAGTAATGTGAGGTATTCAATTATTATTATGTACATATATATCATTAAGTAGTTCATGTTATTAGATATTTAGTTTTTTATGTTGAACTAATTTCGTTCACTCTTTGTCATTGCAGGTGTTGACGGATGGTGGGCGGGGGTCGAGAGCACTCTGAGCCTCCTTCCTAGGCGCGTGCTGGGAGGGGTGCTATTATTCCACCCCAACAACTCCGAAGAGCGCTGGTACATAGTATGCAGACACCAGCGGGCGCTTCTTCTTCAATCAGGAGAGGTCGGGGGAAGACGAAGAGAGGTGCTAGAGGTAGGAAGGCTGCTGCGCCTTCCTTGCCGCCACCTCTAGCTGATTCTCCCGACCACAGGAGTGCTCCGTCTCGGGTGGACCCGTCTGACTTGGACCCGTCTCGTACTCCGGTCCATGAGCCTCGGGTCGACGAGCCTCGGTTCACCGAGCCTTCGTCCCAGGAGACTCGGGTCCCAGAGTCTTCGTCCCAGGAGACTCGGGTCCCAGAGTCTTCGTCCCACATGACTCCGGAGGCTAGTGGCCATGCTGATGGTGGCCAGGATAATTACTTGTCTGAGGACACCTATAGCGAGAGCGAGCTGGTTGAGGAGGGCAAGAAGGTCTACCAGCGTGGTTGTACAAAGCTGCCTCCCGTGCCGACGACCCGCGAGCAGAGGTGGTTGATTGCACCTAATGCGGAGAAGTAAGTGCATTTACTCTTTTTTAACCTTTTGCCTTCATGTTTCTTCAAATTAATATCTAATGTGTTGGCCTTGTCTTACTGTAGGGGTTGGAAATACGAGCGTGGTGGTGTCCATAGGCCCAACCAGGTCCTTGGTGTGCTTCTCCGGCACCACTTCCTGGGGAAGGTCCAGTTACCCGGTGAGGGTGAGTCTCCACAGGTAGCATTGACCTAGGAGCTGTACAAGGCTGCCCCGGCCCCGCCGGTGGAGATGGTCGACGGTGTCTTGTGCGAGACGGTAGCTGACATTGTGATCCGTCGCTTTTGGGTAATTTCTCCTCTACAGAATTAAAAATCAACAACACCTAGTGATTATACTAATAAATGTCTAATGTGTTGTCTTGTTTGATTGTAGACCTTCTATAGGTGTGTTGAGGAAGACGAGGGGAGAGCGGCTGTTGTTCTCAAAGCCGAGTGCAAGCGCCTACTTCAGAACTTACGGCACGAGGCTCGGGTGCAGGCTCTTCGAGACTACTACGCCTCGAGTAACATTAAGAGGGCCAAGAAGCACTGCCGCAGAAATTATTTGAGTAAGGAGAAGTTTATGAAGGTAATTATCTATTCTTAAGGCCTTGTACTTACTTTCTTTGATTTGATTCGTAGGCGTAGCGCTGAAATTTCTCTTGTCTAACTTAGGTGCCCCCGAGATGGTGTGCTAATAGGATGGACTGTTGGGAGGCATTGGTGGATGAGTGGTGCTCTCCCGAATGGCTAGCCGAACACAACAAGCACAAGGAGAAGCATGCCCAAATGAGAGGTGTGCCACACCATCAAGGGAGCTCCAACCTGTTTGAGTATGGGGATAACTGGGTATGTGGTTTGCTTCATGATTCATGCAATTTCATTCTTCATGCTAGCTTGAGACCTTAACTAATATTTTGTTCACCTCTTTTAGGCGCGAGAAAACAAGAAGGAGGTTCCACCTCTGTTCGACCTCTATGCCATGGCCCATACTGCCTCGTACAACAAGGCCAAGGCATTCTCTGAGGATGACCTCGATCATCCAAAGAGCTTCAGCAACATCTCCTCCCACAACAAGCTCGTGAGGTACAGACATGAGGGGAAGGCGAGGAAAGGGGAGGACTTCAACCCGAGCCAGAGTCCTTTTGATCCAGAGCTCGTGATGATATCTGGTGGTGGGAGGCCCCATGGCTTGATAGCCATTGGGGATGGACTGATATGTTGTCCTAGAACTCTCCCAGAGATCAAGAAGCGCCAGCCGAGCTCTGATCCTGAGATAAGGCCTCGTCCACGGCCAATGGAGCTCGCCATTGAGGCTAGGGCCCAGGAGCTTCTGGCGGAGGCAAATAGGCAGGCGGCGCAGAGCGAGAGGGAGATGGAGGAGAGGACGACTAGGCAGTTGGAGGAGGAGAGGAATCGGAATGACGCGTCTCACCAGGACCTATACGAGGTCCTCATGGTAAGTTTCTCCTGCATATTAGCCAAATCATGCACGTAATGTTCGTTTCATCACTAACTAATATGAATGACTCGTGAAAACAAAATGTGCAGACCGTGTGCCAGAACACTGGCCAGACCCCTCCGTCGATGCCCCATATTTCTATAGCACCCACGGTGAGTTTCATTTAAATGGTCATTAGTGACTTATATTCACATTTGAGTTTCATCATGCTAAGGAGACGCTGCAAATGATCTTTGGTGCAGCGTGCCTCCCGACAAGCATCGACCGATCCTTCTGCGTCTGCCGCAACCCCAACCGGTCCTTCTACGTCTCACCCTGGCTCAAACCCTACCGGTCCTTCACCTCCATGTTGATGGTAAGTTTTCCCAAGTGTTTTCATTAACAAATGTATACTTAGCTTAAGAAATGAACTACTTAACTCCAAAATGACCTATACTTAGCTTATTTTCATCAAAAATGACTTGATATGCTTAGTTAGCTAGAAAATGGTATATTCACCTAGGGTAGTTATAAAATGACCTATACTTAGCATTTTTTCCTCCAAAATGACTTGATATGCTTAGTTAGCTAGAAAATGGCATCAGTAGCTAGTATAGCTCAATAATGATCTATAGCTAGTTCATTTATGACATAATTAGCTCACTTAGGTACAAAATGGCATAACTACCTAGGATAGCTCAATATTGATCTATAATTAGCTTAGATAATTCACTTATGACATAATATGCTCACTTAGGTAAAAAAATGGCATAATAACCTTGGTTTACCTCCAAAATGACCTATACTTAGCTTATTTTCCTCAAAAATACATAATAACCTTACTTACCTCCAAAATGATATATTCTACCTAGGATAGCTATAAAATGACCTATACTTAGCTTATTTTCATCAAAAATGACTTGATACGTTTAGTTAGCTAGAAAATGGTATATTCACCTACGATAGCTATAAAATGACCTATACTTAGCATGTTTTCCTCCAAAATGACTTGATAGGCTTAGTTAGCTAGAAAATGGCATTAGTAGCTAGTATAGCTCAATAATGATCTATAGCTAGTTCATTTATGACATAATTATCTCACTTAGGTACAAAATGGCATAATAACCTTGGTTTACCTCCTAAATACCCTATAAATTCTTCTTCTTCTTTTTTTCTTCATTTTCTTCTTCTTCTGCTAGCTAGTCTTCTTATTCTTCTAACTATATATTTCCTACTTTGCAGATTTGATATAGATGAGGACGAGTTCATTGATGGACTGTACTCTTCTACTTCTTCTACCTTCATGTTTATGGAACACTTGTTTTGGATACATATGTATGGATATGTTGTTGCAAACCATATTGTGTGTTGTTGGAAACTTATATATATGTGTTGGACTTGTATGTTGGAACTTAATTATTGGTCCACCTATGCTTGTTTCAACTTATTTGGTATGCTTGTTGGAACTTGTTGAATGATATGTATGTTCTGGATATGTATATGTTGGATATATATGAATTTTCTATCAAATTGAATGATTTTAAGAAAAAACAAAAAAAACAGGGGCTATATGGCCACTTTGCCGTCTGCTGGCAGACGACAAAGAGCTTTTCCGTCTGCCAGTAGACGGCAAGTGGCCACGTGGCAGCTACCTGTGCAAACTGGGGCTGGCCTAGGTGGGTTCTTTGCCGTCTGCTGGCAGACAGCAAAGTACCAACCTAGGCCAGCCCCAGCTATCAAAAAAAGGTGCTTTGTCGTCCGCTCGCAGACGGCAAAGAACCTAAGGTCTTTGTCGTCTGCCAGCAGAGGGCAAAGAACCTAGGGTCTTTGCCATCTGCCAACGGACGGTAAAGCACGCCGTTAAGCCCCCTAACGGAGCTAAGTGTCCACGTTTGCCGTCCAGGCTTTTTGACGTCCACTGGCAGACGACAAAGAACCTAAGGTCTTTGCCGTCTGCCAGCGGACGGCAAAGCGGCCTTTACCGTGGATTATTAAACCGGACGGTTTGCCGTCCGCTAGCGGACGGCAAAGCCTTTGTGATCCGTGATTCATGCCTTTGCCGTCCGGGATGGCGGACGGCAAAGTGCTTGATTCCTGTAGTGTACTATCAACTTAGTAGTAGAGGGTGGTATAAACCCGCGCTACTAGTATGTATCAGTAGCGAGGGGTAAAAACCCGTGCTATTAGTAAGCGTCTGTCTATAAGCTTTTTCCTAGTAGTGGAAGGCTGCACAAAAGAGAAAGGCGTCAACTTGAGATTCCTCAGAAGTGAACAAACTGAAGACACTGCCAAGTTCTTCAATTGAGCCAATTGATGCAACTCCCATTACCTCCGTGCTAGCCTATGAATTGGTACCATTTGGTGTTGACTATGTCATCCCAAATGGATCATTATGCTGCTTCCTCAAAGCAGATTGATTAAGAAATTGAAGTGGAAGCAAATGCTTCAACTCCACTGGTATCATCGCCCCAGCCTCAGTTGACTGCTGAAGAGGCTGGTGTTGAAGAGATGGAAGAGGATGTGGACATTGGAAACACAACTACTCTTATCAATGATGAATATTGGGAAGCTGCACAGCAAAATTCTCCAATGACCACTCCTATGTCACAAATTCCTCATTCTCTAGCCCAGACTGAAGAAATTCATACAAGATCTGATGACTTGGTACACTTGTCCCTGAAGATATTCCAGCTGCATTAGCTGAAGAAATTGCTGCTCCTACTGCAACTGAGGAAACTCCTGTTCAAATTTTTCAGTCTGAAGAAGTTCCTCCAATGCCCAAGGAAATTGTAGACCGCTTCAAGCCAAACCTGCAGCCAAAGCCTAAGATTCCATTCAAAGGCTCAAAGCGCCCCAAATTCATCAAGACGAATTTCTTCAACGATCACATCTTCTTCACTGGGCCAAATCCTTATGACTCAGCAAGGGCTGGTCGCACCAAATTCTGGACACCCACACAGATGAACTACTATGCATCTGTGTTGTTTGACAAGGAGAAAGTCTTCAAGCATCAGCAAATTCCTCATGCGAACATGAAAACTATTCCATGGTTCTCATCGGTGCTCACACACTACTAGGAAAAGGGCTATAGATAATATGGACATTAATGGCGCACCATGTGTTGGTGCGCCATTAGTGTGAGGGACACTAATGGCGCACCACACCCACGGTGCGCCACTACTAACAAACTTTTTTTCCAAAACTAGTAATGGTGCACCAGCTCACAGTGCGCCATTACTAGTTATAACTAGTAATGGCGCACCACTCAGCCGGTGCGCCACTACTAACAAAAAAAAATTACTTTTTTTTTCATAACTAGTAATGGCACACTAGTGTATAGTGCGCCATTACGAACTAGTAATGGCGCACCACACACGGTGCGCCACTACTAACTTTTTTTTTGCAAAACTAGTAATGGTGCACCACCTAACTTGTGCGCCATTAGTAACCAGGGTTACTAATGGCGCATTTGTAGGTGGTGCGCCATTAGTAACTTTCTAGGTGGCCGAAAATGTCACCAAATGCACCCCCTGACCGCCTTTTCAGTTTTTAAAAAAATAAAAGAAAATGATGGAAATGTCAAAAAAATAAAAGAAAATAAGTTTCCCATGTGATATGTGGACTAGTTCTTTGGAAAATTTACAAATACGAATTTCGACTTTATTTGCAAAATCTCTCTGGAATTTAGTTAAATGGGCATAACTTTTGCATACAAACTCGGATTAAAAAGTTGTTTATATGAAAAATCATCTACTTGAAAAGTTACATCTGAATTCAACGGGGTTCCCCGTTGAAGATTTTTAGAATCCCCCAAAACCTAACAGAATAAAAGATACGGGGCTTTTAAGATCTAGAGGGGAAATTTCAAACTTAGTAATTTGTTTCGAATTTTTTTGGGCAAAAATGTTCAAAAAATGTACGTAATATGACCGGGAAGTTCGAAATATTTTTTCAAAATTTCATCACACTCATGAACTTGAACAAAGTCCTAGACATCAACAAGGCTTAATAGGATTGATATGATAGATATATCAACAAGTGCCTGTTAAGTGCGCTGGTGCTTGGAATGGATATAACCGAGAAGTTAAGGGTGCTCGGGTTGGAGTAGTGTGAGGATGGGTGACCTTCCGGGAAGTTTGACCATGGAGTGCAATTTGACTTGAGATTAAGCATAGTGACCCGAGATTAAGAAAAAAACAAAAACAAAATTTCTGAAAAAAAAATTGAAATTTTTTTTGAAAAAATTTTGTTAGTAATGGCGCACTTCTATGTGGTGCACCATTACTAAGTCATATACTAATGGCGCACCGTGTGATATACTAATGGCGCACTCCTTGGTGCGCCATTAGTATCTAGGGTGCGCCATTAGTATTAATTACTAGTGGCGTGATGCTAGTGGCGCACCTGTAGTGCGCCATTAGTGGCCAAAACAGGTGCACCACAAGCAGGCCTTTTCCTAGTAGTGACACTTCTTCATGATGCTGAAATCCTTCCATTCTACGTGGACATCTGTGATTGGAATAAAGAGCCGATTCTTCAATTCTATGTCACCTTGAACATCACAGGTGATGCCTCTGATATCAATTCTTGGGTCTTGGACAGGATGACTGGATCCACTCATTACACTGCTCTAGCCTCTAAACTGCTTCGATCAGTCCCGATTCCAGTTCCCTCAGAACAAGCAAGATGCCTATTTGATGAACCTACTCTGCCCAACCACATGATGCAAGTGCTGATGAAGCCTTTGACACCAGGAAAACCTCTAAGGACTACCTTCTTTGTGAAGGATTTGCTCTATGTGCCCAGGACAGTTTATCGCATTCTGATCAGGCCACTCAGTCCTTAGAAGGGTCACAAGTCTAAAGAAGAAGAAGTCGACGGAATCATAAAGAATATGCTATTCAACATCATTCATGGGATTTCCATCAACTACCATGATTTCTTCCTGAGGACTTTGGCCAATGCAGCTTCAGGCCCATTTGAATTGAAGCCTTATGCTCCCTAGATCATGAAATTCATGAGATCAAGGTCTTCAATTCCCTTCAAGGCTGATTTTCAGAATCACTTTGGCTTTCTGCCTCCTATTGAAGCCCTCAAGCACACACTTACTTCAATCGAAGGAAAAAAGCAAAGCTGTCATTGATGAAGGTACACGTCCATTGGATGGCCAGTTTTGCAAAGTTGCATCTTATTCCACTCATGATGACTCTGCAACCCACGAATTTGCTGCAAAAGCCTCACTGGAACAGCCTCGAGAGTTTGCACCCTCGTGTGATGACTGATCGTGAGGTTCTTATATGTCTTCATCAGAAGATTTACCGCAACCACAAGTGAGTCAAGCGTTAGTTTGGTTCACTTCTTCAAGACATGACTGTTACGCACAATAGTGTGAGGAAGAACCAATACAACCTTCATGAAGTCTTCAACCACACTTGGGCCATTCCATCTCTCCTCAATACTCCTGGAGTACTCAAGGAGATGGACCTTGAGCAGAACCTTGACTGGGCTCGTCCTCCTCCGAAGAAATTCAAGAAAGTTCAAGTTCCTCAGCTGGTTACAAGCTCATATTCTTCATTGCGTGAGGCAGATGAAGCTAAGGACATTGACAACACTGCTGCAGACCCTACATCAACAAGCAACCCCGACAACGCTGGCGCTCCTCCATCACCATCCAGATGAATTTCTTTAGGGTGTTAGTCCTCACTTTTTCATCCCTTTTGGTCTTCGATGACAAAGGGGGAGAAAATTTGAGTTAGTCTTGAAGCGGGTCTCTATATATATGGGCTGTTTTTGTTTAAGTTACAACTCTCGCTGTTCTGAATCTTTCGTTGGTTGAGTTGTAAACTTAAGTCCTATGGTGGTCTAACATTTTTCAACTGCTTTCCGCATGCTTATTTCCTCAAGTACCTTAGTGCATACATGATGAATTTCTTCAGACACAATTTTCATCATGCATTTCAAATTCTTCATATCATCTGTCAAATGCGTGTATGAATTACAAGATATAGGGGGAGTTCTCCATGTTTTTAACCTGCCATGTGCATTTGTAGTCCAAAGCAAATTCCTCAAATATGCACATCTTCAAGGGGAGTTCTTCTATATCTTGCAATCAAATTCCTCAAACTCAGTACTTACACTTCATATCTTTATCCCCGTTAAAAACTTAACCTGTTTGTCATCAATCACCAAAAAGGGGGAGATTGTAAGTGCATCTAGTGCCCCTTAGTGATTTTGGTGTATTGAAGACTTATAGGTTAAGGAACTAATGTGCTCGTGAGTGTACAAAGGCTTTATAAGTCGATGAGGAGTTTGACATATTCGGAGATTATCGACCCCTCAAAATGTATGTCTTCAACTAAAGACTTTGGTGAAGACTTTGGTATTCCTTGAAGACTTTGAAAATGAAGAAGTTGGTGTGACCTTGAAGATATGAACGAGGACTATGAAGCATGAATAATTTTATTTTTGTTGTTTCATTTCCTTTCTTTGAGTAGGAAACATTGTACTATTAAAGGGGGACGAGGTAATACTAAGGAAAATTTCCAACTGATGCTTAACTCAAAAGCCTCAACCTATCCAACCCTTCGAGTAACACCATTGGAAATCTCTTATGGTTTGGTCGAGATCTTTAGTGACAGAGACGATGTTCTCTTGGTCTCTAAGGAAATTGATCTGACTGGGGAGTTAGGATTCGCCAGTGCAAATTGCCTACAAGTGAGGGATATGATAAGCTTGAGGACTTTCATAGTTCGAAATTCCGACCATTGTTGTGCTTAGCGCCAGCTGTCCCCGATGATCTTATCCACATAGCGGTCATATCACTGGGGGCATTTATGTCTTATCATGTCAGCATGGCAGGTTGCACCATGGCTATAAATAGCCACCCCCACAATCACTAGTTGGTTACCTGCTCCGAGAGAGAACTGGCACTTGTCATTTGAGAGCAACACATCCTCCAAGGACTTTGAGAGAAAATCATCAGTGAGGAAAAACCCAAATCCAAACCACCAAACCCAAAGTGATTGAGCATCACTGAAGAGGTTGTTCCTGTGTGGAACCGATGCTTGTTACCTTTGAAGACGGTGTATCTTCTAGACGGTTAGGCGTCATGGTCTAGTGCATCCTGCCGTCAATTGAGGATCACGGAGTGACCTTAGTCTAGAGCATCCAGCAGTCAATTGTGGATCGTCGGGTGACCAGTTTGTGAGGGTTTTGGAAGTCTACCCTAAAGACTTACCACGAGTGTTGGGCAAGGACTTTGTGACCTTAGCTCAAGGAGAATACGTTAAGGATTGTGTGTCCTCTGTTTTATAATACTAGGCCACTCCAAACCAGACGTATGACTGTCACAGTAGTTGGAACTGGGTCATCAAATCATTGTCTTCATCGAGCTAACTGGTTCTATTTCCTCTACCCTTGCATTTCCTCACATACCTGTTGATGAAATTGATCTTTAATATTTGAAGAATTTGACTGAAGACTTTCATTTTCCTCACCTCAAATTCTTCAAGTTACCTTGTTCCTCACCTACTTATCCTGTATCACGCTACCTATAACATGTGCATGCTTTATTTCATCATGATGACTATGCTACTGGTATTTTTCTCATGCACTTAAGTACTTATTCCGCTGCTAGTTATTCATCATATTTCAATTTCGTCAAGTTAAAATTCCTCAGTGACGAATTTGTAAAAATCGCCTATCCACCCCTCTCTAGTCGATATAACGCACTTTCAAGCTCATTGGCTGTCTTAGTCAGCCAATCTACCTTGTCATTAAGAGTTTTCACTCTATCATTAATGATGTTCACAATACTCTCCTGAGTGTCCGTGATAGTCTTGATATCCTTCTTCATATCCATGACAGTGGAGATCAAGAGATCCATCTGCTCATTCCTGGATCTGGGGACCTGAGCACTAGTGGCTCTAGCTGCCTCTACCTTTGCCTCTGCCCGTGCCTGAGCTACAACTGATGTGGGATGGTGTGGGTTTATCACCACAACATTCTCCTCGAGATCTAGATGAAGTGGCAAGTCGGGCCTATCCAGAGCAAAGATGTGCTTCTCAAGTTTGGAGTTGATATGAATCTGAATCTGGGGTGCATAACAACATGAGCGTTTCTGGTCACCACCAACCCTCTTCATAGTCTCTACTATCATGTCCATCAGTCGAGTCCTAGTGTGACTATAAAGATGGATGAGCATGTTGATGGAGTATCCACGAATCATCTTCTCATCTCCAGACTTGGGCATGAAGGTATGCCTCAAGATAGTGTTCATGGTACGGAGGCATGATACGTATCTATAATTTTTGATGATGGCATGCTATTATATTATCTATTTTGGATGTTTTATATGCATTAATATGCTAGTTCATATTATTTTTGGGACTAACCTATTAATCTAGAGCCAAGTGCCGGTTTTTGTTTTTTCCTTGTTTTTGAGTTTTGCAGATATGGAATATTAAACGGTGTCCAAATGGAATAAAACCTTCGGAAGGAACTTTTCTGGAAGGAAACAAGTCATCCAAGCTTGGAGTGCATGTCAGGGGAGGTGCCAGGGCGCCACAAGCCTGCTAGGCGCGGGCCCCCCTGGTCGCGCCTAGCAGGCTTGTCGCATCCTGACAGGTCTCCTAGCCCTAATTCTTGGCCTATAAATACCCAAATATTCCCCCAACATCAGAATGAGCCACGCAAATACTTTTTCGTCGCCGGAAGCCTCCGTTACCGAGAGATCCAATCTTGGAGCCTTTTCCGGTAATCTCCTGGAGGGGGTTTCGATCATGGAGGGCATCTACATCAACTCCATTGCCCCTGTGATGATGCATGAGTAGTCCACCATAGACCTACGGGTCTATATCTAGTAGCTAGATGGCTTATTCTCTCTCTTTGATATTTTATACCATATTCTTCATGATCTTCATGGAGATCTATCCGATGTAATCCTCTTTTGTGGTGTGTTTGTCAAGATTCGGTGAATTGTGAGTTTATGTTCAGATTATCATGAATGTTATTTGAGTCCCCTCTGATTTCTTATATGCATGATTTCATATACTTGCAAGTCTCTTCGAGTTATTGGTTTGGTTTGGCCAACTAGATTGGTAATTTTTGCAATGGGAGAAGTGCTTAGTTTTGGGTTCAATCTTGCGGTGTCCTCACCCAGTGACATATTAGGGGTAGCAAGGCACGTATTATATTGTTGCCATCAGGTGTAACAAGATGGGGTTTTCATCATATTGCTTGAGTTTATCCCTCTATGTCATGTCATCTTTCTTAATGCGTTACTCTGTTCTACATGAACTTAATACTCTAGATGCAGGCAGGAGTCGGTCGATGTGTGGAGTAATAGTAGTAGATGCAGAATCGTTTCGGTCTACTTGTCACGGACGTGATGTCTATATGCATGATCATTGCCTTGGATGCATGATTATTCGCTTTTCTATCAATTGCTTGACAGTAATTTGTTTACCCACCATGATATTTGCCTTCAAGAGAGAAGCCTCTAGTGAAACCTATGGCCCCCGGGTCTATTTTCCATCATATATTTTCAGATCAATACCTTGCTACAATTTATTTATCTTTTACTTTCCACACTCATTTACATCTATCTCTTCCAGATCTAATCCTTGCAAATAACCGTGAAGGGATTGACAACCCCTTTATAGCGTTGGGTGCAAGAGTTTGATTGTTTGTGTAGGTGCAACCATTGGTGACTTGTTTGTTCCTCCTACTGGATTGATACCTTGGTTCTCAACAAGTGAGGGAAATACTTATCTACTTTGTTGTATCACCCTTTACTCTTCAAGGGAAAACCAGCGCATGCTCAAGAGGTAGCAAGAAGGATTTCTGGTCCCGTTGCCGGGGAGTATACACATCAAGCCTACCAAGTACCCATCACAAACTCATCTCTTGCATTTACTTTATTTGCCATTTGCCTCTCGTTTTCTTCTCCCCCACTTCTAAAACGATTTTCAGAAAATACAAAAAAGATTCTCCTCGCTATTCTCCCTCGTTTGGTTGCTTCTTTCTTGCTAGACCTCTATGTCTAGTATTACCACGTCCCCCTTGTCACCAGATTTTGAATTTCTTTACTTCAAACAAAAACAAGGGGAAAATTTGAAAAATGCTTGGTATAGGCTAATAGAACGCTATCGTATTTCCCATCTAAAAGGGGATGCGAATGTTTTTCTTAGAAATTTTTACATTGGTTTAGCTTTGCATCATAGGGAGCTTCTAGATTTCGCCTCAAAAGGAATTTTTCTTGAGCTTGACATGAATGCCGCTTATGAAGTTTTACAAGGGATTTTGTGGGTTCCTCCACCAAAAAGGGGGTTTGCTTTCTCACAAGAGGTAGTCCTAGTTCCACACAAATTGGATGATTTACATAAGCACTTGGTCGAGTTACAACAATATCACAAACCCCTTAAACATATCAATGGGAACCTTAATCGCTTGAATACTTTGATTACCGTTTGCAATAAGCGTTTGGACATTTTGGAAAGCAAGATGGATCCTCCCCATGCAAATGTAGGAAAGAGGAAAGAACCCCGTGGATTCGGGAAGGTCCTCACAAAAGTTGTCAATACCAAAGATGACAATACCTAGATCTATTGTGTTTTGCCTAGAAAAGGGTGTTAAACAATAGATCTTGTTGGGAGGCAACCCAATTTTATTTTTGTGTTCTGTTTTTGATTATTTTTTTGAGTGTTTACCACATTATTACTTCTGTAGTAATTGTGTTTTGGTGTTTTAATTAGTGTTTGACCCAAGTAAAACCTTTGTGGTGATCCATGGTAATTGTTGATTTGATCTTGCTGAAAAACAAACACTTTTGCGCTCAGTCCAGGAATTTTCTAATTTGTTCAGAGTGTAGAATTGATATGAAATTTATACACGATGTTGATATATAAATTTTCTAGGTTTTCCTAATTTTTTAGAATTGTTTGAGTTACAGAAGTATACGAAGTTTCTAGTTAGCTACAAATGTTTATGTTTTTGACAGATTCTGTTTTCTTTGAGTTATTTGCCTATTTTGGTGAATCTATGGGTTGTATCATGTGTTATGAGACACGGAGAAGTTAGATTACAGTAGTTATAACACCAATATAAATGAATAATTAGTTCACAACAGTACCTAAAGTAGTGATTTATTTTCTTATACTAATGGATTTCACAAGTTTTCTGTTAAGTTTTGTGTTGTGAAGTTTTCTAGTTTTGGGTAAAGATTTGATGGACTATGGAATAAGGAGTGGCAAGAGCCTAAGCTTGGGGATGACCAAGTCAAACCAAGTCATATTCAAGGATTCAAAAGAGCATAAGCTTGGGGATGCCCTAGAAGGAATCCCCACTTTCGTCTTCAATCCATCGGTAAATTTACTTGAGGCTATATTTTTATTCACCACATGATATGTGTTTTGCTTGGAGCATCTTGTATGATATGAGTCTCTGCTTGTTAGTTTGACACAATCATCCTTGCTGCACACATCTTATGAAAGAGACACGCTGAATCGTGAATTTATTAGAATACTCTATGTGCTCCACTTATATCTTTTGAGTTGGCCAATTTTGCTCTATGTGCTTCACTTATATCTTTTAGAGCACGGTGGTGTTTGCATTTTTATAGAAATACTTGAACTCTGGGCCTCACTTATATTATATTGAGAGTTTCTAAAACAGCATGGTTATTGGTCTAGGTTATGAATTTAGTCCTAATATGACAGGCATACAAAAGGGGTATAATAAAACTTCCATATTAAGTGCATTGAGTATTTATGAGAAGTTTGATTCATTGCATAAAGTTTTGAGATATGAAGATGGTAATGTTAATAGACATGTTAGGAAATAAATTGTGATTTGGTAAAAATACTTGTGTAAAGGTTTGTGATTCCCGTAGCATGCGCGTATGGTGAACCGTTATGTAAGGAAGTCAGAGCATGACTTGTTTATAGATTGTAAACCTTTGTGTGACGGTCGGGGGGGCGCGATGGTTAACTCTTACCAACCTCCCTCCTAGGAGCATGCGTTTAATAGTTTGCTTGAGTGACTAATAGACTTTTGCAATATATCTTTCCTCAAAACAGCCACCATACATACCTATTATGGCATTTCCATAGCCATTCCGAGATATATTTGTTGGAAATATGCCCTAGAGGCAATAATAAATTAGTTATTATCATATTTCCTTGTTCATGATAATCGTTTATTATCCATGCTAGAATTGTATTAATCAGAAACTCAGATACATGTGTGGATACATAGACAACACCATGTCCCTAGTATGCCTCTAATGGACTAGCTCGTTGATCAAAGATGGTTAAAGTTTCCTAGCCATGGGCATGAGATGTCATTTGATAAAGGGATCACATCATTAGGAGAATGATGTGATGGACAAGACCCAAACTATAAACGTAGCATATGATCGTGTCAGTTTATTGCTACAGTTTCTGTATGTCAAGTATTTGTTCCTATAACCATGATATCATGCAACTCACTGACACTGAAGGAGTACCTTCTATGTATCAAACGTCGCAACGTAACTGGGTGACTATAAAGGTGCTCTATAGGTATCTCTGAGGGTGTCTATTGGGTTGGCATAGATCAAGTCTGGGATTTGTTACTCCATGTGACGGAGAGGTATCTCAGGGCCCACTAGATAATACAACATCACAATAAGCCTTGCAAACAATGTGACTAAGTGTTAGCCATGGGATCTTGTTTTACAGAACGAGTAACGAGACATGCCGGTAACGGGATTGAACTAGGTATAGAGATACCGACGATTGAATCTCGGGCAAGTAACATACCGAAGAACAAAGGGAACAACATACAAGACTAACTGAATCTTTGACATAGAGGTTCAACCGATAAAGATCTTCATAGAATATGTAGGAACCAATATGGGCATCCAGGTCCCGCTATTGGTTATAGAACATAGAGGTGTCTCGGTCATGTCTACATAGTTCTTGAACTCGCAGGGTCTGCACACTTAAGGTTCGGTGACGTTTTGGTAGTATAGAGTTATGTATGGTGGCGAATGAAGGTTGTTCAGAGTCCCGGATGAGATCCCAGACATCATGAGGAGCTCTGGAATGGTTTGGAGGTAAAGATTGATATATAGGAAGTCCCGTTTTGGTCATCGGAAAAGTTTCGGGCTCATCGGTAGTGTACCGTGAGTGCTGGGAGGGTACCGAGGGACCATTGGGAGGGGTGTCACGCCCCGAGGGGCCTCATGGGCTGTGGGAGGGGACAAACCAGCCCGTAGTGGGCTGTACGAAGCCTCCACTAAAGCCCATGAGGTTTGAGAAGGAAAAAAATCCAAAGGTGGAGAGGTGGAAAGAGTTTCCAAGTGGAAAGGAGGAATCCTACCCCTAATAGGATTGGAGTAGGACTCCTCCACCTCCAATTTCGATCAAACCATGATGGTATGCGGCTGCCTCCTCCCCTCCCTCCCTCCTATATATACTAGAGGATTTAGAGGGAAGAGCTAACCCTAATTGCCACATGTTGCCCTCCTCTTCCTCTAGATCTGTTTCTCATCTAGATTAGTTTAGCGGTGCTTAGGTGAAGCCCTACAGGATTAGTTCACCACCACCGCCACCATGCCATCGCGCTGTCGGAGAACTCATATACCTCTTCGCTCCCTCTTCCTAGATCAAGAAGGCAGAGATCGTCATCGAGCTGTACGTGTGCTGAACGGGCAGGTGTCGTCCGTTCGGTGCTAGATCCAAAGGACCGTGATCAAGATCGCGAGATGATTCATGATTGGATCGCGGGACGGATCATGATGAGATCACGGGATGGATCGTTATTGGATCGCGGGATGGATCGTGATGGGATCGTGGGACGCTCGGCGATTTGTATCGCGAAGACGTTTGACTACATCAACTGCATTTCTTAACGCTTCCCGCTTAGCGATCTACAAGGGTATGTAGATCCACTCTCCCTCTTGTAGATGCTCATCACCATGGATAGATCTTGTGTGCGCGTAGGATTTTTTTGTCTCCCATGCAATGTTCCCCAACAATATTGCCATGCAACTGCCACTGTTCCTTTTATGACATGCACCATCACTTCCATATTGCATATAGAGTCATATTTTGTCATAGGTATCGAGTTGTAATTTTATTTGAGTTGTAAGAAAATTCTGTTTTTATCATTTACCTACTCGAGGACGAGCAGGAATTAAGCTTGGAGATGCTAATATGTATCCAACGTTTCTATAATGTTTTATGATGGCATGCTACTATATTATATGTTTGGGATGTTTTATATGCATTAATATGCTATTTTATATTATTTTTGGGACTAACCTATTAATCTAGAACCAAGTGCTAGTTTCTGTTTTTCCTTGTTTTGGAGTTTTGTAGATATGGAATATTAAACGGAGTCCATATAGAATAAAACCTTCGGAAGGAATTTTTATGGAAGGAAACAAGTCATCCAAGCTTGTAGTGCATGTCACGGGAGGTGCCACGGGGCCACAAGCCTGCTCCTAGCAGGCTTGTCGCCTCCTGGCAGGTCTCCTAACCCTGATTGTTGGCCTATAAATACCCAAATATTCTGCCAACATCAGAACGAGCCATGCAAATACTTTTCTGCTGCCAGTAGTCTCTGTTCTCGAGAGATCCAATCTTGGAGCCTTTTCTGGTAATCTGTCAGAGGGGGTTTCGATCACGGAGGGCATCTACATCAACTCCATTGCCCCTCTGATGATGCGTGAGTAGTCCACCATAGACCTACGGGTCCATAGCTAGTAGCCAGATGGCTTCTTACCTCTCTTTGCTCTTCAATACCATGTTCTTCATGATCTTCATGGATATCTATCCGATGTAATCCTCTTTTGTGGTGTGTTTATCAAGATTATCCATGAATCTTATTTGAATCTCCTTTGATTTCTTATATGCATGATTTCATATCCTTGCAAGTCTCTTCGAGTTATTGGTTTGGTTTTGCTGGGGAACTTTCCATGGGAAACAAAATTTTCCTACGCACACGCAAGATCTATCCATGGTGATGAGCATCTATAACAGGGAGAGTGGATCTACATACCCTTGTAGATCGCTAAGCGGGAAGCGTTAAGAAACGCGGTTGGTGTAGTCGAACATCTTCAAGATCCAAATCGCCGAGCGTCCCGCGATCACATCATGATCCGTCCCGTGATCACATCATGATCCATCCTGTGATCCAATCACGACCCGTCCTGCGAACTCATCATGATCTGTCCCGTGATCTCACCACGATCCTTCCCGCGATCTCATCACGATCCGTCCCGTGAACTCATCAAGAACCGTCTCGCGATCTTGTTCACGGTCCTTCCGATCTAGCGCCGAACAGACGACACCTCCGTGTTCGGCACACGTGCAGCTTGATGACGATCTCCACCGTCTTGATCCAGCAAGAGGAAGTGGAGAGGGAGAAGAGTTCACCGGCAGCGTGACGGCGCTCCGGCGATGGTGGTGGAGCAATTCCGGTAGGGCTTTGCCTAAGCACTGTGGAAATCCGATCTACAGGAGCACCGGTGGAACGTGTAGCACGTGGCCGTCAAATCAAGTGCAAAACACCCAATACCTCCAGAATATATAAGAGGGAGGGAGGAGGAGGGCTGGCGCACAAGGCAGCCCTGCCTTGCCTCTTGCGCAAGGAGGATTGGAGGAGTCCTCCAATCCTAGTAGGACTAGGATTGCTCCTTTCCTACTTGGAGTCTATTCCCACCTTTTGCGGTTTTTTCTTTCTTTCTCAAGTCCAGCCGCATGGGCCTCTTAGAGGACTTCCACCATCCCACTAAGGGCTGGTTTCCACCCTCCCACATCCCATGTAGCCTCTTGGGTCGAAATACCTTTCGCGATGGTCCCCCGGTACACTACCGATGAGCCCGAAACTTTTCCGGCGACCAAAATAAGACTTCCTATATATGAATCTTTACCTCCGGACCATTCCGGAGCTCCTCGTGATGTCCGGGATCTCATCCGGGACTCCAAACAACCTTCGGTCACCACCATACATAACTCTATACTACCGAAACGTCACCAAACCTTAAGTGTGCAGACTCTGCGGGTTCGAGAACTATGTAGACATGACTGAGACACCTCTACAGTCAATAACCAATGGCGGGACCTAGATGTCCACATTGGTTCCTACATATTCTACGAAGATCTTTATCGGTCGAACCTCTGTGTCAAGGATTCTGTTAATCCCGTATGATGTTCCCTTTGTTCTTCGGTATGTTACTTGCCCGAGATTCGATCGTTGGCATCTCCATACCTAGTTCAACCTCGTTACCAGCAAGTCTCTTTACTCGTTCCGTAATACAAGATCCTGTGACTAACACTTAGTCACATTGCTTGCAAGGCTTATTGTGATGTTGCATTACCGAGTGGGCCCTCAGATACCTCTCCGTCACACGGAGTAACAAATCCTAGTCTTGATCCATGCCAACTCAACAAACACCCTCGGAGATACCTGTAGAGCACCTTTATAGTCACCCAGTTACGTTGCGACATTTGATACACACAAAGCACTCCTCCGGTGTCCATGAATTATGTAGACATGACCGAGACACCTCTACGGCCAATAACCAATGGCGGGACCTGGACGTCCACATTGGTTCCTACATATTCTACGAAGATCTATCGGTCGAACCTCTATGTCAAGGATTCAGTTAATCCCGTATAACGTTCCCTTTGTTCTTCGGTATGTTACTTGCTCGAGATTCCATCGTCGGTATCTCCATACCTAGTTCAATCTCGTTACCAGCAAGTCTCTTTACTCGTTCCGTAATACAAGATCCCGCAACTAACAATTAGTCACATTGCTTGCAAGGCTTATTGTGATGTTGCATTACCGAGTGGGACCCAAGATACCTCTCCGTCACACAGAGTAACAAATCCCAGTCTCGATCCATGCCAACTCAACAGACACCATCGGAGAAACCTGTAGAGCACCTTTATAGTCACCCAGTTACATTGCGACGTTTGATACACAGTAGGCACACCTCCCATATCCGTGAGTTGCATGATCTCATGGTCATAGGAACATATACTTGACATGCAGAAAACAGTAGCAATAAACTGACACGATCATATGCTATGTTTGTAGTTTGGGTCTTGTCCATCACATCATTCTCCTAATGATGTGATCCCGTTATCAAATGACAAGTCATGTCCATGGCTAGGAAACCTTAACCATCTTTGATCAACGAGCTAGTCCATTAGAGGCATACTAGGGACATGGTTTTGTCTATGTATCCACACAATCATCTAAGTCTCTGATCAATACAATTTATAGCATGGATAATAAACAATTATCATGAACAAGGAAATATGATAATAACTAATTTATTATTGCCTCTAGGGCATATTTCCAACAGTCTCCCACTAGCACTAGAGTCAATAATCTAGTTCACATCACCATGTGATTCGTAATGTTATGAATCTAACACCCAATGAGTTCTGGGGCTCGATCATGCTTTGCATGTGAGAGAGGTCTTATAGTCAACGGGACTACGACATTCAGATCCGTGTGTACTTTGCAAATTTGTATGTGAAACCGTAAACACTACTACCACACTCCACTTGGTACTATTCCAAATGGCTGCTCCACTATACGTATCCAGATTGCTACTACGAGTCATCCGGATTGGTGTTTAAAGCTTGCATCGACGTAACTCTTTACGACGAACTCTTTATCACCTCCATAATCGTGAAACATCTCCTTAGTCTTTTAGTTACTAAGGATAATCTTGACCTGCTGCCCAGTGCTCCATTATAGGATCACTTTGAAACCTTCTGGCCATACTTATGAGAAGGCTGACATTGGGTCTTGTGCACAACATTGCATACATGATAGAGCCTATGGCTGAAGCATAGGGGATGACACTCATCTTTTCTCTATCTTCTGCAGTCATTCGACATTGAGTCTTACTCAACTTTATACCTTACGAATCAGGCGAGAACTCTTTCTCTGACTGATCCATTTTGAACTCTTTCAAAATCTTGTCAAGGTATGTACTCATTGAAAGTCTTATCAAACATCTTGATCTATCTTTATAGATTTTGATGCTCAACAATTAGGTAGCTTTATCCAGGTTTTCCTTTGAAAAACTCTTCTCAAACAAGCTTTTATGCATTCCAGAAATTCTACATCATTTTTGATCAACAATATGTCAACCACATATGCTTACCAGAAACTCTATAGTGCTCCCATTCACTTTATTGTAAATACAAGTTTCTCATAAACTTTGTATAGACTCAAAAACTTTGTTCATCTCATCAAAGTGTATATTCTAACTCCGAGATGCTTGCTTCATTTCATAGAAGAATCACTGAAGCTCGCACACCTTTTAGCATCCTTAGGACTGACAAAACCTTCTGGTTGTATCTCATACAACCTTTCCTTAAGGAAGGAAACGATGTTTTGGCATCCATCTGCCAGATTTCATAATTGAAAAATGCAGCAACTGCTAACATAATTCCAACAGACTTTAGCATTGCTACGAGTGAGAAAGTCACATCGCAGTCAACTCCTTGGACTTGTCATAAACAACTTTGCAACAAGTCGAGCTTTACAAATGGTAACATTTACCATCAGCGTATGTCTTCATTTTAAAGATCCATTTGTACTTAACGACCTACCGTCCAATGAGAAAGTCCACCAAAGTCTATACTTGGTTTTCATACATGGATCCTTTCTCAGATTTCATGGCCTCTAACCAGTTGTTGGTTTCCGGGCCCATCATCGCTTCTCCATAGTTCGTAGGTTCATCGTTGTCCAACAACATGACCGCCAAGACAGGGTTGTCGTACTGCTCAGTAGAAGTACACGTCCTTGTCGACCTACGAAGTTCGATAGTAACTTGATCTGAAGCTTCATGATCATCATCATTAACTTCCTCTTCAACTGACGTAGGTTTCACAGAAACATCTTTCTCCGCTGTGCCACTTTCTGGTTGTAGTAAAGGTTCAATAACCTCATCGAGTTCTATTTTCCTCGTAGGTCGATAGTAACTTGATCCGAAGCTTCATGATCATCATCATTAACTTCCTCTTCGACTGACGTAGGCTTCACAAAAACATCTTTCTGCGCTGCGCTACTTTCTGGTTGAAGCAGAGGTTCAATAACCTCATCAAGTTCTATCTTCCTCCCACTCAATTCTTTCAAGAGCAACTTTTCCTCGAGAAACGACCAGTTTTAGCAACAAGCATTTTATGCTTGGATCTGAGATAGAAGGTTCACCCAACTTGTTCTTAGGGTATTCTATGAAGATGCATTTGTCCGCTTTGGGTTCGACCTCATTAGGTGAAAACATTTTCCACACAAGTGTCGCAGCCCCAAACGTTAAGAAATGACAGCTTAGGTTTCCACCAAACCATAATTCACACGGTGTCATCTCAACGGATTTAGATGGTGCCCTATTTAAGGTGAATGTAGTTATCTCTAATGCATAACCCCAGAATTACAGTAACAAAACGATAAGAGACATCATAGCGTGCACCATATCCAATAGAGTACAACTATGACGTTCGGACACACCATCACACTATGGTGTTCCAGGTGCCGGGAGTTGTGAAACAACTTTCACATTGTCTAAAGTTGTATGCCAAACTCGTAACTCAGATATTCACCTCCACGATCATATCGCAAACATTTTTATCTTCTTGTCACGATGATCTTAAACTTTACTCTGAAGTTGCTTGAACCTTTCAAGCGATTCAGACTTGTGTTTCATTAAGTAAATATACACTATATCTACTCAAATCATCAGTGAAGGTAAGAAAATAGTGATATCCACCGCACGCTACAAGACTCATTGGATTGCATACATCAACATGTATCATTTCCAATAAATCACTTGCCCGCTTCATCAAAACAGAAAACGGAATCCTTAGTCATCTTGACCAAGAGGTATGGTTCGCATGTCTCAACCGATTCGAAATCGAATGAGTCCAAAGATCCATCAGCATGGAGTTTCTTCATGCGTTTTGTACCAATATGACATTTAGCGGCAGTGCCACAAGTATGTGGTACTATCATTATTAACTTTATATCCTTTTTGGCATCAATGTTATGAACATGTGTACTACTACGATCAAGTTTCAACAAACCATTCTTACTGGGTGCATGACCATTGAAGGTATTATTCATGTAAACAAAATAACCATTATTCTCTAACTTAAATGAATAACTGTGTTGCAATGAACATGATCTAATCACGTTCATGCTCAACGCCAAAAACACCAAATAACATTTATTTAGGTTCGTCACTAATCTCGAAGGTAGAGAGAGTGTGCGATGTTGATCACATCAACTTTGGAAACATTTCCAACACACATCGTCACCACACACTTAGCTAGTTCTCCGTTTATTCCATAGCTTTTATTTCGAGTTACTAACATTTAGCAATCGAAACGGTATCCAATACCCAGGTTCTACTAGGAGTACAAGAAAGGTACACATCAATAACACGTATATCAAATATACTTCTATCGACGTTGCTAGCCTTCTTATCTACCAAGTATCTAGGGTTGTTCCGCTTCAGCGACCTCTCTCCTCATAATTGAAGCACTTAGTCTCGGGTTTGGGTTCAACTTTGGGTTGCTTCACTGGAGCAGCAACTGACTTGCCAGCCATGAAGTTTCCCTCCTTGCCCTTGTCCTTCTCGAAACTAGTGGTCATACTAACCATCAACACTTGATGCTCCTTGATTTCTACCTTCGCGGTGTCAAACATCGCGAACAGCTCAGGGATCATTAATTCTATGCCTGGCATTTTATAGTTCATCACCAAGTTCTAGTAGCTTAGTGAAAGTGACTTGGAGAACTATATCAATCACTATCTTATGTGGAAGATGAACTCCCACTCGATTCAAGTGATCGTAGCACCCACACAATCTGAGCACATGCTCAACGATTGAGCTATTCTCGTTCATCTTGCAGGCAAAGAATCTTGTTGGAGATCTCATATCTCGCAACACGGGAACGAGCCTGAGATCCTAATTTCAGCTCTTAGAACATCTCATATGTTCCGTGACGTTCAAAACATTTTGAAGCCTCAATTCTAAGCCGTAATGCATGACACACTAAACTATCAAGTAGTCATCAGCACGTACCTGTCAGATGTTCACAACATCTACAGACGACGCTAGAGGGGTTGGCGCACCGAGCGCTGCATTAAGGACATAAGCCTTCTGTGAAGCAATGAGGACAATCCTCAGATCATGGATCCAATCCACAATATTTCTACCATCATATTTCAACTCTATTTCTCTAGGAACATAAAAAGTCAAGGGAGCTACATCACGAGCAAGTAATCTACAACATAATTTGCAAAGACACTACTGACTATGTTCATGATAATGAGTTCAATTAATCATATTACTTAAGAACTCCCACTAAATTGACATCCCTCCAGTCATTCGAGTGATACATGATCCAAATACACCAACTCAAGTCCGATCATCACGTGAGTTGAGGTGGTTACACTGGTGAACATAATCATGTTGATCATATCTACTATATGACTCATGTTCGACCTTTTGGTCTCTTGTGTTCCGAGGCCATGTCTGTACATGCTAGGATCGTCAAGTTTAACCCGAGTGTTTTGCGCGTGCAACACTGGCTTGCACCCATTGTATCTGAACGTAGAGTCTATCACACCCGATCATCACGTGGTGTCTCAACACGACGAACTTTTGCAACGGTGCACACTCGGGGAGAACACAATTTTATATTGAAATTTAAGTGAGGGATCACCTTATAATGTTACCGTCGTACTAAGCAAAACAAGGTGCATAAAAGGATTAACATCACATGCAATTCATAAGTGACATGATATGGCCATGAACTTGTGCTTTAGATCTCCATCTTGAAAGCACCGACATGATCTCCATCGTCACCGGCATGACACCATGATCTCCATCATCTTGATCTCCATCAATGTGTCGCCATCGGGGTTGTCACGCCCTGCATGCTTCTACTACTATTGCTACCATTTAGCGATAAAGTAAAGCATTACATAGTGCTTAATGATTGACACGCAGGTCATACAATAATTAAAGACAACCCTATGGCTCTTGCCGGTTGCCGTACTCATCGACATGCAAGTCGTGAAATTCTATACATCACATGATCATCTCATACATCACATATATCACATCATGTAATTGGCCATATCACATCACAACATACCCTGCAAAAACAAGTTAGACATCCTCTAATTGTTGTTGCTTGTTTTACGTGGCTGCTACGAATTTCTAGCAAGAACGATTCTCAACTACGCATAAACCACAACGATGAGACATAATTTGCTTTTCAACCTTCTCAAGGACCGCCTTTGTCGAATCCGATCCAACTAAAGTGAGAGAAACTGCCACCCGCAAGCCATCTAAGCAACAAGTTGCGTCGAGGGAACCGGTCTCTCGTAAGCGTACGAGTAATGTTGGTCCGGGACACTTCATCTCACAATACCGCTGAACCAAAATGTGACCAAGGGAGGAAGCAATCTAAGCATCAACGCACACAAACCTTTTGTGTTCTACTCGAGATCTCATCTACACATAGACCTAGCTCATGATGCCACTGTTGGGGAACGTTGCATGGGAAACAAAAAATTTCCTACGCACACGCAAGATCTATCCATGGTGATGAGCATCTACGAGAGGGAGAGTGGATCTACATACCCTTGTAGATTGCTAAGCGGGAAGCGTTAAGAAACGCGGTTGGTGTAGTCCAACATCTTCGCGATCCAAATCGTCGGGCGTCCCGCGATCACATCACGATCCGTCCCGCGATCCAATCATGATCCATCCCGCGAACTCATCATGATTTGTCCCGCGATCTCATCACGATCCGTCCCGTGATCTCATCACGATCCGTCCCGTGAACTCATCATGAACCGTCTCGTGATCTTGTTCACGGTCCTTCCGTTCTAGCGCCGAACAGACGGCACCTCCGCGTTCCGCACACGTGGAGCTTGATGACGATCTCCATCGTCTTGATCCAGCCAGAGGAAGTGGACAGGGAGAAGAGTTCACCGGCAGCGTGACGGTGCTCCGGTGATGGTGGTGGAGCAATTCCGGCAGGGCTTCACCTAAGCACCGCGAAAATCCGATCTAGAGGAGCGCCGGTGGAATGGGTAGCACATGGCCGTCAAATCAAGTGCAAAACACCCAATACCTCCAGTATATATAAGAGGGAGGGAGGAGGAGGGCTGGCGCACAAGGCAGCCCTGCCTTGCCTCTTGCGCAAGGAGGATTGGAGGAGTCCTCCTCCAATCCTAGTAGAACTAGGATTGCTCCTTTCCTACTTGGAGTCTATTCCCACCTTTTGCGGTTTTTTCTTTCTTTCCCAAGTCCAGCCGCATGGGCCTCTTAGAGAACTTCCAGCATCCCACTAAGGGCTGGTTTCCACCGTCCCACAGCCCATGTAGCCTCTTGGGTCGAAATACCTCTCCCGATGGTCCCCCGGTACACTACCAGCACTCCCGGTACACTACCGATGAGCCCGAAACTTTTCCGGCGACCAAAATAGGACTTCCTATATATGAATCTTTACCTCCAGACCATTCCGGAGCTCCTTGTGACGTATGGGATCTCATCCGGGACTCCGAACAACCTTCGGTCACCACCATACATAACTCTATACTACCGAAACATCACCAAACCTTAAGTGTGCAGACCCTGCGGGTTCGAGAACTATGTAGACATGACCGAGACACCTCTACGGTCAATAACCAATGGCGGGACCTGGATGTCCACATTGGTTCCTACATATTCTACTAAGATCTTTATCGGTCGAACCTCTGTGTCAAGGATTCAGTTAATCCCGTAAAATGTTCCCTTTGTTCTTCGGTATGTTACTTGCCCGAGATTCGATCGTTGGTATCTCCATACCTAGTTCAACCTCGTTACCGGCAAGTCTCTTTACTCGTTCCATAATACAAGATCCCGTGACTAACACTTAGTCTCATTGCTTGCAAGGCTTATTGTGATGTTGCATTACCGAGTGGGCCCTGAGATACCTCTCCGTCACACGAAGTAACAAATCCCAGTCTTGATCCATGCCAACTCAACAGACACCCTCGGAGATACCTGTAGAGCACCTTTATAGTCACCAGTTATTTTTGTGACGTTTGACACACACAAGGCACTCCTCCGATGTCCGTGAGTTGCATGATCTCATGGTCATAGGAACATATACTTGACATGCAGAAAACAGTAGCAATAAACTGACACGATCATATGCTACGTTTGTAGTTTGGGTCTTGTCCATCACATCATTATCCTAATGATGTGATCCCGTTATCAAATGACATGTCATGTCCATGGCTAGGAAACCTTAACCATCTTTGATCAATGAGCTAGTCCATTAGATGCATACTAGGGACATGGTTTTGTCTATGTATCCACACATGGATCTAAGTCTCCGGTCAATACAATTTATAGCGTGGGTAATAAATGATTATCATGAACAAGGAAATATGATAATAACTAATTTATTATTGCCTGTAGGGCATATTGCCTGTAGGGCATATTGGTAATTCCTGCAATGGGAGAAGTGCTTGGTTTTGTGTTCAATCTTGTGGTGTCCTCACCCAGTGACATAGTAGGAGTAGCGAGGCACGTATTGTATTGTTGTGATCAAGAGTAACAAGATGGGTTTGTCATCATATTGCTTGAGTTTATCCCTCTACATCATGTAATCTTTCTAAATGTGTTACTCTATTCTTCATGAACTTAATACTCTAGATGCAGGCAGGAGTCGGTCGATGTGTGGAGTAATAGTAGTAGATGCAGAATCGTTTTGGTCAACTTGTCGCGGACGTGATGCCTACATGCAAGATCATTGCCTTGGATAACTACATGATTATTCACATTTCTATCAATTGCTTGACAGTAATTTGTTTACCCACCATGATATTTGCCTTCAAGAGAGAAGCCTCTAGTGAAATCTATGGCCCCGGGGTCTATTTTCCATCATATATTTTCAGATCTATATCTTGCTGCAATTTATTTATCTTTTACTTTCCACACTTGTTTACATCTATCTCTTTCATATCTAATCCTTGCAAATAACTGTGAAGGGATTGACAACCCCTTTATAGCGTCGGGTGCATAGTTTGAATGTTTGTGTAGGTGCAACTGTTGGTGACTTTCTTGTTCCTCCTACTGGATTGATACATTGGTTCTCAACAACTAAGGGAAATACTTATCTACTTCACTGCATCACCCTTTCCTCTTCAAGGGAAAACCAACGCATGCTCAAGAGGTAGCAAGGCCTGGCTGGAGAAAGTAGATAGATCCCAACTTGTGAGACTGCAAGTTGGCAACAGGGATAGGATTATACATAAACTTCATAGCATTGTGACTCTCCTTGGATTTTGAGTAGATATCCAAGTCACCATCATGTGCCTCTGGGACTCCTAAGCTGGTAGCCCACTCATCAATAGTAGATTCATATCTTGCTCCTTCAATCATCTAGACAATTCTACCATCTCCATAAAAATGAGCAGTGGAATAGAACTGCATGATCATCTCATCATTCCAAGCAGTGAACTCTTTACCAACAAACTTGTCAAGCAAAACATGGAAAGTAGTCCAATGCAGTTGAAGTTGTCTTGGACACATGGAAAGTAGTCCTTGTTATCCTTGATATACTTCCAATCAACATATCTCATGTCACTGACTGCAGGGCTCTTGTCAAGCAAAACTGTCTTATAGAATTCTTGTTGCTCCTTGGTATAAAACATGTAGTCCACAACAGTCTTTCTCCTCTCGGCATATGGATCAATGGCTCTCAATACATCAGTCCTAAATCCTTCCTCTTCTTCATATCCTCAACTCTAGGATGGCTGGCATCATGTACAGGAATATGAGTTTTAAGCTTCATCAAGACAGACATAGCATCTTCATCATCATCTGCTTCTCTGAAAGTGGATTGCTTATTCTTCTCAGAAGAAGGACTGTCTCTCGTAGTCCACTTGGACTTCTCTGCTGCAGCTTTGTTCGATGCAGTCTTGGTGCTCTTGGAGGGACCAGACTTAGGCATAGCATCTGCCATAAGTTTCTTTTCCTTCTTCTTGGGAGGGGCCTTAGCAACATTCTCCTCTTCCTCCTCCTCGGTAGTAGCACCAGCAGCCTCCTCTGGATCTTCATACATGGAGGTAGGCCTTCCTTGGACATGGATGATCCTCTTCCTGCTTGACTTCTTCTTCTCTCCTGCCTTCTTAGGCAAGGCTTTCCTCGGGGGCTTAAGAAACATAGTTGCCCTAGCACTCTCATGTGCTTTGAAGGTCTCTGCAGGTGCAAATTTTGCTGACTACCCTCCTAGATGAGGTAGCCTCATTGGCAGACTTCCTTGCAGCCTTCTCTTGCTTCTTAGCAAGAACTTCTTCTTGGACAAATTGAGAATCTTCTTCTTCTAAACTGAGTATCTTCCTTGTCCTAGTGGCAGCTTTAGGCATCCCATGATAACTGAGAGTGCCTGGACCTGTAGAAGAACTGGACTCAAGACTAGTGCCTGAACTCATATCAACGTTCTGCTCCTGCAAATTCTGACTATCTTCACCATATGACATGTCTGACCCTGTGAATAGAGTATAGAAGAGTGGAGTAGGATAAGTCATCACAAAATGCGAAGATTTTTGAAAGTTTGAACAAAAGATTTTCAAAGTTTACATTCTGTAACATGAAAATCGGTACAGCCGAAGCAAAAATATCAAAGCTACCGAGACTGACTTTCTCCTTAGCCGAAACTTGGCACCCGTTTCAGTGAGACCGAAAGATGTACTCGGTTTCACCGAGAAAGTTCTCAGCAACACAGACAAATAAATCAGTGACACCGATTTGCTCACTTTGGTTCCACCGAGTTTCATCGGGCGGAAGGTAAACCCTAGAAAATCAATCATTCTCTATCCTATGGAATTTTCTTTTGGATGGAAAGATCTCAAACAGTGGCAAGACTAGGAAAAGTCCCTACTGCGCATGAATAGGAAAGGGAGCGTGAAAGGGAGCCGAATCCATTCCCTAATTTGGTGATGGATCTGCTACGGCGGCGATGTTGGAGAAGAATACGTCGACAGCGGCGATTCCGAGCGACGGAGGCACTCGGGGAAGCAAGGCGATGGCCAGGGGTCTTCAGGACGGCAGCTAGGGTTGTGGAGGTGCGACGTTTGAAGAATGGATTTCAAAACGTCGGGGTCCACCGATTATATACCCATCGCTATCGGTGACACCGATTTGATATTTTTGGTGTCACCGAGTTTCACAACTGCCAGCTGACTGAGAAACTCGGTGTAACCAAGAATATGAAATTGGAAGTACCGAGATTGAAAAACCAGATTGATAACCCACAAGTATAGGGGAATGCAACAATTTTTAAGGTAGAGTATTCAACCCAAATTTATTGATTCGACACAACGGGAGCCAAAGAATATTCTCGAGTATTCATAGTTGAGTTGTCAATTCAACCACACCTCAAAGACTTAATATCTGCAGCAAAGTATTCAGTAGAAAAGTAGTATGGAAATAGCGGTAACGGTAGCAATAGTAACAGTCGCCATTTTGTAGTGATTTTATTATGTTGGATTCCATTCATCATGCAAAAATTATAACATAGGGTGACACAGAACTAGCTCCAATTCATCAATGTAATGTATGCATGTATTCCATATATAGTCATACGTGTTTTGGAAAAGAACATGCATGACATCTTTTTCCTTCCCTCCCGTGGCAGCGGGGTCCTAATGGAAACTAAGGGATATTAAGGCCTCCTTTTCATAGAGAACCAGACCAAAGCATTAGCACTTAGTGAATACATGAACTCCTCAAACTAAGGTAATGACCGGAAAGAATCCCAGTTATTGTCACCCTGGGGGATGCGGATCATAACTCGTAATAGGTGTCTACAACTTGCAAGATAGGATCAACAACACACATATATTCATGAAAACATAATAGGTTCAGATCTGAAATCATGGCACTCGGGCCCTAGTGACAAGCCTTAAGCATAGCAAAGTCATAGCAACATCAATGTTAGAACATAGTGTATACTAGGGATCAAATCCTAACCAAACTAACTTGATTACATGATAAATCTCATGCAACCCATCACTGTCCAGCAAGCCTACAATGGGATTACTCACGAACGGTAGAGGGCATCATGGAATTGCTGATGAAGGATGGTTGGTGACGATGATGGCGTCGATTTCCCCTCTCCGAAGCCCAAAACGGACTCCACATCTGGTCTCCCGAGGAAGAACGGGAGTTGGCGGTGGCTACGTATCGTGAAACGCGATGAACTCTTCTCCCTCATTTTTTTCTCCATGAATAGGGTTATATGGAGTTGGAGAGGAGGTCGGAGGAGCCACAGGGGCCCCACACGCCTGCTAGGCGCGGCTACGTGGGTGGGCGCGCCTAGCAGGCTTGTGGCCTGTAGGTGGCCCCCTCTGGTTGATTCTTGTGCCTGTTTTTTTATTAAATCCAAGAATATTCTCTGTAAATTTTTAGGACAATCCGAGAACTTTTATTTCGGCACAAAAATAATACCAAGGCAATTTTGCTGAAAACAGCGACAATCCGAGTTAGTTCCCTTCAAATCATGCAAATCAGAGTCCAAAACAAGGGCAAAAGAGTTTGGAAAAGTGGATACGATGGAGACGTATCAACTCCCCCAACCTTAAACCATTGCTTGTCCTCAAGCAATTTAGTTGATAAACTGAAAGTGATAAAGAAAAACTTTTATTCCGTTTGATCTTGTTGTTGGAAATACTGTTAAGCTTCATGCACTAGAAAACGCAACCAAAAGTCCAAACTGATGGAAAGGGCTAGTGCAATCCACATATACTATAACACCCCCTATCACGTGTGACGGGGAATACAAGTCAACACGTGCAACCGGAAGAGAGCGACAACATGAAACTCACGTATGACTCAAGAGGCCTCTACATGGACACAAAGGGAGGCTACCAGCAATTTTTTAAATAAATTGTGAAAGCCAGGACTTGAACTCAAGACCTTAGCTCCGGTACCATGTTAAAATTTATGCACTAGCCAACGCCACCAAAAGTACGAACTGATGGAAAGGGGTAGTGCAATCTGTTGTGGGAATGTTGCATGGGAAACAAAAGAATTCCTGTGCTTCACCAAGATCAATCTAGGAGATGAGCATCTATGATAGGAGAGATTGGATCCACATACCCTTGTAGATCACTAAGCAGAAGCGTTAAAGAACGCGGTTGATGTAGTCATACGTCTCCGCGATCCAAATCGCAAACCGTCCCACGGACTCCCGATCTAGTGCCGAACGGACGATACCTCCGCATTCAGCATACGTGCAGTTCAATGATGATCTCCACCTTCTTTATCCAGAAAGAGGGAGCGGAGAGGTAGATGGGTTTGCCGGTAACACAACGGCATGGCGGCGGTGGTGGTGGAGCTGATCCGGCAGATCTTCGCCAAGCGTCACCGAATCAATCTAGAGGAGAGGCTATCGGAGAGGGAGGAAGGGTTGCGCCATGGCTTAGGGTGCTCCTTCCCTCCTCCCTCTCACATATATATAGGGGGAGGGGTGGTGCGACCAACCCCTAGGGTTTTCCCCTTGGGGCGACAGCCACGGGTGGAGGCAACCTAGGGTCGCTTGCCACCCAAGTAAGGTGCTGCCAACCCTAGGGTTAGCCCTCCCACCAACCCCCTGCCGCATGGGCCTTTGTGGGAGGGGCGGCCAGCCCACCCGGGGCTGGTGTGCCCTCTCTCACAGCCCATGTAGCCCTTTGGGGCTGGTGGCCCCTTTCCGGTGGACCCCTGGGACCCTCCTGGCACCCCCGGTACGTTACCGATGACGCCCGAAATTTTCTCGGTAACCAACACAGAACATCCTATATATGAATGTTCTCTGGACTATTCTGGAGCTCCTCGTCATGTGCGGGATCTCCGGGACTCTGAACAACCTTCGGTCACCAACATACATAACTCATCTATACTGAAATGTCACCGAACCTTAAGTGTGCACACCCTGCGGGTTTGAGAACTATGTAGACATGACCGAGACACCTCTACGGTCAATAACCAATAGTGGGACCTAGATGCCAATATTGATTGCTATGTATTCTATGAAGATCTTTATCGGTCGAACCTCTATGTCAAGTATTCAGTTAATCCTGTATGATGTTCCCTTTGTCCTTTGGTATGTTACTTGCCCGAGGTTCGATCGTCGGTATCTCTATACGTAGTTCAACCTCATTACCGGCAAGTGTAGCATCCCAAAATTTCATTTTGGAATGTTATGAAATATAGCTATGCATCATCATCACATTGTTTGAATGAAGTGAATTGTTGAAGTTCTTCTTTTGGATTTCTAAAAGGCCACTTTCTTTTTCTCCATTTACTTGTTTCACTTAATTGAAAATCTCTGGATTTATTCAAAAAAAAAGAGGAGTGACATGACACTCCACACCTAGGGCATCTTGGTGAATTATTTGAACAATAAAACCAGGGGTCTATTTGAAAGTTTATCTCAAAAGAATTTAAAATCAATTTGGCATTTTCTGAAAAATACTTTTTTAAAGTATTCATTTTGACACAGGAAAAATGTTCATTAAATAGCATTTATTCCTCTGATCATTTTTGCTATATATATTCCCTATGTTTGGAAATGATTTGAATGCATTAAGAGTTTTAAACGCTCTGGAAAATAGAAAAGGAAACGGATTTAAAGCATTTAATTAGAAAACCGGCCGCCTCACAGCCTTTACTCCCCGAGATCACTCCGGATCGGCCACCGACGCGTTAACCTCGCCCTCTCTCTCACTGTCGCGTGGAACCCCCGACCGCTAGCGAGATTCCAGCGCTCATCTCCCTCCCCACGCCGTCGACGTCGCCGGAGATCCATCCTCCCCGGATCTCGCTCCTCTCTCCCTCTCCCGAACCCGCACCTGGCCTATAAAAGCCCCTGCATTCTCCGCTCTCCGTTCCACCCCCGAGCACCCTTGCCTAAGCCCACAAACACCACGCTCCAGCTTGCCAGAGTTCGGTCAACGACCGAAGCTCCCCGAGCACAAGGTCGTCGCCTCCGTCATCCCCAGCCCTGTCTGACGCCACCATTCGATGCTGGATCTTCGTCGCCGTCGTCTGAGCTCTTCGAGCGCCGCCCTGACCACCGCACGACCATCTCCGACCACCTCCGACGTCCGGCCGCAGTCGACCTCGCTGGAAACCTCGACACCCCCTCTGTAAGCCACCGCACCCCCCTGGACTGTTCGATCCAGATCCAACGCGTTAGATTAGATCACTTAAACCCCGAACCGGTATCCCCTAACGTTCGGTTGTTCGCCGCAAACACCTGCACGCGTGCTCTTTCAACCAATAGGAAGCCGCCTCGTAGCCTCTGTCCGTTAGCTAATACTTTTTTCTTTTTTTGTTTCTGTTTTAAAATAGAATGTGTTCTCATTTTATTCCTGTTATTTCTTTTAAACTAATTAGTTTTTTTAATTGATTCTTTTTTAATTAGGTCAGAAATTTCATGTAGTTTCATCCTGTAGTCTTAGATTTCAAATTTGAACTTTAAAATTTGAATCTAACCAAATTTGCTTAAATTACTAAAGTCTATATAACTAAACTTTAAAATATGTTTCTGTATGAATCTTTTTGCCACTAGTTTTTATTAGTTAGACCTATCATCCTACATAGTTTGAGAATTTTTAGGATGAATTTGGTTAGGGTTTTTAACAAAACTAGAATCTGTTTAGTTCTTAATACAATTTAGTTAGTTTGATTTTAGTTTAGTTTGAATCTGATTTAGTTTAACTTTTGTTTTAGTTTTCATCAGGCTCTGTTGTTTCAACATTGGGTGAAATAACTTGCTATTAATAAAAACAATTGTTTAGTTTTATACCCTGTTCTTATAGGAAATCTTTATTCTTTTCCATTAGGTATAGTTTTGTAAAGCAATTTAGTTTTACTTTTCACACATTTAGGAGATTTAATTCTGTTTACTAATATAAATTGTATTGCTTCTTTTCTGTTAGCCAGTGTTTTGTTATTAAAAATAGTGAGTCAAATATTCTGGTCTTATTTTATATTAGTAGTAGCTTTGACACTAAAAAAATTGTGAGTCAAATATTTGGTTTTGAATTTTTTTTCTCGATTCTTACTATAGAATTGTTTTGGTTTAATCCTGCTGAATTGTGTGAGTTGTATTTTAGTTGTATGCTTATTGTGTGTTTTGTTTGATTCGTTAGATCATCTGGAGTGCGAAGCTTGTTATCTAGAGTCACTTGAGTATGAGGATCGTCAGCAAGGCAAGTCACTTTGATCATGTTTACCCATGTGTTTATTGCATTAGTTCTACCATCTCCCCAATTATATGCAAAGTAGGTAAATTGGAAACTTGGTTACCTCATGTAGTATCATGTGGTAGGCACCCCTCAACCCTTTGACACATTGGCCCCGGGAAACGTTGATTTAATTTTGCTATGCTATTAGTAGACGGGGTTGGTTGTGTGATTCATGAGAGTGTAGGATAATAATTTCAAGACCTGCAAGATGATCAAGACTTCAAGACTCCAAGTTTTCAACATACCTCTAGGTGGATAATGGTTGAACGACGCCCTGGAGAAACCAATGGTTAGCCTAGATGTTGCTGGAGAAGTGCCAGTATTCATGTGGAAAGGTCCACCCAAGCACAAAGAGATGGATGGATGCTTCAAGACCCAAGGCTTACCTACACAGCCACAAGCCATTATGGGCTCTGGCTTGGTTGGATATCGTGGTGACCCTGGACAGGCGATGCAACGAGATGTAGAAGAACGGTAGGAAAGGATGGGCACCGACAAAGTCTCAGGGAAACCCTTTAGAAGACCATGTTTTGGTCATCCGTTTCTCAAACACCCTGAAGTGCGAGAAATTCAACGAAGGCGATCAAATCTTGTGGGGAATGTGTGCAAAACTCTGCAGAGTACCCAAACCTAATCGATTAGCCATGTCCACAGTCATGGACACTTTGAGCCAAAGGAACTGAAACTATCTGGAATTCTCAACACAAATCATTATATTTATGTGGGTATTAATGACAACTTGGGTATGAGAATTGGTTGGTGGAACCATCTCATTAATCAACCAACATTGTAGTAATAATATTTTGCCCCTCTTGTTGTAGGAAAAATTGGCTTTATGCAAAAACTTACTACACCACCTACCAAATATGCATATAGAATAGATTATTACTTTACACCCCTCTTTTGTGACATTGCCGACATATTCAATTGGCTGACCTACAGGGCTGCAACGTATCATGTTGCAGAGTACTTTTCCGACCAGGAGTGAGGATACACTCTACGCTTGGTGAGATGCCCTGGGAGTCAGATGGACTCAACTACCTTTGAAGCTTCCGCAAGATTAGTTGTTCTCATGAGTTGGTCTTCAGCCACTTTATTGTAATTCTTATTGTACTAAAGGACTCGATATGAGATTTCGATTTATAAAGCTATGTGATTTCCCTTTGATATACACATTGATGTACCGTGTGTGTACCAGCATGATCTTGGGATGGTACGGAACACCGGAGACTCGACCTTTCAGGTCGGGTCGCTACAGAAATGGTATCAGAGCACACACTGACCGTAGGACGTAACCTCTAGGATTGGAAAAGCCTTAGGATTTTTTTCTTTTCTCTTTAAAATTCTTATACTCTCATCTGTTCATTTCTGACTTCCCTCCGATTTATTTCAACTTTTCTAGATGGCCACCTTCACCCCAGTTTTGATCATGGAGTTTTGTCAGCCTGACGCGACGATGCCCTTTGGCAAGGAGCTGGTGAAGATCGTCAGGGACGTAAGGATCGCTTTGCCAAGCATCACCGGGACTCCTATCATGTCTTTTCCACAAGACGGCCGCTACAGGATCGAGGTGAAAATCCCCGGAAAGACCTTTGGAAATCATAAAGAACCCATCGACTTTAAGTTTGTGGTACCCAGCTGGATTCTTTGGAGGGACATGGCGATTCACCATGCCCTTGGACGTATTCAGGAGGAATACAGGGGTGGTCCCATCTCGCTAAACCTTCGCATGGTTTGTCGCAGGGATGCCAATGGAAATATCATAAACACCCCCACTGGAGACTCCACCATTTCCTATATCCAGACTTTGGAAACTCACATCAGGACTCTGGAGCTTTGGGTACGTGTAGACACGAAGACGATCAAGAGGCTGATGAACCGCGAGATTGACCTCAAGGCTGACCTACGGGAAGCCACATCAGGACTCTTAGAGAGGATCAAAAAGCTGAACACTCGCATTGCAACTCTGGAGGAACAGCTGGACATGGGGAGAAATCTTCACCCAGAGGGAGATGTGGCTCCTTTGATCAGCAACGATGATGACTATGAGGAGAGCGTCACCGAAGGACCCACGACCATGTACTTTTGAGGAGACACTTTAGTCATGCCCCATGTATCTTTATTTTTTGTCGTTAAAACGTAGGTCGATGCTTAGTTTGATTTGATACTTGTATCTCGATGTTTGAACCTTGAGTTGAATAAATGAATGAGTGTTCGGTGTGATATGTTTGTTGCATTGCATATGGGTAGTGAAACTTTCTTTTAGGCCCTTGTTCTATTCTAATTCTCACCCCTCTGAAAACAGCAAGATGCCTCCGCGACGTGAGCCCGACTTCATGTTCCCGCCGGAACTCACACAACTTCTCCAGTAGCAGAATGCCCTGATGCAGCTGTTTTATCCAGAACCAGACCAACAACCACAACAACCACCCTCCATCTCAGGGCGACAACCCCACGCGTTTTCTGAGGCTGAATCCACCAACTTTCTCTAGCAGCACTGAGCCCATTGTGGCAGATGATTGGCTCCACAAGATGGAGAGAGAACTCATCACCGCTGGATGTACTGAGGCTAAAAAGGTGCGCTTTCCCGCCCATCGACTGGAGGGACCAGCAGCTTCATGGTGGGAGAACTACACCACCACGTACCCCATTGCTGGTGTGACTTGGGAGCAGTTCAAGCTAGCTTTCCGCACCACTCCTGTCTCAGCTGGAGCCATGAGTCTGAAGAAGCGTGAGTTTCGCAACTTACGCCAGGGGAACCGCTTTGTGGCCCAGTATGTGGATGAATTCAGCATGTTGGCTTGTTATGCACCAGGAGATGTGGCCGATGATGCAGCCAAACAGGAGAAGTTTCTGGAAGGACTCAACGATGAGTTGAGCGTGCAGCTAATGGTGGCTACTTTTAACAACTACCAGGAGTTGGTAGACAAGGCCCTCATCTTGGAGGGGAAGATGCAGCAAATTGAAAACCGCAAGAGGAAGTATGGACATGGCAAGTCTAACTCTGGAGCTCAACAGAAGCCCTCTACTCCCCGTACTCAGGGAATACCGGATCAGGGACCGGTAAGTATGGAGGACACACTCATCACGTGCACAACCATGGAGGCCACAACCATGGTGGAAATGGGAAAAATCGTCCCAACAATGGCAACTTCAAGAACGACAATGGAAGTGGGAATGGAAACCAGCACCGTCCCGCTCCAGCTCAGAAGGATCTGAACCATATCACCTGTTTCAAGTGCCAGAAGACAGGGCACTATGCCACTGAATGCCCTCAGAACAAGCAGGGGAATGGAAACGGCAACAACAACGGCAACTCCGCAGCTAAGAAGTCAAACCCTTTTCCCCGTGCTCAGGTGAACCACATTGATGTGGAAGAAGTCTATGATCAGCCCGAGACTGTGGTTGGTAAGTTTTTATTGCATTCACGTCCACTTATGGTACTTTTTGATTCTGGTGCAACTCATTCATTCATGTCAAGGGTAGTTGTGGAAAAGTATGGTTTACCCACCAGAACCCTTAGTCAACCCATTAAAATCAATTCCCCAGGAGGTATGATGATGGCAGGGATTGGATGCCACGCATTGAAACTCCATATAGGAAATCATGTTTTCCCCACCAACCTCATCGTCTTAGAATCCCAGGGATTGGATGTAATCCTAGGCATGGATTGGATGACAAAGTATGAAGGAAACCTTGATTGCCCCAGCAAGTCTATTTTACTCACCACCCCGGAGAACAAGAGGATTAAGTATGTATCCCGACACACACAGATGAGTGCCCGGTTAAATTTCCCTCACAGGAGTTGTACAGGAGGAAGTGCCGATTGTACAAAACTTTCCAGATGTATTCCAGGAGGAATTACCAGGCATGCCCCCAGATAGAGAGATTGAGTTTCTGATAGAGTTATTACCAGGAACAGCCCCAATTTCCAAGAGATCCTATCAAATGCCCGCAAATGATTTAGTAGATATCAAGAAGCAGATTAAGGTGTTATTGGATAAGAGATATATTTGCCCAAGTTCTTCACATTGGGGAGCCCCATTTCTTTTGGTGGAGAAGAAGCATAAACCCTTGAGGATGGTAGTCGATTATCGTGCATTGAACGAGGTGACTATCAAGAACAAGTACCCTCTGCAGATGATTAATGACTTGTTTGATCAGCTAGTAGGAGCCAAAGTATTCTCCAAGATCGATCTTCGATCAGGGTATCACGAATTTAAAATTCGTGAACAGGATATACCCAAAACAGCCTTCACCACAAGGCATGGTTTATATGAGTATACAGTCATGTCTTTTGACTTGACTAATGCTCCTGCGTACTTCATGAATATGATGAACAAAGTGTTTATGGAATATCTGGACAAGTTTGTCGTGGTGTTCATCGATGACATTTTGATATTCTCCAAGAGCGAGGAAGAACACAAGGAACACTTGCGTTTAGTTCTGGAGAAGCTTAGAGAGCATCAGTTGTATGCCAAATTCAGTAAATGCGAATTCTGGCTGATGAAAGTTGGATTCCTTGGACATGTTATTTGTGGAGATCGAATAGCAGTGGACCCCGCTAAGGTTGAAGCAGTCACTGAGTGGAAGTCACCTACCTCAGTTAAGGAGCTCCGCAGTTTTCTCGGACTTGCCAGATATTACCGGAGGTTCATTGAGAATTTCTCAAACATTGCCAAGCCCATGACGGAATTGTTGAAGAAAGAGTCTAAGTATATTTGGACTGAGGAATGTGAGGCCAATTTCTAGGAGTTGAAGAAACGTTTGGTCACAGCCCTAGTGTTGATTCTGCCAAATATTCGGAAGGACTTTCAGGCTTATTGTGACGCATCACGTCAAGGACTTGGAGGAGTACTCATGCAGGAGGGAAAAGTTGTAGCCTATGCATCCAGACAGCTACGACCTCATGAGTTGAACTATGCCACCCATGATTTGGAACTAGCAGCCGTAGTGCACGCACTCAAGACCTGGAGACATTTCCTTATCGGAAATAGTTGTGATGTTTACACAGATCATAAAAGCCTGAAGTATATCTTCACACAGAAGGAGTTGAACCTCAGACACAGGAGATGGCTAGAGTTAATCAAGGACTATGACATGAGACAGCATTACCATCCAGGAAAGGCGAATGTTGTAGCACATGCTTTGAGTCGGAAGAGTTATGCGAACACACTCATAGCAAGAGGATTACCCCAGGAGTTAGCCGATGATCTCAGAGAGCTCCGGCTAGAGATAGTTCCAAAAGGATATGTTGCCACACTAGAGATCTAGTCCACTTTGACCGAAAGAATTCGTGAAGCCCAGAAATCGGACAAGGAGATAGCTGAGATAAAGCAGAGAATGAAGGATCAAAAAGCTAATGACTTTTGTGAAGATGAACAACGTACTCTATGGTTCGAGAACCGAATCTATGTGCCAAATGACCCAGAGCTCAGGAAGTTGATACTTCAAGAAGCCCACGGCTAACCCTACTCGATACACCCAGGCAACACCAAGATGTACCTAGATTTGAAGGAAAGTTACTAGTGGACAGGTATGAAGAAGGATATTGCCGAACATGTTGCGGTATGTGATGTTTGTCAACGAGTAAAGGCGAAACATCAAAAACGAGCAGGGTTACTCCAACCTTTGCCGATACCCGATTGGAAATGGGATAAGCTTGGTATGGACTTCATCACAGGATTACCTAGGACCCGTTCAGGTCATGATTCCATCTGGGTAGTGGTCGATCGCTTGACCAAGGTGGCTCATTTCATTTCAGTGAAGACCACCTATACCAGTGCTTAGTTAGCCAAGATATATATGACCAGGATCGTATGTCTGCATGGAGTTCCAAGGAGTATCGTGTCAGATAGAGGAACACAATTTACCTCAAAGTTTTGGCATCAGTTACATGAAACTTTGGGTACAAGGCTGGAATTCAGTACAGCTTTTCATCCGAAGACCGATGGACAGACCCAGAGAGTCAACCAGATCTTGGAGGACATGTTGAGAGCTTGTGCACTAGACTATGGGTCTAGTTGGGATGACAACTTACCTTACGCAGAGTTCTCGTACAACAACAGTTATCAGACTAGTCTGAAGATGGCCCCTTTTGAAGCTTTATATGGAAGGAGGTGCAGAACACCATTGATGTTGGATGGTGTTCGAGACCGAAAACTTTTTGGTCCCGATCTTATCCGAGATTCTGAAGAAAAGGTCAAACTGATTTGAGACCGACTCAAGATAGCCCAATCCAGGCAGAAGAGCTATGCTTATAGCAAACGCAAGGAGGTGACGTATGAAGTGGGAGACCGAGCATACCTTCGTGTCTCTCCACTTCGAGGAATCAAGAGGTTTGGTGTTAAAGGAAAGTTAGCACCCAGATTCATAGGCCCCTACAAAATTCTTGAACGTAGAGGTGAAGTTGCATACAAGCTGGACTTGCCGGAAGGATTGTCCAAAGTTCATGATGTTTTCCATGTTTCCCAGCTGAAGGAATGCCAAGCTGAGATGGCTGATATTCCCTTGAGAGACACAGTGCCCCTAGAGGCCATACAACTTGACAACGACCTAACCTACGAGGAGAATCCTGTCAGAATCCTCGAGACTACCAACAAAGTTCTCATAGCAAGACCATCAAGTTTTGTAAAGTTTTGTGGAGTCACCACACCAAGGAAGAAGCCACCTGGGAACGCGAAGAAGATCTTTGTAGAGACCACCCGCACCTATTTTCTAGCCAACCCGAATTTCGACGACGAGATTCATCTTAAGGTGTGTAGGTTTGTAACATCCCAAAATTTCATTTTGGAATGTTATGAAATATAGCTATGCATCATCATCACATTGTTTGAATGAAGTGAATTGTTGAAGTTCTTCTTTTGCATTTCTAAAAGGCCACTTTCTTTTTCTCCATTTATTTGTTTCACTTATTTGAAAATCTCTGGATTTATTCAAAACAAAAGAGGAGTAACATGACACTCCACACCAGGGGCATCTTGGTGAATTATTTGAATAATAAAACCAGGGGTCTATTTGAAAGTTTATCTCAAAAGAATTTAAAATCAATTAGGCATTTTCTGAAAAATATTTTTTTAAAGTATTCATTTTGACAGAGGAAAAATGTTCATTAAATTTCATTTATTACCCTGATCATTTTGATATATATATTCCCTACGTTTGGAAAAGATTTGAACGCATTAAAGAGTTTTAAATGCTCTGGAAAATAGAAAAGGAAACGGATTTAAAGAATTTAATTAGAAAACCGGCCAGCCCACAGCCTTTACTCCCCGAGATCACTCCGGCTCGGCCACCGACGCGTTATCCTCGCCCTCTCTCTCACTGTCGCATGGGACTCCTGACCGCTAGCGAGATTCTAGCGCTCATCTCCCTCCCCGCACCGTCGACGTCGCCGGAGATCCATCCTCCCCATATCTCGCTCCTCTCTCCCTCTCCCAACCCCGCACCTGGCCTATAAAAGCCCCTCCATTCTCCGCTCTCCGTTCCACCCCCGAGCGCCCCTGCCCACGCCCGCAAACACCACGCTCCACCTCGCCGGAGTTCGGTCAACGACCGAAGCTCCCCGAGCACGAGGTCGTCGCCTCCATCGTCCCCAGCCCTGTCTGACGCCACCATTCGACGCTGGATCTTCGTCGCCGTCGTCTGAGCTCTTCGGATGCCGCTCGACCACCGCACGACCATCTACGACCACCTCCGACGTTCCGCCGCCGTCGACCTCGCCGGAAACCTCGACACCCCCTCTATAAGCCACCGCACCCCCTGGACCGTTTGATCCAGATCCAACGCGTTAGATTAGATCACTTAAACCCCAAACCGGTATCCCCTAACGTTCGGTTGTTCGCTGCAAACACCCGCATGCGTGCTCTTTCGACCAATAGGAAGCCGCCACGTAGCCTCTGTCTGTCAGTTAATATTTTTTTTCTTTTTCTGTTTCTGTTTTAAAACAGAATGTGCTCTGATTTTACTCTTGTTATATCTTTTAAACTAATTAGTGTTTTTAATTGATTCTTTTTGAATTAGGTCACAAATTTCATGTAGTTTCATCATGTGGTCATAGATTTAACATTTGAACTTTAAAATTTGAATATAACCAAATTTTCTTAAATTACTAAAATCTGTATAACTAAAGTTTAAAATATGTTTTCGTACCAATCTTTTTGCCACTGGTTTGTATTAGTTAGACCTATCATCCTACATAGTTTGAGAATTTTTAGGATGAATTTTGTCAGGGTTTTTAACAAAAACAGAATCTGTTTAGTTCTTAATAGAGTTTAGTTAGTTTGATTTTAGTTTAGTTTGAATCTGATTTAGTTTAACTTTTGTTTTAGTTTTCATTAGGTTCTGTTGTTTCAACATTGGGTGATATAACTTGCTATTAATAAAAACAATTGTTTAGCTTTATACCTTGTTGTTATAGGAAATCTTTATTCTTTTCCATTAGGTATAGTTTTGTAAAGCAATTTAGTTTTAGTTTTCAGAAACATTTAGGAGATTTAATTCTGTTTACAAATATAAATTTTATTGCTTCTTTTCTGTTAACCATTGTTTTGTTATTAAAAATAGTTGTTGGTCTTATTTTATATTAGTAGTAGCTTTGACACTAAAAAAATTGTGAGTCAAATATTTGGTTTTGAATTTTTTTTTTGATTGTTACTATTGAATTGTTTTGGTTTAATCCTGCTGAATTGTGTGAGTTGTATTTTAGTTGTATGCTTATTGTGTGTTTTGTTTGATTTGTTACATCATCCGAAGTGCAAAGCTTGTTATCTAGAGTCACTTGAGTACGAGGATCGTCAGCAAGGCAAGTCACTTTGATCATGTTTACCCATGTTTTTATTGCATTAGTTCTACCATCTCCCCAATTGCATGTAAAGTAGGTAAATTGGAAACTTGTTTACTTGATGTAGTATCATGTGGTAGGCACCCCTCAACCCTTTGACACATTGGCCCCGGGAAACGTTGATTTAATTTTGCTATGCTATTAGTAGACGGGGTTGGTTGTGTGATTCATGAGAGTTGTGTGATAATAATTTCAAGACCTGCAAGATTATCAAGACTTCAAGACTCTGAGTTTTCAACATACCTCTAGGTGGATGATGGTTGAATGGCGCCTTGGAGAAACAAGTGGTTAGCCTAGATGTTGCTCGAGAAGTGCCAGTATTCATGCGGAAAGGTCCACCCAGGCACAAAGAGATGGATGGATGCTTCAAGACCCAAGGCTTACCTGCACAGCCACAAGCCATTATGGGCTCTGGCTTGGTCGGATATCATGGTGACCCTGGACATGTGGTGCTACGAGATGTAGAAGAACGGTAGGAAAGGGTGGGCATCGACAGAGTGTCAGGGAAACCCTTTAGAAGACCAAGTTTTTGTCATCCGTTTCTCAAACACCCTGAAGTGCGAGAAATCCAACGGAGGTGATCAAATCTTGTGGGGAACGTGTGCAAAACTCTGCAGAGTACCCAAACCAAATCGATTAGCCATGTCCACGGTCATGGACACTTTGAGCCAAAGGAACTGAAACTATCTGGAATTCTCAACACAAATAATTATATTGATGTGGGTATTAATGACAACTTGGGTATGTGAATTGGTTGGTGGAACCATCTCATTAATCAACCAACATTTTAGTAATAATATTTTGCCCCTCTTGTTGTAGGAAAAATTGGCTTGATGCAAAAACTTACTACCCCACCTGCCAAATAGGCATATAGAATAGATGATTACTTTACACCCCTCTTTTGTGACATTGCCGGCATATTCAACAGGCTGACCTACACGGCTGCAACGTATCATGTTGCAGAGTACTTTTCCAACCAGGAGTGAGGATACATTCTATGCTCGGTGAGATGCCCTTGGAGTCAGATGGACTTAACTACCTTTGAAGCTTCCGCAAGATTAGTTATTCTCATGAGTTGGCCTTCAGCCACTTTATTGTAATTCTTACTGTAATAAAGGACTCGATATGAGATTTTGATTTATAAAGCTGTGTGATTTCCCTTTGATATATACATTGATGTACCGTCTGTGTACCAGCATGATCTTGGGATGGTACGGAACACCGGAGACTCGACCTTTCAGGTCGGGTCGCTGCAGCAAGTCTCTTTACTCATTCTGTAATACAAGATCCCGTGGCTAACACTTAGTCACATATCTTGCAAGAATTCTTGTGATGTTGTATTACCGAGTGGGCCCTGAGATACCTCTTTGTCACACGGAGTAACAAATCCCAGTGTTGATCCATGCCAACCTAGCAAACACCCTCGAAGATACCTGTAGAGCACCTTTATAGTCACCCAGTTATGTTGCGACTTTTGATACACAGAAGGATCTCCTCCGTTGTCAGTGAGTTACATGATCTCATGGTCATAGTAACACATACTTGACATGCACAAAACTGTAGCAATAAAAAGACACAATCATATGCTACGTTTATAGTTTCGGTCTTGTCCATCACATCATTCTCCTAATGATGTGATCCCGTTATCAAATGACATCTCATGTCAATGGCTAGGAAACCTTGACAATCTTTGATCAACGAGCTACTTTACTAGAGGCACACTAGGGACAAAGTGTTGTCTATATATCCACACATGCAATGTGTTTCCAGTCAATACAATTATAGCATGGACAATAAACGATTATCATGAACAAGGAAATATAATAAGAAACACTTTATTTATTGCCTCTAGGGCATATTTCCAATAGTCTCCCACTTGCACTAGAGTCAATAATCTAGTTCATATCACTATGTGATTTACATTGTAACGAATCGAACACCCATGCAGTTCTGGTGTTGATCATGCTTAGCCCTTGGAAGAGGTTTAGTCAACAGGTCCGCAACATTCAGATCTATGCGCACTTTCCAAATTTTTGTGTCCTTCTCCTTGACATAATCGCGGAAGGAATTGAAGCGTCACTTTATGTGTCTGGTCCTCTTGTGAAACCTTGGTTCCTTGGCCAGAGCAATGGCACCAGTGTTGTCACAGAACAAAGCAATAGGATTTAGTGCATTGGGCACTACTCCAAGTTCTGTCATGAACTACTTCATCCACACACCTTCCTTCGCTGCCTCCGAGGCCGCGATGTACTCTGCTTCGCATTTAGAATTGCCTACCATGCTTTGCTTGGAACTGCACTAGCTTACCGCTCCCCCATTGAGAATAAATATGTATCCAGTTTGCGACCTAGAGTCATCCGAATCAGTGTCAAAGCTTGCATCGATGTAACCCTTTATGATGAGCTCTTGATCACCTCCATAGATGAGAAACATTTCCTTAGTCCTTTTCAGGTACTTAAGGATATGCTTGACCGCCGTCCAATGCTCCATTCTAGGATCACTTTGAAACCTTTCGGCCATACTTATGGCAAGGCTAACATCGGGTCTTGTGCACCGCATCACATACGTGATAGAGCCTATAGCTGAAGCATAGGGGATGACACTCATCTTTTCTCTATCTTGCGTAGTCAAAGGGCATTGAGTCTTACTCAACTTCACAACTTGTAACACAGGTAAGAACCCCTTCTTAGACTGATCCATTTTGAACTTCTTCAAAACTTTATCAAGGTATGTGCTTTGTGAAAGAGCTATCAAGCATCTCGATCTATCCCTATAGATCTTAATGCCTAATATGAAAGCAACTTCTCCTAGGTCCTTCATTGAAAAACTCTTGTTCAAATATTCCTTCACACTTTCCAGCATTTTTATATTGTTTCCAATCAGCAATATGCCATCCACATATAATATTAGAAATGCTATAGAGCTCCCACTCACTTTCTTGTAAATACAGGCTTCTCCGTAAACTTGTATAAAACCAAATGCTTTGATCACCTCATCAAAACGCTTATTCCAACTCTGAGATGCTTGCACCAGTACATAAATCGATTGCTGGAGTTTGCAAGCTTTGTCAGCATTCTCTGGATCGACAAAACCTTCCGGTTGCATCATATATAACTCTTCCTCAAGGAAACCGTTAAGGAACGCTGTTTTGAAATCCATCTGCCAAATTTCATAGTCGAAATATGCAGCTATTGCTAACATGATAATGACGGACTTAAGTATCACTACGAGTATTGTTTTCATACATGGATCCCATCTCGTATTTCATGGCCTCTAACAATTTCTTAGAATTCGGGCACATCATCACTCCTCCATAGCTCGTAGATTCATCGTTGTCTAACAACATGACCTCCAAGACAGGGTTGACGTACCACTCAGGAGCAGTATGTGCCCTTGTCGACCTACGAGGTTCAATAGTAACTTGATCCGAAGTTTCATGATCATCATCATTAACTTCCTCTTCAACCGTTGTTGGCTCCACAGAAACATCTTTCTGCATTGCACTACTCTCTAGTTAAACCAGAGGTTCAACAACCTCATCAAGCTCTATCTTCCTCCCACTCAATTCTTTTGAGAGAAACTCTTTCTCAAGAAATGTTCCGTTTTTGGCGACAAACAATTTGCCTTCGGATCTAAGATAGAAGGTATACCCAACTGTCTCTTTCGGGTATCCTATGAAGACGCATTTCTCCGCTTTGGGTTCCAACTTTGCAGGCTGAAGCTTTTTGACGTAAGCATCACATCCCCAAACTTTGAGAAACGACAATTTCGGCTTCTTGCCAAACCACAATTCATATGGTGTCGTCTCAATGGATTTTGATGGTGCCCTATTTAAAGTTAATGCAGTTGTCTCTAATGCATAACCCCAGAACGATAGTGGCAAATCGGCAAGAGACATCATAGAATGCACCATATCCCATAAGGTTCGATTACGACGTTCGGGCACACCATTACGCTGTGGTGTTCCAGGCGGTGTTAATTGTGAAATAATTCCACATTGTCTTAAGTGACTGCCAAACTCATAACTTAGATATTCACCTCCTTGATCTAATCAAGAAATTTAATCTTCTTGTTACGATAATTCTCAACTTCACTCTAAAATTGCTTGAACTTTTCAAACGTTTTAGACTTGTGTTTTATTAAGTAAATATACCCATATCTACTTAAGTCATCAGTGAAGGTGAGAAAATAACTATATCCACCGCGTGCCTCAATGTTCATTAGACCACACACATCAGTATGTATGATTTCCAACAATTCACTCGCTCGTTCCATTGTTCCAGAGAACGACATTTTAGTCATCTTGCCCATGAGGCATGGTTCACATGTGTCAAGTGACTCCAAAATTCCATCAGCATGGAGCTTCCTCATGCGTTTTACACCAATATGACCCAAACGACAGTGCCACAATAAAGTGGTACAATAATTATCAACTCTACATCTTTTGGCATCAATGTTATGAACATGTGTATCATTACTATCAAGATTCAACATGAATAAACCCCTCACATTGGGTGCGTGACCACAAAAGATATTACACATATAAATAGAACAATCATTATTATTTGATTTAAATGAGTAACTGTCTCACAATAAACATGATCCAGATATAATGTTCATGCTTAACACAGGCACTAAATAACAATTATTGAAGTTCATCACTAATACCGATGGTGATAGAAGAGAGAGCGTGCCGATGACGCTCACATTGACCTTGGAACCATTTCCCACGCGCATCATCACTTCCTCCTTAGCCTGCCTCCGTCTATTCCGTAGGTCCTGCTTTGAGTTGCAAATGTGAGAAACCGAACCGGTATCAAATACACAGGCACTACAACGAGAGCTAGTAAGGTACACATCAAATACACGGGCACCGCAACTGTAGCAATAAACCGACTTGATCATATGATACGTTTATAGTTTGGGTCATGTCCTTCACATCATTCTCCTAATGATGTGATCCCGTTATCAAATGATATCTCATGCCCATGGCTAGGAAACCTTTAACCATATTTGATCAACGAGCTAGTCCATCAGAGGCATACTAGGGACATGGTGTTGTCTATGTATCCACACATGTATCTGAGTTTTCGATCAATACAATTCTAGCATGGATAATAAACAATTATCATGCAGAAGGAAATATAATAATAACCATTTATTATTGCCTCTAGGGCATATTTCCAACAAAAGGTATTCGTGAGAAAGAGGTACTGGTCACAATTATCGTTGAGGAAGTCGGTGATGCCTGCATTCTCGGTAAAATAATAGAAATCTTCATAAATTTTGGCCGCCCTCAAGAATGTGTCACACGGCCATTCACATGGTCGAACTTCTGTGACGCGAGGAAGATTATACTTGAGTTTCTCCCTCATCTCATTTTCATCTTCCTTAGAACTCTGGCTTGAAGAACCTCTTAACAATCTAATCAGCATTTTTTTCTTTCTCTAAAAAATTCTGAAATTTTTAGAGACCCAAAATAAAGGTGAAAAAAACTCAACAAAACTCATAGCAACTACTCCTACAAGTGCTTAGAGGCTATATCATGCATCAAACCTACTTGAGACCATATAAATTTGACATGCAAGCTCATGAACAAAGTCACCTCAGCAGCAAAAAATTGCAATATATAAAGCACTAGAACAAAAACTAATTGGACCATTGGAGGAGTCACATACCGAAGAACAATCTCCCAAAACAGTTTTGTGAATGAAGCTTTGCACAAGGAGATCGAAAATGGCAGCAAAATGAGCTAGAACACGGGTTTGAGCAATGGTGGGATTTTTTCTGGAGGAAGGTGGAGTGAATGGGTGCTGGAATAAGTGGAGGGGGGAATGTGGGACCCGCAAGCCTACTAGGCGTGGCCAGGGGGTGGCCGCGCCTTGTGGCTTGTGTCCCACTGGTGCAGCCCCTGCAATGTACTCAGTGGCAGAAATTATTTAAATAATCCAAAAAAAATCATACTCCATTTTTAGGGCATTTGAAGAACTTTTATTTTTAGGTCACCATTTTATTGCATGGGAAACTCAGAAAACAGAAAAAATAATGGCATTTTACTTAATTTCATCTAACTAACAGAAAGTAAAAGTTGGGTACAGAAACTTGTGCTTTCTAAATTCATCCATCTCATGCTCGTCAAAAGGAATTCATCAATAAGGTTGATCAAGTCCTATTAACAAACTTCTTTCGAATAACATGAAACCTGTTTTTTTTCGAATAATACTAAGTTACATCAATTGGGATATGCATGTCCCCAATAATAACTATATCATATTTCTTCTTGAAGTAGGAAGAGAGAATTCAAAGTCTCAAATAATAATCGTTGGAGTTTTTCAATGGAGTTGATACTATGAACTTGAGGTTGTTTCTTCAGAAAGTGTATTGTATGCTCATTACCATTAATATGAAAAGTGACATTGGGCTTGTTGCAATCAATAACAGCCCCTGCAGTATTCAAAAAGGGTCTACCAAGGATGATTGACATATTGTCGTCCAGGGAATGTCAAGAATAATAAAGTCTGTTAAGATAGTAGCATTTGCAACTATGACAGGTACATCCTCACAAATACCAATAGGTAGAGCAGTTGATTTATCAGCCATTTGCAAAGATATTTCAGTAGGTGTCAACTTATTCAAATCAAGTCTACGTTATGAAGAAAAAGGCATAACACCAACACCAGCTCCTAAATCACATAAAGCAGTTTTAACACAATCCCCATTAATAGAGCCTGGTATAGTTGGTATTTCTGGATCTCCTAATTTCTTTGGTACTCCACCCTTAAAAGTATAATTAGCAAGCATGGTGGAAATCTCATCTTCCATTATCTTTCTCTTATTAGTCATAATATCTTTCATATACTTAGCATAAGGAGACATTTTCAAAATATCAGTCAAGTGCATACACAAAAAGACGGGTCTAAGCATTTTAACAAAGCGCTCAAAATCTTCTTCATCCTTTTTCTTGGATGGTTCAGGAGGAAAGGGCATGGGTTTCTAAACCCATGGTTCTCTTTCTTTACCATGCTTCCTAGCAATAAGATCACTTTTGTCATACGTTTTATTCTTAGGTTGTGGGTAATCAAGATCAACAACAGGTTCAATCTCCACATCATTATCATTACTAGGTTGAGTATCAATATGAACATCCTCAATACTATTATCACTAGGCTCATGTTCATCACCAGATTGTGTCTCGGCCTTAGAAACAGAAATATCATTTGGGTTCTCAGGTGTATCAATAACAGGTTCACTAGCAACATGCAAAGTTCTATCATCATCCTTGTTCCTCTTATTACTGGAGCGACTAGGTGCATCAATATTACTCCTTTGAGAATCTTGCTCAATTCTCTTAGGGTGGCCCTTAGGATACAAAGGTTCCTGAGTCATTCTTCCACCTCTAGTCACAACTTTAACAGAATAATCATTGTTCTTACTATTCATCTCATTAAGCAAATCATTTTGAGCCTTAAGTACTTGTTCTACTTGAGTAGTTACCATTGAAGCATGTTTACTAATTAGTTTAACACTACAGGAATAAGGTAATTTGCCGTCCGCCATGGCTGAAGAGAAAGGGAAGGACCCCGGTGGCAAAGGCCTTTGTCGTCCGTCAGAAGACGGCAAAAATTCTGGCAAAGAAAAACCCAGTAAATCGGTCCTGTGCCATCTGCCTTAGGACCATGGACGACAAAGAATCTTTGCCACGGGGGAGCGGACAGCAAAGAGCTTGGACGGCAGACCCAGGGGCTATAGCCGTTAAGTGTTAATGGCAGTTCTTTACCATCCTCCCACTTTGGCGTCGGTGGGCGGACGACAAAGGGTAAGGCCCTTTGCCCCTGGGGTCCCCCTTTGCCGTCGGCCTTGGGCCCCACCTTTGTCATCGCCCTTGGGCCCCTCCTTTGCTGTCGGACTTATGCCCCTTTTGCCGTCGGTGGGCTGACGGCAAAGAGTAAAGCCATTTGCCCCCTATGAACCCCCTTCACCGTCTGCCCAGGCCCCCCTTTGCCGTCAGCCCACCGACGGCAAAGAGTAAGGCCATTTTCCTTTTTCTTTTATTTTTTATTAAAACAATTTTCACAGCAATATGATATATATATATATGAAAAAAATAAATATGTTGTCATACTGATAACTATATTTTCACCCACAATAGCATTTCCCTCATAGCTAGCCTTACAAGATTGAACCATGCCTTTGGCTTTGCTACGCTTTGCTTTCCTTTTCGTTGTTGCAAGTTTTGTAATGGTCTATCACATAGAGCCTCCTGGTCGAATCAAGCCTTAGGATCATCCTTTGACTTCCCCTCTATGCTGAACAATGTACCAAAAATGGCCTCCGCCATATTCTTTTCAGTGTGCATCATGTCGATGTTGTGTGGGCAAATGAGGTCTTTGAAGTAAGGCAGATCCCATAAGCATGACTTGTGAGTCCAGGCGTGTTTCGTATTATACCCTTTGAAATACCCTGGACGCAAAGGATCATGCTCGAGAGCGTTGAACTGATCAAGGGTCTGTTGGCCTGTCAACGCAGGTGCTGGAGTGTTTTTGACAACTATACCTTTGATGAAATTCTTCTTGTCTTTTCTGCACTTATGTGAGGATCCAGGAACTGCCTATGCATGTCAAAGCAGGAAAACTTGCGACCCGCCTATAGCCAATGGAACTGAAGAGCTGCCTTGCATGTGGGGCAAGGGAACCTTCCATGCACACACCAACCAACGAATAGCGCATAGGACGGATAGTCATGCATCGAGTACATGTACCACACATGCATTTAGAAGTTCTTTTTGGTAGCGGTGTCGTATGTCTGGATCCCATTATCCCAGGCTTCTTGCAATTCATCCTTAAGCGGCTGCATGTAGACATTCATATTCTTCCCCAAATATTTGGGCCCTGTAATTATCAATGTCGGGAAAATGTTCTTTCTTTTCATAATCTCTCCGGGGGAAGATTGAGTGGAATGAAAAATACAGTCCAACAATTGTGTTGTGCTGCCATCATACCATACACATTGAACCCATCCGTGCTGATGGCAACTCGAGGATGCCTTGGATCTGCCGATTTATCCTTATGTAATGCATCAAAGTGCTTCCACGCAAAAGCATCTGAAGTGTGTACCAACATCTTGTTCCCATCCTAATCTAGTTCGGTTCTTTTGCCCAATATGTGCTATGTCATTTGTCTGGCCGTGTCTTCGATCATGAAAACTCCTTGTACGATTGGCAGATACCGAAGAACATTAATGGGGATTTTGGTCCCAATCTTCTCACCCATACTGTTGTCTACTGCAATATGCATGGAAGAATTGCAAATGGGGCAATAGATCAAGGCCGCATACTCAAGCCTAAATAAGGCACATACATTCTCACATGCATGTATCTTCTCATAGGGCATCTTAAGTACACGGAGGATTTTGTCTGACTGGTACATGTTTGCAGGCAGTACATGGCCTTTGGGTAGAAACTGTCCAAATATCGTCATCATCGCGTCGTAGCATTCTTTGCCTAGGTTGAATTGAGCCTTCAGAGCCATTACTTGCGTGATGGCATCCAGCTGACAAAGCTCAAGGTGCTCGTGGAGAGGACGTTTTGAAGAGTCCAACATTTCATAGAAGGCCTTTGGAGATTCATCCATCTCATCGTCCGAATCCCGAGCATCATCAAAGTCTTGCACCATGTCTTTGATCCCAGTACCATACTTGTCGGTGTGACGACGAACCACCTCAGCTCTGGCACGTTGGTCAGACTCACCATGAAGAGTCCACACCGTATAATTAGGCGTAAAACCCCACTTATGCAGGTGTTTACCCATTTCAAACTATGTCCTCCTTTTAATGTTATCGCATTTGGGATAGGGGCACCATGTTTTTTGCTGGCCATTTGCATATGCGGCTCTCAAAACACCCTGGTTTTTGTTAACCATTCATTGGTCATGTCTTTCTGACTAGGTTGACCATTGTACATCCAAGCACGATCACTCATCTTTCCTACCTACTAAACACACAAGATATATATATATATATAATTCATCATCTATATTCATCCAATAATCAAGTTTGTCAATTTTATTACGTCCATGCAACCTACACGCGAATAGGTAGAGATAGGTCCTAATCCCACCCGAGTATGTGTAGATTGGGTTCGTTTTCCCATGCTCTGCTCTGGATCCGACGTAGAATTTTGGCAACACCTCCCCGCTGTTCTCCTAATACACGTCTCGGCAATAAGTAGAGATGATGTGTACCCGGAGAACAACGGGGAGGCACTGACGAAATTCTGCATCGGATCCGGAGTAGAGCATATGGGAAAATGAACACAATCTTCACATACTCGGACTGTCCGTGGATAACGTTGGACAATTCAAAAGAATCACGGTTATAAATATGAAATGCATGCATATTTATAGATGTAACCCTTTGGAACGGGAGATGCATACTGGTCATGCATACTGATGATTGAAGACACCTATAGCTAGCCACTTTCAACGGCACGAAGAGAGCAAATTAAGGGGCCCGGGGGAGGAGATGTCATTTGTGCTCACCAAAGAACGTAGCAAGGGTGCTCGCCAAGCGTATGGGGAGGTCGTTGAACAACTACACATTGAAATTCTCTACATCAACACAAATATGATGTTTTTATAACAAAATCAGAAAATATGTGACGTAACTCATAATTGACAAAACTATGACCTCCTCGGCCTCTAGAAGGCCGAAGAGCAACTTTTCGGTCAACAGGAAGCAGAATAGGTGTCAGGGGTCGGGGTGTCGTGTCGGGGTGTTGGGGTGTCGTGTCGGGGCGTCATGTCGGGGCATCGTGTCAGGGTTTTTTCTTCTAGATTTTTTCTTTACTAATAAATAAACCAACTAACCTAAACCTAAACTAACCTAATAAACCAACCCTAAACCTAAACCTAAACTAACCTAAAACTATAATTAAACTAACCTAAACTAACCTAAAACTATAACTAAACTAATCTAAACCTAAACTAACCTAAACTAAAACTAAACTAACCTAAGCTAACCTAAAACTAAAACTAAACTAACCTAAACATAAACTAACCTAAAATAAAACTTAACTAACCTAAAAAACAAAACAAAAAAACAAAAAAAAACTCACCTTGGAGAGGCCAGTGGAGGATGGCCACCGTAGGGAGGACGCCAGCGCGACAGCACTGGAGAAGGTCCACGGGGGCGGGGGCGGCTGGGGGCCGGCTGGCCGGGGGCGGGGCCGGCCGGGGGTTGGCGGTGGCGTGGGGGCTGGTATAGAGGGTAGGGCCGGCCGGGGGAGAGGCGGTCAGGGGCTGGCGGCAGCGAGGGGGCTGCTGGCTATCGCAGGGGTAGTGGAGAGAGAGTGAAGAAGGAGAGAGTGAGAGAGAGAGGAGTGGGGGTGGACAGCCGTTAGTAGGGCATCCCCTTTGCTGTCCGCCCCCAGATGGCAAAAAGGGGAAGGGCCAACGGCAAAGGGGACCGGATGGCAAAGACCTCGTCCGATTGGACCTGGCCAAGGCCAAGGTCTAGTGGGACCCGCATTAGCTCTTTGCCGTTTGCCCTCGCTGTCTTTGCCGTCTTGGGTCAGACGACAAAGAACTCGCACATGGCAAACAGTGCCTTTTCCATGTGTCGGTTCTTTGTCGTCTGCTTTTTAACAACGGACATCAAAGAGCATCCTTGCCATGTGTCAGCAGATGACAAAGGCCTGGCACATGGCAAATAACTGAACTCCAGTAGTGTAAGATCATTGATAGTTCTACTCATATAATCGCCTAAGTGATGAAGCATGAAAGACATTATGTTTCAATTGTCTACTAACATAAGCATTCAAATTTTCTTGCTTAACAACAAAATTATCAAGTTCTTCCAAGCATTTGCTAGCAGACTTATTATAAGGAATATCGCCTTCATCAAAACCTGTGTCGGGTTATCAAGACCATGTATTTCTTCGATAGGTGGTAGATTCTTAACATCTTCAGATTTAATACCTTCTTCTTTCATAGATTTCTTTGCCTCTTGCATATCTTCAGGACTGAGAAATAGAATACCTCTTTTCTTTGGAGTTGGCTTCGGAGTTGGTTCGGGAATAGTCCAATCATTATCATTGCTCAATATATTATTCAATAGTATTTCAGCTTGTTCAATAGTTCGTTCCCTGAAAACACAACCAGCACAACTATCTAGGTGGTCCCTAGAAGCATCGGTTAGTCCATTATAAAAGATATCAATTATTTAATTTTTCTTGATAGCATGGCAGGCAAAGCATTAAGTAACTGGAGAAGCCTCCACCAAGCTTGTGGGAGACTCTCTTCTTCAATTTGCACAAAGTTAAATATTCCCTACAAGGCAACTTGTTTCTTATGGGTAGGAAAATATTTTTCAGAGAAGTGATATATCATATCCTGGGGACTACGCACACAACCAGGAGCAAGAGAACGAAACCATATCTTAGCATCACCCTTTAGCAAGAAAGGAAACAACTTGAGAATATAATAATAACAAATTTTTTCCTCATGAGTAAATAGGGCAGCTATATCATTGAGTTTAGTAAGATGTGCCACAACAGTTTCAGATTCATAACCATGGAAAGGATCGGATTCAACCAAAGTAATTAACTTAGGATCGATAGAGAATTCATAATCCTTATCAGTATCAAATATAGGTGAAGTAGCAAACTTAGGATCATATTTCATTCTAGCATTCAAAGATTTTTCTTTCCACTTGCAAAGCAATTTCTTAAGATCATCTCTATCCTTACAAGAAAGAAAGTCCCTAGCTACCTCTCCTTCCATAACATAAACCTCAGGAATATCACACAATTCATATCTAGGAGAGCTAGGTCTAGCAGGTGTCTCAAAGTGTTCAGTTTTAATAGTTTCATCAGTTTCATAAGTAATATAATTTTCAGCATTGACTCTAGCAATTTGTTCATCAAGAAATTCACCCAGTGGCATAGTATTATCAAGCAAAATATCATCATAAGCATCATGCATAGCAGAAGTGGCATCATCAATTACTTGCGACATATCACAATTACTAGCAGTCGGTGGTGTCGTAAACTTACTCATAATAGAAGGTGAATCAAGAGCAGAACTAGATGGTAGTTCCTTACCTCCCCTCATAGTAGAGGATAAACTTGGTTTTTGGATCTTTCAGATTCTTCATAATGATAAATAGATATAAATCCCATGTGACTCATAGAATAGAGTTATGCTCCTTGGCAACGGCACCAGAAAAAGGTCTCGATAACCACAAGTATAGGGCATCACAACAGTTTTCGAGGGTAGAGTCTTCAACCCAAATTTATTGAATCGAAACAAGGGGAGCCGAAGAATATTCTCGAGTATTAGCAGTTGAGTTGTCAATTCAACCACACCTGAAAGACTTAATATCTGCAATAAAGTATTTAGTAGCACAATAGTATGGAAATAGTAGTAACGGTAGCAATTTTGTTGTGATTGTAATAGTAGCAATGGAACGGTAACTTCGCAAAGATCAATATGTGGAAAGCTCGTAGGCAATGGATCAGTGATGGATAATTATGTTGGATGCCATTCATCATGCAACAATTATAACATAGGGTGACACAGAACTAGCTCCAATTCATTAATGTAATGTTGGCACGCATTCCATATATAGTCATACGTGCTTATGGAAAAGAACTTGCATGACATCTTTAGTCCTACCCTCCCGTGGCAGCGGGGTCCTAAGGGAAACTAAGGGATATTAAGGCCTCCTTTTAATAGCGAACTGGACCAAAGCATTAGCACTTAATGAATACATGAACTCCTCAAACTACGGTAATCATCGGAAAGAATTCCAGTTATTGTCACCCTGGGGGATGCGGATCATAACTCGTAATACTTGTCTACAACTTGCAAGATAGGTTCAAGAACACACACACACATATATATATATATATTCATGAAAACATAATAGGTTCAGATCTGAAATCATGGCACACGAGCCCTAGTGACAAGCATTAAGCATAGAAAAGTCATAGCAACATCAATCTCAGAACATAGTGGATACTAGGGATCAAACCCTAACCAAACTAACTCGGTTACATGATAAATATCATCCAACCCATCACCATCCAGCAAGCCTATGATGGTATTACTCACGAATGGCGGAGGGCCTCATGGAATTGGTGATGAAGGATGGTTAGTGATGATGATGCCATCGATTTCCCCTCTCCGGAGCCCAAACTGGACTCCAGATCTGGTCTCTGAGGAAGAATAGGAGGTGGCAGCGGCTCCGTATCATGAAACGCGATGAACTCTTCTCCCTCATACTTTTCTCCGTGAATAGGGTTATATGGAGCTGGAGAGGAGGTTGGAGGAGCCACAGGGGCCCCACAAGCCTGCTAGCCGCGGCCAGGGGGTGGCCGCGCCTAGCAGGCTTGTGGACTGCAGGTGCCCCCCTCTGGTTGATTCTTGCACCAGTATTTTTTATTAAATCCAAAAATATTCTCCGTAAATTTTGAGGACAATATGATAACTTTTATTTCTGCAATAAAATAACACCAATGCAATTTTGCTGAAACCAACGTCAGTTCGGGTTAGTGTTGGGGAACGTTGCATGGGAAACAAAAAATTTCCTTTGCACACGCAAGATCTATCCATGGTGATGAGCATCTACGAGAGGGAGAGTGGATCTAAATACCCTTGTAGATCGCTAAGCGGGAAGCGTTAAGAAACGTGGTGGATGTAGTCGAATGTCTTCGCGATCCAAATCGTCGTGCATCCCGCGATCCCATCACGATCCGTCCCGCGATCTCATCACAATCCATCCGGCAATCTCATTACGATCCGTCCTACGATCCAATCACAAATCATCCCGCGATCTTTATCATGGTCCTTCCGATCTAGCACCGAAGGGACGACACCTCCGCAGTTAGCACACGTACAGCTCGATGACGATCTCTGCCTTCTTGATCCAGCAAGAGTTCTCCAGTAGCGCGACGGCGTTGCGGCGATGGTGAGGAAGCTATTCCGGCAGGGCTTCGCCTAAGCACTGCAGAAAACCGATCTAGAGGAGAAACTATGCACTAGAGGAGAGGGTAGCACGTGGCATAAAATTCTATGCCAAAACCCTAAAATCCTCTAGTATATATAGGAGGACAGGAGGAGGAGGCTTGGCTTCCAAAGAGGCAGCCCTTGGGTTGGCCGAACCTAGTCTGATTGGAGGATTCCTCCTCCAATCCTAGTAGGACTAGGACTCCTCCTTCTTTTTTCCTTTTCTGCCTTTTTCCACCTTTTTCTCTTTGGGCTTTTCTTCCCATCAAGATCATGGTAACCTAGCACATCATATAAAGTTTTTGGATAGTGTAAACACTTGCACTCAAATCACACAAAGCATGACACTCATAATCTTTGATTTTAATATTAATGGTAGGTTCCCACTCATCATGAATATTTCTAGGGATAGAAACTTCTAACTAAAGTTTTTCTTCAAAATATTTCATCATAGCATCAAAAATACGTTTAGTAAAAGTATTATTGTGATTATAAGCATGTGGAGAATTCATCATTGATTGCAACAAGGAAATACAATCAATCAAATAGCAGATATCATAATTAAAGTCCTTGGAATCCAAAAGAGTGGGTTCATTGCTATTTAAAGTTTTGACCCATAATTATCAAGATTTATATTGTAAAACAAAGTTTTAATAGGAGTCACATCGATCACTTTAAGATATTCATCGTAATTATCATGAGAACACACTTTTCAAGCCATTCACTCTTAGCATGAATTCTTGCGGTTCTTTCCTTACTTTCGTCAATAGAAAATCTCATAGCTTTTAGAGACTCATTAATATCATGCTTGGGTGGAGTAGATCTAAATTTCAATGAATCAATCTCAAGCGCAATTCTATCAACACTCCTAGCCAAATCATCAACCTTGAGCACTTTTTCTTCAGTCGTAGCATTAAAAACCTTTTGTAAACCCATAAATTATTTGACAATATTCTCAAGATCAGAGGGCATCTTATTATAATTTACATAAGAATTGTTGTAGTAATTACCATAATTATTAGAGGATTACTACGAAATGACCTAGGGTTAACATTGCCTCTATATGAGTTATTACCAAAATTGTTCCTACCAACAAAATTCACATCCATAGATTCATTATTATTTCCAATCAAAGAAGACAAAGGCACATCATTGGGATCAATAGGAACACTCTTACTAGAAAACAATTTCATTAATTCATCCATCTTTTCACTCAAAGTATTTATTTCTTCGATAGCATGCACTTTTTTACCAGTAGGAGATCTTTCGGTATGCCATTGAGAATAGTTTGTCAGAATATTATCAAGGAGTTCAGTAGCTTCTCCAAATGTGATTTCCATAAAAGTACCAACCGCAGATGAATCTAAAAGATTTCTACATGCAAAATTCAATCCGGCATAAAAAATTGTATAATCATCCATAAACTCAAACCATGTGCGGGGCACTTCCTAATCATTAATTTCATCCTCTCCCAAGATCGTGCAACATGCTCATGATCAAGTTGCTTAAAATTCATTATATCATTCCTAAGGGAGATGATCTTAGCGGGCGGAAAGTAGTTGGAGATAAAAGCATCTTTACACTTATTCCATGAATCAATATTATTTTTAGGCAAAGATGAAAACCAAGTTTTAGCACGATCTCGTAGAGAGAACGGAAATAGCTTCAATTTAACAATATCATTATCCACATCTTTCTTCTTTTGCATATCGCACAACTCAATAAAACTGTTTAGATGGGATGCAGCATCTTCACTTGGAGGGCCAGAAAATTGTTCTTTCATAACAAGATTGAGAAAATCAGCATTAATTTCATAAGATTCCGCACTAGTGGCAGGAGCAATCGGAGTACTAATAAAATCATTATTATTGGTATGGGAAAAATCATTGTGACAAGGCAAGCAATCAAGCACACTAGCAAATGAAAGGCAAACGAAAGAAGGGCGAATAAAAAGGAAAATCTTTTTCGTATTTTCTAAAAAAAGTTTTAGAAGTGGGGGAGAGGAAAACGAGAGGCAAATGGCAAATAATGTAAATGCAAGAGCTGAGTTTTTGATGGGTACTTGGTAGACTTGATGTGTATCCTCCCCGGCAATGACGCCAGAAATCCTTCTTGCTATCTCTTGAGCTTTTGCGTTGATTTTCCCTTGAAGAGGGAAGGGTGATGCAGCAAACTAGAGAAGTGTTTTCTTAAGTTGATCAGAACCAAGGTATTAATCCAGTAGGAGGAACAAGAAAGTCAAGAATGGATGCACCTACACAAACAATCAAACTCTTGCACCCAACGCTATAAATGGGTTGTCAATCCCTTCACGGTTATTTGCAAGGATTAGATCTAATAGAGATAGATGTAAACGATAACGGAAAGTGAAAGATAAGTAAATTGCAGCAAGGTATTTTTCGTTTATAGATCTAAAACTATATTATGGAAAGTTGACCCGGGGACCATAGGTTTCACTAGAGGCTTCTCTCTTGAAGGAAAATATCATGGTGGGTAAAAAAATTACTGTCAAGCATTGATAGAAAAGTGAATAATCATGTAGTTATCCAAGGCAATGATCATGCATATAGGCATCACGTGCATGTCAAGTAGACCAAAACGATTCTGCATCAACTCCTATTACACCACACATCGACCGACTCCTGCCTGCATCTAGAGTATTAAGTTCATGAAGAATAGAGTAACACATTAAGTAAGATGACATGATGTAGAGGGATAAACTCAAGCAATATGATGAAAACACCATCTTGTTACCCTTGATGGCAACAACACAATATGTACCTCGCTACCCCTACTATGTCACTAGGTGAGGACACCGCAAGATTGAACCCAAAACCAAGCACTTCTCCCATTGCAAGAATTACCAATCGAGTTGGCTAAAGCAAACCAATAACTGGAAGAGACTTGGAAGGATATCAAATCATGCATATAAGAATTCAGAGAAGATTCAAAAAAGATTCATGGATAATCTGAACATAAACTCACAATTCATCGGATCTTGAAAAACACACCACAAAAGAGTATTACATTGGATAAATCTCCATGAAGATCATGAAGAACATGGTATTGAAGATCAAAGAGAGAGAAGAAGCCATCTAGCTACTAGCTATGGACCCATAGGTCTATGGTGGACAACTCGTGCATCATCGGAGGGGCAATGGAGTTGATGTAGATGCCCTCTGTGATCGGAACCCCCTCCGGCAGATTACCGGAAAAGGCTCCAAGATTGAATATCTCGGGAACAGAGGATTCTGTTGGCAAAAAAGTATTTGTGTGGCCCGTTTTGATGTTGTGGGAATATTTGGGTATGTATAGGACGAAGAATAAGGTTAGGAGACCTGCCAGGAGACGGCAAGCCTGCTAGGCGTGGCCAGGGGGGTCGCGCCTACCAGGCTTGTGACCTCCTCGCAGGTGCCCTGGCGTGCACTCCAAGTCTCGTGGATCTGTTCCTTCCATAAAAAATCATTCCGAAGATTTTATTCCATTTGGACTCCGTTTAATATTCCATATCTGGAAAAATCAAAAACAAGGAAAAAACAGAAACTGACACTAGGCTCTAGATTAATAGGTTAGTCCCAAAAATAATATAAAGTAGCATATTAATGCATATAAAACATCCAAAACAGATAATATAATAGCATGACATCGTCAAAAATTATATATACATTGGAGACATATCACTAACCTTGGGTTTTGTCGATGAAGACTTCATGTAGGTGAAGTAGTGGTGGATGCTCAAAGTTGATGAAGATCACCAAGAGTTGGGAGCATCCTTGTTGTTTCATTACTCTTATCACCTACATGGGTTAGTCCCAGCACACAAGAGACAAATACAAGTATATCTATGGACATGGAGTGCAAAGCATATATGATGATGTCCATTGATTTGTTGAATACCTTGTCCCTTGCTTACCTTTGAGGGAATGTGTGACTCCTTGAACTAATGCATAATGTTGAAGTTGATTGGAACTAGTCCTTGCCAATAATGAATATGAGTGAATTTCATTGGCGGAGTCACCCCTCATGAATTTCTCTAGCTCTTATTCTTGGGGACCAACATCAAGTTGATGGGGATCCTTCGTGTTGAAGTAGCACTTGTATAAGTTGAGCTTGTTGTAGCCTTGGGATCCCACTTCACCAAAGCTCGTGATACATCTTCATATGATTGAATGTCCTCTTGAAGCTTGTTCTTGGCCTTCAGCTTGGGGTCTTGTGGTGGAATGTCACCTTGAGCTTTCGTTCCCTTGGGGAGAGTATTTTCATACTTCTCCTTTTGGGGAACAAACTTGGGATTGGGATATTGACCTTCTTCCCATTCAACTCCATTAGCGTTGAAGTAGCCAACACCACGATTCTTCCGGTATCCTCCGTGCTTGCATACAATCTCCTCAAATTGTTTGCATCCTTCAAGACTCTTGTAGATACCTTTCTCTATAATCCCTTTCAAAAGTTCATTTTATTGCTCAAGTGCAACTTGGCTAAAAGAAGACTTAGTGGGATCAAGAGAACTACTAGAAGGAATATCATTTGATTTATCATTCTTATTTCTACTAGTTGAAGAACCTTTCTTTCTGTAACACCCCAAAAATTTGACCATGTTTTATTAATTAAAAGTTTGCCAGGAAATTAATTTTTTATTTTCTGGATGAACTATTGAGTTCAGAATCACACCTTTCTTCTGAATTGTGGAGTTTTCCCTCCAAGTAGAAACTTTTTAAAAATAATTATTGGACTTGAATACATTATCAAGGAAAATCCTTTGAATTCTGCATGATCAGTGGAAATATTTTTATAATTATTCTTCTAAGCTTTATTAATTTTTAAATGGTTTCTCATAACTTTTGGAGCCTCATTTGTAGTACAACCATTTGATAACTTCACTTAAAAATTCTACAAAAATTTGTACAAGACATGTGAGGTTCCTACATAACTTGTATGCAAAGATACAACTTTGTGTTTTGAAAATTTTGAGCAAACCATCCTCATCTTCATTCTGGTCCAGTTTGGAAGTTTGTACTGCAGCCCCATTTTATCTTGCCCTATTGCCCATGAGATTTCTCCCGCTTGTAGTTTACTCTACCAAACTCTTAAGTCCAGGAGTTCAGAGCCATTAGAAGATTTTTAAACCCATGCAATAATAGCCCTTATTTTCTGTCCAGAACTATAGTTTTGCAAAACATGCACTAGCAAGTTTCTGGTTTTCTCAATATAACTTTCCCGTCATTGACTACAACTAAAGAGACACCAACCTGGAGGTTTTTACCACCAGAAGAGTTGCCTTGACACCCTTGGCATTCTGTTGAACAGCTTGTGTTTGTGAACATATTTGGCATGAAACCAGGTTTGCTTTATGGACTAGCTTCCCAGACCAAACCAGCATGTCTCACAGCTATACCTTGGCCAAAAACCCCACGCTGCTAAACCTCATGCGCATTAGATCCTCTTGACATGCCTTGGCAATTTGCCGAGCACATGGCGTGCATGCTTCGGGCGCGCCCAGAGCGCACATTTTGCACGCATGCGCAACCGAGCTATCGCGTTCGCTTAACCCCACGCCCCCGTCTTTTGCTCGCCTATAGGGCCAAGCCCCGTGCTCACCCGCTTGCCCATGCCACTCTGCTGCCTCTGGTACCCTGCAGCGCCATCACGGCGAGCCCCCTTGGCGGTTAGCCATCGGATACAACCTGGCCATGCCGTGGTAGCATCGCCCCAGCCACACCCGCGCGCCAGCTCGCCCCCTTGAGTAGTAGGGAGCTCGTCGGATAGCGCCAACTAGTGCCTCGTCATCTGCAGCCACAATGGCGGCCTGCCGTCGCCTTTATCCTCAGCCGCCGCAGGAACCGCCTCACCGAGCTGTAAATAGAGACCCTCGAGCTCAACCAGACCATCAGACGACCTCATGCTGTCCTTGTCGAGGTCCCATAGCAAGTAATCAACTCAGGGAGGTTGTCTTCCCCACCTCCGGTAGCTTCGGCTGCCGTTGCACTCTTGTCAAGCCCGTCGTGAACAAGGCCTCCCTAGTCCTACCACCATCGCCATCGGTCTCCCTTCAACCTCATGTGAGCTGCCCCACCTCTTAGTCCCAGCCAGGAGCCACGATGGGGGAGATCCCTTCTGCTCCCAACGCTGCCGTCCATCAGAGACGATGCTGTTGACGACCCCGTCCACCCTGGCGCCTCTATCGACCACCAGGAGAACTGCAAGGCTCCCGTGGACCCGTTCTCATGCTTAGGACCTTGTGAGGAGCTGTCTTTTGTCAGCGACGATCGTTAGGGACCTCTCCTCCCCTCGGCTAGAGGAGGGACATGACCGGTTTGACCACAGTCAATCCTGTCTAAGGGCCCCCGCTCATCAGTGATAGAGACGAGCCGGAGATGTCTCAAGTGAAAGCGTAAACCCCGGCATACGTCTTCTTTTCCCAAAAGCGTATTTCGTCTGAATCGTTTTCTTTTATCTATTTTATTTAAAAACAGAAATTTGACTACACTTTGACTGGCTCTAACTTTTAAAATAAAAACCCAATGGAATTGATTCTTTTTCCCACCTCTCCCAAATTTCACCTTGTTTATTTTCATATTTATTTGAAAAATTTCCAAGATAACATTTTGCACTGTTTTTGAATTGTGTGTTAACTAGAGTATTTTCAAATAGGAATTTGGAGTGAAGATAAAGTTTTGCAGTGCACCTAAAATACATACACATTGAAGGCAAGCATTCTGAACCCTGGTATAATATTTTTTGTGTGTTGTTTTGAAGTGGCTACAACACCGAGTTGACTAGAAGTATGTGTTATTTCAAGTGATAATGCGATCATGTTAATTTACAAGTCCATGATGAAAATTCCTTGCTATTGGAATTGACATGCTTCAGATAGTATTCACCCTCGTATACCTTTCATGCCTACCGGAAGAAATTCGAAGAAGTCTCTATCTCAGGTAGACATGAGCTTGGTGCTAACATCTCGTTGGAGCGAGAATGGTCAGGGAGGCATGAAGGGGTATGATGAGTGGTGATTTTGTCTAATGTCTTGAAATATGTTTGTTGTGCTAACCATGCAGAGAATACATAACCTCCTGAGTCGACCGTAGATCGAGTCTTGTGCTAGTAACCCCCCATACTTGTTTCGTACTACCACTCGTCCCTGCCGCGGGTAGGGTATGGTTCAGTAAGTTGTCAACCCCTTTCTTAGCACACATCATACAGAGAGGCCATAGTGAAAGATACCAGCTGCCCCTGGTAGGCATGTCGCTTGGTCCGGGGGCATGGGTGTTTCCGGTTGGGACCGAGGGGTAGATCCCCTAGTTTGCGCGCGTTATAATTTTGTGATCCCATGCTAATCAAGGTCGATATAGCCTCCCCACTTAGAGTTTTGCTTAACGAGTGTCGTGGGTGATTCCAGGCATCAATAAGTTAAGATGGTGTGTTTCCAATTCAAAGATCGTAAGCAGAATTAGTACCGGTGGACTAAAGGAATCCGTTAGTCGTGGGTAAAGAGTACACCCTCTGCAGAGTTAATATCTATTCGAATAGCCATGTCCTCGGTTAAGGACTACAGTCTAGGATGGGTCAAGTGTCGGTCTTAGTGTTGGTCTTCGGAGGAAAACTTCTAAACCAGAATATTGATCATGACGAGTGATGAATGATGATTATGATTATTATTATTGTGGGCTAAGCATTTATATTATTTGAATTATTGAGTATCCCTGGGAAGGTTCTACCTCCTGGATATTCATTGTGATTATTCTTATATAAGCCCTTTATGCGGCGTCGCACAGAGGCCCGACTGTGGCATGCATACTGACTGCTTTATCATATAAGCCCTTTTTGTGGCGTCACTCACACGCCCGACCGTCGCACGTTTATTATTTATTTCCTTTATAAGCCCTTTATGTGGCGTATCTTAGATGCCCGACTATGGCATGCTGATTATTTATTTTTCCTTATAAGCCCTTTATGTTGCGTCGCTCAGACGCCCGACTAAGGCATGCTTTATATTATTATCCTTTCGAGGGGTCGCTTCAGACACCCGATCGGTCGATTTTATTTCTATCCTCTGATTGGTTATTCATGTTTAATATGAATGACCTACTTGCGTGCATCATGAAATTTTATTTTTTGATTGGTTAAGTGACCGTGGATTAAATTCTATACATGAATACCACTGCTATGTTATACCGGTTTTCATAATGTTTGCGGGTACATTTAAAGTACTCACCGGCTTGTCCCTGGCTATTGTCTTGGCCAGATTATGCATGTGAAGAGGAGCATTACGACGACAACCCCGGAACCTAGGCATTGAAGATTGCAGCCACACGAAGATAGGAGTTAACGTAGTAAGCTATTCCTGTGGGAAATGGGGTCCCATAGACGCTAATGACCCCGAACCGCTTCCGCCTCCAACCACTAGAAACCTTTTGTTGTACTCACAGACCACGATGGTCTTGTACTTAAGATTTTTTAATTTTGCTTGGAATTTCTGTATCAAGGTTGTGTCTCATCAGCTAACAGTAATCCTGGGGCTGATGAGCACAAGGGCCATTTACTGGGAAATTAATATCCTGCAAAACCGTCCTCACACTTTCCTTTGTTACTAGATTGCTTAGACTTAACTTGTGACATGAACGTAGACAAGAGAAGTCGCTTGGCTAGATAATAGGAAGTCTTCTTTTGAAGATCGTCATTCATAGCTTTAAGGAACTAATGCTCTTGCTCTAAGTTGAGCTTCTCAAAGCGTAGCTTTTCATGTGTCCTTACAAGCTCCCTATGATCTTATAGAGTTGACTCGTGAGCTAACTTAAGAGTTTCTAGTTCTTGATTTAGTCATTCTATTTCCAACTTATCATCATCGCACGACTTATCTAGTGTAGAATGATTACTAGCAAGTTCATAATGACTAGCGTTACTAGATTTGTCAAATAGCAAGTCATCTTCAATTAATAAGTCATCTTCATCACTATTGAAATCAAGATACTCGGGGTGTGATACCTTGGGGCCTTTAGCCATGAAGCAACGTCCACTCCCCTCATTTGGTGAATCAAATATGTTTTAGGAGTCGGTTGTCACTCCCTTCACTAGTGCAAATTCGGTTACTCCTTCATCTTAACTATAGTCGGAGTTGGAGTGATAGTTTCTCTCAGAGTGGTTGTTGGATTCGGAGCCGGAAACCCATTCACCAACATGAGCTTGATGTCTTCTTCTTGAGTAGACTTTGGTGTGCTTTTCCTTCTATGAGTCCCTATTTCTCCTTGAGGTTCTTCATTCATAACGATCATCCCTACTCCTTCTCTCTCTTTAAGGTGACTCATCTCTTGAGCTTCGTCTTCTTGGTGACTCTTCTTTCCTTTTGTAAGGAGCCATGCACACGTTGGAGTAGTGTCCAGGCTTCCCACAATTGTAGCAGTTCCGGTCACAACTTGATGAACGCTTCTCTTCATATCTTGAGTTGGAGCTTTGATATTTGCTTCTATTCTTGTAGAACTTGTTGAATTTGTTTACCATGAGGCTTATCTCTTCATTTGTGACAAGGTTGTCGCTTGAGGTAGCGAGAGCATCACTTGTGACTTTGTAAGCACTGCTAGACTTGTGGTGAAGCTCTTCCTTGTCTTTGAGTGTCATCTCATGAGCAACCAATCCTTCCAATCACCTCCGTTGGCTTGAGATCTTTGTAGTTGGGTATCATTTGGATCAATGTTATATCGATCATCCAAAGCTCAAAGTCTCTTCTTGATGATGAATTTGTACATAATTTCTTCGCTTCCTAAGACAACAATCTCATTGGTGATGAGAGATAGCCTAGAGTACATCTCAGCGACTCCTTCACCATCCTTCATCTTGAACTTGTCAAGATGACTTTGAAGAACATCCAACTTGGATTCTCTCACAGATTATGTACCTTCATTCATATCAATCAAAGTGTCCCAAATCTCTTTTGCATTCTCAAGGCGGCTACTTTTGTTGAATTCTTTGGGGCATAGGCAGTTGAAGAGAATGTCACATGCTTGAGCATTGAGTTGCAACATCTTAAATTCATCTGTAGTCGCTTCGCGATCGAGCTCCCTTCCTTCCATAAAGAATTCACCTTGCATACCAACATGAACAACAGCCCGAACGACGGGGTTATGACCAAGCAAATGCATTTTCATTTTGTGCTTCCAACTAGCAAAATTTGTGCCATCAAAGTACGGACCTCTACGATGATAATTTCCCTCACTAGATGCCATACTCTCCTAGTTTGTGAGACCAATGCTCTGATACCACTTGTAGGATCGAAAGTAGTGCTAGAGGGGGGTGATTAGACTACTTGACCAAATAAAAATCTAATTTTTCCCAATTTTAATTCTTGTCAGATTTTAGCATTCATAGTATGTCAAGTATACCATACACATGCATGTCTAAGAGTTTAGCAGCGGAAAGTAAAGACAAGCATGTAAGTAAAGAGAGGGTAGGAAGATCAAACGCAATTGGTGACACAATGATTTGTCCCATGGTTCCGATAGGTGGTGCTATCGTACATCCATGTTTATGGAGTCTTCAAACCACAGATGGTAACGATCACGAGAGTCCATGGAGGGCTCCACCCACGGAGGATTCCGTGGAGAAGCAACCTTGACTATACCATGATGGCCTACGTCCACGGAGGACTAGCCTAACTCGGGGTAGATCTTCACGATGTAGGCGATCTCCCTGCCCTTACAAACTTCTTGGTTCACTCCACGACATGAAGTAAGAGGCTCCCAAGCGACACCTAACCAATCTAGGAGGCACCACCCTCCAAAAGGTAATAGGCTCGATAATGTCGATGAACTCTTTGCTCTTGTGCTTCAAGATGATAGACTCCTCAACACACAATCACTCTCTCATGGATTTGGCTTGGTGGAAGAGATTGATTGGGTGGAAAGAAACTTGGGGAGGCTAGAGATCAAGATTCATGTGGTAGGAATGGAATGGCATGATCTCAACACATGAGTAGGTAGTTCTCTCTCAGAAAATCAGTAGGTATGAGTGGGGGACTGTTCTGAGTGCTTCTCTTGCGAGTGAGTGGTGGTCGAGGGGTATATATAGGCTTCTCCAAAAATCCAACTATTACACCTAATAAGTCAGACTTGGTGACATCGATGTGTTAGTCTTGGTGGTACTGAGTTGCCTCAAAGGTAGCAACTTTTGAATATCGATGAGACCGATACATAAATCTCGGTTGCACCTATAAGGTGACCAATAGTCAAATTGCCAAACTCGGTGATGCCGATTCCCAAAACTCGGTGGGACTAATTTTGTAAACTTGCATAACAGGAAGATGGCAACGCAAACTCGAAGGCATCGAAGCAGGATCGGTTGCACCGAAAAGCTAGGGTTTGGTTGGCTCTGTGTGAGGTTTAGGAATCGATGGCACCGAGTGGGAGTTGTTTGTTGCACCAATTTTGGATATTTGGGTTTGGACAGACTTTTGTGGAAGAGCTTGTGGGTGTATGTGGTGACTATCACTTGTGCACGTATGAGCATTTTGTTCACCAACAAAACCTTACCCCCTTTTAACAGTATTGGCTTTCCTATGGACTCAAAGTGATTTCTCACAAAAGGTAAAATGTAGAGTCCTTTGCTTGAAGCTTTGCCAATCTATTTCCTTCCATCATGGGGTATTCCACAATCCCATGCCAACCCATCATTGAACGTTTCCTGAAACATGCTTAGTGGAAACATTAGTTCAATGACATATATGTTGTTATTAATTACCAAAACCACCAAGGGAGGAAATGTGCTTTCAAAATTATGAAGTAAATTGGTCGTGGATAGCTTATAAGTTGCTTTATTTTGGTCATGGCAAATCCTATACCATGCATCCTTCAAACTGTCTCCTCCCCTTTGTGTAAATTTGATAACGTCATTATTGGGAGTGATACGCACAAAAGAAGAACTAGCCATGACTTCAAGCAAGAACTAGTAATGAGCAAAGGTAAATATATTTTTGTTTTTGATTTTTATGAGACAAACTAAATATAACAACAAATAAAAATAAGAACAAGTGAATGAAATCTTGTGTGAAGTTACGTGTTAGTTGGCGATGGTATTCCCCGGCAACGGTGCCAGAAATCCTTCGTGATACTCGTGATCTGCGTTGGGTTTACCATAAAGAGGAACGGGTAATCACAGCACAAAGTGGGTAAGTATTTCCCTCACTTATGAAACTAAGTTTTATCTAACCAATAGGAATACGAACCCTCAACCGTATTCAGCGGCTGCGCACAAAAGAACAAACAACTTGCACCTGACGCCGGCAAGAGGGTTGTGAGTACCCCTGATCTCGTTATTTGCAAGCGAGTGAGTTGTGTAGATAATTGTAGATAATAGTAAAGTTCTAAATAAAATAAAATGTAATAAATAACAGTAAGGTAATGATAGCGTTTGTGAATTTATAAGTGAATAGACATGGGGGCGTAGATTTCTCTAGTGGTATCTCTCATAAGAAAAGCATACGATGGGTAAAGAAATTACTGTTGGACAATTGAAAGAAAATCTAGTAATTATGCGATGTTCATGGCAATGATCATGTGTATATAGGCATAACGTTCACGTCTATAAGAAAATAGGCTGACTCCTGCCTGCACCTACTACTATTACTCCACTTCAAGAGCGCTTCTATGCTTGCCTCTCTATGTACTAAGTTCATGACAAACGAAGTAATGTTTGGAGAACGATGACATGATGTAGACAAAGTAAACTCAACTAATATGAATAAACCCCATCATTTTATCCTTAGTAGCAACAACACAAAGACGCAACATGTCTCCTTCTGTCACTAGGATATTGAAACTCGTCAGGTTGAACCTACTATAACGCACCACTCCCACCGAAGAAATATCAATCTAGTTGGCAAAACTATCTCAAGATATCGGAGAGCATTACGAAGCTATGATGATCATGCAAATAAGAATCATAGTAATCAGGTTTGACTCAAATACTTCTCATGAATTATCTGAACATAAACTCACAATTCATCAGATCCCAACAAACACACCATACAAAGGGATTACATCGGATAGATCAAGGCAAAGATGCGATGAAGATCGAGAGAGAGAGAGATTGCCATCTAGGTACTACCTACGGACCCGTATGTCTGTAGTGAACTATTCACAGATCATGGTGAGGGCAGGAAGGTTGATGAAGAGGCCCTCCAAGATCGATCTCCCCTTTGACAGGGTGCCGGATCGGAGGTGGGGATGGCCTCCCATCGGAGCAGAGCCTTGCGGTGGCAGAGAAAGTGTTTCGGGAGCGCTTATGGTGTTTTTAGGGAAGATATGAATTATAGGCCAGAGAACGACGTTGGGATACGCTCCAGGGGGCTACCAAATATCTGGCCGTGCCCCCCCAGGGCGGCGGCTGTATATGTGGTGGTCCCTTGGTGCACCTCCTCGCCCCCCTCCAAAGCTTCTAGGTCTTGTATTGGTCCAGAAAAAATCACCAAAAAGTTTCATGGTAATTGGACTCCGTTTGGTATTGTAACTCTAAAAAGCGAAAACATGCAGAAAATAGGAACTGTCACTAGGCACTTGGTCAATAGGTTAGTGCTACAAAATATTATACATTGGTAAATAAATACCCAAAAAGTATCCTTGAATGATAGTATATTAGCATGGAACAATAAAAAATTATAGATATGTTGGATACGTATCAACCGCAAAACATAAATGTAGAGCACCTCTGAGATCCAAGAAGTGACTAAACATTATAATTCATGGTAGAAAAGATCCAATCATGCTCATATTCAACATTAACTATATTAAATGCATAAGGATGACAATATTGCACTCGGGACTGGTGCTTTAATAAGATGATGATGACTCAGTACAAAGGTAAATAGATAGGCCCTTTTCAGAGGGAAGTATTAATTTGCAAAGGCATCAGAGCTCGAATCTTAAAACAAGAGTGAAGATATAATTTTTGAGTGGTGCACTTTTCTTGTCAATGTTACGACAAAGGTTTTCAACATTTTCCATGCTAAACTCATTATTGGTGGTTCCCAAACAGAATAGTAAACTTTACTCCTATCCACCATTCAAACACATTCCATGGCTGGCCGTGTTGGAAATATGCCCTAGAGGCAATAATAAATTAGTTATTATCATATTTCCTTGTTCATGATAACCGTTTATTATCCGTGCTATAATTGTATTGTTCGGAGACTTAAATGCATGTGTGGATACATAGACAAAACCATGTCCCTAGTATGCCTCTAGTAGACTAGCTCGTTGATGAAAAGATGGTTAAGGTTTCCTAGCCATGGACATGAGATGTCATTTGATAACGGGATCACATCATTAGGAGAATGATGTGATGGACAAGACCCAAACTACAAACATAGCATATGATCGTGTTAGTTTATTGCTACTGTTTTCTGCATGTCAAGTATATGTTCCTATGACCATGAGATCATCCAACTCACGGATATGGGAGGAGTGCCTAGTGTGTATCAAATGTCGCAACGTAACTGGGTGACTATAAAGGTGCTCTACGGGTATCTCCGATGGTGTCTGTTGAGTTGGCATGGATCGAGACTGGGATTTGTTACTCCGTGTGACGGAGAGGTATCTCGGGGCCCACTCGGTAATGCAACATCACAATAAGCCTTGCAAGCAATGTGACTAATTGTTAGTTTTGAGATCTTGTATTACGGAACGAGTAAAGAGACTTGCCGGTAACGAGATTGAACTAGGTATGGAGATACCGACGATCGAATCTCGGGCAAGTAACATACCGAAGAACAAAGGGAACGTTATACGGGATTAACTGAATCCTTGACATAGAGGTTCGACCGATAGATCTTCGTAGAATATGTAGGAACCAATGTGGACGTCCAGGTCCCGCCATTGGTTATTGGCCATAGAGGTGTCTCGGTCATGTCTACATAGTTCTCGAACCCGTAGGGTCTGCACACTTAAGGTTTGGTGACGTTTCGGTAGTATAGAGTTATGTATGGTGGTGACCGAAGGATGTTCGGAGTCTCGGATACGATCCCGGACATGATGAGGATCTCCGGAAGAGTCTGGAGATAAAGATTGATATATGTGATAATAGTGTTTTGATCTCTGGAAGAGTTCCGGAATTAACCGGAAGGGGCACCGGATGTTTACCAAAGTGTTCGGGTACAGCAACACTTTATATGGACCAATGGGGTAAAACCCACGAGGTATTGGAAAGGGCAAAAGGAAGTTTTGCTGCTGCCTTAAGCAGTAGGGTAGTACTACCGCTTGTGAAGCGGTACTACCGCTCAAGCGGTACTACCGCGCGTGAAGCGGTACTACCGCTTGTGCGCGGGACTGCAGGGATCCGAGTTGGACTCTTTTCTTTCAAGCTAAACCGACCTTGTACGGGCAAAATCGACCTTGTAGAGGTTTTTGCTCCATGTTTAGACCCCAGGGCTCAACATATAAATAGAGGGGCAGGGCTAGCACACGGGACACAACTTACGGCCACATGCTACCCGTTCCACCGGTGCTCCTCTAGATCGGTTTTCTGTAGCGTTTAGGCGAAGCCCTGTCGGAATTGCTCCACCACCACCATCACCGGAGCGTCGTCACGCTGCCGGTGAACTCTCTCTCCTCTCCACCTCCTCTTGCTGGATCAAGACGGTGGAGATCGTCATCAAGCTGCACGTGTGCTGAACGCGGAGGTGTCGTCCGTTCGGTACTGGATCGGAACGATCGTGATCAAGGCCACAGGACGTTCGTGATCGGATCGCGGGACGGATGGTGACGAGATCGCGGGACGGTTCGTGATTTGTTTGCGGGACGGTTCGTGATTAGATCACGGGACGCTCGGCGATTTGGATCGCGAAGAAGTACGACTACACCAACCGCGTTTCTTAATGCTTCCCGCTTAGCGATCTACAAGGGTACGTAGATCCACTCTCCCTCTCGTAGATGCTCATCACCATGGATAGGTTTGCGTGTGCGTAGGAAATTTTTTGTTTCCCATGCGATGTTCCCCAACAGTGGCATCATGAGCTAGGTTGATGGTTCGATGAGATCTCGAGTAGAACACAAAAGGTTTGTGGGCATTGATGCTTAGATTGCTTCCTCCCTTGGTCGTATTTTGGTTCAGTGGGATTGTGAGATGAAGCGGCCCGGACCAACATTACTCGTACGATTACGAGAGACCGGTTCCCTCGATGCAACTTGTTGCCTAGATGGCTGGCGGGTGACAGTTTCTCTCACTTTAGTTGGATCGGATTCGACAAAGGCGGTCCTTGAGAAGGTTGAAAAGCAACTAGTGTATCACCGTTGTGGTTTTTGCGTAGGTGAGAATTGTTCTTGCTAGATACCCGTACCAGCCACGTAAAACATGAAACAACAATTAGAGGACGTCTAACTTGTTTTTGCAGGGTATGTTGTGATGTGATACGGCCAATTACATGATGGGATATATGTGATGTATGAGATGATCATGTGATGCAGGGTATGTCGGTGAATAAGGCAACCGGCAGGAGCCATAGGGTTGTCTTTAATTATTGTATGACCTGCGTATCAATCATTAAGCGCTATGTAATGCTTTACTTTATCGCTAAACGGTAGCAATAGTAGTAGAAGCATGCAGGGCGTGACAACCCCGATGGCGACACGTTGATGGAGATCATGGTGTCATGCCGGTGACGATGGAGATCATGTCGGTGCTTTCTAGATGGAGATCAAAAGCACAAGTTCATGGCCATATCATGTCACTTATGATTTACATGTGATGTTAATACTTTTTATGCACCTTGTTTTGCTTAGGACGACAGAAGCATTATAAGGTGATCCCTCACTTAATTTCAAGATAAATTGTGTTCTCCCCGAGTGTGCACCGTTGCGAAAGTTCGTTGTGTTGAGACACCACGTGATGATCGGGTGTGATAGACTCTACGTTCACATAGAACGGGTGCAAGCCAGATTTGCACGTGCAGAACACTCGGGTTAAACTTGACGAGCCTAGCATGTATAGACATGGCCTCGGAACACAAGAGACCGAAAGGTCAAACATGAGTCATATAGTAGATATGATCAACATAATGATGTTCACCATTGCAGCCACCTCAACTCACGTGATGATCGGACTTGAGTTGGTGAATTTGGACCATGTATCACTCGAATGATCGGAGGGATGTCAATTTGAGTGGGAGTTCTTAAGTAATATGATTAATTGAACTCATTATCATGAACATAGTCAATAGTGTCTTTGCAAATTATGTTGTAGATTACTAGCTCGCGTTGTAGCTCCCTTAATTTTTATATGTTCCTAGAGAAATAGATTTGAAAGATGATGGTAGCAATATTGCGGACTGGGTCCGTGATCTGAGGATTGTCCTCTTTGCTGCACAGAAGGCTTATGTCCTTAACGCACCACTCGGTGCACCACCCCCTCTAGCGTCGTCTGTAGATGTTGTGAATATCTGACAGGCACGTTTCGATGACTACTTGATAGTTTAGTGCGTCATGCATCACGGCTTAGAATTGAGGCTCCGAAACGTTTTGAACGTCACAGAACATATGAGATGTTCTAGGAGCTGAGATTGTGATCTCAAGCTCGTGCCCGTGTTGCGAGATATGAGATCTCCAACAAGATTCTTTGCCTCTAAGATGAAGGAGAATAGCTCAATCGTTGAGCATGTACTCAGATTGTCTGGGTACTACAATCGCTTGAATCAAGTGGGAGTTGATCTTCCAGAGAAGATAGTGATTGATATAGTTCTCCAAGTCACTGTCACTAAGCTACTAGAACTTGGTGATGAACTATAAATTGCCAGGGATAGAAATAATGATTCTTGAGCTGTTCGCGATGTTTGACACCGCGAAGGTAGAAATCAAGAAGGAGCGTCAAGTGTTGATGGTTAACCAAAACCACTAGTTTTGAGAAGGGCAAGAGCAAGGAGGGAAACTTCATGGATAGCAAGTCAGTTGCTGCTCCAGTGAAGCAACCCAAAGTTGAACTCAAACCCGAGACTAAGTGCTTCTGTTATGAGGTGAGCGGACGCTGAAGCGGAACAACCCTAGATACTTGGTAGATAAGAAGGCTGGCAACATCGACAGAAGTATATTTGATATACGAGTTATTGATGTGTACCTTGCTAGTGCTCCTAGTAGCACCTGCGTATTGGATACCGGTTCGGTTGCTAAATGTTAGTAACTCGAAATAAAAGCTACGAGATAAATGGAGAACTAGCTGAGGGTGAGGTGATGATATATGTTGGAAAGGTTTCCAAGGTTGATGTGATCAACATCGCATGCTCACTCTACCTTCAGGATTAGTGATGAACCTAAATAAATGTTATTTGGTGTTTTGCGTTGAGCATGAACATGATTAGATCATGTTTATTGCAATACGGTTATTCATTTAAGTTAGAGAATAATGGTTATTCTGTTTACATGAATAATACCTTCAATGGTCATGCACCCAGTGAGAATGGTTTGTTGAAATCTTGATCGTAGTAGTACACATGTTCATAACATTGATGTCAAAAGATACAAAGTTAATAATGATAGTACCACATACTTGTGGCACTGCCGCTAAGTGTCATATTGGTATAAAGCGCATGAAGAAACTCCATGCGGATGGATATTTGGACTCATTCGATTTCGAATCAGTTGAGACATGCGAACCATGCCTCTTGGGCAAGATGACTAAAGGACCCCGTTGGATGGAGCGGGCAAGTGATTCATTGGAAATGATACATGTTGACGTATGCAATCTAGTGAGTCTTGTAGCGTGAAGTGGATATCGTTATTTTCTTACCTTCACTGATGATTTGAGTAGATATAGTGTATATTTACTTAATGAAACACAAGTCTGAATCGTTTGAAAGGTTCAAGCAAATTCAGAGTGAAGTTTAAAGATCATCGTGACAAGAAGATAAAAATGACCGCGATATGATCGTGGAGGTGAATATCTGAGTTACGAGTTTTCGCATGCAACTTAAGACAATGTGAAATTTGTTTCACAACTAACGCCACCTAGAACACCATAGTGTGATGGTGTGTCTGAACATCATAGTCATGCTCTATTGATATAGTGCATACTGTGATGTCTCTTATCGTTTTACTACTATAATTTTTGGGGTTATGCATTAGAGACAACTACATTCACTTTAAATAGGGCATCATCTAAATCCGTTGAGATGACACCGTGTGAATTATGGTTTGATAGAAACCTAAGCTGTCATTTCTTAATATTTGGGGCTGTGACACTTGTGTGGAAAATGTTTTCACCTAATGAGGTCGAACCCAAGGCGGACAAATGCATCTTCATAGAATACCCTAAGATCAGTTGGGTGAACCTTCAATCTCAGATCCTGGTGCAAAGTGTTTGTTGCTTAAACGGATCCTTTCTCGAGGAAATGTTTCTCTCGAAAGAATTGAGTGGGAGGAAGATAGAACTTGATGAGGTTGTTAAACCTTTGTTCAACCACAGAGTAGTGCAGCGCAGAAAGATGTTTCTGTGAAGCCTACGTTAGTTGAAGAGGAAGTTAATGATGATGATCATGAAGCTTCAGGATCAAGTTACTATCGAACTTCGTAGGTCGACAAGGATGTGTACTGCTCCTAAGTGGTACGACAACTCTGTCTTGGAGATCATGTTGTTGGACAACGATGAACCTATGAGCTATGGAGAAGCGATGATGGGCCCGGATTCCGACAAATGGTTGGAGGCCATGAAATCCGAGATAGGATCCATGTATGAAAACCAAGTGTAGACTTTGGTAGACTTGCTCGTTGGACGGCAGGTCGTTGAGTACAAATGGATCTTTAAAATGAAGACAGACACTGATGGTGAATGTCACTATTTGTAAAGCTCGACTTGTTGCAAATATGTTTGTGACAAGTTCAAGGAGTTGACTACGATGAGACTTTCTCACTCGTAGTGGTGCTAAAGTCTATTGGAATTATGTTAGCAGTTGCTGTGTTTTCAATTATGAAATCTGGTAGATGGATGTCAAAACATTGTTTCCTTAACGGTTTACTTGAGGAAAGGTTGTATGTGATACAACCAGAAGGTTTTGTCAGTCGTAAGGATGCTAAAAGGTGTGCAAGCTTCGGTGATCCTTCCATGTACTGAAGCAAGCATCTCGGAGTTGGAATATACGCTTTGATGAGGTGATCAAAGTTTTTGATGTTTATACAAAGTTTACGAGAAACTTGTATTTGCAATAAAGTGAGTGGGAGCACTATAGAATTTCTGATAAGTATATGTGGATGACATATTGTTGGTCAGAAATAATGTAGAGTTTCTGGAAAGCATAAAACGGTTATTTGGAAAGTGATTTTCAAAGGAAGACCTGGATGAAGCTACCTAATTGTTGAGCATCAAAATATATGGAGATAGATCAAGATGCTCGATGAGACTTTCAATGAGTGCATACCTTGACAAGACTTTGAAAGAGTTCAAACTGGATCAGTCAGAGAAAGAGTTCTCGACTGATTTGTAAGGTGTGAAAGTTGAGTGAGACTCAAAGCTCGACAACGGCAGAAGAAAGAGAAAGGACGAACGTCGTCCCCTATGCCTTAGCCATAGGCTCTATATTATGCCATGCTGTGTACCGCACCTGTGTGTGCCTTGCCATGAGTCCATCAGGGGGTACAAGAGTGAACCAGGAGTGGATCAGTGGACAGCGGTCAAGGTTATCCTTAGTAACTAAGAGACTGAGGAGATTTTTCTCGATTATGGAGGTGATAAAGAGTTCGTCGTAAGGAGTTACGTCGATACAAGCTTTAACACTAATCCGGATGACTCGTAGTAGAAATCTGGATACGTATAGTGGAGCAGCCATTTGGAATAGTACCAAGTGGAGTGTGGTAGCAGTGTTTACAGTTTGACATAGGGATTTGCAAAGTGCACACGGATCTGAATGTTACAGACCCGTTGACTATAAGACCTCTCTCACATGCAAAGCATGATCGAACCCCAGAACTCATTGGGTGTTAGATTCATAACAATGCGAATCACATGGTGATGTGAACTAGATTATTGACACAAAACCATGTCCCTAATATGCCTCTAGTAGACTAGCTCGTTGATCAAACGATGGTTAAGGTTTCCTAGCCATGGACATGAGATGTCATTTGATAACGGGATCACATCATTAGGAGAATGATGTGATGGACAAGACCCAAACTACAAACATAGCATATGATCGTGTCAATTTATTGCTACTGTTTTCTGCATGTCAAGTATATGTTCCTATGACCATGAGATCATGCAACTCACGGATATGGGAGGTGTGCCTAGTGTGTATCAAACGTCGCAATGTAACTGGGTGACTATAAAGGTGCTCTACAGGTATCTCCGATGGTGTCTGTTGAGTTGGCATGGATCGAGACTGGGATTTGTTACTCCGTGTGACGGAGAGGTATCTCGGGGCCCACTCGGTAATGCAACATCACAATAAGCCTTGCAAGCAATGTGACTAATTGTTAGTTGCGGGATCTTGTATTACGGAACGAGTAAAGAGACTTGCTGGTAACGAGATTGAACTAGGTATGGAGATACCGACGATCGAATCTCGGGCAAGTAACATACCGAAGAACAAAGGGAACGTTATACGGGATTAACTGAATCCTTGACATAGAGGTTCGACCGATAGATCTTCGTAGAATATGTAGGAACCAATGTGGACGTCCAGGTCCCGCCATTGGTTATTGGCCGTAGAGGTGTCTCGGTCATGTCTACATAATTCTCGAACCCGGAGGGTGTGCACACTTAAGGTTTGGTGGCGTTTTGGTAGTATAGATTTATGTATGGTGGTGACCGAAGGATGTTCGGAGTCTCGGATACGATCCCGGACATGACGAGGATCTCCGGAAGAGTCTGGAGATAAAGATTGATATATGTGATAATAGTGTTTTGATCTCTGGAAGAGTTCCGGAATTAACCGGAAGGGGTTCCGGATGTTTACCGAAGTGTTCGGGTACAGCAACACTTTATATGGACCAATGGGGTAAAACCCACGAGGTATTGGAAAGGGCAAAAGGAAGTTTTGCTGCTGCCTTAAGCAGTAAGGCAGTACTACTGCTTGTGAAGCGGTACTACGGCTCAAGCGGTACTACCGCTTGTGAAGCGGTACTACCGCTCAAGCGGTACTACCGCGCGTGAAGCGGTACTACCGCTTGTGAAGCGGTACTACCGCTCAAGCGGTACTACCGCGCGTGAAGCGGTACTACCGCTTGTGCGCGGGACTGCAGGGATCCGAGTTGGACTCTTTTCTTGCGGGCCAAACCGACCTTGTGCAGGCAAAATCGACCTTGTAGAGGTTTTTGCCCAAGTTTAGACCCCAGGGCTCAACATATAAATAGAAGGGCAGGGCTAGCACACGGGACACAACTTACGGCCACGTGCTACCCGTTCCACCGGTGCTCCTCTAGATCGGTTTTTGTAGCGCTTAGGCAAAGCCCTGCCGGAATTGCTCCACCACCACCATCACCGGAGCGCCGTCACGCTACCGGTGAACTCTCTCTCCTGTCCACCTCCTCTTGTTGGATCAAGATAGTGGAGATCGCCATCAAGCTACACGTGTGCTGAACGCGGAGGTGCCGTCCGTTCGGTACTGGATCGGAAGGATCGTGATCAAGGCCACGGGACGTTCGTGATCGGATCGCGGGACGGATCGTGACAAGATCTCGGGACGGTTCGTGATTGGTTCGCGGGACGGTTCGTGATTAGATCGCGGGACGCTCGGCAATTTGGATCGCGAAGAAGTACGACTACATCAACCGCGTTTCTTAACGCTTCCCGCTTAGCGATCTACAAGGGTACGTAGATCCACTCTCCCTCTCTTAGATGCTCATCACCATGGATAGGTTTGCGTGTGCGTAGGAAAATTTTTGTTTCCCATGCGACGTTCCCCAACAAGCCGAATACATGGTTGCCCTCTGGACAATCAACGTTCCCAAGAAGTTTGTTTAATTTATTTCTATTATGTGGGACTGGGCATCCCTCTTACCATCCTCTCTCGTGCAATGACCGCAAATGAACGACCATCCTGAGAATAACTTGCTTAGCATGGAAAATATTGACCGCCCCGTTGCTCCAAGAGCGAGACGAATGCACAATTGGACGTTTGTTCGAATATTTAGAGATGGCACATGAAAATTTACTTGGAACGGCAGGGTAATACCGCATATAGGTAGGTATGGTGGACTCATGTAGAATAACTTGGTTTAAAGATTTTGGATGCACAAGCAACATTCCCGCTTAGTACAAGTGAAGGCTAGCAATAGGTTGAGAAGCGGCCAGCTAGAGAGCAACAACGGTGATGAACATGCATTTTGAATAATTAACATTGAACTTAGCATAAGTAGGATATGAACACTCTGAATTTAAACATCATGAAGGCTATACTGGTTTAGATTCAACTACATGTTTGCACATGGGCCAAGTCAGACCAATTGAATTTCTTAGAGGGAAATACCATACTACCATATCATATTATAACCATTTTAATGCATGTTGACACACAAGATAGATCATTATTAACTCGTAGCTATTTAGGCATGGAATGGGAAGCTATAATCTATAATTGTCATCAACAACATGTTTACTCATGACATACTGAATCATGATCAAACTGGCTAAACATATTTACAAAAACGAAAAACAAGAAGAGTTCATACCAGCTTCATTTTCCACAATCACTTCATCAAATATCATCATTATTGCCTTTCACTTGCATGATCGAATGGTGTGATGTACTAAGCTGGAATCTGCATGGCAGTATAAGACAAAGGAGAAGACAAAGTAAAATTGGCTCTCTGTTAGATCATCAATAAAGCATATGAGAGCCACTCAACATTTTCATCGTGGTCTTCTCCTTTCGACAACTGAATAAAAGAAAAGAAATTCATAGAAACACACTGATTTTTTTTGAGTTGTTGTTTTTGTTAAGCAAATGAACTCATGGAAATACAAGAACAAGAAAAACTATTTACACGGGAAAGCTCCCAACAAGCAAAGGAAATCTTTTGGGGGTTTTCTTTTTAGTTCTACAGCTAGAAAAATAAATAAATGAAAAACCTAAAAGAAGCAAGAAATATTTTTGGATTTTCAAAGTTTTTCAAACACACAAGAAGAAAGCAAAAAAGAAAGCTAACATGGATATACTATAAAAGAGGATGAACACCGACAATCTGTATGAAGTGTGAGAACATGAATGTAATGTTGGTGATAAATACATACTCTCCCAAGCTTAGGCTTTTGCCTATCTTGGTAATCACCACTGGTAATAGCCGTGAGGTCCGAGAAAGTACTTCTACCGAGGTACCCGAGCGTCCCATGCCTAGGCCTCGGCCTCCACAGCGGCAAGCTCATTCCGTATTCGTTCCTGGCATGATAGTTAAACAAAGAAGGTTGAAGTAAAGGAATAATATCACAAATCTTCTCACTAAACACTATTCTATAATGGAGGGGTTGTAGTGATTCAGGTTTCCAAAGAAACTGGTGTTCCTCCATAGATAGATGGTCGAAGTGCACCTCAGACAACAAATAATCAGTAGGGCATATAGACACCTGAAAGCGCTTGGTCAAGCACGTAGCATAAATACCACCATGAATTTTTCCTCTAGTTCGGTTAAGATTTAAGCGGCGCACAACAATAGCTCCTAAGTTGTAAGCATTATCACCATAAAGTGCACGTCGCAAAATAGCGAGGGTGGGAGCGCTGAGGGCACCACCCTGCTCCATAGAAGTTATGCATTTTCCTATAAATAGAGAAAAAAATGCACAGATGGAAAATGTAGACTAGTGGCTCTGGCGTGTGAAACTCCCATGGTTTCTCCTACAGTTAAGGTATGAATAAAGTCCTCAAACTCCTCAGCTTTAGGTTCATGCACTCCCCTGTCAGAGGGAAGTAGACATATTTCACAAAATTCATGCAAAGGTAACTCTTCTCGGCATACAGAGCAAAACGTACCAAGGGAGCACCAGACATATTAATGGCGTAAAATATTTGCACGAAGGAATCAGTATGGAGATAGTGTTGGTCACACTTATCTTCGATGAAGTTGGTTAGCCCAGCATATGCAATAAATTGCGTGAACTCTTCATAAAAATCTGCTTCACTCATGATGGGTATATGTGGCCATTCATAGGGCCTAACTTCCATGTTGCAAGGGAGGTTGATATCGCTATCCTGAATCCTCCTAGAAACCCCCTTGGGGCTCCGGCTTGAAGAACCTTTCCTTAGAAAGTTCATTCTCCTAAGAACAAATTTCCGAAATTTTTGGGCCACAAATTCACCTCAATAAAACTTTGCAAGATTACTAGAAACTACTCATATTGATGCCTAAAGGCCATATAAATCATTCATATTACTTGGAACTCAAAAAATTCAACATGCAACCTCATTTTCTATAGCACCAAGTGCAGCAACTTATGCAAAATATAAACCAATAAGACAAAAAACTAATTGGAGGAATGGGAGAGTCACATAACAAGGAACAATTCCTCAAAGCAGTTTCGGAAATGGAGTTCAGAGCAAAGAGATCGAAAATTTCACTTTCGGGGTAAAGAACACGAGAGGGAGATGGCTAAGGAATTTTTGCTGGAGGTAGGAGAAGGAGTGGGAGGAAGAGATAAGGCAGAGGGGCCATGTGGGCCCCACAAGCCAACTGGCCGCACCACCAGTGGGGCGCGGCCTGTTGTGTGGTGGCCCACTAGCACACCCCCTGCAGTAATTTTCACACCAATTTTTTTTATTCCAGAAAAAATCATGTTAAAATTTCGTGGCAATCTGAGACTTTTTATTTTTCAGGTATTTTTCATGCATGGGAAAAACAGAAAACAGGAAATTCATGGAATTTTATATTTATTTTTACTAAAAAAATAGAATATAGACTTGTGATATAGAGAGTTGTGAATACCCAATTCATCAATCACATGCTTTCTGAAAAGAATTCATCAACAAGGTTGATCATGTCTTATTAATAGATATTTCCGATTAACACGAAACCGAAGAATTTGCATAGGTCACTAGGTTACCTCAATTGGGATTTGTATCTCCGCAACAATATGATTATAATATTTGTTCTTCTTGGTAGTAGGTAGAAGAATTGTAAAATATCTCCAATGATAATCATGGGAATAGGATGAGTGACATTAATATTATTAACCAAAGTTTGCTGCTTCAGAAAATGCACGGTATGTTGCTTGCCATTAATAAGAAAGGTAACCTTTCTTTTATTGCAATCTATAACAACCCCTACAGTATTTAGAAAAGGTCTACCAAGGATGATCGACATATTGTCATCATCAGGTATATCAAGAATAACAAAGTTTGCAACCACAACGGGAACATCCTCGCAAATGCCAATAGGTAAAGCAATGGATTTATCAGTCATTTGCAAACATATCTCATTAGGTGTGAGTTTACTCAATTCAAGTCTTTTATAAAGGGAGAAAGGCATAACACTAACACCGGATCCTAAATGACATAAATCAATTTTGACATAGTTTCTTTTAATAGAGCAAGGTGTTCTGGGTATACCCAGATCTCCTAACTTCTTAGGTACTCCACCATCAAAAGAATAATTAGCAAGCATGGTAGCTATTCCAGTTTCAGGTATCTTTCTTTTATTAGTCATAATATCTTTCATGTACTTAGCATACAGAGGCATTTTCAATATACCAGTCAAACGAGTGCACAAATGGACAGGTCTAATCATTTCAGCAAAGCGCTCAAAATCTCCATCATCTTTACTTTTAGTGGCCTTACGTGGGAATGGCATGGATTTTTGAACCTATGGCTCTCCTTCCCTCCCATGCTTCGTAGCAACTAAGTCTCTCTTATCATAACGTTTATTTTTAGAAGGTGGGTTATCAAGATCCTCAGCAGGTTCAATTTCCACATCATTATCATTTTCTTTGTTATCATCCGATTGAGGATCTATGTGAGCATCATCACCATTATTATCATTTTCATTATCACTAGGTGTATGCTCACTACCAGACCGTGTCTCAACATTAGAAATAGAAACTTCATATTTTTCTCAACAGGTTTTTCTATAATAAGCTCACTAGAAGCATGCAAGGTCCTACAATGTTTGTTTTTCTTCTTCTTCTTAGATGAACTAGGTTCATCTTCAATAATTTTCTGAGAATCTTGTTCAATTCCTTTAGGGTGACCTTCAGGATAAAGATATTCTTGGGTCATTCTACCTCTTCTAGTCACTACTCTAATAGCATGATCATTTATATTATTCATTTCAGCAATCAAACCATTTTGCGATTTTGCGACTTGGTCTAGTTGGGTGTGAACCATAGAAGCATGTTTGCCTAAACCTTGCACATCATTTGCAATCCTAAACATCAAGTCAATTAAGCGATCTATCATCATAGTATTACGTTGCAATTGATTCTCCACATAATTGTTGAAGTGTTCATGCTTAACAACGTAATTATCAAATCCATCCAAGCATTGTTCAGGAGTCTTAGTATAAGGTATATCACTTTTATTAAAGGAACGGAGAGAGTTTACCTCTACTACCTATGGCAGGGTGTCGAGTCCATGTATTTCTTTAATAGGTGGTAATTTCTTGACATCCTCATTTTAATACCTTTCCCTTTAATAGATCTTTTTTGCTTCTTGCATGTCTTCCAGACTAAGGAATAGAATACTTCTCTTCTTTTGAATTGGTTTCGGAGGTGGTTCAACGAGTGTCCAATCATCGACAGTTTGCATTATGTTATTCATTAATTCTTTAGCTTGTCCAATAGTTCTTTCCCTAAAAACACAACCAACACAACTATTTAGGAAATCCCTAGAAGCATCAGTTAGTCCATTACAAAAAATATCAAGTACTTCATTCTTCACAAGAGGACAATCAGGCAAAGCTCGTAGTAACCGAAGAAGCTTCCCCACACTTGAGGGAGATTATTTCCTTCAATTTAAGCAAAGTTACATATTTCCTGTAAGGCAGCTTGTTTATTATGAGCAGGAAAATATTCTGCAGAAAAGTGGTGAAGCATGTCCTGGGGATTACGGATGCAACCAGGAGCAAGTGAAAGGAACCATTCCTTCATCCCGCCTTTTAGCGAGCAAGGAAAAGGCTTAAGAATGCAATAGTAGTGCATCTTTTCTTCATTGGTAAACATAGTAGCAATATCATTCAGTTTCACAAGGTGTTCGACAACAGTTTCATTCATAACCATGGAAATGATTAGAGTCTACTATAGGAATTAACTCAGGGTCTATAGAGAAATCATAATCCTTATTAGTAAGTACTATAGGAGAATTAGCAAATTTAGGATCACGTTTCATTTTCTCCATCGTCGATTTTTGTGTTAGTTTGCATAATACTTTCTTCACATCATCTCTATTTTCACAAGAAAGAATGTCCCTAGCTACCTCAGCATCCATAACATAACCTTCAAGTACAAAAGGAAATTCATATCTATTAGCTGAGCAAGGGGCAATAGGTGATTCAAAGTCTTCCTCAGTTTCACCATTCTCAAGTTCTCTAGCTTTAGCAATATGAGCATGAAGTAATTCATTCAGTGGCATAGGTTCAGTTTCAACATGTGTACCAATAGTTTCGTTATTAATTTGAGAAGTAGCATCATTAAGTTCATGTGGCTTATTAGGACGATCAACAGGTGGTGGTGTAACAAGCTGATTAAATATAGAAGGTGATTCAAAAGCAGAGCTAGATGGCAGTTCCTTACCTCCTCTCGTGTGACAGGGGACGATCTTAGTTCGATTGTCTTTCAGATTCTTCATAGTAGCAATTGGATATCCTTCAGTTAACATAATAAATAGAGCTATGCTCCCCGGCAACGGTGCTAGAAAAAGGTCTTGATAACCCACAAGTGTAGGGAATCGCAATAGTCTTCACGGGTAGTATTTCACCCTAATTTATTGATTCGACACGAGGGGAACCAAAGAATATTTATTGGCCTTGACAGTTGAGTTGTCAATTCAACCACACTGAGGATATCTCTTTGCAACAAACATTTAGTGGCACAACAAATAGTAGTAGAAAAAGTAACGGTAGTAGTGACACTAGCAGTTTTGTAGCAAGTGTGACAGTAGCAATAGCAATAGTAACTTGGCAAGATTCAGTATATGTAATGCGTAGGCACATAGATCGTTGATGGATAATGATTTAGATAACATTGATCATGAAACAGTTACACACTAGGGTGACACGGAACTACCTCCAATTGATCAATGTAATGTAGGCATGTATTCCATATATAGTCATACATGCTTGTAGTAAGACCTTGCATGGCATCTTTTGTCCTACCCTCCTATGGCAGCGGGGTCCTATTGTAAACTAAGGGAACTTAAGGGCTCCTTTCAATAGAGAACCTGAACAAAGCATTAACACATGTTGAATACGGCAATCTCCGGAAGAATCCCAATTATTGTCACCTTTGGGTATGCGGATCATGACACGTAATAGGTACATATCACTTGCAAGATAGGATCCAAATCACTCTTATATTCATGAAAACATAATAGGTTCAGATCTGAAATCATGACACTCGGGACCTAGTGACAAGCATTAAGCAGAGCAAATTCATAGTAACATCAATCTCGAAACATAGTGGATACTAGGGATCAAGCCCTTTCAAACTTAACTCGATTACATGATCAAATCCATCCAATCCCACCATGGTCCAGCAAGCCTACAAGGGAATTACTCACTCCCAGTGGTGAGCATCATGGCGGTGTTGATGGAGAAGGGTTGGTGATGACGACGGCAACGATTTCCCTTCTCCAGAGCCCAAAACAGGCTCCAGATTAGCCCTCCGGAGGAAGAACATGAGGTGGCGGTGGATCTGTCTCGTGAAACAAGATGAATACTTCTCTCTGATTTTTCTCCACGGATGTGAATTTATAGGACTGGAATTAGGGTCGGAGGGGCCACGTGGGCCCCACAAGCCAATAGGTCGCGCCACAAGGGGGCGCCTATTGCGTGGTGGCCTTCTGGCACACCCCCTCTGGTAGTTGTTTTCTCCAAATTTCATTATATATTCCATAAAAAATCCACAAAAAGTTTTGTTTAATTCTAAGAACTTTTATTTCTGCACAAAAATAACGCCAAGGTAGTTGTGCTGAAAACAACATCAGTCCGGGTTAGTTTTTTCAAACAATGCAAATTTGAGGACAAAACCAGAGAAAAAGTGTTTGTAAAAGTACATATGTTTGAGACGTATCAGCCATGCACTCATTTGAGTAGTTTTTGGGCCTTCCACAATTGTAACAGTTCCGGTCACGACTAGAAGAACGCTTCTCTTCATATCTTGAGTTGGAGCTTCTCTCTTTTCCTCTATTCTTTTAGAACTTGTTGAATTTCTTGACCATGAGGCTTATCTCATCATTGGTACCTTCGTGCATATCAACCAAAGTATGTTGAATTCCCTTTGCATTCTCAACATGACTAATCTTGTTGAACTCTTCGGGGCATAGGCAGTTGAATAGAATGTTGCATGCTTGAGTGTTGTATTGCAACATCTTCAATTCCTCCGTGGTCGCTTCACGATCCTGTTATTTTCCATCACCGAAGAATTCACCTTGAATTCCAACACGAACAACAACCCATGTGGTGGGGTTATGACCAAGAATATGCATTTTCAACTTATGTTCCAACTAGCAAAGTTTGTAGCATCAAAATATGGACCTCTACGGTGATGATTTCCCTCAATAGACTCCATACTCTCCTAGGTTGTGAGACCAATGCGATGGATATCAAATCTTTGATACCACTTGTAGGATCCAAATTATGTCTAGAGGGGAGGTGATTAGACTACTTGACCAAATAAAAATTCTAGCTTTTTCCCAATTTTTGTTGTGGGAAAGTTTTAGCAATTGTATCATGTCAAGCACACCCTACACATGCATGTCTAAGAGTATATCGGTGGAAATTAAAGACAAGCACAGAAATGTAGAGGGAAGGGTTAGGAAGATCAAATGTAATTGGATACACGAAGATTTTTCCCATGGTTCCAATAGATGGTGCTATCGTACGTCCACGCTGATGGAGACTTCAACCAATGGAGGGTAACGGCCGCAAGATTTCATGGAGGGCTCCACCCATAAGGGTCCACAAAGTAGAAACCATGTCTATTCCATCACGGCTTCCATCCACGAAGGACTAGCCTCACTATGGGTAGATCTTCACAAATTAGGCAATCTCCTTGCGTGTACAAACTTCTTGGTTCAAATTCACACACGAAGATGGAGGCTCCCAAGCGACAGCTAACCAATCTAGGAGGCATCACTCTTCAAAAGTTAATAGATGTGGTAGTATGATGAACTCCTTGCACTTCTCCTTCAAAAGATAGTCTCCTCAACACTCAATCACTCTCTCATAGATTTGGCCTGGTAGACGAGCATGATTGGGTGGAAAGAACTTGGGGGAGGCTAGAAATCAATATTCATATGGTATGAATGTATTATCTCGATCTCAACACATGAGTAGGTGTCTCTCTCTCAGAAAAATGGATATGGCAAGTGTTGGTGTGTTCTGAGTGCTTCTCTTGCATGTGAGAGGTGGTTGAGGGATATATATAGGGAACTCCAAATATCCACTTGTTACAACATTATTGCCCAACTCTGTGCGAACTAAAAACTCGGTTGCACCGACTAGTGCAAAATGTGGAAACTTTTGGGATTTCGGTGAGACCGATATAGAAATCTGAGTGGGGCCAATACAGAAATCTCGGTGGGACCGATATGGGTGACCTAAGAAGTTTCCAAGACACAGTGTCACCAATTCCTAGAACTCGGAAATTCTGACTTTTTGTAATGGGACAATAGAAGGTTGGTCATTGGTTTTGGTTTCACCGAATGGAAACTTGGTAGCACCGAGAAGCTAGGGTTTGGCTTGGAGTGTGTCTAGGGAAAAACTCGGTAGGGCTGAATGTGAAAGTTGGTGGCACCGAATTTTTGACATTTTAGGGTTTGGACAGAATATTTCTCGGAGAATGGATGAGTATTCTTGGTGGCTAATCTCTAAGCACTCAAGAAACCAGATCATCGTATTTCCCTCATCACCTCTTAATAGTATTGGCTTTCCTATGGACTCAAGAGTGATTTCTCACAAATGTGAAATGTAGAGTCTTCAAGCTTGTTGCCAATGGGTGTTCCTTACACCTAGGGAATCTCCAGACAATCCTTTGCCAATCCATCATTGAAATTTTCCTGAAATATACTTGGTGGAAATATTAGTTCAATGAAATATATGTTATTATTAATTACCAAAACCACCTAGGGAGAAGTTATGATTTCACTTCTATGATTGTTGACACAAATTGCATATTTTTGGAGCTAATGTTTCCGTTGGACACATAGGAAGATGGGGGATTTATTATCTTTGCCACCCAACTTATTTACCTCAAGGATAATGTCACCAATAATGAATCATGATCACCCACATTCAACTGGATATATTTGTGTGGATCTTTCCTCAACAAATAATGCTTGTCGGCTAAAGAGTTAATAGATAGGAACAAGGGAAAACAATATTGAATCTTGCATGAAAAGAAATTCTTGTAAGAAGATAAAAGATAGGCCCTTCACATAGGGGAAGCAGAAGTTGTCATGCACTTTTATTTGTTTTGAATGTGCAAATTCTTAATGCAAAGGAACGTCAATTTGTATAGCCCCTTGTGATAGTGAACTTTATTATGCATTCTGTCGCTTTTATTTCTTCGCTATCACAATATCATAAAAAATATTTTCCCTTACAATAAAAGATCATACATATTTAGAGGATTTTTTTATTGTTTTGTGCACCGATGACAATTTACTTGAAGGATCTTATTCAATCCATAGGTAGGTATGATGGACTCTCATGGAAAGAAACCGGGCTTAAAAGTGTTATGGATGCACAAGTAGTATCTCTACTTAGTGCGAAAAATTTGGCTAGCAAAAGATATAAAGCAAACATCACATGTTAAGGGATCCATGACAATATAAATTCTATGCAAATGTAAACAATCATGGTCATTATGTTGTCTTTCATGTCCAACATCATCAACATTTGAGCATTATATAATATTTGATGAGGGCTCACAATCATAAAAGGTGTCCAAGATAGTGTATTTATATGTAAATCTCCTCTTCTCTATCATAATCTTGCATAGATTATACCAATTACTAGTGTTATGTTAGTTAGTTCTCAACATCTGTTATCACTTATAACTATTTCTATGTGTAGTCATTACTCTTCACGAGATAAGCATATGATATTTTCTATTTATTTTATTTCCATGCTATGATGATGGATGCATGAAAGTAAAGCACACGAACTCAACTAATCCGTATTATATAACTCTCGCACCCAATTACAAGGATAGATAGATCTCAAAGAAAAAAATCTAAGCAAAGCAAATCTGAAATATTATTTCTCTAAATCACGAAAAACTAAGGATCGAACTAAGATAGATAGTAGTGATAAAAGTGGTGATGATACGATACCAGGGCACCTTCCCCAAGCTTTGAACAAGCTAAGGGTGGTGCCCATACCCTTGTACTCTAGCATCCTTCTTGGGTGATGGTGGTGGCGATGTAGTAGGCATATATTCCATCTTCGAAGGCATAGGTTTTCCATGATAGAAAGAGGATCTTGTCTTCGAAATCCTACACTCGGCAGCGAGTCTCATCCGTTTAAACCTAGATTCATAGTCACAGTTTTGGCTTTGCACGTCATAGATTTGAGCTTAGAAATTCTCTATCCGCTCTTGAAGCTTGAAGAGAACCTCTCCCACATTCCTTGTGTCTATCTTGTTTTCCTAGATGAAGTCCGTGATCATAGAGTGATTAGGACTCATACCACGCTCAACCATCCCTTAGCACTTGAAGATCTCCTGCTCAAGTGTCGCAAGCCCGTCCTTCTCGCTTCCCTCCTTCTTGGGACCTTGAACATCCCAGATGTGGAGCACCCCCTCATGCATCTCAATGGCTTGAGGGTGCTTCATCGCCTCCGACGGGTAGGGTTTGATGACCTTCATCAAGAACTTGTCCTTGAGGTGCTTGGAGACGTCATGGCGATGTAATCTGTCAAAAAATGGCCCAAAACAAGAACAAAGGAGAAACTCGCGACTCAATGGTCAAAATATATGAAAGTATATATAATGATTTTTTCTAGGTCAGAATACGTGTTTGGGAAGAAAACGGATTCCAAGAGACAAACGAGGGACCCACAAGCCATCAGGGTGCGACCGGGGTGGGTGGTCGTGCCCTGTTGGCTTGTGCCTCCCTCGTGGGTCCCCCTGACTCCTTTTTATTTTTGGATTTTTTCTAAAATACCAAAACCAACAAAACATATTTTTTGGAATTTTGGAGTCAGTTTACTTATCGTATCACAAACCTACTACTTTTTAGGTTTTTGGAGTGTTTCAAAAGGTCTCTCTTGTGTGATCTTCCGGTGTTATCACTTGAATAATATTAGTTTCATCATTAATGGGCGTACCTGAAATTTAGTGCTTAATTCTTTGTCCATTTACCACTCCCAGGTTTTTGCCTTCGAAGTTATTAATTTTTGTAGCACCGCAGCGATAGACCTCCTCGACAACATATGGGCCTTCCCATTTGGAAAGGAGTATGTTTACCTGCAAAAAAAACTAAAAATAGAATTGTACAAAAGTACTAGGTCTCGCACATTGAATTCTCGTGTTTAAATCCTCTTGTCATGCCATCTTTTAATTTTTTCTTTAAATAACTTGGAATTTTCACAAGCTTGTGTCCTCCATTCATCTAATGAGCTAATAACAAATAACATCTTTTCACCGGCAAGTTTAAATTTGTAACTAAGCTCTTTAATTACACAATAAGTTTTATGTTCTAACTCAAGAGGTAAATGACAAGCTTTTCCATAAATCATTTTATATGGAGACACCCCCATGATATTTTTATAAGTAGTTCTATAAGCCCATAAAGCGTCATCTAGTTTTTCAGACCAATTATTTCTAGATCTATTGACAGTCTTTTGCAAAATTAACTTTATTTCTCGGTTACTCCATTCAATTTGACCACTAGAATGAGGATGATAAGGTGATGAAATTCTATAGTTAACATCATATTTAGCTAGAAGTTTGTGAAAAGAACCATGAATAAAATGTCAACCACCATCAGTCATTAAGTATTTGGGGACTCCAAACCTCGAAAAAATGATGTCTTTAAGCATTTTAATAGAGATGTTATGATCATTACTACTAGTTAGAATAGCTTTTACCCACTTAGTAACGTAATCAACACCAACTAAAATATGAGCATACCCATTAGAGGAAGGAAAGGGTCCCATAAAATCAAAGCCCCAAACATCAAATGGTTCAATAGCAAGTGAATAATTCATAGGCATTTCCTGACGTCTACCAATGTTACCAATTCTTTCACATTCATCACATGAAAGGACATACTTACGAGTATCTTTAAAAAGAGTAGACCAATAGAAACTGTATTGTAATACCTTGTGTGCAGTTCTATCACCAACATGGTGTCGTCCGTAGACCTCGGAGTAACACTTCCTTAGAATTTGTCCATGTTCATGCTCAGGTATATAATGTCTAATAACACCACCTACTTCTTTATAAATACTAGATGACCCGTTACGCCCATGGCGCAAAAAACATTGATGAGCAGAGCATTGTAAGCATGTGTATGTGATAGTCTAATAGATACACTTTTATCTGATTACATGGCATCATGATTCATCAAATATAATTTGAGTGTTGACATAGTGTTCTAAGACAACCCAGTGATACACACCGTTCTAAGCAGTTTACAATGCGCATAAGCATATAGAAATTTAGCATTGGTACATATTATTGTAAGAAACTGATAATAGATTATTTACAATGAGCATAGTATATAGCCAGTAGGCATCATGTAGATGGTTGTGGTTATGAGGCGATAGTCATCAAGAAGAGCCATCGTTGCAGGTACCATAGGCATCGAAATTGACTTCGTTGCCTAAGCATCTCGGTGCAAATGGCACTCCATCGACAATGAATTGGCACTCAACACATAAACATAGATCGGTGTTGGTTGTATGAAAAAAAATACCAACAAAGATTAATGCATATATTTTATCGCTCTCGGTTCTTAAATCAGAATTAACACAGTTAATAGCGATGAAGAAACAAAAGGTATTAGCTCTATTACCTCACACAGACATTCGAAGTAATTACCAGGAAACGAAAGAACATATTAGGCTCTAGGAATTAACATAACCTCGTATTAGCCCTATTACCTCACACAGACATTCGAAGTAATTACCAGGAAACGATAGGAATTAACACAACCTCCGTTGCTTTGTTCCTAGTTTCCTACGCACTCAATTCTGAAATAGGAAAACATAAGCTTCAGTGGAAAACAAATAGAATTTGAAAACTGTGTATATATACAGACAAAAAAAAATAAGATTGCAAAGCGTCCTACTACTCCCACGTGTGAAGAGACAAAGCTATTTTCAAGCAGTTTTATAAGCTACCTCAAGATTTTTACCTTAAAAGTACCTGAATAAATTGCAATGCATGTACTAATTGGTTTCAGTTCTCTTACTGCTAGATGTTGAAAGTGCCAATATCGTAGTCCTGCAAGAACGGGTCACATTAGCTAAAAAAACATGGGTATACCTATTTGAAAGGAGAGGGGGGAGGGTCAGGTGAAGGAGAGGAACCTGGAGGTGCAAGGGCACGATTCTGCTTGATGACGGGGCTTGACCTTCCTCCTACTGTCACTGGTGGCCATGGAGAAATCGGAGCGCATATAATGGAAACATATCTCCAAATACAATAGTGAATACAAGTAGAGCTGAACGCAAGTGCTAAACATATCCTCGAAAAAATACAAAATTTAAGGAACATTCTTCAGCAGGAGATCAGTGGAAGTGAAAGACCATAGCAGATTCTAAAATGTTATTTTCCCCCTTAAACTCCCAAGCTTGAGAACAGACAAATGCTTCTATAAAAGATTCAGATCACCAATACCATTGTAATCCGTGTCAGCTGGCCCTGGCAAGAAATCAGTAGATTCCGCAAAATAATACAAGTTAAACATATGTACTGAAGATTTTGAATAACCATTATACACTCTGAAGTGCATATCCATGTCACTTATCAAGAATAACCATGACTCTTCTTGAATCTACAAGATCGCATGGCAAAATAAAGAAAATCAATCCAAGGCGAGTCAACTAAAACAAATTTTTATCAAAGTTGTCACACCACAATCAGAAAAAAAATGTAAGAGCGGATCATATCAGCATATATAGACCTAGCTCTTCCTCTTTTTGATAATATTTGATATGGGGCATCTCGTTCTTACAAACACAATGTGAAACCAACCTACGGTAAGATAAAAACATATGCTCGCTGCAACCTTGGAAAATTATAGGTGAAATATTTAAATGTTCAAGTACACGTTGATCTTAAATATAACTAAGACAAAGGAAGATATAGCTGCATAGGTTCAGCACAGATGATAAGACGTAACAAACAATAATGCTAACTAAGCAACGACCCACGTGAAAAACTGAGATATCTAACTAATGCTTTGGTAAGGTACAAAAGGACATATTTTACGTAAAGAGTTCACCATATTTTAAGTATAATAAAGAACTGTTGAAGGAACTCAAGCCTCCAAGCTGGGTTCATAAAGAAGTTACTGATCATGAAGGAAACTATTCAAGTAAAGAGTTCATCATATTTTAAGTAAAATAAAGAACTCAAGCTTCGTTAGTAATTCAATGATCACAGAAACGTGCTAATTAATGAAAGCGTTGTATTCAAAATATGTATCCTACAAAATTTCTGAATAAGAGAACTGCAGAAGGAGGAAAACTTTCCAGGTGCATGGGTACGATAACTGGAATAAGTGATCTAGATCCTGTCAGATGGAAAAAATTCCCACTGGCGCAGTTTACAGGTTGGATTTATGAATACCTTGCAAATTGCAGTCCTTGCACTATGTTATTGTTTGTTCATTTATCTTTCCGACTCACTGATTTGATGTTCTTGATAGGTTGTGTGGGACGTGTTGGCTGCAGGAGAAAGGAGGAACCGAGTTTCAATCTAGGAGATTGAACCGCTATGCCCGCAGACATTCTTTGCTGTGAAGTGGCAATTAGGTACGTGTGGTGTTAGTATGACAAAGAGAGTTAACTTGTTCAAAACACTATGTTAACTTCATGTTGGAATCTTGCAAACATACGCATAGACTACTTGGTGGAATGGTGGTTGACTTGGTTCTTATACCTTTCATCTTCTTTTCTGGAACAGAATATATTCTGTTTCTTAGTCTTCCAGCACATAAAGTACATCAAAATAAGCATGTGAATATTACCATAGTTGTATGTGACATACAGATAACTTATCTGCACATCGTAACATGCCATTAGACACAGAGATTAGAATTGCACCAAGAGACGCTCCTTTATGTTGTCTTGCAAGCAGTAGATTGAACTGAAAAATGTGTCAGTAAATGGATGCCACCATTCTTAAAATTGGAGAATGCTACCATATTACCATATCTAGTACATCGAGAAACCACGAACCACATAAATGATCTACCTTTTACACAAATCGACCAGAGAGGAAACATGTATGCCAATGGAAGTAGCATATTTAGCACAAAAAAATATCAAAGATGTAACCAGATAATCAACATTGCCCCAAGTAAACTTTGAAGTATATTTCTTCCTATATTAATTACTGAAACTTCATGCTTACAACCATCAAATAGTACTAAGCTTTCTTAAGTATTTCTCAACCTTGATAAAAAAGAGATAATCAAATTTTTGCAACAATATACAGGATCAAGTACTTCCAGGTCCGTGGTGCGCAAGCAGTAGAGAGTAAAATTACACAATCACACATGGGCACTTCTCCATCCTGGGCGGGGAGCACACCTCACCAATCACTAATGCCCCGTTTGGTTGCATAGAATTGAGCATGGAATTAAGGAATCTAGAATTGGGCCCTTAACTCTTTTGTTTGGTTGTACTAGGAATTTGCATCTGGAAACCCAGGCCCAATTCCGCGGTGGACCCGCGCGCATGCGAAGCGAGCAGCAAACCTTTCTGAGGTCCGGAGGTAGGAAATCGCGTGGAATCAACGAACGGGTATCAGCTCGCGTTTTCCTCTGCCCGACCTCCTGCCTCGAGCGAGCGAACAAGGACCAGGCGGGAGCTCGTCGCCGGCGGGCCGAGCAGGTGAGCCTCCATCTCCAGCCCTTCCTCCTCTTCCCCGCCCACCTTCTCCTCGCCGCCCCCCTCTCCCATCTCGCCCCTACCCCTGGCCAGCCCCTTCCCGCATAGGCCGAACCCTAGATCAGGGATTGACTTGACCGGCGGCGGGATGGTGACGGACGACGGCCGCCATGGATGTTGCGCCATGGTGGGTCCACATCCCTTCCCCGCTCGCTGACCCCGCCACCGCACTGCATGCTCCTCCGCCCCCGCTGACCCGGCGGCCACCCCGCGCTCTGACCCCGCCATGGCCGCACGGTCGCACCGCACCCCTGCTCTGCTTCCTCCTCCCTCGCCTCGCGTCGTCGCTTCCTCCACCGTGATCTACTTCCTCCTCCCTCGCCTCGTGCCAGCAGGGCTCCCACGGCTGGTCTGGTTATTGGTTTGTGCTTGTGCATGTCTGCCTATTTTGTGCTATTGCTAGTTCATTAGAGGTGAATATGAGAATGAAAATGCAATAGAAATCTGAGAACAAAATTGGCTATTGGCTAGTTATACCCTACTAGTTCATTTATGCATGTATGCCTATTTTGTGCTTAGGTTGTGTTTGATGAATGTTTGATTTAAAATGTGTGCGCTATGCTTGCTTATATGCTTGTTCATCATCTAGCATCATCATGTCTAATCAAGAGTTGGTCGATTACGTTACCGAAGAGAACAGAAGAAGAAAAAGAAGAAGGCTAGTTTTGACAAAGATGTATTTTGAGGTGTCTATGCTTGCTTTAGCTTATGTTAGTACTCAAAGGGCACTGAGGGATCTAGGAGCCTTCACTGAGTTTGAGGAGAAGGTTGCATATAGGAAGTATGTATTGAAAAAAAACATACAATGGGTCGGAGACAAGATGCTATGATGAGCTACAGTTAACCAAAAGAAATTTTCATAATCTTTGCGCTATGTTGCGTGAGAAGTGTGGTCTCAAACATAGCAAGTTTGTCACGGTAGAAGAAAATGTTGCTATGTTCTTACAAGTTGTTGGGCATGGAACTAAAATGAGAATGATTAGGTTTGAGCGGTCTTTAGAGACCACTAGTAGGCACTTCAAAAATGTGTTGGCTTCCATCCTATCTCTAACTGGAGAGTTCATCAAGCTCCCTGAGCCTTCTGCCACTCCTCCCGATGATTACAAATGGAAGTGGTTTCCTGATGCAACTGGAGCTCTAGATGGGTGTCATATTCCTGTGTTTGTTCGGGTGGCTGACAAAGGGAGGTATAGGAACAGAAAACAAGAAATCTTCACTAATATGTTAGGTGTGGTTGATTGGAACATGAAATTTCTCTATGTTCTACCTGGTTGGGAGGGCTCAGTATCCGACTCGCGCGCGTTGAAAGATGCTATGAGAATTGACCGCCAATATGCATTTGTTGTACCACAGGGTACCACTCTTTCTCTTGGTTTTCTTTTTCTCATATGTAATTCATAAATAACTTATTTGCTTGACATATAGGTAAGTACTACCTAGTTGATGTTGGGTACACAAATGGAACGGGATTTCTATCTCCATTCCGATCCACTAGGTACCACTTGAAAGAGTGGGTTGCAAGTAATCAACGCCCCCAAACTGAGAAGGAGTTGTACAATTTGCAGCATGCTCATGCTAGAAACGTAGTGGAGAGATGTTTCGGGTTGTTGAAGAAAAAATGGGACATCCTTCGTTCTTGTTCTTTCTTTGGCATAGATGACCAGGTAATACATGTTGTGTGTTAACAATGAAATAATTAATATGTAACAACAAATGCTAACTATGAACAAATATTTGCATATTCAAATTATTAATGCGTGTTGAGTGTTACACAACTATGCAAGGGATACGCAACTTATGAGGGATGATCTATTGTTGCAGGAGGTCGACGCTGAACTAGCAGCTATGGCTCCTGCACCTGTAGATGATGCAGCTTTCATTAGAAGTGTGCAACAAAGCGATGCATGGAACATGTTTAGGCAGGACTTTGCTGACGAGATGTTTGCTGAGTACCTTGTGACGCATGCTGAACTAGCAATGGAGTAGATAAGTAGTGTTGGCGGAGTAGCAATGGAGTACGCTAGCTGATGGTACCCTTTTGTGTGATGCTATCTCTTTTGTCTGATAGAATAGCTTCCTGTCGTAGTGTCTTTTGTACATGCATCATCTACGTATTAATATATACATATGTTTTTACTATCTACAACTTGCTATTTGTCCTTATTTTTTTATGTATGTTACTCGTAGAATCATGGCTGAAGCAAAAGGTAAGAAACCCAGTAAGGCTTACCTTCAGTGGACTCCTGAGATGGACACTGCATTATTGGCCATGCTTGTTGAGCATCACAACAGGGGTGACCATGCTCAAAATGGTTGGAAGCCGCATGTGTACAATGCTTGCATAAAGCATGTCAAGGAGACATGTGACGTTGGCATCAACAAGGACAATATAATAGCAAGAATTAAGACATTTGACAAACAATATGATATCATTAGCAAGATGCTTGCTCAGAGTGGCTTTCGATGGGATTGGGATAATAACATGGTGATGGTTGAAAGTGATGAAGTGTGGCTTCGATATGTGGAGGTACGGAACTCTTCAATTTTATGATATTGTTTTCTTTTGCAACTTGAACATCATCTCTAATATATGTGTGTCTTATGTAGGAAAACAAGGATGCAGCTTTCTACAGGAACAAGGAAGTGAATAATTGGCAAGCTATATCTACTATATATTCAATAGACCATTCGACAAGTGAAGGTGCAAAGACAGGAGCCGAGTGTGCTCAACCACAATCCTCATCAGTTGCTCAGGTTGGGGATGATGATGAAGAAACTCCTGAGCCGCCCAAGAAGAGGCCACGCACTGCTGATGCTATCCTTAGCATGGTGGGAGAGCTGAGATGCACCTTTGACGAGGCTTTGAAGACAACAGGTGCACAAAAGGTGACTCCTCCATTTGAAATCCTTGATGCACTAAAGGAGATACCTGGTTTGGAGGGTGATGATCTGCTGAGAGCTTATGGGAAGCTCACAGCCAATGAGCGCACCTTTGAGTCACTCATGGCACTACCCCAGGACCTGAGGAAGCCATGGCTCTTGACCTTGCCTCGATGATTTCTACCCTTGTGGTTGTTCTTATGAACTATTATTTATGTACTTTGTAAGACTTAAACTACTCGCTTTCGGCTATTTGTAAGACAAAAACTACGTGCTTTGTCCTATTTGTAAGACAAAAACTACCCGCTTTGTGCTATGTGTTGGAGACATATTCATCATCCATGTTATATTGTTCAAAGTCCAAAAAATTCAATTCCACATGATGTACATCCAAACAGGATTTGGAATTCCATTCCAGCCTTGATTCTACGGACGAATACCATGCGCATCCAAACAGCAAAACTGGAATTCCATTGAAATCATTGATTTGGTATTCCATTAGCAATTCAATTTTGCAGCAAATTCTATGCAACCAAACAGCGCATAAAGTAATTTTTTGCTAGCCTGCTCAAACACCGGTGTACTAAACGCCGCGAAACTGAATCTAGCTGAAATTCAGAACTACAAACTAAGAGAATTTACAGCCTCGGGAATTCCTAATCACTAAAGTTCAAAACAATACAAATGGATAAACATTTTTTTAGAGTTGCATGGAAAATATAAGCAGAATACCTTCTACTCCTAATCTCTGTTTGGAAGCGAGTGATAAAATCAACAACACCTACAAGTCAAATTGGGTGTGCCTTATCCATATGTTGAACCAAGCTCTGCATCTCCAACCCCAACTACAATACAATGTCTCCAAGGCAAAAAGGACCATTCTACTTCTATAAGTTTGCCCATGAAAATAATACAAGGTTTTTCAGTTCAGCACAAGGAGAGGGGAGCAGGGAAATACCGGTGGTGGTGCGATCTTGGCGGAGAATACCCCGGCCGCCGCGCTCGGTTGGAATCAAGATGCGGCGGCGAGAGATGGGCTGCACGAGGTTGGAGTCGATATGCATCGGAGGAGCGAGTATAAGGGACGGCGGTGGTGTCCACTATAATGACATCAAATCCAGCGGCTACCGCATCAGCAGCTCGAGATGGAACCTACAGGTGCATGGCACAATATAAAAGCAACCAATCAATATCACTGGATGCAACACAGGACGAAGGGTGGATGGCAGGGAGGGAGGGAGCAATAGACCTTGGGTGGGAAGGGGCTTGGCCGCTTTGGTGGGGGGAGGTCGAGGGAGCGAGTGGAGTGGACGGTGCGGAGCAGCATCTCTCTGTAGCGGGAGAGGTCCATGCTGCCCCCTGGATCAAGAGAAGGGGCAGGAAGTTGAGCAGCTATGGCCCCGACTCAAATAGTTGGCCATCGCTGAACAGGAGCGAGGGGAGGAGGAGGAGGAGGAGGCCGAGGAAGCATAGGTGGCGGCCGCGGCGCATCGGCCCTCATCTCAGCGGACCATGGAGGGAGCCCCTCATCTCAACGGACCATGGGAGGGAGCTGCTGCAGATCTGACGGCGCCGGGGAAGGGAAGGCAGAGGAGGTTGCGTGTGCTTGTGGTGCATGAGGAGTAGCGGGGGCGGCGGCGGCAAGAGGAACGAGGGACGTGAGGGATACGCGGGCTAGGTCTTTCTTTCACTGCCCGCTTGCGGGGGGAATCTCGCTGCTGGCATTTTTTTCCTCGCGCGATGCGCTCGCTGTACTGTCTTCTCCGCGGCTGGCTTTTATACGCCTATACATGAAATGACAAAAATGCCCTCGGTAGGGCACTGAATTTACACGCAGTGGCACGAGCACTATTCATAGCAACGTGGATGGCCTGGTTCTGCCTACGAACCAAGCCTCCTTTATATGTTCTATGTGGGTCATCCCAAAAATAATATCGTTAATCATAAAATAATTTTTTCTTTTGTTGATGGGTGAAGCTAGGTGGAATATATTTAGCAACAATGTAATTAGCATAATCCGCATACCAAGGAGTGCTACATGAAGTATTTATAAGAGCAAAATGCTCATCAGAAAAATTATCATCAATAGGCAGTGGGTCATCAAGAACATTTTCCATCCTAGACAAGTTATCTGCTACAGGGTTTTCACCTCCCTTTCTATCAATGATATGCAAATCAAACTCTTGAAGTAAAAGCACCCATCTAATAAGCCTAGGTTTAACATAATTATTTTCCATAAGATATTTAATAGCAACATGATCAGTGTGAACATTTACTTTGGAATCAATGATGTAAGGTCTAAACTTATCACATGCAAAAATAACTGCTAAAATTCCTTCTCAGTAGTAGCATAATTTCTTTGAGCAGTGTCTAGGGTCTTACTAGCATAATAAATAACATTGAATTTCTTGTCTACTCTTTGCCCTAGAACAACACTGATAACCCACAAGTATAGGGGATAGCAACAGTTTTTGAGGGTAGAGTATTCAACCCAAATTTATTGATTCGACACAAGGGGAGCCAAAGAATATCCTCGAGTATTAGCATCTGAGTTGTCAGTTCAACCACACCTGAAAGACTTAATATCTGTTGTAAAGTATTTAGTAGCAAAGTAATATGGAAGTAACGGTAACGGTGGCAAAAGTGATAGTAGCAGTTTTGTAGTGTTTGTAACAGCAGCAATGGAAAAGTAACTTAGCAAAGATCAATATATGAAAAGCTCGTAGGCAATGGATCAATGATGGATAATTATGTCGGATGGCATTCATCATGCAACAGTTATAACATAGGGTGACACAGAACTAGCTCCAATTCATCAATGTAATGTAGGCATGTATTCCATCGATAGTCATACGTGCTTATGGAAAAGAACTTGCATGACATATTTTGTCCTACCCTCCCGTGGCAGCAGGGTCCTATTGGAAACTAAGGGATATTAAGGCCTCCTTTAATAGAGAATCGGACCAAAGCATTAGAACTTAGTGAATACATGAACTCCTCAAACTATGATAATCACCGGAAAGAATCCCAGTTATTGTCACCCTGGGGTGCGGATCATAACTCATAATAGGTGTCTACAACTTGCAAGATAGGATCAAGAACACATGTATATTCATGAAAACACAATAGGTTCAGATCTGAAATCATGGCACTCAGGCCCTAGTGACAAGCATTAAGCATAGCAAAGTCATAGCAACATCAATCTCAGAACATAGTGGATACTAGGGATCAAACCCTAACAAAACTAAGTCGATTACATGATAAATCTTATCCAAACCATCACTATCCAGCAAGCCTACGATGAGATTACTCATGAATGGTGGGGAGCATCATGGAATTGGATGGTTGTTGATGACGAAGGCGTCGATTTCCCCTCTCCGGAGCCCAAAACGGACTCCAGATCTGGTCTCCCAAGGAAGAACAGGAGGTGGCGGCGGCTCCGTATCGTGAAACGCAATGAACTCTTCTCTCTAATTTATTCTCCCCGAATGGGAATATATATAAGTGGAAACAAGGTTGGAGGAGCAGCAGGGGGCCCAAGAGCCTGCCCGGCGCTCCCTAGGGGTGTGGGCGCACCCACCAGGCTTGTGGCCAGGTGGTGTGTCCCCTGTAGTTCATTCTTTCACTAATATTTTTTATTAATTCCAAAAATATTCTCCGTAAATTTTCAGGTCAATCCGAGAACTTTTATTTCTGCACAAAAATAACACCAAGGCAATTCTGCTGAAAACAGCGCCAGTCTAGGTTAGTTCCATTCAAATCATGAAATTAGAGTCCAAAAACAAGGGCAAAATAGTTTGGAAAAGTAGATACATTGGAGATGTATCAACTCCCCCAAGCTTAAACCTTTGCTTGTCCTCAAGCGATTCAGTTGATAAACTGAAAGTGATAAAGAAAAACTTTTACAAACTCTGGTTGATCTTGCTGTTGTAAATATGTCTAACTTATGTTCAGATTTTCAGCAAGGATTACAGACTAACCACATTGACAATAACATTTAGTTCCCACATTTACTCATATCAATGGCATAATCAACTAGCGAGCAATAATAATAAGTCTTGGATGACAACAGTTTTATCAAAGTAATCATGATACGATATGACATAATGGTATCTCGCTAGCCCTTTCTGAGACCGCAAAACATAAATGCAGAGCACCTCTGAAGAACAAGGACTGACTAAACATTGTATTTCACGGTGAGAGAGATCCAGTAATGCTCATACTCAATATCAATTAATAGGAAGGCATACAAATGATGATGGTGCTCTCTAACTGGTGCCCTTTTATAAGAGGATGATGACTTAACAATAAAGTAAATAGATAGGCCCTTCGCAGAGGGAAGCATTGATTTGAAGAGGTGCCAGCGCTCGAGCTTTTTAAAACAAAGATAATTAATGATTTTTGGAGAGGTATGCTTTCATTTCTCACATAACGACCAAAAGGTTTTCAATATCTTCCATGCTAGATACATTATAGGTGGTTCTCAAATAGAATGGTAAAGTTTTTACTCCCCCTCCACCAATCAGTCACACTCCACGGCGGGTCGAATCCACGGGTACTGTCCATACAAACATAGTCTTGGGGGACTTTTGTTTAATTATAATTTGCTTTTTAATTCGAGCATGGGACCGGGCATCCCGATTACCAGCCACTTTCTCGTGAATGATAGTGAATCAACACATATCATGAGAATAACCCACCTAGCATGGAAGATACCGATAGCCCCCAGTTGCCACACGAGCGATTTGTGCATACAAAAAAGAAAGTTTATTTGAAGGTCTAAAGTTTAGCACATGCAAATTTACTTAGAACGGTAGGTAAGTACCGCATATAGGTAGATATGGTGGACTCGTATGGAACAACTTTGGGTTTATTGAGATGAATGCACAAGCAGTATTCCCGCTTAGTACAAGTGAAGGCTAGCAAAAGACTAAGGAGCGACCAACTAGAGAGAGACACTGTCATCAACATGCTTTGAGATTAACCAACATTGAATGCAAGCATGAGTAGGATATAATTCACTATGAACATAAACATTGTGGAGGCTATGTTGATTTGTTTCAACTACATGCGTGAACATGTGCCAAGTCAAGCCACTTGAATCACTCAAAGGAGGATACCATTCTATCATACTACATCACAACCATTTTAATGCGCATGTTGGCACTCAGGACGAACCATTATCCACTCTTAGCTAATTAAGCATGGCATGAATAACTATAATCTCTAATTGTCATTGCAAACATGTTCAACCCATAATGTACTGAATTCGGAATGATGAGCTAATCATATTTACAAATGCAAGATAGGTCGAGTTCATACCAGCTTTTCTCCATCTCAATCTTTTCATCAAATATCATCATTATTTCCTTTCACTTGCATGACCGAACGATGTGAATAATAATAAGAGTGCACGTGCATTGGACTAAGCTGGAATCTGCAAACAATAAACCAAAGGAGAAGACAAGGCAATATGGGCTCTTTGTAAGATAAACAATAATGCCACATGAGAGCCAATCAACATGCCATCGTGGTCTTCTCCTTATGACCCAAAGAGAAGAAAGGGAAATTATTTACAGGGGAAAGCTCCCAATAAGCAAAAAAGAAAAACGAGAAATATTTTGGGGTTTTCTCTTTAATGCTACAACTAAGCAACTAGTAAATAAAGCTAGAACTAATTTTTTTGCATTTTCCTCAAAGTTAATTAAACACACAAGAAGAAAGTAAAACAAGAATTAAAATACCATGGATAGTACAATGAAAAATATGAACACCGTCAACTGAAATAAGTGTGTGAACATGAATGTAATGTTGGTGAGAAATACGTACTCCCCCAAGATTAGGCTTTTGGCCTAAGTTGGTCTAGGCCCATGGCTGGAAATAACCTTCTCTGGGATACTCCAGAGGACACTGAGGGTTCCACTAGTTAGCGACCTCCTGTCGCTCCCACTGAAAGACCGGGACCTGGTATGGATCAAGGGTCGGTGCCTGCTCAGGTGCTAGGGGTTGTGACAAACCCCAATATCGGTAGATGTCATCGGCCATAATAGTGTACCTGCCTGAATCAATCTCGAACAGAGAAGAAGTAGGCAAAGTAATAAGCTCACAAGTACCCTGACTAAATACTAAATTGTAAAGCAGCCTCCTATCATCATTATTCTTAATAACATCATGGGCTACCATACGGTCATAATCTAAAAACTTTGTGGGTATCAGCCTCTCATCTTTCTCATGAAGCCTAATGGGTATCTCAAAATGTTTAGCTAAACGAGATGCATAGATACCTTCAAATGTGGGCCCCTTCGAACGGTTGGTGTTCAACCGTTGGGCCACCATAGAGCATAGACTAAAGGTTCTATCAGCAAATAAAGCATGGCGCAAAATAGCAAGGTCAGGAGAACTAAGGCTTTCACTCTCCTAGCGACCAACTAAAGATCTTCCCGCAAATAATGAGTAATAGTAGCACGGGAAAATGTAAACTAGCTGCTCTTGCCTTTGACACGCCTCTCTCTTCTCCTACAGTGACTACGGCAATAAAATCTTGCATGTCTCGAGGATGTGGTTCCCTGATGCTGCCCTCATAGGGTATCTTGCAAACTTTGCAAAAATCATAAAAGTTCGTTTTCTTAGGCACATCATATAAGTGAAATTCTACTGTAGGAGGGCTTGCCTATGATGAAAGTAAAAAATTTGCACAAAGGTAATAGTGAGGAAGAGGTACTGGTCACACTTATCATTGAGGAAGTCAGTGATGCCTGCATTCTCGGCCAAATAATAGAAATCTTCATAAATTCCGGTCTCTCTCAAGAATGTGTCACATGGCCATTCACATGGTCGAATTTCTTCTACGCGAGGAAGATTATATTTGGGTTTCTCCTTCATTTCATTTTCGTCTTCCTTAGAACCCCGGCTTGAAGAACCTCATAGTAATCTTCTCAACGTCTTTTCTTTCTTCGAAAAATTTCTGAAATTTTTAGTCGACGAAAAATAAAGGTGAACAAAACTCAATCAAAACTCATCGCAACTACTCCCTCAAGTGCCTAGAGACTATATCATGCATCAAAACTACTTCGAACCATACAAATTTTACATGCAAGCTCAAAAACACAGTCACCACGACAACAAAAATTTGCAATATATAAGGCACTAGAACAAAAACTAATTGGACCATTAGAGGAGTCACATACCGATGAGCAATCCCCTAAAATAGTTTTGCGAATGGAGCCTTGAGCAAAGAGATCGAAAATGGTAGCAAGAGGAGCTAGAACACGGGTTTGAGCAATGGTGGGATTTTTCTTGAGGAAGAAGAAGTGAATGGGTGCTGGAATAAGTGGAGGGGGCCACGTGGGACCAACAAGGCACCAGGGCGCGCCCGGGGGGGTGGACGCGCCCTGTAGGCTTGTGGCCCACTGGTGTGGCCCCCTGATGCATACTTAGTGCCAAAAATCCTTAAATATTCCAAAAAAAATCATACTCCATTTTCAGGAAAGTTGGAGAAATTTTATTTTCAGGTCACTTTTTTATTGCACGGGAAACTCAGAAAATAGAAAAAATAATAACATTTTTACTTAATTTCATCTAGGTAACAGAAAGTAAAAGTTAGGTACAGGAAGTTGTGCTTTCTAAATTCATCCATCTCATGCTCATCAAAAGGAATCCATCAATAAGGTTGATCAAGTGTTATTAACAAACTTCTTTCGAATAAAATGAAACCAAAGAATTTTCGAATAACACTAAGTTACCTCAATGGGGATACGCATTTCCCCAACAATAATTATATCATATTTCTTCTTGACAGTAGGAAGAGGGAACTCAAAGTCTCTAATAATAATCATTGGAATTTTTTCAATAGAGTCGATACTATGAACTTGAGGTTGTTTCTTCGGAAAGTGTACCGTATGTTCATTACCATTAATATGAGAAGTGACACTGCCCTTGTTGCAATCAATAACAGCCCCTGCAGTATTCAAAAATGGTCTACCAAGGATGATCGACATACTGTCGTCCTCAGGAATATCAAGAATAACAAAGTCCATCAAGATAGTAGCATTTGCAACTACGACAGGTACATCCTCACAAATACCGATAGGCAGAGCAGTTGATTTATCAGGCATTTTCAAAGAGATTTCAGTAGGTGTCAACTTATTCAAATCAAGTCTATGGTATAAAGAGAAAGCCATCACACTAACACCAGCTCCAAGATCACATAAAGCAGTTTTAACATAATTTCCTTTAATAGAGCATGGTATAGTAGGTACTCTGGGATCTCCTAATTTCTTAGGGATTGCACCTTTAAAAGTATAATTGGCAAGCATGGTGGAAATCTCAGCTTCCGATATCTTTTTTATATGTCACAATATCTTTCATATACTTAGCATAAGGAGACATTTTCAAAATATCAGTCAAGCACATACGCAAAAAAGACAGGTCTAAGCATTTCAACAAAGTGCTCAAAATCATCATCATCCTTTTTCTTGGATGGTTTAGGAGGAAAGGGCATGGGTTTCGGATCCCATGGTTCTCTTTCTCTACCATATTTCCTAGTAATGAAGTCTCTTTTATCGTATCTTTTATTCTTAGGTTGTGGGTTATCAAGATCATCAGCAGGTTCAATCTCCACATCATTATCATTACTAGGTTGAGCATCAACATGAACATAATTATTGATGTTACCACTAGGCTCATGTTCATCACCGGATTGTGTCTCAGTATCAGAAATAGAAATATCATTTGGATTCTTAGATGTATCTATAACAGGTTCACTAGCAGCATGCAAGGTACTATCATCATTCTTTTTCCTACTCTTATTGAAATGAATAGGTGCATCAGCATTAACTCTCTAAGAATCTTGCTCAATTCTCTTGGGATGGCTCTTCGGATACAAAGGTTCCTAAGTCATTCTACCACCTCTAGTCACAACTTTAACAGAATGATCATTATTCTTACTATTCATCTTGTTAAGTAAATCATTCTGCGCCTTTAGTACTTGTTCTACTTGAGTAGTTACCATGGAAGCACGTTTACTAATAAGCTTAAGATCATTGACAGTTCTACTCAAATAATCACCCAAACAATCAAGCATGTAAGCATTATGTTTCAATTGTCTACTAACATAAGCATTGAAATTTTCTTGCTTCATAATAAAATTATCAAATTCATCCAAGCATTGACTAGCATACTTATTATAAGGAATATCTCTTTCATCAAATCTACTAAGAGAATTTACCTCTACTACCTATGTCGGGTTATCAAGACCGTGTATTTCTTCAATAGGTGGTAGATTCTTAACATCTTGAGCTTTAATACCCTTTTCTTTCATAGATTTCTTTGCCTCTTGCATATGTTCAGGACTGAGGAATAGAATACCTCTTTTCTTTGGAGTTGGCTTTGAAGGTGGTTCGGAAATAGTCCAATCATTATCATTGCTCAATATATTATTCAATAGTAATTTAGCTTGTTCAATAGTTCGTTCCCTGAAAACACAACCAGCACAACTATCTAGGTAGTCCCTAGAAGCATCGGTTAGTCCATTATAAAAGATATCATGTATTTCATTTTTCTTGAGGGGGTGATCAAGCAAAGCATTAAGTAATTGGAGAAGCCTCCCCCAAGCTTGTAGGAGACTCTCTTCTTCAAGTTGCACAAAGTTAAATGTTTCCTACAAGGAAGCTTGTTTCTTATGGGCAGGAAAATATTTTTCAGAGAAGTAATACATCATATCCTGGGGACTAGGCACACAACTAGGAGCAACAAAATTAAACCATATATTAGCATCACCCTTTAACGAGAGAGGAAAGAACTTATGAATACAGTAATAGTGAATTTTTTCCTCATGAGTAAATAGGGTGGCTAAATCATTCAATCTGGTAAGATGTGCCACAACAGTTTTAGATTCATAACCATGGAAAGGATCAGATTCAACCAAAGTAATTAACTCAGGATTGACAGAGAATTATGCATAATCCTTATCAGTAACAAAGATAGGTGAAGTAGCAAACTTAGGATCATATTGAATTCTAGCATTCAAAGATTTTTCCTTCCACTTGCGAAGCAATTTCTTAAGATCATCTCTATCCTTACAAGGAAGAAAGTTCCTAGCTACCTCTCCTTCCTTAACATAACCTTCAGGTATATCAGGCAATTCATATCTAGGAGAGCTAGGTCTAGCAGTTGTATCATAGTGTTCAGTTTTAATAATTTCATCAGATTCAGAAATATTATCAGTTTCAGCATTGGCTCTAGCAATTTGTTCATCAAGAAACTCACCAAGTGGCACAGTATCATCAAGCAAACTATCATCATAGTTATCATGCATAGTAGAAGCATCATCATCAATTACTTGCGACATATCAAAATTACTAGCAGGTGGTGGTGTCGCAAATTAACTCATAACAGAAGGTGAATCAAGTGCAGAGCTAGATGGCAATTCCTTACATGTCCTCGTAGTTGAGGGGTAGATCTTGGTTTTTTGATCTTTAAGATTGCTCATAGTGATCAATAGATATGTATCCCAAGTGACTCAAATATATATCCCAAGCTATGCTCCTAGGCAACAGCGCCAGAAAAAGGTCTTGATACCACACAAGTATAGGGGATCACAACAGTTTTCTAGGGTAGAGTATTCAACCCAAATTTATTAATTCGACACAAGGGGAGCCAAAGAATATCCTTGAGTATTAGCAGTTGAGTTGTCAATTCAACCACACCTGTAATACTTAATATCTGCAGCAAAGTATTCAGTAGCAAAGTAATATGGAAGTAACGGTAACGGTGGCAAAAGCGATAGTAGTAGTTTTGTAGTGTTCGTAATAGCAGCAACGGAAAAGTAACTTAGAAAAGATTAATATATGAAAATCTCGGAGGCAATAGATTAGTGATGGATAATTATGTCGGATGGCATTCATCATGCAACAGTTATAACATAGGGTGACACAGAACTAGTTCCAATTCATCAATGTAATGTAGGCATGTATTCCATAGATAGTCATATGTGCTTATGGAAAAGAACTTGCATGCCATCTTTTGTCGTACCCTCCCGTGGCAGATGGGTCCTGTTGGAACTAAGGCATATTAAGGTCTCCTTTTAATAGAGAACCGGACCAAAGCATTAGCACTTAGTGAATTCATGAACTCCTCAAACTACGATAATCACCGGAAAGAATCCCAGTTATTGTCTCCCTGGGGGATGCAGATCATAACTCGTAATAGGTGTCTACAACTTGCAAGATAGGATCAAGAACACACATATATTCATGAAAACATAATAGGTTCAGATCTGAAATCATGGCACTCGGGCCCTAGTGACAAGCATTAAGCATAGCAAAGTCATAGCAACATCAATCTCAGATCGTAGTGGATACTAGGGATCAAACCCTAACAAAACTAACTCGATTACATGATAAATATCATACAACCCATCACCATCCAGCAAGCCTAAGATGATATTACTCACGAACGATGGGGGCATCATGGAATTGGTGATGAAGGATGGTTGGTGATGACGAAGGCGTCGATTTCCCCACTCCGGAGCCCAAAATGGACTCCGGATCTGGTCGCCCGAGGAAGAACATGAGGTGGCGGCAGCGGTGTATCGTGAAACGTGATGAACTCTTCTCTCTGCTTTTTTTCTCCTGGAATAGGAATATATAGAAGTGGAAACGAGGTCGGAGGAGTAGTAGGGGGCCCACAAGCGTGCCCGGCGCGCCCTAGGGGGTGGGCACGCCCAGCAGGCTTGAGGCCTGTTGGTGGGCCCCTTGTAGTTGATTCTTTCGCCAATATTTTTTATTAATTCCAAAAATAGTCTCTGTAAATTTTTAGGTCAATACAAGAACTTTTATTTCTACACAAAAATAACACCACGGCAATTCTGCTGAAAACAACATCAGTCCGGGTTAGTTCCATTCTAATCATGCAAATTAGAGTCCAAAACAAGGGCTAAAGAGTTTGTAAAAGTAGATACGTTGGAGACGTATCAAGAACCAACATCATAATCACCAATCTTACACATGATTTCAAATGGTAGGTTCCAATCAGGTGGTTGGACAATAGGTGCAGAAATCAAAGGTTTCTTAAGTATTTCAGTGGCCTCTACACAATCATCATAAAAACAAAAGGAAAATATTTTTAAGGATATTATTTAATGGCCTAGAAATATTTGAGAAATCTTTAAGGAAACACCTATAGAGCATGACCAAGGAAACTTCTTATACCTTTATATCTTTGGCCATGTCATTTTCTCTATCGCATCAACTTTGGCTTTGTCCACCTTAATACCTCGTTCAGAAATTTTATGCCCAAGTACAATACCTTCATTCACCATAAACTAGCACTTCACCCAATTCAAGACAAGATTAGTTTCTTCACGTCTCTGCAAAACTCGACCAAGGTTGCTCAAGCAATCATCAAAAGAAATCTCGTAAACGGAAAATCATCTATGAAAACCTCAACAATCTTTTCACAAAATTCATAGAATATAGCATTCATACATATTTGAAAGGTAGCAGGTGCATTACATAAACCGAAGGGCATACACCTATAAGGCTAAGTTCCAAAAGGACAAGTAAAGGTAGTTTTCTCATGGTCCTCTTTTGATACGAGTATTTGAGAATAACCAGAGTATCCGTCAAGAAAATAAAAGTGTGTGTGTGCTTAGATAGTCTATTTGATCAATAAAAGTCAAGGGGTAATGATCTTTCCTAGTAGCTTTATTTAATTTCCTGAAATACATCACCATCGTATAACTAGTTATGATTCTTTGTGGAATAAGCTCATCTTTATCATTAGGAACAACAGTTATACCTCCTTTCTTGGGAATAAAATAAACAGGACTTACCCATCTACTACCAGTAATAGGATAAAATATACCTGCTTCCGGAAGTTTTAATATCTCATTTCTTACCACCTCCTTCATCTTAAGATTGAGACGGCGTTGATGGTCAACGACTAGTTTAGCATCTGATTCAATATTAATCTTGTGCTAACATAGAGTGGAGCTTATGCCCTTAAGATCATCAAGAGTATATCCAATAGCAGCCCTATGCTTAGTTAGAGTCTTAAGTAATCTCTTTTCTTCATTCTCCGAAAAGGTTAGCACTAATAATAACATGATATATCTTCTTTTCGTCAAGATAAGCATATTTCAAAGTATCACGCAATGTCATTAGCTCAAACACGGGATCTCCCTTGGGTGGAGGAGGATCCCCTAACATCATATATTTCATTTCTTTCTTTCATATGCATATCATTTTTATGGTCTGGCAAAATTTGTTCTAACGGATCAGTAGGAGGTATGACAATTGTCGTGGGTTTATCACGGTAGATGTCCGGGTGAACGGACTTGGATTCGAGGCCATCACTAACGTGATGGACTCAAAGGGGTTGATTGGGACGAAGGACACGAGTTTACCCAGGTTCGGCCCCTCAAGTCGAGGTAATAGCCTACGTCCTGCTTGTTCTTGTATTGCTTGTTGTATCGATTACAAGGGAGCTAAAGCTTGACCTAGTTCTCGATAACCTGATCTCTAAGTCGCCCCGGGTCTGCCTTTATATAGGAGGTCAGGACCACGGGTCTTTACAATTGTCTAACCGAGTCTCATTGTCTATCCGAGCCTTCCTCTATCTTCTTGTCCAAGCTGTCCCCGAGCGGCTTACACGCCCGGGTCTTCTCCATCCGGGCCACCTTACGGCACACACCTTGAGCCGCTTATCATCCTGGGCCGTAGACTCTATGGCTCACCCTTGGGCCGGCTCACGAACCATCAAACCCGAAACCTTAATGGCGGGTCATACTGCGGGGTTATATCCCCAACATTAGGCCCCAGGTTGAATTGAGCTTGCTCATTTCATCCCTTTCTTCTGCTCTTCGGCGAGTCGCCCAGTGATGACCCGGCATGATGTCACACAATCCCTGCGAGAGAGATCCGCTGACGTGCCACCGAATATTTTATTAAATGGTCAGCCCGAGAATGGAGGCGTCCGCCTCGGTCAAATTGTTTCCGTTGCCTAGATTTTTGCGTCTGTCTCGTTCTCCCTTTAAATAAGACCTGTTGCAGGTGAAAACCTTTCGTTCTCCCGCTCGCTCTTCATCTTCTTCCTCTCATCGCCTACGCTCCAGCGCACTCTGCTCCGGCGCCGTCTTCGCATCGTCGTTAACCAGGCCGCTGCATCAACCTGTGTCGTTCCGGTTTTTCTTCCGCGTCCGCCGCTCCATCATCGGTAAGCCCAAGCTCCTCCTTAGATCCATCGCCACCATAGTAGGGTTTGCGGAAGCTCCGCCGCTGCTGCTCGGGCTCCATCTGCACCATCGTCGGTTTACTCCCGATGTCGTTGATGCCTTTAACACGCATCCTTGCCGCGCCGCCGCGTACGGGGCGGCCGTGCGCAACACGCGGATCGTTGTGGCTCTGTTCTCTTTCTTCTACTTCGTTTGTTCTTTGCTAGGTCAAGAATAAGAACCTTTTTTTCTTCTTTTGTAGATCCGTAATTGTAGCGGTAGTTTGCGAAACCTGTTTTCAGGACTTAGCCAATTTTCGCTCCTCCTTTCCTTGTTGAACCGCCAGGCCTCTCCGGCTCTCATCAGCCGGACTATGGCATAGTATTTGTAGAGCCGTTAAAATTGTAAGCCGTCATAGATATTTGCTTGCTCTTAACTCGCCGCGTATTTAATTTTGCATAGTCTTTAAGCCGCTAGTATGTCTCGCGCCTCCAACTCATGCAACTGGGTCGGGTCTTGCATCACGAAAGAGTATTTAATGGATTTTGTTGGCGCGGGCACTCTTCCTTCGAAGGAGGTTCTTCATTGGCGGGTTCCGGGTGACGAAACACGGCCCTCTCCCCAAAAAGGAGAGGTAGTAGTTTTCTCTGACCATATCGAGCGAGGATTCGTGCCACCCGGCTCGAAATTCTTCCGTGATGTTCTTCACCTATACAAGCTTCACCCTCAAGACTTGGCCCCCAACTCCATTTCAAACAAATGCAATGTCCAAGTGCTCTGCGAAGTCTATGTGCAAATCAAGCCGTTTGTGGGTTTGTTTCGCGAGTTCTTCTACGCCAACCACCAAACTGAAATGAAAGGCGGTCTGAGTCTGGAGCTTGGCGGTATTTCCATTCAACGATGTAGAGACATCATCTTTCCGGCTGCGCAGATGCCGAGTCATCAGAAGGATTGGAACAAGACTTGGTTCTACTGCAAGGACACCTCTCCTGAGAATGAGCGCCCATTGCCGGGTTATCGTGCCTCTCAGCTCAGGACAGATTCAGAACTTCCTGGTCGGCTCTTAGCTTTGCAACGTGCCAGGTATGAGCCGGCTGATGCCAAGATCAAGGCACTCATGGCCAATGGTTTAACTGGATTGGATTTGATCCGTTGCTGGATTTCTTGGCGGATCAGGCCCTTAAGCTGTAGAAGCCATCTTATGTGTGAATATGAAGGCAAGTATGACAGATCCTTATGTTTCAACCAATCAACCGTGACAGAGGATGACATTACCACTGTCATCCGAAGCCTTGTCCATGAAGCCTCCGGCTCATGCAGCGCCATTGGCCTGGCGCCTTTCAGCATCAACAATCTGGCTCCAAATGTAAATCAATTTCTTCCCATCCATCTCTTGGATTTTTTTTGTACCTTGCTGATCGATTACTCTTCTCTGGGTAATTTTCGCAGGCCGACTCTAATTTCTGGAAGAAGGAGTACGTCCCTCCTCCGAAGAAGCTCAAGAAGAAGGGCCCAGCCAAGAAGCCAAAGAAAGACGCCCCGCGAGGGGAATGGTTCGACCCGCCATAGTCATCCAGCTCAGAGGTAAAAATTTAGTTGTTTGCTTGATATTTTGCCTTGTTGTTTTACCAATACTTGTTTTACTCACAGGATGATGTGGAGACCAGCCGTGCCAATGCCCCTGAGGTAAACTATGTTTCTTCCGGCTCAGAGTATTTTGTCCCTCGAAAGCCGCGCGGGTTACCAGAAAAGTTCCTCTTTCTCATCCTCTCACTTACCTGGCTCCCGGCTTTCTTTTGAAAAAGCAACAACAGGATGAATGTCGCCAGACCCGGAGCATCGGCTCCACTAAGCTTATGTCTTGCTTGCCGAACTCGTCGGCTCCGAAGAAACGCCCCGCAGAGGTATGTGTTCCTCTTTGATTCATTTCTCTTTATAACCTTGGTGCTGTCTCATCTTTCTGAAATTTCATCTCAGAAAACGCCCTGTTCCGGCGATTCTTCGGCGACTGCTCTGCCGCCTCCCAAGATCAACCCGCTGTAAGTGTTTTTCCACTATAACATCCGGTTCTTTGTAGGGTAGTAATATCCTTTGGATTCTGATATTTCTATCTTGCAGTGCTCAAGCCAAGCGTCGGAAGACCAACAAGCCCTACACCGGCCTTGCTGCTCAAGAGCCGGAGCAAGAACAACCGGAGGAGCCACAACCAGATGTAGATCCGCCAATTGCCTCCACTAAGCCGGCTGCTGAAGATATAATCCCGGAGAGCCCTCTAAGGGGCCCTCCGAAACCACCAAGTCCTGCCAAGACCACTGCAACTCCGGAAGTCGTGATCACCGGTTCTGCCCCTCAGTCTCCTCTGGCTCACGTGCTGACCAAGCATAAAGAGTCGGTTGAGGCCTCTAAGAAGCTGGACTTCGACTCTTCTTTTGAGAAGATGATGGTCGCAGAACTCCATGCCGGGTATACTAACCGGCTTTCCACCAGCCGAGACCTAGAACTTCGGCTGGTCAACTTGATGAAGATAAAATATGAGGTACTCCTCCTCTTGCTATAACCTTACTTAGCCCCCAAGGGCCGGTTCAACTCTAGCTTAAGAGTTGAACCGAGTCTTTTTTGATCCTTTGTAGAAAATCCAAATCCATTGCCCCCAAAAGCCGACTCAAACTTGATAAAGTTGAGTCAGAGCTTTAATGTAGATAGCCTGAAGAACCACTTGTAGCCCCCAAGGGCCGACTCAAACTTCATAACGTTGAGTCGGAGCTTTTAGTACAAGTCAATTTGAAGAACCATATTGTAGCCCCCAAGTTCCGGATTAACTTTGATGAAGATGAACCGGAATTGTATTGATTTCTTGAAGATCAAATATACATTAGCCCCCAAGTGTCAAACATATTGCTTGCAATCTGCTTGAGACTTGTATAACTTTGTCTTTAACCTTCATCATTTGATATGATTTCCATTCTGGCGACTTATTCTGTATTTTGATATGTCAGAGGAAGCCTTAAATGAAGCCGGGTCACGGTTGATGGACCTGAAGACCAACCTGGCGGCTCAACAAGAGGCCCGCACCATCGCCGATGAAAAGTGTCGGCTTCTCTCAGAGGAGCTGGCCACAATCAAGGCCGATTTTGCTCCTCTTAAGGAGTCAGCTGAATCTAAGAAGACTGCTTTGACCCAATGGGCGGATGACGCCGACCAGCGGCTGATAGCTGTGGCGGATGAACTCCAAGGCTTGAAGCGCCACATAAGCAAGATGTCAGCCGCCCTCTTTGGTAAACTTCTGACAAATTTGTGTTTCAAATGGCTACATCCTCACTTAGACTGGTGACTCATCAGAATTGTCCAGTTTATACAGGTCCTAGGAGCCGGCAATTGGCTTTTGATAGCCTGCTGCCGTTGAACGCCATCTATACCTTAACTGAGCAGTTGTACTATGGTGCAATCTGCACTATCAAGGCCGTGCAATACAAAGATAAAATTCTAGCGACTCTCAAGGGTGTCTTAGAGCTCTTCTCCACCATGCCGAAGTAGATCGCCGAGCTCAAGAAGTCAGCCGCCCGCCAAGGGGCCATTGCGGGCATCAGCCAGGCTTTGGCCTTTGCTCCGGGCCTAACACCCGCCGAGATGATAGAGGGCTTCCCTTCAAGAAAAGATGATGGCTCGGAGTTTACTGACGCTGCCTACATCCGGTGCATGAAGGAGTCTCGGATGTTAGCTTCTGTCTTGGCGGAGGAGGTTGATCTGTCAACTTATCAAGCAGCTTATGACCCGGAGTAGAAGAGAGTCTGCGGTCCTCTGTATGAGTGCAAAGATTTGATGCCTGCTCGGAGTAAGGACCTCTTTGCTCCAGATCTTGACCCGTCACCTTATTTCAAAGGCTCTTTTGCGGCTCTAACAAACTGCAATTGGGATTAGGACAACCTCTAGATCTGGGCCACAGAAGAGCCGGCACAAGATGACCCATCAGCTAATTAGCTTCTGCTTAAGAACTTGTATCAGCTTAACCCGATGTGTGACGGTTGGAAAACTTGTCCGAAATTTTGATCTCCCCTGGGAGTGTAATAGCTAGATGAAACTTGTCTGAAACTTGTCATGATGTTTTTATAGGATGATCCGGTTTTTGGCTGCCTTTTGTCTTTGTATGCTTTGAATCATTTAGACTTGCCTTGTCATCATAGAAGACACCTGCAGCCACGATTAGGTAAGCTACACCTGGTGGTGGTGACTCCCTTGTTGGTAATTACGGCTAACCTAGTCAGCCGGAGATGGCATAAAGCCTGGACGATAAGGCATTTAGAAGATAGACCCGGAGGTAATAAGATGGCATAAACGCCGGCAAATAAGCATTAGAAGTTGTACCCGAAGGTAAGAAGCCGCCCTCGCCGCGGCTAATTTTCCTTAGCCGGTTTTTTATAAGAACAGCTAATAGGCATTAGAAGCTGTACCCGAAGGTAAGAAGCCGCCGTTCACCGCAGCTAATTTACCTTAGCTGTTTTTAAATGGCCTTACGCCGGCTAATAGGCATTAGAAGCTATACCCGAAGGTAAGAAGCTGCTGTTCGCGGGTCATGAGATGTTAGCTACCCGTTGGTAAAAAACCTCTCATAACCGCGGCTAAACTGGTTAGCCGGAGATGGCATAAAGCCGGCTGATAGGGTGTTAGAAGCGATACCTGTCGGTAAGAAGCCCCCCTCAGCAATACGGCGTGACCCGCTGGCGGATAGGCGTTAGAAGCTGTACCCGAAGGTAAGAAGTCGCCCTCGCCACGACTAATTTACCTTAGTCGGTTTTTTGTGGCAAAAATGCTGGCTTAATAGGTGTCTACCACCATTCAGCGATACGACGCAAAGCGCTGGCGGATAGGCGTTAGAAGCTATACCGGCTAAAGGTAGGAAGCCGCCCTCGCCGCGGCTCATTTTCCTGAGCCGGATTTTTGTGGCATAAAGCCGGCTGATAGGCATCTTCTGCCATTTGCCAGTCTCAGTTGATGCATCAACCGGAATACTGTGTAATCTTTTCCCATATGAGGATGCGTGAAACAGCAGAGGCTTCTTTATTTATACATCTATGATATGTACAATGATAGTGTACAATGGTGGGTCTCGATACCCTTTAAGTGAAATAGGGCCGGAGATGCGCGATGTTCCATGGCCGACGGGTCTCCTGACCCTCCGTATGTGAGTCGTTTCGAATATCAATGAGATAATATGACCCGTTGTTGAGATTTCTGTTGACCACAAAGGGTCCTTCCCATGGAGATGATAGCTTATGCATATTTGTCTGGTCTTGAATCACCCGGAGCACCAAGTCGCCCTCCTGGAATGTCTGGGTCTTGACCCTGCAGCTGTGATAGCGGTGCAGGTCTTGTTGATAAATCGCCAATCGGGCCGCTGCTAACTCTCATGCCTCTTCCAAAGCATCCAATGCGTCTTAGCGTGTTGTCTGGTTGTCTGTCTCAACATAAGCTGCCACCCTTGGCGAGTCATGCCAGATGTCACTGGGTAAGACGGCCTCGACGCCATACACCATAAAGAAGGGCGTGAAACCCGTGGACCTATTAGGGTGGTTCTGATGCTCCATAAGACGGGGGGTAATTCTTCGACCCATAACCCGGGCGTTCGCTTCAAAGGAACCATAAGCCACGGTTTAATCCCTCTTAGAATTTGTTGATTGGCGCGCTTCGCCTGACCATTGGACTATGGATGTGCCACGACTGAAAGATCAAGCCGGATATGCTCTTCGTCACAGAATTTCTTCATAGCCCCCTTGGATAGATTTGTACCATTGTCAGTAATGATGTTATGCGGGTAACCAAAATGGTAGATCAGCTTCTTAATAAATAGAACCGCTGTAGCCGCATCACATTTGCTGACCGGCTCTGCCTCTACCCACTTGGTAAATTTGTCAACCGCCACCAGGAGGTGCATTTTCTTGTCCTTGGATCTCTTGAAGGGCCCTACCATGTCCAGCCCCCAAACCGCAAACGGCCAAGTGATTGGTTTCATCCTCAGTTTTTGAGCCGGAATATGACCACGCCGGCCAAATTTCTGATAGTTGTCACACTTGCGGACTAAATCCTCTGCATCCTTGTGAGCTGTTTACTAGAAGAACCCGTGTCGGAAACCCTTGGCCACCAAAGATTTCGAGCCGCATGGTGTCCACAATCACCAGCATGAATTTCATTCAAGATCTGTCGGCCCTCCTCTGGTCAAACACAACGTTGAAAAACCCTATTACACTGCATTTATGCAACTCACCATTAACTATCGTCATGGACTTAGAGCGTCGGGTGATCTCTCTGGCCAGGTCTCCATCCTCAGGTAACTCGCCCCGGGTTAAATAGGCCAGATAAGGAATTTTCCAATCTGGGATAACATGTAGAGCCGCCACGAATTCTGCCTCCGGGTCAGGAACAGCCAAATCTTCCTTTGAAGGTATCTTAACAGTCGGATGGTATAAGACGTCCAGAAAGACATTAGGCGGCACCGGCTTACGTTGGGAACCTAACCGTGATAAAGCATCAGCCGCCTAGTTCCGGCGACGATCAATGTGATCTACCTAATACCCGTTGAAGTGACTCGCAATAATATCAACCGCCTGCCTATAAGCCGCCATCCTTGGATCTTTGGAGTCCCAAGTGTCAGAAACTTGCTGAGCCACAAGATCTGAGTCGCCCAAACACCTGACCCGGCTCAAATTCATCTCCTTGGCTAATCTAAGACCATGAAGCAAAGCCTCGTACTCAGCCGCATTGTTAGTGCAAGGAAACATGAGCCGGAGCACATAACAAAACTAGTCACCCTTTGGGGATGTCAGGACAACCCCTGCTCCAGACCCCTCTAACTGCTTGGATCCATCCAAGTATATAGTCCAGTATGTGTTATCCGGCTTTTCTTCGGGAGCTTGACACTCTGTCCAGTCATTTATGAAATCCACCAAAGCTTGGGACTTGACCACCGTGCGAGGAACATACTTTAAATTAAGAGGTCCCAGCTCTAACGCCCATTTAGCAATCCTTCCTGTGGCTTCTCTTTTCTAGAGAATATCGCCCAACGGAGCAGAACTGACCATAGTTATCTGGTGCCCTAGAAAGTAGTGTTTTAACTTGTGGTTAGCCATGAAAACTCCGTGTACCAGCTTCTGCCAATGCAGATATCTTTGCTTAGATTCTGCTAGGACCTCACTGATATAATAAATCGGCCTTTGCATGGGATACTCCTTCCCAGCCTCCTTGCGCTCGACCACAATTTTAACTCTGACTACCCTGTTGTTAGCCACCACATAAAGGAGCAACGGTTCTTTCTCAGCCGGAGCGGCTAACACTGGCGGCTCAGTCAGCTGTTTCTTAAGCGCCTCAAGTGCTTCACCCGCCACTTTGCTCTAGACAAACTTGTCTGTCTTCTTCATCATCTGATATAAAGGAATAGCCTTCTCTCCAAGGCGGCTTATGAACCGGCTCAATGCAGCAATCCGCCCTGCCAGGCGCTGAACGTCATTAATGCATACCGGCTCTCCTAGAGAAGTAATAGCCTTGATTTTATCCGGGTTAGCCTCGATGCCACGCTCAGAGACCAAGAAACCCAAAATCTTTCCTGCTAGAACCCAAAAGACACACTTGGTCGGGTTAAGCATCATCTTGTAGACCCGGAGATTGTCAAAGGTTTCCTTTAGGTCCTCCAAAAGAGTCTCCTTCTTTCTGGATTTGACTATGATGTCGTCCACATAAGCATGAACATTCCGGCCAATTTGACTGTGAAGGAAGTTTTGTACGCACCGTTGATAAGTCGCCTGGGCACTCTTGAGCCCGAAAGGCATAGAAACATAACAGAACGCCCCAAAGGGTGTAATGAACATTGTCTTCTCCTGGTCTTTCACTGCCATCTTGATCTGATGATAACCGGAATAAGCATCCAGGAAGCATAAGCTTTCACATCCTGATGCAGCATCAATGATCTGATCAATACGTGGGAGGGCAAAGGGATCAACCGGACAAGCCTTGTTAAGGTCCATGTAATCCACACACATACGCCATGTGCCGTTCTTTTTGAGCACCAGCACTGGGTTAGCCAACCATTCCAGGTGAAAAACTTCAATAATAAAACCTGCAGCCAAGAGCCGGGCAACTTCTTCCCTAATAGCCGTGCGTCTCTCCTCATTGAACCGCCGCAGAAACTGTTTGATTGGCTTAAACTTTGGATCCACATTAAGGTTGTGCTCAGCAAATTCTCTTGGTACACATGGCATGTCAGAGGGCTTCCATGCAAAGATCTCCCGATTCTCATGGATGAATTCGATGAGCGCGCTTTCCTATTTGGGATCCATATGAGCTCCAATGATGAACTGGTTAGATGAGTTGCCCGGATTGAAATCTACTACCTTGGTATCATCTGCTGAAAACTTGAGGGGCAGCTCAACCTCCATGGTTGGCTTTTTCAGGGGGGTCATATCCTCCGGATCAACATTCTCCTTATAAAACTAATGATCCTCCTAGGCGCAACTGGACTCTGCGTAAGCCGCATCTCCTTCTCCACACTCAATAGCCGTGTTTCGGTTACCATGAACGGTGATGGTACCATTTAAGCCGGGCATCTTGAGCTGTAAGTAAACATAGCAGGGCCGAGCCATGAACTTAGCATAAGCCAGCCGTCCAAACAAGGCATGATAAGGGCTCTTGATCTTAACCACCTCAAACCATAAGGACTCCACTCTATAGTTGTATTCATCGCCAAAAGCCACTTCCAAAGAAATCCTGCCCACCGGATGCACCTACTTACCCGGCACCACACCATGAAAAACAGTGGACGAAGGTTTTAAGTCCTTGTCGAGAAACTTCATCCACCGGAAGGTGTCATAATAAAGGATGTGTATGCTGTTGTCGCCATCCATGAGCACCTTGTTCAACATATACCCATCCACTTGGGGGGCTACAACCAAAGCCAACCGCCTCGGGTCATCAACGCGTGGCGGGTGATCTTCACGGCTCCATGTTATGTCATATTCAGACCACTTTAGATACTGTGGAAGATCCGGCGTAACCGCATTGACCGCCCATTTTCGCAACTTCTGGTCCCGTCTATTGAGACTAGTCATGAAGACGTGGTACTGCCTGGAGCTGAGCTGTTTCGGGTTACTCTGAAAACCGGACTGATTCCGCTGTTGCTGCTGTTATTGATCATTATTACCAGAGTGCGGCTGCTATCTCCCATGATTATCCTGACCCGGATGACCGGATGCTGAACCGCCAGAACCAAATCCGGCTCCTGACCCGCCATGCCTTGGGCCGCCTGGCGGGCCGCCACCGCGATAATTATGTTGTGTGACATACCGCTTAAACTTCTGCATAAAAGAACAACTCTCCCATGTATGATTTGCCGGCCTATCATGCAAACTGTAATTCGGACAAGGTTGCTTAAGCAACTCTTCCATGTTTGAGGAAAAATTATCCTTGCCCGAGGGCGGTCCAAACCTCCTGTTGCCCTTGGGATGATTCTGCTGGGCATTTGTGTTGGCTACCAGCTCTGATCCTGCTTCTGGATTCTAGCGCTTACTCTGGCTACCATTGTTCACGGCACCCTTGCCTTGGTTGCCCTTCTTGCCTTGACTAGTCGTTTCCTCATCAGAGCCTGGATCCTTTGTGCTGTCTGAGTCGGCGTATTTCGTGAGAGCCGTCATGAGCTCTCCCATGTCCTGACACGTACGCTTGAGCCGGCCAAGTTTCTGCTTTAGAGGAATAAAGTGGCAGTTCTTCTCTAAGATCAACACCGCTTGAGCCGCCATGATCTGATCTGACGAGTGAATAATTGTCGAGACCTGCCATACCCAATGATGAGCCGACTCGCTCTCCTGTTGGACACAGTGATCAAGATCCACAATAGTCATAGGCTGCTTGCACGTCCCTTGAAAGTTTTTAATGAATCGAGCCCTGAGCTCTGCCCATGAATTGATGGTATTAGGTGGTAACCCCATTAGCCATGTACCAGCCGGGACTTCAAGCATCATGACGAAATACTTGGCACAAACCACCTTACTAACATCCAGCATCTCCATGGCCAGTTCATAGCTTTGCACCCAGGCCTCTGGGGGTAAATCAACGCTGTAATTTGGGACCTTGCGGGGACCTTTGAAGTATTTTGGCAACCGCTCGCTCTGGAGAGCCGGCGATAGACACGGCAGCCCTCCCGTCCTGGGGGTTACTCCTGCCCCTACAGAAACGGAAGGCCCAGGCTCTTGGTAAGCCGGCCTAGCTGGCGCCTCTTGCGGGCTTCCCGCATGGTTTACACATGCCTGTGTATCTCTTCGCGGTCGGTGACCCATTGGAATCTCTCTATGATGGTTGCTGCTGGAACCTGCTGGTGACTCGTAGCGCCGGCTAAAATTACGGCTAGGAAGAGGGGTTGAATGGACGCGGCTCCGGCTATGAGCGTATCTCTCCTACTGGGCCATGGTCGTCTGCAAGTACCCGATGGCATTCCGCACATCCTCTGCAAAGGGTGCTTCATCCGGGATACGGATCGTCTCAAGCCGGGTGGTAGCTTCTACCATATTCTCGGCCGGGTTAGAATAATGACCCGCTGGCGTTGGAAAGCCCCCAGGTGAAGCTTGGTTACGTTGGGCCGGATGAGTCACCGGCCGTTCCATTGGGCGGCTCTCGAGCGCGCCCGCGGCTCGCCCCGCGCTAGGGGTATTAAAGAGGTTCCTCGTTTCATAACGCTCTGGTAGACGGGACTGATGCCTCCTCCGGTGTACCGCCGCTGCTGACATTTGCTCCAGCCCTAGACGGAAAGCATCTGTCTTGATACGTTCTGCTTCTTCTTCCATCTGGACCTTCAGCTCAGCCATCCTTTGTCGTTCCTCTGCCATTCGGCCCTTGATCCTTGCAATATCTAGATTCCGAGCTCCTTGTTTATCTGGTGTGACTTCGGTGGCCATGAGAGCCGCGAGTTCATCCATCAGCTCCACAAGAACTTGAGCCGGCCAATGGAACGGTGTGACTTCTTGCCTTGACTAGCCGTTTCCTCTTCAGAGCCTGGATCCTTTGTGTTGTCTGAGTCGGCGTATTTCGTGAGAGCCGTCATGAGCTCTCCCATGTCCTGACACATACACTTGAGCCGGCCAAGTTTCTCCTTTAGAGGAATAAAGTGGCAGTTCTTCTCTAAGATCAACACCATTTGAGCTGTCGTGATCTCATCTGACGAGTGAATAATTGTCGAGACCTGCCATACCCAATGATGAGCCGACTCGCTCTCTTGTTGGACACAGTGATCAAGATCCACAATAGTCATAGGCTGCTTGCATGTCCCTTGAAAGTTTTTAATGAATCGAGCCCTGAGCTCTGCCCATGAATTGATGGTATTAGGTGGTAACCCCTTTAGCCATGTACAAGCCGGGACTTCAAGCATCATGACGAAATACTTGGCACAAACCACATTACTAACATCCAGCATCTCCATGGCCAGTTCATAGCTTTTCACCCAGGCCTCTGGGGGTAAATCAGCGCTGTAATTTGGGACCTTGTAGGGACCTTTGAAGTATTTTGGCAACCGCTCGCTCTGGAGAGCCGGCGATAGACATGGAAGCCCTCCCGTCCTGGGGGTTACTCCTGCCCCTACGGAAACGAAAGGCCCTGGCTCTTGGTAAGTCGGCCTAGCTGGCGCCTCTTGCGGGCTTCCCGCATGGTTTACACATGCCTGTGTATCTCTTCGCGGTCGGTGACCCATTGGAATCTCTCTATGATGGTTGCTGCTGGAACCTGCTGGTGACTCGTAGCGCCGGCTAAAATTACGGCTAGGAAGAGGGGTTGAATGGACGCGGCTCCGGCTATGAGCGTATCTCTCCTGCTGGGCCATGGCCGTCTTCAAGTACCTGATGGTGTTCCGCACATCCTCTGCAAAGGGTGCTTCATTCAGGATAGGGATCGTCTCAAGCCGGGTGGTAGCTGCTACCATATTCTCGGCCGGGTTAGAATAATGACTCGCTGGCGTTGGAAAGCCCCCAGGTGAAGCTTGGTTACGTTGGGCCGGATGAGTCACCGGCCATTCCATTGGGCGTCTCTCGAGCGCGCCCGCGGCTCGCCTCGCGCCAGGGGTATTAAAGAGGTTCCTCATTTCATAACGCTCTGGTAGACGGGACTGATGCCTCCTCCGGTGTACCGCCGCTGCTGACATTTGCTCCAGCCCTAGACGGAAAGCATCTGTCTTGATACGTTCTGCTTCTTCTTCCATCTGGACCTTCAACTCAGCCATCCTTTGTCGTTCCTCTGCCATCCGGCCCTTGATCCTTGCAATATCTAGATTCCGAGCTCCTTGTTTATCTGGTGTGACTTCGGTGGCCATGAGATCCGCGAGTTCATCCATCAGCTCCACAAGAACTTGAGCCGGCGGCAGCGGGTTATCACCCGAAGTGGCGGCTCCAGCGGCTGCGTTACTTGCGGCTGGGGCTGATCCGCCATGAACACCGTCGCATGAACTGGAGGTTTGATAACATCCGACTCAAAGCCATCCGACTCAGCGTATGCATCGTCATAGCCCCCAAGGCCACTGTTGCAGAGCTGGTACACTGATTCTAGTTCTCCACTTGAAGATTCATCTTCTGAATAAACAAGGGTTTCCTGTGACCCGGATGCTTCTAGATCCATACCTTGAGTGAATCCTACAAAGACATGCCTCTGACCCGGATTGGCGCTGGCCGGCCGCACGTTATTTGCAGATTGGAGACGCCAAGCCGGCTCGACGATGTTGGTGCAGACGTCCGTCCCGGGTGTAGATCCGTCAGCCTTTCCGATGAAAACGTGGATCCCGCCGAATGGAACCCAGAATCCATACTCCACGGACTCGGCGTCAATCCCCCAGCCGGCATCGTCGATGTAGAACCGGCCTTGGAAACTCTTGCTCATCCTTCCGACCACGTATCCCTCGAACCCTGGGAGAGAGCCCTTTGAGAACTCAACACCACCAAGCGCAGGCCCCACGGTGGACGCCAACTGTCGTGGGTTTATCTCGGCAGATGTCCAGGTGAACGGACTTCGATTTGAGGCCATCGCTAACGTGATGGACTCAAAGGGGTTGATTGGGACGAAGGACACGAGTTTACCTAGGTTCAGCCCCTCAAGTCGAGGTAATTGCCTACGTCCTGCTTGTTCTTGTATTGCTTGTTGTATCGATTACAAGGGAGCTAAAGCTTGACCCAGTTCTCGATAACCTGATATCTAAGTCGCCCCGGGTCTACCTTTATATAGGAGGTCAGGACCACGGGTCTTTACAATTGTCTAACCGAGTCTCATTGTCTATCCGAGTCTTCCTCTATCTTCTGGTCCAAGATGTCCTCGAGTGGCTTACACGCCCGGGTCTTCTCCGTCCGGGCCACCTTGCGGCCCACACCTTGAGCCGCTTATCTTCCTCGGCCGTAGACTTTACGGCTCACCCTTGGGCCGGCTCACGAGCCATCAATGTGAGCCAGAACCTTAATGGCGGGTCATGTTGCGGGGTTATATCCCTAACATTGGGCCCCAGGTTGAATTGAGCTTGCTCATTTCATCCCTTTCTTCTGCTCTTTGGGGAATCTCCCGGTGACGACCCGGCGTGATGTCACACAGTCCCTGCGAGAGAGATCCACCGACGTGTCGCCGAATCTTTTATTAAATGGTCATCTCGAGAATCGAGGCGTCCGCCTCGGTCAAATGGTTTCCGTCGCCTAGATTTTCGTGCCTGTCTTGTTGTCCCTTTAAATAAGACCTGTTACAGGTGAAAACCTTTCCTTCTCCTGCTCGCTCTTCATCTTCTTCCTCTCATCGCCTCCGCTCCAGCGCACTCTGCTCCGGCGCCATCTTCGCATCATCGTCAACAGGCCGCTGCATCAACCTGTGTCATATATTTCATTTCTTTCATTCATATGCATATCATTTTCATGGTCTAGCAAAAAAAATTCTAACGGATCAGTAGGAGGTATGACAATAGAAGCAAGACCAATTATTTCATCCTTATTATGCAATTCCTTTTCATGTGGTTGTTTACTAAACTTAGAGAAATTAAATTCGTGAGACATATCACCAAATCTTACTTTGACCTTCTCAGTAGCACAATTAATTTTAGCATTAACTGTATTCAAGAAAGGTATACCAAATATAATGGGACAAAAGTTATCTTGTTCTGAACCAAGTACTGGGAAATCTTTGGGGTACTTGACCTTTCCACATAAGACTTAAACATCTCTAACAATCCCAAGTGGTGAAATAGTATCACATTTTGCAGGTTTAATCATGACATCAATATCTTCAATCTCACAGGATTCTATGTCATGCATAATTTCTTGATATAATTTATAAAGGTATAGCACTAACACTAGAACCAATGTCACACAATCCATGGTAAGAATGATCTACAATTTTAACCGAGACAACATGTGTCGTGGTTTTGTCACGGCAGATGTCCTAGGGAAAAGACTTAGATTCGAGGCCATCTCTATGGCGGTGAACTCGAAGGGGTTGATCGTGACGAGAGACATGAGTTTAGCTAGGTTCGGCCCCTCGGGAAGAGGTAAAAGCATACATTATGCTTTGTGTTGTATTGATTGGGTATCTACTACAAGGGAGCGGATTCGCTTGACCTAGCTATCAATGAGTTGTTTTGTACCCTAAGTCGATGCAGGGAGTCGCCTTTATATAAGCAGGTCGAGGCCCCGGGCTTACAAGAGTCCAGACCGGGTTATACTAAGTCTCCGATCATGTCTCTAAGTCATCTTGCCTTCTTTGGAAAGTCGTCTTCTAGGCGGCTCATGTGCCCAGATCTCGCGTCGTCTTCTGGCTCTGGGCATCCATCCAGCCCATCTGGTAAGCCGCCTCCTGGCTTGTCTTCAATCTTCAGGCCCACTTAAGACCTTAAGTATGAGCCGCCAACTTGTGATCCGGCCCCTCCTGGGCGGGTCATACCACAGAGTTATATCCCCAACAACATGCATGCCTACAACTAGTTTGTTTTTATCAAGCTCATCCAGCTCATTTCTACCAGGTTTTGCAATTCTAGGAGCTTCAGCACATAAGTAAATAACCTCACCATCAATACTATCAACTAGGAGATCTTTAATTGTAGCAATTTTAGGCTCAACATTTATTTGTTTAGAAGGTTTAGGTGTCCTAACATGACTTTTATTAACCACAATTGTAGCCTTAGCATGTTCCCTAATTCTAGCAGGAAAAGGAGGTTTCTCAATGTAAGTAGTAGGAACAATTGGATCAACATGGTTAACAATTACTCCTTCCTTCTTAATTTTAACAAGTTACTCAAATGGTTTTTCAATGGGAGGATGATATTCAAACTACTTATCTTTGGGAAGATCAACATTAGCAGCAAATGATTCAGAGAAATTAGCTACTATCTCAGAGTCAAGACCATATTTATTGCGAAACTCATGGAAAAAATTAGTTTCCATAAAAGATTTAACGCAATCAAAATTAAGCTTTATACCTGACTCTTTACCTTCATCGGGTTCCCAATCTTCAGAGTTGCATTTAATTTTGCCAGAAGATCCCATTTGAATTCATTAGTCGCCTTCATATAGGAACCAATAGCACAAGAATCGAGCAATATTTGATCATCATAAGAAAGTCGAGCATAAAAATTATGTATAATCATTTCTCTCGAGAGCCAGTGGTTGCGAAAGTGTGCACCATAGCTTTCAGCCTCCCCAAGCTTGAGAGATACTTTCTCCTTCACGAGTCCAGCAATTATAAATAATGTCTCAATCATGATGGATTAGATGCATAGGATAAAACTTCCGATGAAATTCTAGCTTCAAGCGATTCCAGTCCCATGATACAATATCATCCAATAGCGTGTAACACATTAATGCTTTACCTCCAAAGATAAAGGGAAAAATTTCTTCTTTACTTTGTCTACGGATAGACCTGAAAGCTTAAACAATCCACAAATCTCATAAGGATTAGCCAACAATTTCTCTACCATACCCAAAAGAATATCATAATAAATAATTTCAGTTGGTTCAGTAGGTTCAGGAACAACTTCTTCAAATTCCGTTCAAGGTGAAGATGCCCCGAACAAGCCACTCAAAGGGTGACCGTTCATAGTAAAAAGCAACAGTAAATTTCAGCATGTATTGAAAATGTTTCCTTACTGATTTCCACTTACCACAGGCGCTTCACTCCCTGGAAATGGTGCCAGAAAAGAGTCTTGATGATCTACAAGTATAGGGGATCAATCTTAGTCCTTTCGATAAGTAAGAGTGTCCAACCCAGCGAGGAGCATAAGGAAATAACAATTGGTTTTTCAGCAAGGTATTCTCTGCAAGTGCTGTGAGTAACAATAGAAGATAGTTTTGTAGCAAGATAATTCGTAACAAGTAACAAGCGACTATAGTAAAAAAGGTGCAGAAAGGTAGCCCAATCCTTTTTATAGCAAAGGACATACCTGAAAGTACTCTTATATTAAGCAGGTGCTCCTGAGACACATGGAAATCTCTGTCTAGTCATGTTCATCATGTTGAGTTGATTCATGTTTGCTGCTTTCATAATTTGATATGTGGGTGGACTGGTGCTAACGTGCTGATCTTACTTGAACAAACAACCTACTTATGATTAACCCCTCTCACAGGCATCCAAAACTATGAAAGAAGAATTAAGATAAATGTAACCATAGCATGAAACTTATGGGTCCAAATCAGCCCCTTATGAAGCAACACATAAACTGGGGTTTAACCTTTTTTCACTCTAGCAACCCATCATCTACTTGTTACACCACAGTGACTTCCCTTAGGCCCTTGACATTGTGAAGTGTCATGTAGTCGACGTTCACACGACACCACTAACATAGGTAGCAACATACATATCATTAATATCGTAAGAATACCAACTTCACAAGATTAATTCTAACAAGATTTCTCCCATGTCCTCAGGAACAATAGTAGCTACTCACAACTCATCAACATGTTCAAGATGAGAGGTACAATAATAATGATTAATGATCTGAAAATAATGTCTTCCACCAAGTAATCTAACAAGCATCAACTACAGGATGTAACCAACACAACTACTAACCCACATGTACCAATCTGAGGTTTTGAGACGAAGATTGAATACAAGAGATAAACTAGATTTGGAGATGAGATGGTGCTGGTGAAGATGTTGATGAATATGGGTCCTCCCACGAAGTAGGAAGCATTGGTGGTGACGATGGCTTCGATCTCCCCCTCCCGGAGAGGAATTTCCCCGGCAGAATCTGACTATGGGAGTGCAAATGGGCCTGTGCCTAGGTTTCTGCCTCGAGATGACAGCGCTTCATCCCAAGATATTGCTTTTGAATTTTTTCCTAGGGTAAAACACACCATATAGGAGAAGAGGGGGCCGGGAGGTCTGCAGGGGCCTCACAAGCCATTAGGGCGCGACCATGGGGGTGGCCATGCCCTGTTGGCTTGTGGCCAGCAGGTGGCCCCTCTAGTATATTTTTGGCCCAACAATATTAAATATTCCATAAAATTCTCCATGAAGTTTCAGGTCATTTGGAGTCTGGTGATTTTTTTGCCTTTTTCTCTGTTTCCCGGTCCAGAAGTCCAGTTTCCAGATATTTCCCTCTTTGTGATGTACCTTGCATATTCAGAGAGAAAGGGCATAAGATTGTATGATAATAGGTAATAATTGACAAGAATAACACAAATATCAATAAGAAATCATGATGCAAAATGGACGTGTCAGTCTCAAGCATCTAAGCTAAGGAATGCCACGTTAGGCATCCCACCTCTTTTCGTTAACAAATATCGGTTAGCCTATGTTGAGCCTAATTTTTTCATTCATTCACATGATATGTGCTATTCTTGAAGTGTATTTTTGTTTTTTTTCTTGTTTTAATAAAATAATTGTGTCTAAAAATCTTATTGAGAGAGAGTCCTCACATAGCTATTTGATTGTTGGGCTACTCATAGATCTTCACTTATATCTTTTGAGAGTAGTTTGTTGTTTACTCTTGTGCTTCACTTAAATCCTGAGAGTAAATTTTGAATAAATTGAATACCATAAATGTGAAATTATCCATGTTCTTTATGCTTAGTAGTACTTTCACATTTGGTTTACAAAGTAAAATCTATTGAAGTTTGACAATCACAATATTGGTCATACAAGCACTTCATGAATGATTAGTATAAGGAAGAGAACTTTCACATGAAAATATATTATCTTGGATATCTTTTATGGTTGTGAATACCCATTAATTATTTTCAAACTTGATCAAATTAGTTGAAGTTGGAGAAGGAAGACAACATAATGAGTTATGTTTGGGTATATTTGCATAGAAGTTATATTGTTACGGATCCTCCAACATGTGGTGATTGTTTAGAACCCTTGCTATCCAAAACTTCATACTAAGTAGAGACACTACTTGTGCATCTGAAATCCTTGAGCCAAGTTTTGTCCATGAGACTCCACCATACCTAATTATATATGGTATTTTAATGTCATTCCAAGTAAATTTGCATGTGCTATTTCTAAACCCTTCAAATAAATATATGTTTTGTGTGCACGCACCGCTCATGGAGCGACGGGCCGGTCAGTATCTTCCATGATAAGCGTGTTTAATTCACTATGAGTGTTTATTTACTATTCATTGCACGAGAGAGGCTGATAAAAAGGATACGCAGTCCTGCATAATACAAAAATAAATAAATAAAAACTCCCCCTACGAACTTGATTGTTTGGAGGGTACCCATGGATTCAGACACTGGGTTATACCATCGTCATCAATTGAATGTGCCTTCCGTTTGCCGAGTTGTCTATAACTCTAGTTTCCTTTCCAAACTAAGTATACCATTCTATCGAACCCCTTCTAACGATCGTTTGTAAATTGCCTTAGCCTGGTATGAAGAGTTTCAATGATCTCTAGATCAAAAGTAATTCATTATGCCACTCAAGCGAATAACTCTATGAGTCACCTCTCCTAAGGTGTCTCGATTATGGGATCATGGCAATTCAACTCCTTGCAACTTTGAAACCCGTTCACCATCTTCCTTGAGCGTGGAATTATTTCCTACCAAATTGAAACTTTATGATCTGCTTCTTCTGTTGCTTAGAAAATGTGTGTTTTGTGTGTCAGCTCAAGAGATGTTTCTACATCTCATTCCATGAGTGATCATGAATTGCTCGATCTTCGAGAAGATCGATTCTTGTAGGGTTATCCTAATCTTCTTTTCATCTAGTTTGGATAAAGATCTCGAAGGAAAATATGTCAATATCTCGAAGGAGAAGATAAAGATCTAGTTTGGAATGATCAAGCCTCAGAGAGAATTTTTGTCAAAAGAGCAATATAAAAATTGCCTCAAATAAGTCCAAAAAATGTCCTTGGTATTCTAAGAAAATATTGTCATGAGGAAAAATGCAAACCAATATTTTTGGAATCGCACAAACATTTTACTTTGGGTATTTGAGTTAATCCAACAATTATTTGACTTGGACATATATTTATTATATACTAAGTATATATCTAATAATTCTGGAAATTGTTGTGTGGCACTGGTTAAGTACATTTAGCTCACATCCCAATTTCCAGGATTTATTAAAGTGGTTTGATATTTTTTAAACTAGAAAAAATGAGTGAATAATAGAAAAAGAAAACCAGAAACTAGATATAAAACACTTACTTGGCGCTCACCTGGCCCAGCCTAGCCCATCAGGGGCATACATATCTTCCTGCTCTCGCTAGTAGGCAGAGGGGAAGTAGGGCACGACGTGCGCCTAGGGCCTCCACATAGGCAGGTGCCTGCCTACCTCCCCGTGCCAGCAAGGCGACGGGGATGAAACCCCAGCTATCGTCCGGATCCTCTCCTCTTCGCCATTCCTCCCCCTCGCCTCTCCCTCGATCTCTTCTCGCCATGGCCGAAGTGGCCATGGCCATGCACTTGTGAAGTTGATAACCATAGCCACTTCCTCGCCCCTTTTCTGTGTCCAAGGGAACCGCATCAACATCCTCGTCCCCTCCTCCAACCCATGCAAGTCGGGAGCAGCTACTCCGTCGACCTCGAGCTCGCCTTCATCCTCGGATATGACAGCCTCCATCGTCAAATTCGCGGCCACCAGCGCCTCCCTGAACCTGTTGAACCTTGTGTCGTACTCCCTGTGAGCTCCACCGCCATTACCCCTTGATTTTGCGCCCGTTTGCACTGGCTAGACACCTAGACCGCATTCCCATGAAGGCCGAATCGCACTGCCGCCTGAGCTCATCACCGATGATGCTCCAATGATCAAATGGTCACCTCGGCCTGTCTAACCTTCTCCCCGCAATGGGTAGCGCCCCTCTAGACCTTTTCTTAACTTGTTTGTGCACCGCAACACGAACTCGGCAACCACCCAAAGTCTGGTCCCTACTCTTGAGCTTGCCGCCGTCGATTCTCGCCACCTCGGGCCCGACAACCCACCAACCGACGTGCTGTGATGCCACCTAACCGTAGATCTTACCGCGTATCGAACACTCCGCCGTTGATAATTTCTGATCCACCTCGTAGCTTCGGCCCTCATTGGCGTTGAGCCACCGGTGGGTTAGATCCCCGAGTTAATTAGCCTAATGACTTGGTTAAATAATTTAAACCCTGCTAATTAAACATTTCACTAACTGACAGGCCCCACGAGTTATATTTGACATGGCCACGCTAGCGTTGACTTGTCCCACATGTCAACCCATGAAACTGACCCTGAGCAACTAACCAGTGGGTTCCAAGATGCGGCTTGAGACTGTGTTGGTATTTCCCCAAAGAGGAAGGGATGATGTAGCACAACGACGGTAAGTATTTTCTTTAGTTATGAAATCAAGGTATCAATCCGTAGAGGATGAGCAAGTACCTACGTAAGCAGGGTCTGCACACAAATAACAAATACTTGCAACCGAGCGCGTAAGAGAGGTTGCCAAGCTCTCAATGATAAAAAGATAGATTAGGTTGTGATAGTTTTGGCAAATACATCTCACAAGAACACACAAAAAATAAGTAAACAAAAAGTGCAGCAAGGTAGTTTTTGGTTTTGGATTAATAGATCTGAAAACAAAACGGCAAAATAGTTGATCGAAAAGCAATATGTTGGAAAAGTAGACCCGAGGCCATAGGTTTCACTGCTGGCTTCTCTCATGAGTATAATACACGGTGGGTGAACAAATTACTGTTGGGAAATTGATAGAAGATCAAATAATCATGACGATATCCAGGCAATGATCATTATGTATGCATCACTTCCAAGATAAGTAGACCGAAATGATTCTGCATCTACTTCTATTACTCCACACATCGACCGCTATCCAACATGCATCTAGGGTATTAAGTTCATGGAAAAACGGAGTACTGCAAAAATAACGGTGACTTGATGTCGATAAGATATATTCATGTGGGAACATACCCCATCTTGTTATCCTTAATGGCAAGGATACATGCATGCCTTGCTGCCCCTTCTATCATTGGAAAAGAACACCGCAAGATCCAACCCATCACAAAAAACCTCTTCCCATTGCAAGAAAATTTGATCTAGTTGGCCTAACTAAACCAAAGATTTGAAGAAGAAATACGAGGCTATAAGTAATCACGCAAATAAAAGATCAAAGAAGACTCAAATCATATTCATGGATAGAAGTTGATCATCAATTCTAAATTCATCGGATCCCAACAAACACACCGCAAAAGTCATTACATCAAATAGATCTCCAAGAGACCATTGTATTGAGAATCAAAAGAGAGAGAGGAAGCCATCTACCTACTGCCTACAGACCCGTAGGTCTATGGTGGACTACTCACGCATCATAGGAGAGGCATCCATGAATACGATGCACCCCTCTATGATGGTATTAGATTGGATCTCACGGTTCTGGAACTTGTGCCGGATAGAGTCGTGTTTCGTCGAATCTTCTAGGTTTTTCTGAATATTTGATTATTTATAGAGCTTATAGTCTGTTAAGGGGGGTCTCGAGGTGGGAACCACCCACAAGGCCGCGCCAGGGGCCTCTAGCGCGCCCTGGTGGGTGTTCCCCACCTCTGCCTTCCTCTCACACACTTCTCTGGCCCATTTGGTGTCCTGTAGACCAAAAACATTCTCCAAAAAATTTCACTGTGTTTGGGATTCGTTTGGTATTGATTTTCTACGAAGTAAAAAACAAGCAAAAACAGCAACTCGCACTTTGGCACCATGTCAATAAGTTAGTCCCAAAAAATGATATAAAGTTGCTATAAAATGAATATAAAACATCCAACATTGATAATATAAGAGCATGCAACAAGAAAAAATTATAGATACGTTGGAGACGTATCAGCATCCACAAGCTTAATTCCTACTCGTCCTCGAGTACGTAAATGATAAAACTAGATTTTTTTGATGTGGAATGTTGTCTAACATATTCATCGCATATTATTTTCTTTGTAGCATGGACATTTGAACTTTTTTAGATGGTTCAAAGCAATAGTTTAGTTTTGACATGAAAACTTTATGATTTTTTACATCTGTGCCCCTGGTTCCTTAGCTCTACTCATCCATCCCCACGCTCTTAACTTTTGCTCACTTTCCCCACTTCCTTGCCCGAAACCCTCAGAACAGGTAAGAACGGACGTTGCTGTCGGGTCAATGGCTTGACCGTTAACTCTGATGAGTGGGGCCACACTGGACTGTGTCGTCCGTTGGACCTGACAAGTGGGGTTGCGTTGGGCGGTGTCGATGTTCGACCGTTGGGCCTTGGTTTCATTGGGCCGTCCCTTGCATTAAACGCCTGCGCACGCCGCCACAACAAAAGCCTCTTCTGGATGCACCCAACAAGCCTGCCTGCATGGGTCGATGCACGATGCGCCGACCGAGCCTGCATGCGCTGACCGAGCCTGCATGCGCTAATGCATGCCGCCACGATGCACTGACCGAGCCGCTTTCATGCATGCCAGCCACTACGGATGCAGCGATGGTCGCTGCCGCTGCTTCCTCTCTTCTTGCACACTTGTCTCCTCGATTTAGAGCATCCTTTTTTTATGATCAGTTTCGGCCTTTTTGATCCACTCGCATCTGCACTCGTTTTGCTACGACAAATAAATTGAACAATACATTTTTATATTTTCATGGCTGCATGCACTAGCTAGGTGGCTACATATTTGTGGCTTGTGTAAAAAAGAGAAGGGTTCGTTCTGGCTGCATGCACTAGGTGGTTACTAACAAAGCAAGCTCTCTAAGAAAACAATCAGCAAATACGTAGATAGGGCCAACAAGCCCATAGCACGATCACATAGTTCAAACTAGCAAGAACTTAATAAAAGGGCCAACAAGCCCATAGCATCTCCAACATAGTTTAGTTACAACTTAATTAACATAACAAGGATTCAAAAAAACTTGATAGAGGGTTTAGAACCCTAGCCGCCGCCTTCTCCACCTCGCTCCTCCTTCGAGTGCCCTTCACTGCTCCTCCGGGGAGTTGTTGATGGGGTACGGAAGAGTGTGTATGCTCTACACAGTGGGGAAGATGTTGGTGTACTCCGTATACCTATTGTGGGTGGTGAAAGCGATGAACTCGCTGACGGGGGGATGACCCCGGGGTGGCCTCAAGCGCCCCCTTTCCCCAGCCTTCTAATGCAATCAAAGGGCAGGCTACCTCCCCCTGCGGTCCGGCTACGCCCTGCCAGAAGCGGCCTGCCGGCTACGCCCCGCCGGTTATGACATGTCGGCCGGCTAGGGGCATTACCGCCTGCCCCCCCCCAGCCGGTCGCGTATTGGATACCGTCGTCAGGGCATGCGTGGCAACAGTGGCCCCCATCCCATCGGGGGTCAGCGCCGATATGTCCACAGCGAAGGCATCAGGGCCTCTGATCCTAGCGAATGGTGACCGGGCTCCCAACAGTGCCGGCACGCCCCAACCACTCCATTACTTGCCCCGGCATGGCTACAGGGTGGCCGGCCGTACCGCTGACCTCGGTCGGCCGTCGTAAGACGACGCCACAAGGGCGGCCCGTGCCGTGACGTGACCGACATCGGGACCCGCTACGCGGGCCCCGCCGGTTCCTGACGGGACCCTTCAGCCGGCGGGACCTACCGGTGATAGCCCCCACAGCCGACGGCCCCCGCAGCCGGCCAGAGAGGCTGCCGGCTGGGGCCCCCCTTTGACCTTCTATTTGTATTGTAATCCGGGGGGTTGGCCTATAAAACCCCCGAGCCACCCCCATGCAAGTGGTGGGTCGGCTGATCTCCCAACTATCTTCACATCCACTCCACACACATGCACGTAGGGAGGCAGAAGAATAGGCTAGCTCCTTCTTCCTCCATGATCCATACAGCTCAAGGAAAGCCATTGTAATCTGACCGTTGTCTCAACTAGACGAAGCAGGACTAGGGGTATTACCTCCCACGGAGGGCCCCGGACCTGGGTACATCGTGTGTCCGCCACCGCTTATGCCTAATCCCGCTCCCGGAGCCCGCCGGCGTCCTTCGGCCCCTCTCGATAAGCCTACCTATGGCATCTGCCGTGATGAAACCACGACACTCGCAGCCACACCAAAACACCCGAACGAGGAGGTAGAAGGCGTTGAATGTGTTGGTGAAGTGGGCAAGGAGAGCAACCACCCCCCCGTTTTGGATGACCTCCTCAATGTGGAACATCGTTGGAGATCCCCACGAGAGGTGGCGGTAGCTGGCACTGAGGAAGAGCTCGGTAAAGTTCCTTGCGGTCCTCCACCTTGATATCGCCCACACACGTAGTGTGCACACAACGTACATGCCAGTAGGGTGGAGCCTCTCCGGCACGGTGGGTGGGAGGCGGTAGGTTGGTCCGGTGTACTGCATGGCTGAGGGATGTGGAGAAGAATGAGAAGGGGTCAAAGAGCAAGAAGGGCAAATGGCAGAGGATGGGAGATGGATGAGGGATGGCAGAGCCAGATGGTGGCTCAAATAGTCGTAGTGCTACGTGTTATTTCACCGTGGGAATAACTGGGTCAAATGTGAAGTGGCCCGTTTTCACACACATCGCGTCGTCGGGAGTGTACACGCGTGGGAAACTGTGGTTTGAAAAGAAGAAGAAAAAGAAGCTAATTACATGCGTGGAAATCCATGGTCATATATATTATATGAACAAAAAAAGATAATTTTGAATAGTTTGTGGCCATTTTACATGATAAAAATAACGTTGGCCCTTATAAATTGGTCATGTTGCATTTGTATTGAACAAAAAGAACTAAATTTTCTAGGCAATGTCAACTGTTGTGTAATTTCAAATGATACAAAAAAACAGAACCAACACGTTCACTAAAAACAGATCAAACAGTGCAAAAAACGACGCAATTCGATGGCCCAACCAGAGCTTGGTTTCCTTTTGGGCCCAATAACTACGTTTTTCGCGGAGTCAATGGTGGGCGAGCAGCCGAGCACAACCAATAGGATCGCCTCTCGCGGATCGCCCCACGATCCAACGATGCAAAGCCGTCCATATGATCGGACGACTGACGTTCGGAGCTAGGGTTAGGAGGGGTTTTGAGATGGTCAACGGGGTTTCCAAGGCTTTGACGGAACATAACTTATTTAAAAAAATTGAAAAAATATTAAACCTTGGTCGTTTGTCGTTTGATAAGACACACTAACTAGAAAAAATACTAAACTTGGTATGCAAGCGTTTTCAAAAAAAAACGTAGTTGACACGATCGAGGTCAAATGAGCACCATTAATTTAAGAAAATCAAAAAAATATAAAACCTATGGACAATGTTGTCTTATGTGACATGTTACCAACCAAAAATCATAAACTTGGTTTATGGTCATTTTCATAAAAAAACATCACACATATGAGCTATCACGTACAACATTTCATAGAGTTCAAGGAGAGGAGGTAGGGTTACCTTATATTTTTGAAAAAAATCAAAAATCAGAAAACACGAAAGCTTTATTTCAATGTGAATAAGAAGGATCTGAATTTAGTTTTCCATTTTCATATTTTAAATGTGTTTTTAATAGTTTTTATATTAAAGCATATTTTTTCAAAAGAAATGTAAAAATATGAAGATTAATTCAAAAAATAGTGAAACTTCGAATCTGCACTATATAGATTGAATATGTGTTAATAAAAACATTTGGCTCATTTAGACTAGGTCCAAAAAACCTTGATTATAAATGGGGCTGTTTACCCTAGCTTGGGACCTCATTTGGAGCTCATTTCTCAAAATCAAATTTCTTTGACCTCCTCTAAATCACCTCAATTTTTTGCATTTTTTTAATTTATACTGTCTTGTCGAATGTTGTTTTTTGCTCTGTTTATACTGCCCTATCGAATCATCTCAATTTATATTGTCCTATCGAATGTTGTTTTTTGCTTTGTTATTGGAATATTTGATAAAATGATGGACTATATATATAGTCGTACGATCATAGCATGTGTGATCACTATAGCACCTAAACTCAGAAAATCAACACTGAAACAAATCATAGGAGACAAATTGAAAATGGTACACACAAATACCCAATATATATAGCCATACCATCATAGTACCATACCATGCATCCATAGATAGTTCAGACACAAAGTTAACCAAAAGTATGGAAAACACATCATCACATCACTTGGGAAGGGGAGTCAGGGCTTCCGCGAGGGCACCATGTTGCCCCCCTGATCTTGTAGTCCTCGTCGTGGATGGCTACATCTTCTACATGAGCTACAAGGTGAGCGAAGCGGTCGGACTTTGGCTTTGGCTTGGTGGTGCAGTAGGGGCAGCGCCAAGTGTTGGTCTTGCTTTTGTAGTAGTAACCATCTCCATTGGCCCTGATCTTCTCCATTTCCTTCGCTTTGAAGGACGCAAAGTTGCTGTCGTCCACATCCACATCTTCTCCGGAGACATACTGCTCACACAAGAATGAATTACATTAATACATTATAGATTCATATACACCATGTCAAAGGAACTAATTGAACAAACTAAATATCAAGTAGGCTTACCTCATAATCTTCATCGTTACCATCCCCTGGATCGTACGGGTCCTTCAACCCAGTAAGGTCCATCTTCCTCGTTTTCCCCCAACCATCATTCTCCTAAATATGCAATTACATCCATCACTAGTAAATATAGAAGCCAATTGAAAACTTAGATATGCACATGACACATTGATCATAGGGCTAATATACTATGATCCTATTTGCATTTTCCATTGTCATGCACACACATTGAACAACAGAGCTAATATAATTATGTATTGTGGACAAATTTATATACTAATGAACCAAATAACTTCTTAATCAATGGATTCCATTTTGGCATATGACATTCAAAACCCTAATCTGCGTAGCATTCAAAAACAAATCTAATAGGGACCCAATAAGCATAAATGTGTGTAGCATTAATAACCCCAATATGTGTAGCATTAAAAAAATATCTAATAAGCATACATCTGGTAGCATTGAAGCACAGAGATCCCTATCTCTCATACAGATATATCTAGCAGTTTTGCAAACAATGTAATCCAAAAAAACCTAGTACAAAAACCCTAATCCCCCCAAACAGAAAACCCCAGCCCATCCATCAAACCAACTACTCTAACCATCTGTACTACCGTACAAATCACAATCTAACCAATGCAACTAACTCTACAAGCTAAATATTGGAACTAACAAGCAAGTGCAAATACCTACTGCTCCTCGCCAAGCTGCGCATCGGGATGGAGTGCGCCGCTCGACGCCGTCACCTTCAGCTCTGGCAGCGCTAAAGCGTAGCCCGCCACCTTCTTCTACACATCCGCAGAGGTTGCATGTTTCCCCGAACCGTCGTGGATGCCGCCAACGTCCTTCACTTCATCCGCGGCTACCGCGCCCTGCAGCTCCACTACTAGATCTCCGGCCGCTGCTCCGGCGTCGCCACGAGCGCCCGCCATCGGACAGATGGAGCCGATGAAGGTCAGGAAGAGGTTGCGGTGGGGAAGAGTGAGATGGTGCGATGGAGGCAGTGGTGGAAAGAGAGACGACACAGTGGGAGAAAGGAAGACGATGCGGCTGGGAGGGGATTTGGGTAAATGGTAGGGGTGATGTGCCGGGAGGTGGTTCCCCCTCTTTATATGATGGGACGTTTCAGAAAAGTCCCATGGACACGTGCTACCCCAAGACCGTGGTCAACTGCATGTGCGGGAGTGGCCCCACTCGTTAGAGTTAACAGTCAGAGGCATTGACCCGACGGCAACGTCCATTGTAATCTATTCTGAGGGTTTCGGGTAAGGGAGTGGGGAAAAGTGAGCAAAAGTTAAGAGCGTGGGGATGAATGAGTAGAGCTAAGGAACCAGGGGCACAGAAATAAAAATCCCAAAACTTTAATACTCAAGCATATCAACAAGCAACCATGTCTTTCGAAATATCAACACTAAAGCAAGTTATCCCTAGCCCATCATGCTCACTCATTGATCCATTCATGAAACACACTCAAATATTATCTACACCTAATGCTCAAGTACGATTGCCTCCTAGTTCATACTTTATAAGAGAAGATGGAGACTCGAGTAAAAATAAAAATTGCATAAAGTAAATAGAGAGGCCCTTCGCAGAGGGAAGTAGGGATTTGTAGAGGTGATAGAGCTCATGGTTTAAGTTGATAGAGAAAAATATTTTGGGTGGCATGCCTTTCCTGTCAATGAAAATGACCGAGAGATTTCAATACCTTTCCATGCTAGATACATCATAAGCGGTGCCCAAACAAAACATAAAGTTTACTCCCTTTTCCACCATACTTTCACTTTCCAAGGTTAGTCGAACCCACGATTGCCTTCCATGCCAGTACTTTCCAAGGAATTTATTATTTGACAAGGCATCCCTATTACCGCCATACTCTCGTGCAATGAAAAGTGAATAAACACTCATATTGAGAATAACACATCTAGCATAGAAAAATATCGGTCACCCCCTACCGTTTCAAGAGCAATACGAACACACAAAAAGGAAAATTTATTTTGAAAATAGAGATGGCACATACAAGTTTGCTCTCAACGGCATGAAAATACCGCATATAGGTAGGTATAGTGGACTCGTATGGCAAAAATGGGTTTAGGGATTTTGGATGGACAAGTAGTATTTCTACTTAGTACAAGTGAATGCTAGCAAATAGATTGAGAATCATCCAACCAAGAAACAAAAAGTCACATAAGCAAGCATTAAGCATAACTAACACTGAATAATGCACCATAAGTAGAATGTAATTTCATAGCACAACTATTGACTTTCGTGCTTGCATAGGGAATCACAAACCTTAAGACCAATATTCTTACTAAGCATAACTACTCACTAACATAACTCACATATTACTATCGTCATGTCTCAAAACTGTTACAAAGAATCAAGTTTAATTTGCCCAATGATCTTCATGAAAGTTTTATCATATCCCTCTTGAATATCTGTCACTTTGGGACTAGTTACATATATTGCCATTGCTTTTGACAAGCTCAAATTGATTTAAGTGAAGATCATGAGCATAAAAGTTTAATATCGCAAAATAATATAAGTCAAGCATGAGAGTATTTCTTCAAAATTAATAACTCTCAAAATGATGGCAAGAGGGTGCCACAAAAGCTAAAAGGAAAGTTCTATATGATGGCAGTTCGACCTGCAATGTTGTATGGCGCTGAGTGTTGGCCGACTAAAAGGCGACATGTGCAACAGATAGGTGTTGCGGAGATGCGCATGTTGAGATGGATGTGTGGCCACACAAGGAAGGACCGCATCCGGAATGGTGATATACGTGATTGAGTTGGGGTAGCGCCAATTTAAGAGAAGCTTGTCCAGCATCGTTTGAGATAGGTTGGGCATATTCACCGTAGGCCTCCAGAAGCCCTAGTGCACAGTGGACGGCTAAAGCATGCTGATAATGTTAAAAGAGGCCGAGGTAGACTGAACTTGACATGGGAAGAGTCCGTAAAGAGAGATACGAAGGATTGGAGCATCACCAAAGAACTAGCCATGGACAGGGGTGCGTGGAACCTTGCTATCCATGTGCCAGAACCATGAGTTGGTCGTGAGATCTTATGGGCTTCACCTCTAGCCTACCCCAACTTGTTCGGGACTATAGGATTTTTTGTTGTTGTTGTTTTTGTTGTTTTTGTTGTACTAACTCTCAAAATGATATAAGTGAAGCATGAGAGCATTTCTTCAAACATATAAAAGCACATCGTGCTCAAAAAGATATAAGTGAAGTAGTAGAGCAATTTCATAGCTCAATAGATTTAAGTGAAGCATAAAGAGCCATTCTAAAAAATCATAGCATAATTTTGGCTCTCTAAAATTGGTGTGTCCAATAGGATAAAAAGAAAAAGAAATAAAAATATAAGACGCTCCCAGCAAAACTCATGATATGTGACGAATAAAAATATAGTTCCAAGTAAAATACCGATGTTGTTAGAAGACAGAGGGTATGCCACTCGGGGGCATCCCCAAGCTTAGTTGATTGTTAATCTTTTGTTATTATCTTAGTCCTTATTCCTTCATCCATCGTGATCTCACTCAAAACTTGAAAACTTCAATCACACAAAACTTAACAAAATTCTCATGAGGTCCGTTAGTATAATAAAGCAAATTACCACTTTAGGTACTGTTGTAAACACATTCATATTTAATTATTGAATTATATATATTTTATTCTAACTTTACCATGGCTTATACCCCCCGATACAAACCATAGATTCATCAAAACAAGCACACAATGCAACGAAAACAGAATCTGTCTCAAACAGGACAGTCTGTAGTAATGTATACTCTAACCATACTTCTGGAACACTAAAAATCCTAACAATTAGGAAAGCATCAAGAATTTGTATAGCAATATTGTGTTCAACTCAATATCACACTCCAGTAAAAAATGAAAATTCTTGCACTGGGAGCAAAGTTTTTGTCTCAGATTCAGCATTGTTTCTGCTCATCTTAGGGATCATCCTAAAGGATTTACATGGCACAAACACTAAATAAAACATAAAACACAATCATAACAGAGGCATAATTGTGCAAACACTCAAAAACAGAAAGGAAAAGATAAAATATTTTTTATTCATTGGGTTGCCTCCCAACAAGCGCTATCATTTTACGCCCCTAGCTAGGTATAAAGCATATATTCAAGTATTGTCATCTTTAGTTTTTGCTCCATAAGAGGCTCTCATGATTGATTCATATGGTGGCTTAATTATCGTTCTAGGGAAGTGTTCCATACCCTTTCTTAGTGGAAATTGAAATTTAATGTTTCCTTCTTTCATATCAATCACGACACCTATAGTGCGTAAAAACGGTCTACCAAGTATGATGGGACAAGACGGATGGCAATCAATATCGAGAACAATAAAATCAATGGGGACATAGTTCCTATTTCCAAGAATAAGAACGCCATTGATTCTTCCCAAAGGCTTTTTAATATTAGAATCCGCCAAGTGCAAATTCAGAGAGCATTCTTCAATATTGGTAAGACCAAGCACATCACATAGAGATTTCGGAATTGTGGAAACACTAGCACCCCAATCACATAAAGCAAAGCATTCATAATTTTTAATCTTAACTTTAGTGGTAGGTTCCCACTCATCATGCAATTTTCTAGGAATTGAAATCTCTAATTCCAACTTTTCTTCTAAGGATTTCATCATGGCATCAACAATATGTTTAGTAAAAGCTTTATTTTGTTCATAAGCATGGGGTGAATTTATCACGGATTGCAGCAAAGAAATACTTTCAACCAAGGAGCAACTATCGTAATTAAAGTCTTTGTAATCCAAAATAGTGGGCACATCACTAGTTAGAGTTTTGACCTCTCCAAACCCACTTTCATCAATTTTCTCATTAAGTTTTTCACCCTCCAAATTATTGGGATGCCCTCTAGCTAAAGTTAACTCTTCTTCAGTCCCTTTATCATCAATTTTAACATTACTAAACAAGGAATCAATAGAGCAAACACCAATTAGTTTAAGGTCTTCATTATTGTTATCCTTTAAAGAAACCGGCTTAGCGGCCATATGATTTACTAAAGTTGCTTGTGCATCAGATATTTTACCTACCAGATTTTCAGCATGAGCACACTTAGATTGGAGATTAGACACTTCTCTACTAATATCATCAAGTTGTTTTGTTATGGCCTCTAGTGCGGTAGAGTGTTCCTTAAGATCCTCGGTAAGATATTTAGTATGCTCAAATTTTGTAGTCATATATTCCTTGGTACTTTTCTCAGTCTCAAACAAAATATTAGGGTAAGGAACATCATGATACTTTCTTTGAGGCATCATGAGTATGCAAACAATATTGCAAGCAAACAAGAGATCAAGCGAGAAAAAGGCAAACAGAAAAGAAGGTGAATAAAACGGCAAATTTGTGAAGTGGGGAGAGGAAAACGAGAGGCAAATGGCAAATAATGTAAATTGCAAGGAGATGAGATTTGTGATTATGAACCTGGTAGATGTTGATGATGTCTCCTCGGTGCCCAAGATTGGCACGCTAGAGAGATTGCTTCCTCCCCAGCAACGGCGCCAGAAATTCCTTTGACATGGCTTGAGACTGCATCGGTATTTCCCCAAAGAGGAAGGGATGATGCAACACAACAACGATATGTATTTCCCTCAGTTATGAAACCAAGGTATAAATCCATAGATGAAGATCAAGCACATACATAAAAAGCACCTGCACACAAATAACAAATACTTGCAATCCGACGTGTAAGAGAGGTTGTTAAGCTCTCAACGATAAGAAGATAGATTATGTTGTGATAGTTTTGGCAAATAGAGATTGCAAGAACACAGAATAAAATAAGTAAATGAAAAGTGCAGCAAGGTATTTTGGGTTTTTTGGATTAATAGATCTGAAAACAAAATGGCAAAATAGTAGATCGGAAAGCAATATGTTGGAAAAGTAGACCCGCGGGCCGTAAGTTTCACTAGTGGCTTTTCTCATGAGTATAGGACACGGTGGGCAAACAAATTACTGTTGGGCAATTCATAGAAGATCAAATAATCATAATGCTATTGAGGCAATGATCATTATATAGGCATCATGTCCAAGATAAGTAGACTGAAATGATTTCGCATCTACTTCTATTACTCCACACATCGATCACTATCCAACATGCATCTAGTGTATTAAGTTCAAAAACAGAGTAATGCAATAAGAATGGTGACATGATGTAGACAATATCTATTCCCCATCTTGTTATCCCTAATGGCAATGATACATGCGTGCCTTGCTGCCTCTTCTGTCACTGGGAAAGGACACCACAAGACCGAACCCATCACAAAGCACCTCTTCCCATGGCAAGAAAAATCGATCTAGTTGGCCTAACTAAACCAAAGATCGAAGAATAAATACGCGGGTATAAGTCATCATGCAAATAAGAGATTAGAGGATACTCAAATCATATTCATGGATAGAAACCGATCATGAACTCAAAATTCATCGGATCCCAACAGACACATCGTAGAAGTCATTACATCAAATAGATATCCAAGAGACCATTGTATTGAGAATCAAAATAGAGATAGGAAGCCATCTAGCTACTGCCTATGGACCCGTAGGTCTATGGCGGACTACTCACGCATCATCGGAGAGGCACCCATGAAGACGATGCACCCCTCTGTGATGGTGTTAGATTGTATCTCGCAGTTCTGGAACTTGCGGTGGTTGGAATTGTGTTTCGTCGATTCTTCTAGGGTTTTCTAAATATTTGAGTATTTATAGAGATTATAGTCGGTTGAGGGGGGGTCCCGAGGTGGACACCACCCACCAGGCCACGCCAGGGGCCTCTAGCGCACCCTGGTGGCTGTTCCCCACCTCGGCCTTCCTCTTCGGCACTTCTCTAGACCATCTGGTGTCTTCTGGCCCAAAAAAATTCTCCAAACAATTTCAAAGTGTTTGGGCTTCGTTTGGTATTGATTTTCCGCGAAGTAAAAAACAAGCAAAAAACTACAACTGGCACTTTGGCACTATGTCAATAGGTTAGTCCCAAAAAATGATATAAAGTTGGTATGAAATAAATATAAAACGTCCAAGATTGGTAATATAACAGCATGGAACAAGAAAAAATTATATATACGTTGGAGACGTATCACTCCACTGGTCAGGTTTGACTAGGACCGACCCTATTGACCAGATGACGTCACCTTGACGTATGGATGACATAGTAATGCTTTTTTGGATTTAAAATAAATAGAAATGATTTAATATTTTCATAAAATGATCAAAACTTCTAAAAATCATAGAAATAATCTATAACAAGGATGAAAATAATTTGTATATGAAAAATTATCAAGATAATCCAATGAATTTGTTTATGTTATGATCATGCATGAGCGAAAAGTTAAAATCACCAACTAGGACATTTCATGATTAGCGCCATATATGAAATAACATTTTGGAGTTGGAATTTAATGTTGTTTGAATCCCACTTCAATCAATATGACTAGCTATTGCATTAGGTCAATCCAGTACCTTAACATGTCAAGCCATTCACCTGATTGTGCATTGCATTGATTGTGGTCCTTCCCCGTCGGTATTGTTTCTTCCCGGTAGACGATGGCTCTGATGTTGTGATCGTTGACACTGATGAAGATAAGTACTATCTTCAGAATTGTCAGGCAAGAAACCCCACTTGAGCGTACTGATATATACCCACTCTCTTGCTCCTACTCTCTTTTACTACATTAGGACGTTAACAATTCAACTATTACCTGTTATTTGAAGTTGAAACCATTGCTCTGCATGACCTGTCTTTGTCACAGTAAATAGCTGAAACCACTTAGCATGTGTTGCAACTGCTTGAGCCTTGTTGTGCTTACTCATCCATGCTTGCTTATTGTGCCTGCTATGCTTAGAGTCGTGTCGGTCTGATCCATCTGGGTGATGAATCGGAATGGATGTATTCATGTCCTCCAGTGTGAGAGGTAAGTGTGTGAATCCCATTTCGTAAAGGTAGCGAAGAGAGGCCATGTAGGAGTACATGGTGGGTTGTCTTCTTGGGACCGTCCTTAGGAACCGAGTCCTGTGTATGTTATCCCAAACAAGATACTACCATGCATCGGGCCCAAAACCAATGGACCCTCTCGGCTTATTAATCGCCTTGATCTTTGTCCAGGAGTTGCAACTAGTTTTTGGTGTTTGTAGGAAAAATGCTGGCGGCCATGCTTAGCGCTCCCCGACGGGGTGGGCTTCGATGCGGTAGATGGACAGTGGCACAATGTACCAAGTGGCACCCGAACGGTGGGCTTGTGGAACCTTGTGCACATCATTTGAGGCGGTAGAGGAAACTTCGGTCAGACTTCCTTGCGGGTTTAATCTCAAATAGGCGACAAACCTGGACTAGAGTCTTGTGTGGTTAACGGTTGTGGCCGACTCCCTCATTAGGCTTCCGCTTGAAGGTTGTCGAGGTGCCTTTTTATGTGCACATGATGATAAGTGGCGGCAGCGTGTGTGAAGAAGTATACCCCTGCATTGGTTATTAATTTTTTCGAATAGGCGCGTCCTTGGATATGGACTACTTGGAAAGCTTATATGGTTCATAGACAACTTGAAATGGATACTCTAAAATGCGCAAGATAAGCGTGAGTGCTATGGATGGCCTTCTCATAGGGAGACGGCAGTGGATCCATCAAGGGCGGAGCCAGAATTTGAACATAGGGGGGAGAGAACAATGCACGTGCAAAAAATGCAGCACCAAATATAGTGTCAATATCAAACAAACAATGACAATATTTGTTTTGCAATTACATTGAAATAGCTACATTGATTTTGTTTGCTTAGATTTATACAAGTCATCAAACATCATGTTTTGTAGTGATTTCACTCCTAAAATATATACAAGTTGCTCTGCATTCTCATTAGTAGAGTGGATGGTTAAACAAATGGCTTCATTTGTTTGATATTGGTGGTCTTTTCTTATCTATGCTTTATACAATTCTAGACTTCTAGTTACAACAAAAATAGATACTCCGTATATCATTTGTCATTTATTCTAACTAGTAGTTTGTGTAATCCAAATGGAAAAATAATATACCTATCTAGCATACCTAGGTTGAGATTAGACTAACCCACGAGGCGTGTGCTGTGAGAGCCCAGAGGGGAGATGTTTGCTAATTATTAGTAGAAACGCTTATGGAGTTGTGGTAGGCTTATACCGACGTGCAAAATCCTTCTTCAACTAGGTCGTTGCTGACGCTCACGCGACAGGTGTGCCGCTCGATTAAACCCTAGCTCTACTGCGGCGGCGGCAGAAACGATCGGGGGTGGAGTGAGCGCAAAGCTATGTATTGTGTCAAATGCCATGTATTGGTCCAATCAATAAGTAATACATGTAGGACCAACAGAATGACCCAATTGTAGTACGTGGTGGGCTATCAATTATGGGCTTTGGCTAATCAAAACTATGTATGTAGATGTCAGGCATACGTGTTTTCTAATGGCCAGATACTAATTAGCAATAACCCCTAAAAAGATACTAATTAGCAATAGGCGTACAAGTAGTCATATAGTATTCTCACCTGAACTCAACGCTAGTCCCCCCTGAGTATCGTTGTGGGGGGCTGATCGATAGGAGGGTCTGGCCCCCCTCGCCCCCCTTGTAGCTCCGCCACTTGGCTCCATAGTGGTGTATTGATTTGATGAATATGTGTACTCGTGTGCAATATCCCATCTCAAAGAAAGTGCTCGTAGTCATAGTATAGGTTAGCCAAGAGTCAAAGTTGGCTTGCTGCAATAACCTCCACAAACCCCTTGTCGACAATGATGCATATGTAGTTAGTTCTGATGTAAGTCTTGTTGAGTACCTTTGTACTCACGGTTTCTTAATTAATGTTCTGCAGAGGAGACTTTAGTCTAACTAGTGATGTGTTTGATGTTGATCGGCTTAGCTTGGGAATCCCAGACAGAGGTTTGGCTCCTCTGGTAGGGTCATAGTAGATTCTCAGGCTCCTCCGGCCACTTTTAGTAGATGTGTGTACCCAGACATGTAATGGTTTTGCTTGTTACTTGTATGACTTAAGTGTTGGGTCATGTGACCCCTGTTTGTAATATCACACTATGTTGTCTCTTAAGAGTCTTTACTAAATACTTGAGTCATAGAGTTATGTTGTGATGCCATGTTGTATCTACGCATATCGTGCATATTGCGTGTATGTTTGAAATGCATTGGTATGTCTGGGATCCGACACCTACTCGTATGCCTATGGTATCCTTCTTTACAAGGAAATGGCTCTCGGTGCTTCCTTTGAGCCCTAGTAAATTGCTACTGCTCCAAACACATTGATTGATTGGTATGTATCCTTCTTTGCTACTATGTCTATCGCTATGGGGAAATGTCACATGGTGTAATGGAGTCCATGTAGCTTGCTATGACTCGTCTACACACGCTGATGACTGACACCTGCACTATTGGGTTATGTATGCTTGTTTCTATATGGTTGTGCCACTTGGGTTTATAACTAGTCATGTCGACCCAGGTTCTCTGACATATGATTGATGGCAACATATTCATATACGTAAGCCAAAAGGCGCAAACGGTACCGGCCAAGGTAAAGAGGCAGCTATGGAGCTTACCATGCGTGACGCCGCAAGGTGTGTCACATGCTAGATTAGTATGGCTGAGGATCGGGTTCCGACATTACTTTTAAGATTTTCCACATCATGAGCAATCCCATCCACGTTTCAAACCATATCGTCAACTTTATGCAATTTTTCTTCTACTATAGTGTTGAATTCTTTTTAGAACTAATAAATAGTTTAATGGTTTTCTCAAGATCAGTAGGTATCCTATTATTATTGGATAAATTTCCAAAGGAATTTTCATGACTATTGCTATAATTATTAGAGAAACTATCGAGGGTACGGCCTAGCATTGAAATTACCTTTATAAGCATTGTTGTTGAAATTATTTCGCAAGACAAAGTTCACATCAATAGAATCATTATTTTTCTCATCAAAGTAGACTATTGCATAGCATTAGGATCAACTTGAGCATTCTTATTTGCAGTCATATTCATAAGAGCATCCATTGTATCACTCAAAGTAGTAATATCTTCGATGGAATTTACCTTCTTACCAGTTGGAGCCCGCTCGGTGTGCCATTGAGAATAATTTGTCATGATATTGTCCAGAATTTTTGTAGCTTCTCTTAATGTTACCCCCATAAAGGTACCACTTGTAGTGGAATCTAGTAGGTTTCTTGACACAAAGTTTAGTCCGGCATAGAAATTTTGTATAATCATCCATAAGTTCAAACCATGAGTGGGACAATTTCTAATCACCATTTTAATTCTCTCCCATGCTTTTGCAACATGTTCTTGCTCATGTTGTTTAAAATTCATAATTTGGTTTTGGAGAGATATAATTTTAGCGGGAGGAAAATACTTGGCAATAAAAGCATCCTTACACTTATCTTATGTTCCAATACTATTGCAAGGAAAGGATGAACACCAAGTTTTAGCTTTATCTCTCAGTGAAAAAGGAAATAATTTCAATTTGAGTACATAATTATCCATATCCTTTTTATTTTTCATATCACATGATTAAACAATGGTATTAAGATGTGAAGCGGGATCCATTAGGACTTCCCGAAAATTGTTCTTTCTTAACAAGAGTTAGCAAAGTGGCATTGATGTCATAAAACTATGCACTAGTGGCGGGCGGTATAATATTAATAATAACATCATTATTATTAGTATTTGAGAAATTACACAACTTAGTGGTATCTTGAGACATGGTGGCGAAACAAGGAAACTAGCAAGTAAATAAGCAAGCAAACGAGTAAACTAGATAACTAAGCAAACAAGTAAATAGAAATATTTTTGTATTTTTGATTTTTTTAATATAAACAAAAGTATAACAGTAAATAAAAAATAGAACATGTGAATGATAATTTGTGTGAAGGTGCTTGATAAGAATTTGGTGATACTCCACGGCAACGGCGCCAGAAATTCTTCCTGCTACTTGTAAAATGCGTTAGGATTTTCCCCGGAGAGGAGAGGAGATGCAGCGCAGTAGATATAAGTACTTCCCTCAATGAGAACCAAGGTTATCGACAATAGGAGAATGATGTCTACTACGCAACCTTATTCTTGTAGACTTGTGTTGGGCCTCCAACCGTAGTGTTTTGTAGGACAGTGGCAATTTTCCCCTCAAGTTGATGACCTAAGGTTTATCAATCCGTGTGAGGTGTAGGATGAGGATGGTCTCTCTCAAACAAAACTTCACTAAAATACAAGAAATCTCTTGTGTCCCAAACACACCCAATACAATGGTAAAGTGTATAGGTGCACTAGTTCGGCGAAGAGATGGTGATACAGGTGCAATGTGGATGGTAGACATAGGTTCTTGTAATCTAAAAATATAAAAACAGCAACGTAACTAATGAAAAAAGTGAGCACAAACGGTATTGCGATTCTTGAAAACAAGGCCTAGGGTTCATACTTTCACTAGTGCAATCTCTCAACAATACTAACATAGTTGAAACATATGTAAATACCTCTTGTGCGACAAAGAGTTCACTCCAAAGTCACAAAGAGCGGAGAACTAACGAAGAAATTATTGTAGGGTACGAAACCACCTCAAAGTTATCTTTTCCGATCAATCTTAGGAGCTATCACTATAAGTGTCATGAACAACCCTAGAGTTCGTACTAAAATAACACCTTAAGATACACATCAACCAAAACCCTAATGTCACCTAGATACTCCAATGTCACCGCAATTACTCATGGGCTTGATTATACGATGTGCATCACATAATTTCAGATTCATCATGTTCAATACAACACAAAGAACTTCAAAGAGTGCCCCAAAGTTTCTACCGGAGATTTAAGACAAAAACATGTGCCAACCCCTATGCATAGATTCCCACGGTCACGGAACCCGCAAGTTGATCACCAAAACATACATCAAGTGGATCAATAGAACATCCCATTGTCACCACAGATATCCCCTCGAAAGACATACATCAAGTGTTCTCAAATTCTTAAAGACTCAATCCGATAAGAAAAATTCAACGGGAAAAATCAATTCATCACAAGAAGATAGAGAGGTGAAAACTCCATATGACTCATCTATATTAATAAAGCTTGCGGTACATCAAGATCATGCCATCTCAAGAACACGAGAGAGAGAGAGAGAGAGAGAGACCAAACACATAGCTACTGGTACATACCCTCAGCCCCGAGGGTGAACTACTCCCTCCTTGTCATGAAGACAGTCGGGATGATGAAGATGGCCTCCGGTGATGGTTTCCCCCTCCGACAGGGTGACGGAACGGGCTCCCGAATTGTTTTTCGTGGCTTTAGATGCTTACGGCAGCGGAAGTCCCAATCTAGGTTTCTTTTCGGAGGTTTCTGTATTTATAGGAATTTTTGGCATCGATCTCACGTCAAGGGGGTCCACGAGGAAGTCACAAGCCTGTCAGGCACGGCCACCCCTTGGCCGCGCCTGGGTGGCTTGTCACCTCCTCGTGGCTCTTCTGGCCTAACTCCAATGCTTCGGGGGTCTATTTTGGTCCATAAAAAAATCATACTAAATTTCCAGCCCATTTCGAGATCTTCTATTTCTGCACAAAAAAACCACACCATGGTAGTTCTGCTAAAAACAACGTCATTCCGGGTTAGTTCTAATAAAATCATACCAAAATGATATAGAATTATTGTAAACATGGCATGAATACTTCATAAATTATAGATACGTTGGAGACGTATCAGCATCCCCAAGCTTCATTCCTGCTCGTCCTTGAGTAGGTAAATGATAAAAGAAAGAATTTATGAAGTGTGAATGCTAGCATAGTGCATAAATTTGATCAATGATATTTCGAAACACTTTTTCTAGCATCATTAAATATCATAAACAGTAGCTCATCTCATAAAACTTCTCATGATGAAGTAACAAGCTATTCACGTGTTAAAGTATAGACCATAAAGTTTCTTGAAAACTAACAAACTATGCTTTCAATCACCAAACAATTGCAATTCATCTTATTTTCAGGAAGGGTCTATGTAAGAGCTTTGATTTAGCAAATTCCACATACTCAACCATCATATAGTCTTCCATGATTGCTAACTCTCAAAGCATATTTTTAGAGCAAATATCATCCGTCGAACACAGAGAAACATATGGGCTTAAAGTTTTGCCTCCCAACTTATTTATCATATAGATACTTGTCAACAATAATAATTCATGATCAAATATATTTGAATGGCCATATATGCTTGGATCTTTCCCCACCACATGATGCTTGCCAAGAGAAAAAGGCAAAATATAGGAAGTGGCGAAGATCACAATGACTCTTGTATAAAGGTAGGTACTAAAAAGTAAAAGATAGGCCCTTCACAAAGGGAAGCATTGATTTGCAGAGGTGCCAGAACTCGAACTTTTAAAACAGAGATGAATAATTATTTTGAGAGGTATGCTTTCATTGTCACCACAACAACCGAGAGATCTTGGTATCTTCAATGCTAGATACATTATAGGCGGTTCCCGAATAGAATGGTAAAGTTTTTACTCCCCCTCCACTAATCAATCACACTCCATAGCGAGACGAATCCATAGGTACCGTCCATACAAACAACAATCCTGAGGGAGTTTTGTTTCATTATATTTTGATTTGATTATTGATCATGGAACTGGGCATCCCGAATACCAGCCACTTTCTTGTGAATGATAGTGAATCAACACATATCATGAGAATAACCCACCTAGCATGGAAGATACTGACATCCCCTAGTCACTATATGAGTGATTCCGGCATACAAAAGAAAATTTTATTTGAAATTTTAGAGTTTGGCACATGCAAATTTACATGGAATGGTAGGTAAATGCCGCATATAGGTAGGTATGGTGGACTCTCATGGCAAAACTGGTTTAAGGGTGTTTGGATGCACAAGTATTATTTCTACTTGGTTCGGAAGTGTTGGCTAGTATGAGGTGGAAGCAACCACCACATGTTGGAGGATCCATAACAACATAACTTCTATACAAATATTCCCAAGCATAACTCATTGGGTTGTCTTCCTTGTCCAACTTCAACTAATTTGCTCAAGTTTGAAAATAATTAATGGGTATTCATAATCATAGAATATGTCCAAGATACTATATTTATATGTGAAATCTCTCTTCCTTCAATATTCTTTCATGAATTGTTCAAGTGACCAATGCGGTGTTTGCTAACTTTCAATAAATTTTACCGCCTATACTTCTTATATGTGAAGTCATTACTCCCCATGGGATAAGCATATAAAGCATATATAATTTCAGATTTATGATATTCAATTCATTCAACCATTTACTCATAGGATATAAGTGAAGCACGAGAGTAAATGACAAAACTACTCCAAAACATATAAGTGAAGATCAATGAGTAGTCAAACAATTAAGTAGCTGTGTGAGGACTTTCTCTCTCTATCTCTCTCTCTCTCTAAATAAAGATTTTCAGATCTGAATATTTTATTTAAACAGCAAGCAAAAAAATAGCACTCCAAGAATAACACACATCATGTGAACAAATTAAAAATTTAGGCTCAACATAGGCTAACCGATAGTGGATGAAGAGAGGTGGGATGCGTAACATCCCCAAGCTTCGATGCTTGATACTTCTTGAAATATTTACTTGGGGTGCCTGGGGCATCCCCAAGCTTGAGATTTTGTATCTTGTTCAATCCTCTCATATCCCAGTTTCACCTATTCACAAAAACTTCATCCACACAAAACTCAAAAAGAACTCGTGAGATAGGTTAGTAAACATAAGAAAAAATCAACACTTCATGTACTGACAAGACAAGTTGCACAATAATTTACATGCATTAGGTACAGTATACTATAATTTCCACAATTTATATCTCCCAATATAGGCTATGGAAACCATAGAATAGCTAGATAACAAAACTGTGACAGCAATATGTCCAAATAGAACAGTCTATAGTAATTTATGAAAACAGTGTACTTATGTAACTCAAAAAATTATAAAAATTTAATAAATGCTATAAAATTTTAATGAAAACAGAGTGTAAAAATTTCAGAAACTTTCCACATACCAGTAAAATATGAAAATTCAAACACTATAGCAGAAGTTTCTGTTTTTACCCATCACATATCAAAACATGCAAGGCAAGCATCCTAAGGCAATTCTTGGAAATTTTTATTTAAAAAAATTATCAATAAAACCTAACAGAGAAAAACAAAATAAAATTATTATCCAAGCAAAACTCATATGATGCGACGAATAAAAATATAGTTCTAAGTAAGATATACCGATAGTGTTGAAGACGAAAGAGGGGATGCCTTCCGGGGCATCCCCAAGCATATACGCTTGAGTCTCCTTGAATATTACATTGGGGTTGCCTTGGTCATCCCCAATATTAGGTTCTTGTCACTCCTTATTATCCTCATATCGGTGTCTTACCGAAAACTTGAAAACCTCAATCACACAAAACTTAACAGAACTTTGTGAAAGGGGTTAGTGTAATAAAGATAGATCATTCACTTAGGTACTATCAACACAAGATTCATAATTATTCCTAAATGGTACCTACTGTATTCCATAATTAACATAATTTATATTACTCAATATAAGCTATAGGAACACTTGAAACAAGCAAACTATGCATGCAAAACAAAATCTGTCAAAAACAGAACAGTCTATAAAGATCTGAATGATAACCAAATTTCCCTAACTATAAGAATCCTGAAAAAATAGTAAAGAGCACAGAATTTTATTATAAATTCTGTGTAGAAATTTCAGAATTTTTTGACTCCCCAGTAAAATCATATAATTCATATACTGGACGCAAAACTTTCTATGTTTGCACAGAATCGAACAAGCAAGTATCCACACTATCCCAAAGGCTTTACTTGGCACTTTATTGAAATAAAAGTCACAAAACATGATTAATACAGTATATTAATAATGTGAAAACATCAAAAAAGAAATTAAAAGTGTTAGGTTGTCTCCCAACAAGCGCTTTTCTGTAATGCCTTTTAGCTAGGCATGATGATTTTAGTGATGCTCGTATAGGAAATAGTATTTGAGACATGCAAAAGAGCATCATGAATCACATGACAAGCAAATTTAAGTCTAACACACTTCATATGCATAGGGATTTTGTGAGAAAACAATTAGGGAGCAAGAATCAACTAGCATTGGAAGGCAAAACAAGCATAACTTCAAAACTTTCAACACATAGAGAGGAAACTTGTTATTATTGAAATTCCTACAAGCATATGTTCCTCCCTCATAATAATTTTTAGTAGCATCATGAAGGAATTTCACAATATAACTATCACATATAGCATTCTTTTCATGATCATAAAGCATAGAAAATTTATCACTCTCCACATAAGCAAACTTCTTCTCATTCATAGTAGTGGGAGCAAACTCAACAAAATAACTATCATGTGACACTTGATTGACATAACCACATTGAATATTAAAATCATGATGACAAGTTTCATGGTCACTATCACTCTTTATAGCATACATGTCATCATCATAATCATCATATATAGGAGGCATGCCATAATCATAATAAATTTGCTCATCAAAACTTGGGGGACTAAAAATATATTCTTCATCAAACATAGCATCCTGAAGCTTGTGGCTTTGCATATCATTAGCACCATGAATATTCAGACAATTCATACTACAATATTTGTATCATTCTCATCACTCAAAGATTTAGATCCAAACATTTTAATAACTTCTTCTTCTAACACTTGAGCACAATTTTCCTTTCCATCATTTTCACGAAAGACATTAAAAAGATGAAACATATGAGGCAACCTCAATTCCATTTTTTTGTAGTTTTCTTTTATAAAACCAAAATAGTGAAAAACAAGAAACTAAAAGAGTTGATCACAAGATCTAAAGATATATCTTCAAGCACTCACCTCCTCGGCAACTGCGCGAGAAAAGAGCTTGATGTCTGCTACACAACCTTCTTCTTGTAGATTCGTGTTGGGCCTCCAAGCGTTGAGTTTTGTAGGACAGTGAAAATTTTCCCTCAAGTGGATGACCTAAGGTTTATCAATCCATGGGATGTGTAGGATGAAGATGGTCTCTCTCAAACAACCCTGCAATCAAATACAAGAAATCTCTTGTGTCCCCAACACACCCAATACAATGGTAAATTGTATAGGTGCACTAGTTCGGCGAAGAGATGGTGATACAAGTGCAATATGGATGGTAGATATAGGTTTTTGTAATCTGAAAATATAAAAACAACAACATAACTAATGATAAAAGTGAGCACAAACGGTATTGTAATACTTGAAAACAAGGCCTAGGGTTCATACTTTCACTAGTACAATCTCTCAACAATACTAACATAGTTGAATCATATGTAAATACCTATCATGCAAAAAAGAGTTCACTCCAAAGTCACAAATAGCAGAGAACTAACGATGAAATTATTGTAGGGTACAAAACCACCTCAAAGTTATCTTTTCCAATCAATCTTATGAGTTATCCCTATAAAAGTCACGAACAACCCTACAGTTCGTACTAAAATAACACCTTAAGACACACATCAACCAAAACCCTAATGTCACCTAGATACTCCAATGTCACCACAGGTACCCATGGGCTTGATTATACGATATGCATCACATCATTTAAGATTCATCATGTTCAATCCAACACAAAGAACTTCAAAGAGTGCCCCAAAGTTTCTACCGGAGATTCAAGATGAAACATGTGCCAACCCCTATACATAGATTCTCAAGGTCACGGAACCCGCAAGTTGATCACCAAAACATACATCAAGTGGATCAATAGAACATCCCATTGTCACCACGGATATCCCATCGCAAGACATACGTCAAGTGTTCGCAAATCCTTAAATACTCAATCTGATAAGAAAACTTCAAAGGGAAAACTCAATTCATCACAAGAAGATAGAGAGCGGGGAAATCCATATGACTCATTTATATTAATAAAGCTCGTGGTACATCAATATCATGCCATCTCAAGAACACGTGAGAGAACAGAGAGACCAAACACATAGCTACTAGTACATACCCTCAGCCCCGAGGGTGAACTACTCCCTCCTCGTCACGGAGACCGCTGGGGTGATGAAGATGGCCTTCGATGATGGTTTCCCCCTCCGACAGGGTGCCGGAACGGGCTCCCGATTGGTTTTTCGTGCCTCTGGAGGCTTGCGGTGGTGGAACTCCTGATCTAGGTTTCTTTTTAGAGGTTTTTGTATTTATAGGAAGTTTTGGCGTCGATCTCACGTCAAGGGGGGCACGAGGAAGTCACAAGCCTGCCAGGCACGGCCACCCCCTAGCCTCGCTTGGGTGGCTTGTTGCCTCCTCGTGGCTCTTCTGGCCCAACTCCAATGCTTCGGGGGTCTCTTTTGGTCCACAAAAAATCATACTAATTTTTCAGCCCATTCCGAGAACTTTCATTTCTACACAAAAAACGACACCATGATAGTTGTGCTGGAAATAGCGTCAGTCCGTGTTAGTTCTAATAAAATCATACCAAAATCATATAGAATTATTGTAAACATGGCATGAATACTTCATAAATAATAGATACATTGGACACGTATCAGAGAACCACGCAAACTCCCGTTGTCAGCACCTACACGAAAAAGAGCAAACACTTGCACCCAACGCGGGCAAGAGGGTTATCAAGCCCCTTGAACTCGTTACTTGCAAGCGATAAGTGGTGATAGATAGATAGTGTAAATAAAATAAAAAATAACAGTAAATAAATGGAAGAAATATTTTTGGAGTTTTTGTAATATAATTTGTGAAGACACGGGGGCCATAGTTTTCGCTAGAGGCTTCTCTCTCAAAGAAAGCATACAGTGGGTAAACAAATTATTGTTGGGCAATTGATAGAAAAGGGCATAGTTCTGAAATATTTGTTCACGACAATTATCATGCATATATGCATCATGTCTATAAACAACTAGACCGACTCCGGCCTGCACCTGCAAGTATTACTCCACCCATTGACCGCTACCAGCATGCATCTAAAATATTAAGTAAAATGGAGTAATGATTGGAGCAAGATGACATGATGCAAACAAAGTAAATCCAATCAATATGAATAAACCCTATTGTTATCCCCTAGATGGAAGTAATACAATATGTGTCTTTACCCCTTCTGTCACGAGGATAAAGCACCGCAAGATTAAACCCATCACAACGCACCACTCCTGCTGAAGATATATCAATCTAGTTGGCCAAACCGAACCGATAGATCGGAGAGAAATACTAAGCTATAAAAATCATGCATATAATAATTCAGTAAAGACTCAATATATTTCCATGAATAATCTGAACATAAACCCACAATTCATCGAATCTCAACAACCGCAAAGAAGATTGCATCCAATAAATCATCGGAAGATGCGATGAACTTTGTATTGAAGATCATAGAGAGTGAGAGGCATCTTGGTACTAGGTATGGACCCATAGGTCTATGGTGAACTACTCACACATCATCATGGGAGCAACAAGGTTGATGTAGAGGCCTTCCGTGATCGATCCCCCTCCGGCAGGGCACCAAAACAGGGCTCCAGATGGGCACACGGCGAAACAGAGACTTGTGGCGGCGAAAAAAATATTTTGGCTAGCGCTCGGGCATTTTCTTGATTTTAGAGAATATATAGAGGTGGAGTTATGTCAAGAGGCATCAGGAGGTGGTCCCAAGCCATCAAGGTGGAGCCACCCCCTGGCTGTGCCCTGTTAGCTTGGCGCCACCTCATGTGGCCTCCGGTCACCCTCCGAAGCTTCCAGGTCTTATATTTGTCCGAAAAAACACATCAAAAAGTTTTGGGACATTTGGACTTTGTTTGGTACCTTGTTCTTGAAAGGACAAAAACAAGTAGAAAACAGGAACTGCCATTGGGCACTATGTTAATAGGTTAGTTCAAAAAATGATATAAAACACCATATAAATGCATATAAAGTATCCAAGAATGATAATATAGTAGCATGGAACAATAAAAAATTTATATAGATGTTGGAGATGTATCAACTACCTGTTGAAGTTCATGCACATCCCTCTCCAGAATTTCCCTGTTGGTAGTCAGCTCGTCAAATCTCCCATGTACTCCCCCAAGCAGTCTCAAGGTTTACCACAAGGCCCTCCATGTACTCGTAGTGGCTCTCTTCCCAGCCCACCTTCTGCTAGATGGGTTTAACTATGGCCTCGTCGTTGACATACCTCCTTCCCAGCTTGATGAAATGGTGATACTTCGTGATCATCCTCCGGTACTTCCAAAGGGCACAACCTAGGGCTTCCTGAGCAACTTGCTCGATCATGTCACTGTAGTTGATGTAGCGTTTGACGAAGGTTATGTCGTCGGTATAAGGGGCCATCTGTCTCCCTCGTACCACTTCTTTGATGACCCAACGCGGTCGGGCCTCAGGCATTATCGTCGGCATCTCCTTTCCAATGAACTATGGAGCCTACACCTATTGTTCCTCGATAAGGGTTTATGAGCAGGTCCATGACCATGTTGGTGGTGTCCTCTTCGGCGTAAACATAATTGGTGAAGCCAGCAATCTACAATTTGAAAAAGGATAGGTCAGAAATGAAGTGAAGAGGAATATAAGGCAATCAAAATATTTTGTGTTCCCATTGTCTCCTCCAATCCTAGAATCGCGTCCTACAGTCAACACATTGCTCTGATACCATCTGTCATGACCTACCTTTTCAGGCATGCGGTCCCCGTGTGTCTCTATGCCAACCCCTGGATCGAATTGTTAGCATACATGGTAATGATGTTGTATCATGCACAAATATGTCACTCATTGAATCGTATGATCCAGAAACAAATAGTCTTACAAACTCTATCAAGTGGCTAGTCAAATACATAGTCTTACAGTAAGCAAACATAGTTCATTAGCAAAAATGAAATAAAATCCAAGGGTAGCAGTCTTGCTAAGCTCCATCAAGCCACGGGAAAGCATGTCGAGTGGAGGCATGAAACCCTACGTAAATCAGTCCTCATAATAGTCATGCACAACATGATACATTGCAGCCACTAGTGTCAATGTATTGGCAATTCCATAGTTAATGGAAACCTGTTCACTTACATACACTTTGGCTGCTAGGGTTCAAGGCTCTTTTCATAATACATGGTTTTCCCTATTATTTTATAGTGGTCTACTCTAATAACAATATGACACTCTCGGTAAGCCCCGGTCATGTTGGGGAACGTCGCATGGGAAACAAAAGTTTTCCTACGCTCACGCAAGACCTATCCATGGTGATGAGCATCTACGAGAGGGAGAGTGGATATACATACCCTTGTAGATCGCTAAGCGGGAAGCGTTAAGAAACACAGTTGGTGTAGTCGAATGTCTTCGCGATCCAAATCGCCGAGCGTCCCGCGATCCAATCACGATCCGTCCCGATCAAGCACCGAACGGACGACACCTCCGCGTTCAGCACGCATACAGCTTGATGACGATCTTCGCCTTCTTTATCTAGCAAGAGGGAGCGGAGAGGTAGACGAGTTCTCCGGCAGCATGATGGTGCCGCGGCGATGGTGGTCGAGCAATTCCGGCAGGGCTTCGCCTAAGCACTACAGAAAACCGATCTAGAGGAGAAACTATGCACTAGAGGAACAGGTAGCACGTGGCTGAAAATCAAGTGCAAAAACCCTAAAACCTCTAGTATATATAAGAATAAGAGAGGAGGACGCTTGGCCCAAGGGCCAAGCCATCTAGTCGTCAGCCAAACCAAGAGGAGAGGAGGATTCCTCCTCCAATCCTAGTAGGACTAGGACTCCTCCTTATTTTGGCCTTTTTGCCTTTTTCCACCTTTTTCTCTTTGGGCTTTTCTTCCCAGCCGCATGGGCCTTGTGTGGACTTCCAACAGCCCACTAAGGGCTGGTATTTACTCTCCCATAGCCCATGTAGACTCTTGGGTCGAAATACCCCTCCCGAAGGTCTCCCGGTACACTATCGGCACTCCCGGTACACTACCGATGAGCCCAAAACTTTTCTGGTGACCAAAATAGGACTTCCTATATGTCAATCTTTACCTCGGACCATTCCGGAGCTCCTCATGACGTCCGGGATCTCATCCGGGACTCCGAACAACCTTTGGTCATCACCATGCATAACTCTATACTACCGAAACATCACCAAACCTTAAGTGTGCACACCCTGCGAGTTCGAGAACTGTGTAGACATGACCGAGACACCGCTACGGTCAATAACTAATGGCGGGACCTGGATGCCCATATTGGTTCCTACACATTCTACAAAGATCTTTATCGGTCGATCCTCTATGTCAAGGATTCAGTTAATCCTGTATGATGTTCCCTTTGTTCTTCGGTATGTTACTTGCCCGAGATTCGATCATCGTTATCTCCATACCTAGTTCAACCTCGTTACCAGAAAGTATCTTTACTCGTTCTGTAATACAAGATCCCGTGACTAACACTTAGTCACATTGCTTTCCAGGCTTATTGTGATGTTGTATTATCGAATGGGCCCTGAGATACCTCTCCATCACACGGAGTAACAAATCCCAGTCTTGATTCATGCCAACCCAACAGACTCCATCGGAGATACCTGTAGAGCACCTTTATAGTCACCTAGTTACATTGCGACGTTTCATACACACAAGGCACTCTTCCGGTGTCCGTGAGTTGCATGATCTCATGGTCATAGAAACATATACTTGACATTCATAAATAGTAGAAATAAACTGACACGATCATATGCTACGTTTGTAGTTTGGGTCTTGTCCATCACATCATTCTCCTAATGATGTGATCCCGTTATCAAATGACATCACATGTCAATGCCTAGGAAACCTTGACCATCTTTGACCAACGAGCTAGTTCAATAGAGGCATACTAGGGACAAAGTGGTGTCTATTTACCCACACATGTAATGAGTTTCCAATCAATACAATTATAGCATGGATAATAAATGATTATCATGAACAAGGAAATATAATAATAAACACTTTATTTATTGCCTCTGGGGCATATTTCCAACAGGTCATAGTCTAGAGTTACTCTGGTAAACGCCGGTTGTAACTCCAATGCAGTTTGAGTATGTGAACTCCTGATAAACCCTGGTCATCCCAAGATTCTGTCTAGAGACTCTAGTAAACCCCAGTGCTCTCAGATCAGCGCCATAACCTCCCATTGGTTCAACCCATTTCTTTTAGATGGAAGAGATGAATGATATCGAGTTGGCAATTCTCAAATGAGCTTCTCAAAGTTGTCTATAACCATGGACACGACCAATCATGATCAGTTTTATACACTCGATCACACCCTTCTACTACTAAACTTCACTTATGAAGTAGTTAGGTAGATCAAGCCAAGAGTTTTGGGAATTAGTCACCCTCTCAGAAACGACAAACGTATTCCAACCTACACACCTACACCTGCTGGTCTGACACAGGAGGGTTCCCACCACTTACTCGATCTTGAAAGTGCACGTAGTGTCTCATGGTAACACATGGAAGCAACTCAACTTTTGAACTCATACAATCTCTAGTGTCTGGGTGACATTCCCCTCCAAAGACTGCACTTTGATGACCCAATCAAAGACAGCCCACCTAGATCGATTCATTAATTAAATAGTAGTTATGTAGTCAACCATGCGATTATATGGTGGAATAATAATTGGTGATTCCCAATTCACATCATAGCAACTAAGCAAGTACTCGATGGTTACAAGGCCAAGGTAAGTTTGGACCTAAGTTCTCAACTAGTGGGTTGAACAGAGTTAGCACCCTAAAGTCAAACTCCTACCATGGCAAAACTACAATGCAGTAAGATACTAGGTAAAACGATCAAGGAGAACTTGCCTTGGTTGTTCTTTGTCTACGGTACACTCCTCATAGTCACAGGGGGTGCACTCCTCGTAATCTAACTGTGACACCCTGGAATTCTACTACAGTGATCATTGTAATTAAGCCAGAGTAATGGCATGGTCTGCCACTGATTATTTTGCTAAGTGGAATATGATCAAGGTGGAATTTCAAATTTCCAATTCAAATTCTCTTCTAATGCTCTATAGATTCAAGTGACAAAATTATATCTTCAAACAGCAAAACAAAAATGTCCAAAAGTTGAGGAATGTTCCAAATTAAATAACGCTAAGAAGAACAACATCATCTGATGTGTGATGTGGCCCCCACCATTGAAAACAGGAGCTGAAAATGCCTTCAAAATCATTTAAAATCAATTATAAAAATTAAACAATTCCTAAAATGTTCAAAATTGACATGGCTTTTCAAAATAGTGCAGATTGTTTTATAAACCATGTCCCACATTTTTACTAGTGCAAGTGATGACAAAAATAAATAATAAAACAAAGCAAAAAACAAAAGAAAAGAAAAAGAAAAAGGGAAAAGAATTAAAGCAGAAAAACCCCTCCCTTCCCCACTGGGTCGCAGCACACCGAACCGGCTGGCCCAGCCTACCTTTCGCCCCCCCCCCTCCCCCCGGTCGTCTTCCTCCTACTGCTCACCCGACCGCGCGCGCGCGTCCCCGCCCGACCAGGTCACCGGCGACGGCCGTGGGGATAAGAATGGCCCCACGGCCTCACCTGCTCCCTCCCTGCAAACCCTAGCACCCCCCCCCCCCCGCGCAGATTTCACCTGCCCCCTCACGCTCTCTTCCCCCTCTGTGCCCGAGCGTGCTGTCGCCATGGCCGCCGGCTAACCGCGGCCACGGTCCCTCCCGCGCCCAGCTAACCCCACCAGGAGTTTTCCCTCTCTCCCCTCGACCTCCTCGACCACGCGCCAGAGCCCGGGAGCCCCTGCTTCGCCGGCATTTCGCTTTTCCCCCTTCGGATCGCCGCCACTCGCCGTCAACAATTTCGGCGCCGTCGAGCCTTCCCCGGGCCTACTTTGAATGGCTACAACCCCCGGTGAGCTCCTGCTACTTCCCCCGCACCCCCTCACGACGAGCCGCTGCCCCTGACGCTGTTTCCCGTCGGGGCCTGAACCTGTCGCCGCTTGCGCTCGTCGCCGACGCGGTTCCGGTGACCTTTTGGTCCGGCCGCCGGTACCATTCGACGCCGCGTGCACCGTAGGCTCCATCCCGTGACAACCCCGTACTGCTTAGCCCCTGTAACGCACGCACGCACGACCACCGGCCGCCGCCGCCCGCCGGCGAGCTCGTGGTCGTCGCTACGGACCACCCCCGACCGCGCCGCCGCCGCAGATCGACGCGGCCTTCTCCCCTCGTTCAAACACGACCAGCGGCGCTCGATTTGGCCCCCCTACGCGAAACCCGAGCCTCGCCATGGCTTCGGGTGCTCGCCGGAGCTCCTCCGGCGACGGCCGTCGGCCACCGTCGTTGTGGCACACCTGGGGCCACCCCTGGGTCACTGCTAGTGGGCTCCCCTGGTCCCAGTTGACCAGTTGACCTGGTCAATTGGCTGACTGGGCTGGCCCCAGTCACTGCCAGGTGGGGCCCCACCTCCCTGTTAGTATGACAGGTGGGCCACCCCTGTCAGTTGCCTAATTAATTAGTTAGATTAATAAAATAAAGTTTAATTAAGTTAATGTCTAACTGACAAGTAGGCCCCACCTTTTAAATAATTTGTTTAGTTTAATTTAAAACCCTGAATTAGCCCTAGTCTATGACATGTGGGCCCCCACTGTCAGGTTTAAATAGTAAATGGCTGCTGATGTCACCCTGATGTCATGATGACATCAGCAGTGTACTGTTCTGGATAATGTTGATTTAATTCATTAAAATAATTCCAGAAAATCTATAAAACTTTAGAAAATCATATCTTTTAATCCATAACTCAGATGAAAATAATTTATATATGAAAGTTGATCAGAAAAATCCCACGAATCCAAATATGCCATTCATTCATATGCCACATGCTCCTAGCATGTTGAACATGGAACTTTCCCCTCCGGTTCAACTGTCCGATAAATACTCAGACCCGGGAATTATCATCAGGTATTCTCCCGCTACATCTGCAACGTGTAGTACTACGTTAGTGCATACCTAGCATGCTTTATATTTATTGTTTCTTCCCCCTCTTCTCTCCGGTAGACCCCGAGACTGACGCTGCTGCCGAGTACAACTACGCCCCTGACGATCAGCCTTTTGCCGCAGAGCACCAAGGCAAGCAAGCCCCCCTTGAGCATTCCGATATCACCCATTCTTGTCTCTCTTATTCTTGCATTAGAATTTTGCTATTGTATTAGTTAGCTCCTATTCTGAGGTATAGCCTGGTTTTGATAAACTGTTACTATACCTGCAATCATATCAACTGCTTAGTATAGGTTGGTTAGTGAACCCCGGTGACCCCTTAGCCCCAGTTGCCCCTGCTTCTTCATCGACGACTCGACGACCCGACGACTCGACGACCCGAAGACTCGGTCAACTGACTGACAAGCCAGGCCACTCACCTCACCGCACTCCCCTAAATAGTATGACTCTGCAGTACTACTATCGAGTACCGAGGGTGACACCTCGTGAAGTACTCCTGATGCTAGACCTGTAGCGTAGCTTGTCGGTCGTGGTTATCGATGGTGATTCCTCCTTCCCCCATTCCTGACAAAGCCTCTGTCATGCAATCCCTCAAGTATGGGACTTTCGAGGGTGATTCCTCTATAGTCCACCTTGACGGTTACATCGAGCGAGGACCATTGAGGGTGGTTCCTCAGTTCCCGTCTTGACGTATATCCACATAGTTACTATTGACTTGGCCCTGTACTAACATGGCGGGACTAAAGGGACGGGCGGTACCACCCTGTTGAGGTGGACCTGACTTCCCGACAGCCCTGAGACGGGTCGGCCCCAAGGGTACCCGTGTGAGTAAGATTTGGTGGATGTGCCGCAAGGCATCCGAAGACTTGGTGGGGTGCGCCGGTAAGGCACCCGAGTGTTATTGGCGGGGCGACGACCTGCAATATGGTTCGAGCTTGCCCCGCACTAATTAAAATGATAATGGGTTGGGTATTTGATCCGAGTTGGTCGTTGACCTTTTTACGCACTAAACCTTCACGTGGGAGAAGTTATGGGTGCTCAGCGTCATTGTATCAGCCGAAGCTCTTCGGACGTCAGCAATGGAGCGACGCGTGCCGGATTGGGCTGGAACGTACAACTCCCGGACTGAGTGTACTAGGTCTGTTTCAGGCCGCGTTCGCACCGTGCAGGAGTGCAAGGGCAAGTGGGCCCACGAACCTGCGCGCTTAGGAGTAGACCGGCGGGCTGGCCTCTTCGTTGAGTCTAGGTGGGGCGACGACGTTTTGGATCCCGAGGCCGGGCATTACCTCGGAAAGTTTGCCCGGCCGGAGGTGTTCAAGCGTGTTGGAAATGCGGTGCACCCCTGTGGGGAAGAACCATCTATTCGAATAGCCGTGTCCCACGGTAATAGGAAGACTTGGAGTTGTACCTTGACCTTATACAACTAAAATTGTGCTTTATTTTAAATGTTTCGTGGCCCCGGGATCGCTTCCTCGCAGGGAGTCAAGGAAGAATCTTTGGATGTGGTTACTTGATAAAATTGCTACAATAATATGGCTATATATGAGATACCAGTCTACTCTCTTCTCATGCTGCAAGATGTTGAAGATGCTAGTCTTCGATAGGACTAGGCCTTCCCCCTATCCTTGCTTTCTGCAGTCAGTCCAGATATAACCCCACCCCTTGATAATGATGCATAGCTAGCATAGTTCTGATGTCAGTCTTGCGAGTACTTTGGATGAGTACTCACCGCTGCTTTGCTTTCTCTTTCTCCCTCGTTGCGATTCTGCGTCCAGACGATGGATCCCAGGAGATGGAGTATGCCGGAGACGACTACTACAACACCGCAGGAGCCTACTACTACGTGGAGGCGGCCCCCGACCAGCAGTAGGATAGGAGGTTCCCAGGCAGGAGGCCTCGCCTCGTTCGATCCGTTGTTATGTTTGTACTAGCCTTCTTAAGGCAAAACTTGTCTAACTTATGTCTGTACTCAGATCTTATTTGCTTCCGCTGACTCGTGCTTGTCGAGCTTTGTATTCGAGCCCTTGAGGCCCCTGGCTTGTAATATGAAGATGTATGACTTTAATTTGTGTCTAGAGTTGTGTTGTGATATTGATTAGTGAGTCCCTGATCTTGGTCGTACGCTTTGCGTGTATGTTTAGCGTACGGTCGAAGTAGGGGGCGTCACACTAACATCAACGAACAATGACACATAGCCATCACAGGAAAACAATCCATGCAAAGGGAAAACTTTCATGAATGCAAATACACATCACACAAAACACAAGTGTTGGTTGTCGGTTTGTTTCTGGTAAATTTGTGTTTTAGAAATGAATTGTAGTGATTGATTGGCATTGGCTAAAGAATTTATTGAGTCACATCAACACAGTTGAACAAATTTAACAAATGAGTTTCTTTGGTCAATTCAAAATAGTTTTCAAGTTTGAATTGTGTTTTAATACTACTAGACTCGAACTTTATTTGAGTTGACTCAATCAACCTTTTAATTTGACAAACTCTGCGTGAAACTATTTAAATTAAGAGTTTGAATCAAATTGATCTACATTTGAATCGGGAATTCAATTCAAAAGACTTAAATTGAATTCATTTGAAAATATTTGACTTATGCTTGACTTGCATTATATTTGAAACATTTGATTCAAATGTGACTTTAATTACTTTTGAAAATGTATAAGTCTGACCTGCATAATACTTGAAAATAATTTAACATAATGTATAATTAAATGTTTTGGATTTAATTCTTTTATAAACTTTGAATAAAATTAACATGATTTGGATTGCCTATTTCATTTCATTTCTAGTTGAAATTTATTTCAAAAATTGATTTGACAAGTCCTAACAAGTCAAGATTTAGCCTAACACAAATCTGAATTGCTTCTAATTTATTTATAATTTTGTATCCCGTCAATAATTAAAATATCCTTTGAATTTGGAGCCTACATGTTACTTTCCAGAAATTATCTTAAATAGTTTACAAATTTAAAATAAATGCAAAATAAATTATCAACAATTTACTAGTTCCCATCTGAAAAAATCAACTCATTTGGATTTGTAAACTGAAAGTTATGGCCTATTTAGAATGGATTTGTTTGAATTTCAAATTTGAAAGTTTACATTTGATTTCTCTAAAATTATTATGAAACTACATTTCATGAAGTTTCATTTGCAAAAATAATCATTGAATTGGGACCTCTGGATAATTATTTATAATGGATTCACGTTCTAGGGGATTTCTACAAATGTGCAATTTATTTTTAATTTAATATTTCCTTTGATTTACGCGACGAATAGGAGGTGATATGCGGCGTGCTCTTATTGTACATAGGGCACCAAGGCTGGCTTTTGCCACGAACGGCCGAAGCCTAAAGAAAACGTTTCAGGTTTTTAAGTGATCTAATCCTAGACGTCGATGGTAGATCTAATGGCCAGGATTAAACACAGGGGGTTAGGGTTTGGCTCATTGGAGATCCTCGTCGAAAAATCGCCAGAAGGCATGAACGCGGCAGCACAATGCTTGGGAGTCGAGGTTTTTGGCGTTCCAGGGGTTTCCAGGTTGCGCGGAGAGCGCGAGTGGATGCGGTGGTCGACGATGATGACACTGGTGGCGTCTGGCAGGCTCGGGGTGACAGAGTTGATATCGGGGAGGCTCGTCGGAGTTGAAGTGGCTCGAGCATCGATGGTGAGCTCCAAAACACATGGTCCTGGAGGCGAGGCTAGGTTAGAAGACATGCGCCAGCACGGCGAGGCTAATGGACAAGGTGTGAGGACAAATGGGCTGCAAAGCTCACCACGACAACGGCGACGACGGAGTGAAACTCTGATATCCTACGAACTTGAAGCGGCTGATCTCCTGGAGTTGTCGGGGTTATCTAAGGGGTCATCGTGGAGCGGCTGATCTCTTGGAGTGGTTGGCTGGTCGCGGAGGGGTCGAGTTTCGTTGGAATGGCACCGACGATCTCTCGGTCGAGGTGGAGAGGTCGAAGGTCGTGTGAGCAGCCCGACGCGCTGTGGTAGAATTAGACAGAGGGTTTGAGAGAGAGGGCACGAGGCTTTCAATGGGTGGCTTCGCCAATGCAGGCGTGCACGGAAGGCACGAGAAGTGAAGGTCCTACGCGTGTGCGGCAGGCAACAGTTGTGGGAGGAGGACGAAGCTGACAGGCGAGTCCCGCATGTTAGAAAGAAAGAGAGATAGGGTGAGTGTGAGTTGGCTGGCTAGTTGGATCGGGCCGGCTAGCTGGTTGGCTGGCCCAGTTTTATGTTTTATTTTTTATTTTACATTTATGTTTTCTTTCTAGTCTCTATTTTTCTTTTAAATAAATTTATTTTAATTTTCTTCAGAAAGGAAATTGTTTCTAAATTGTCTTGGGAATATTTATGAATTGGTGAACATTTCCAAAACGTTTTTGCTCACCAAACATTCCATTATACCTAGTGGGGCAATTTGAATATTTGAATTCGCATTTTCTGATCTTCTGTTTTGTTTTAAATTTCCTAGAGTTTTAGCTATAGTTTATTTGCCCAAAATGAACTATTTTCAAACTTTGGTTCACTCAAACTATAGTTTCTTTCCTGTCCTAATGCAAATTTTGAAAAGAAATTTTGGTTGAGGCTTGCAAGGCTTTCCTTTGAATTCAAATGGTTGTTTGAATTAAATTTTGGCTTTGTTGGCTTCAAAACCAAATATGAGAGGCATAATAGGAATGCACTTGCTTCTAGTTTCACAACCAAAATTTAGAGAAATTTGAGTTGTGACAGTCTTCTTCTAGTTCTATGGCCCTACAGGTACCTAGGATCCAGAAGATTGGTCAAGGAGGAGGTAAGAAGTGAGGAGGATGCGAAACACTAACCTAAACAACAGTGAGAGAAAGGGTTAGTATGACAAAGGAAAGCTAATCCTCAAGGACGAATGATGCATAGTCATTAAATGCCCGATGGTTTTGTTCGAATATTTACCCTTAATAACATAGGTAACCCCGCACGGTAAGGGCATGTGGTTGGACAGATCACTCTTGATGCAGGTCGAGAGCACCGGTCAAGATGTACTTTGGACACACTCCCCACATCATCGTGTCACAAGCACATCTTAACGGTTCTCTTCGAGAGCTTGAATTAATATCATGATGATCCCAATCACCATTTTAAGGATGGAAGAACAAGAACTTATATGCATGCCTGTTTTTAAATACTAGTGTTTACACCCATAATGTCGTAAAGGTTCGGTTGAAAAACTGGAATTGTATCCATTAGCAATAATTTGTCAGAGCATTTGTTTTAGTGGACATTTACTCGTGATTTTGATAACTCGGGGTTACGTCTTGGGAAAAAAGCAGGGAACCTTTTTGCTATCCAAACAAGATCTTAAAGGGCGTCAACAGGATTGTGTCGTCTGGTTAATGCATATGATTTATGTAGAGTGTAAAACTATCTGAATAGTCGTGTCCATGACCATGAACGACACATCAATCTTTCTTGACATACATGGCATGTCTTGCTTATTGTCTCTTTCCCCATATGTTTGAGACCTATGAAGAACATGAGTTCATCGAGGACCCCTACCTTGAAGAAAGTAATCCTCAAGATAAAACAATATTTTTCTCTAACACTACTTTATCCAACTACAACGATATTTCAATCAAAACTAGCTTTACGCAAATTAGTAAACATTTCAAGTTGACGTTGTGCAAATTAGTAAACTATAACGGGCTGAGCCCAGGGCATATATATGGTTGTATCAGGATACACTGAACGAACTAAAATGAGTTCCCCTAAAAAAACTAGAATGAGTTGACAATGTATTAAAAAAAGAATTCTAAAAATCATTTAAAATAGAGATCTGACAAGAATTCGAAGAAGAGACGTTGAATTGTAGTATAAATGAAAAAAGGAAATACACATATTTGTCCGGGTTGGAAGAGTATCTACAACCGGACCTCTAAAACCCACAACAAACGCCCGGGGTAGGCCGCCTAGTCACTACTCGGTCACTTTTTTTACCCAGACGGACCCCTCAAACAGCCCTCAAACGCCCGGGTTGACCGGCACCCCCCATATCCAGCCCAAATATGAGGCGGGTATAGGGGCGACCTAACACGCCCAAGCGCCAGCCACATCGGACTGACGACGTGGCCCCACATGGACTTCTCGAGAAACCCAACGGTCCGGCGGGCGCCTCGACCGTCGGGGCGGTGTCAACGTCGTGTGGCGCCGCTCAGTGTCCCCGTCCGAGGTCGGGGCGGGCTATTTAAGCCGGCTGACGCCCCCAGCCCTAACACATCTGCCTCGTCCCTCTCTCTGTTGACATCCGAGCCCTTCCGCCTCCTCTTGTTGTTCCCTCTCCGTCAGGATGGTCCGCCAGCTCATCACAACCTATGTGCAGCTCATGCCAGAGCGGCACCGACAAATTGAGGAGGAGTACCAAGCTCGCCGTGTCGCCCGCATCGTTGCGGGTCTCCCTTCGGACTCATCAAAGACGGGGAGGAGGTGGAGGAGGAGGAGCTGCCGGTGGAGGAGGAGCCGGAGGAAATGGAGGAGGAGGAGCCGGAGCAGGAGGATCCCTCCTTGACCATGGTGGAGGCGGACGCGGAGTTCGTCATTGCCCAATCGGACGAGATGGCGGAGCAGCAGGCCATCCTGGATTCCATCCGGGATGAGGCCAAGGTCGAGGCCAACCGTCGGCTCATCCGGCAAAGGCGAGCGGATGTAGGATCGAAAGTAGGTCTAGAGGGGGGTGATTAGACTACTTGACCAAATAAAACTATGCTTCTTACAAATTTTAATTCTTGGCAAGTTTTAGCATTCATAACATATCAAGTACACCCTACACATGCAAGTCTAAGAGTATAGCAGCGGAAAGTAACAACAAGCATGAGTAAAAATATAGGGTAGGACGATCAAACACAATTGTAGACACGATGATTTTTCCTGTGGTTCTGATAGGTGGTGCTATCTTACATCCACGTTCATGGGGTATTCAACCCACGAAGGGTAACGGTAGCGAGAGTCGACGGAGGGCTCTACCCACGGAGGGTTGCACGAAGAAGCAACCTTGACTATACCATGACGACCTACGTCCATGGAGGACTAGCCTGACTCGGGATAGATCTTCATGAAGTAGGCGATCTCCTTGCCCTTACAAACTTCTTGGCTCACTCCACAACACGAAGTAGGAGGCTCCCAAGCGACACCTAACCAATCTAGGAGGCACCACCCTCCAAAAGGTAATATGCTCGGCAATGACGATGAACTTCTTGCTCTTGTGCTTCAAGATGATAGACTGCTCAACACACAACCACTCTCTCACAATCACTCTCTCATAAATTTGGCTTGGTAGAAGAGATGGGATTAGTGGAAAGCAACTTGGGGAGGCTAGAAATCAAGATCCATATGGTTGGAGTGGAAGATCTTGACCTCAACACAAGGGTAGGTGGCTCTCTCCCAGAAAACTGAGTAGGATAGGTATGGAATAGTTCTGAGTGCTTCTCTTACGAGTGGGTGGTGGTGAAGGGGTATATATAGGCATCCCCAAAAGTCCAATCGTTACACACAAAATGACCAACTCGGTGACACCGATGTGTTAATCTCGGTGGTACCAAAGTAACGAAAAGGTGTCAACTTTTGAATCTCGGTGAGATCGATATAGGATTCTCGGTTGCACCGACAAGGTGACCAACGGTCAGAATTGCCAAACTCGGTGACACCGATTCAACATTCTCGGATGGACCAAAAGTGTGAACTTGCGTAGCAAAAGTTGGCATCCCAACTCGGTGGCACCGAAAGCAGTGTCGGCTGCACCGAAGTGTTAGGGTTTGGCTGAGTGTGTCTAGGGTTTGGAATCGGTGGCACCGGGATAGGAATGTTGGTTGCACCAATTTTGCATGTTTGGCTATAGATAGACTTTGGTGGGAGAGATTGTGGATGTTTTTGGTGACTATCACTTGTGCACGTATGAGCATTTTGTTCACCAACAAAACTTTACCTCCTTTTAATAGTATTGGCTTTCCTATGGACTCAAATTGATTTCTCACAAATGTAAAATGTAGAGTCCTCTTGCTTGAAGCTTGGCCAACCTATTTCCTTGCATCTTGGGGTAATTCCACAATCTCCACAATCCTTTTGCCATCCCTATCATTGAACTTGTCCTGAAATATACTTGGTGGAAACATTAGTTCAATGACTCATATGTTGTTATTAATTACCAAAACCACCAAGGGAGCAAATGTGCTTTCAATCTCCCCCTTTTTGGTAATTGATGACACCATATAGATCAAAGCTTTGACAAAGATATAATCAATGAATATAATTTTCGCTTTGAGAAGTATGTGATAAGCAAGAGCTCCCCCTAAATTTGTGCATTATTTTAAATTTGCGTTTGATTGCAAATGTACAATCGATTAGGTACATGGGTCACTTCTTACATGTCACATACAACTTGGTGGTGTGCGAGAGTAATTAGAATGAGCATCATAGCACAACACAATCAACCAAAGATGAATGATCATCACATAAGCATTAAGATGATAGGTAAAGTGTATGATCAAACATCATCAAACATGTATCACAAGCAACCAAAAGTGTGTCAAGCAATTGTTTTTGAAAACAAGCAACAAAACACCAAACGCTCTCTCACTCTAAGTCTAAAGATCTATATACACTTCTCCCCCTTTGGAAACAAGTTAACAAAAAGTTCAAAGGCATATATCTAAGCATTCTTGGGCTGATCTCCTCTGGTTGTTGATGAATGAGTCGAGAGATCAGTGTTGGCAAAGATCTCTGCAATGTCATGGATGGAGCTAGAGTGGTCACTGGAGGAACTGGAGCTGATGGAGCAAGAGTTGTGCTGACAGTACCAGGTGCTAATGAAGAGGGCTTCCCTTCTGGTGCAGGCATTGTGACTGTTCTAGCCTGAGTAGTGAACTGTGTGCTCGGCCTGAGAGGTGATCCATCCTCATCATCATCATCATCATCATCATCTAAAGAAGTAGAAGAAACCCAAGGGATGTGCACGGAGTCAACTTCCTTCTGAATCTCTATAACTGTCCTAGTCACCTTGTCCACCTTATCACTAAGAGTCTTGATCCTTGTCTCAAAGATCCTCACAAGACTATCCTGGTTGTCTAGAATCCCCTTGATATCCTTCTGCATGCCCTGAACTGCTAAGATCAAAAGATCCATTTGCTCGTTTCTGGATCTGGGGACTTGAGCACTAGCGGCTCGAACTTCCTCTGCCTCTGCCTATGCTGTAGCAGATGTGGGATGATCTGGGTCCATCACCACAACATTATCCTCGAGTTCTGGTTATAGGGCCAGATGTGGACGGTCTAGAGCAAATATGTGCTTCTCTAACTGAGAGTTGATAAGCATCTGGATGTAGGGTGCATAGGAGCAAGAGCGCTTCTTATCAACAACAACCCTCTTGATTGTCTCAACAATCAAATCCATGACTCTAATCCTTGTATGTCCGTCAAGGTGGATTAACATGTTGATGGACTAGCCTCGGATCATCTTGTCATCTCCTGACTTGGGCATCAAGGTATGCCTCAGAATAGTGTTCATGGTATGGAGACCTGCTTGCAGATAGTAGATGGATCCTAGCTTGTGAGATTGCACTTTGTCTGTGGGGATAGGAGTATACATATCCTTCATGGCATTGTGGCTCGCCTTGGATTCTGAGTATACAAACAGATCACCATCCTGAACTTCTGAAACTCCTAGAAGTGCAGCCCACTCCTCAATAGTGGATTCATATCTTGCTCCTTCAGTCATCCATACAATTCTATCATCTCCGTAGAAATGTGCAGTGGAGTAGAATTGCATGATCATCTCATCGTTCCATGCAGTAAGCTCTCTGCCAATGAACTCATGTCAGCACCCTGCTCTGGCATATTCTGACTGTCCTCAGCATGTGACATACGGACCCTGTTAATAGAGTATAGAAGAGCAGAAGTAGATGAGTCATCACAAAATGAGGCTAGTTTTTGAAAGTTTGAAAAATAGATTTTCAAAGTTTTTGCATTCTGTCAAATGAAAATCGGTACAGCCGAAGCAAGATTTTTGGTGCCACCGAGACTGACTGTCTCTCTTAATAGAACCTTGGCACTCTTTTCGGTGAGACCGAAAAGAAGTACTTGGTTCCACCGGGACCGTTCTCAGCAACACAGAAAGACAAATCGGTGAGACCGATTTGTTCACTTTGGTTCCACCGAGTTCCATCGGGCGGATGGCAAAACCCTAGAAAATCTAATATTCGCTAGGCTATCGGAATTTTGAGTGGATAGGAGTGCGTGCAAAGAGAGCCTTATACATAAACTTAAATCCATTTCATAAGAATCGGACGAGGAGCACAAAAGAGGTCGAATCCGTACTCTAACTTGGTGCGGATCCGCTACGGCGGTGACGATGGAGAGGATTTCGTCGGCGACGGTGATTCCTAGCGGCGGAGGAGCGCAGGGAGACAAGGGCGACGACCAAGGGTCTCAAAGGCGGCAGCTTAGGGTTCTGAGGCGCAATGGTTTGAGGGTGAAATTCAAAGCGTCGGGGTCCACAGTATATATACCCACCACTGTCAATGTCACCGATTCAAACTTTTCAGTGCCACTGAGTTCCTCAATTGTTAGTTGACAGGGAAACTTGGTGTAACCGAGAAGATGGAATCGGTGGTACCGAGATTGAAAACCAGATCAACCCTAGGCATTCGGTGAGACCGAGATTTTGTGGTTGGTTCCACCGAGATGCACTTGGGAGGTTTTAATGGTCAGTCATTGTCGATACGGAACTCCGAGTGCTCCACACACAGAGGGATCGAAAAGCACTTGTTCAAATTTTGTGATGCAGCATGAATAGAGTCTGAGGTGAGAAAGCATAGATAGCTAAACAAGTGGTCCTAGGCATTCTTGTATATCCAATTAGAAAAAGATAAATCAAAAGCCAAATACCAACAATTGGATATCCTCGAATGAGTAAATAAATGCAAACCAACATGCTCACACAATAAGATGTCAAATGAAATCATGGCAACCATGCACAAACACTCTAGCATCTAATAAGCACTTGGATGATGACGAAGTCATCTATATATGAGTATTTGACTTAGGAGCCAAGTAAGAGTACTTGATCATAGGTCATACTCATCGTTTAAGCACAAGTGGGGTTACCACTTTAACATAAAGCATTTAATGTTGTCACATACTAAGAGATGCTTTGACTCAAGTCTTAGATTAAAGCTCCCCCTTGATGTGACATCCCCCGATAAGAGGAATAAACTAACGTTGGGTTTCGTCGATGAAGACTTCATTTTGGTGAGGTAGTGGTGGATGCTCAAAGTTGATGAAGATCACCAAGAGTTGGGAGCATCCTTGTTGTTTCTTTACTCTTCTCACCTACAAGGGTTAGTCCCAACGCACAAGAGACAAATACAAGGATATCTATGGACATGGAGTGCAAATCATATGTGATGATGTCCATTGATTTGTTGAATACCTTGTCCCTTGCCTACCTTTGAGGGAATGTGTAAATCCTTGATCTATTGCATAGGGTTGATGTTGATTGCAAATAGATCTTGCCAATAATGAATGTAAGTGAATTTCATTGGCAGAGTCACCCCTCAAGAACTCTCTAGTTCTTCTTCTTGGGAACCCACATCAAGTTTATGGGGATCCTTGGTGTTGAAGTAGCACTTGTAGAAGTTGAGCTTGTAGTAGCCTTGGGAACCCACTTCACCAAAGCTTGGGGTTCATCTTCATAAGTGTCAAAGTTCTCTTGGAGCTTGTTCTTTCCCTTGAGCTTGGTGTCTTGTGGTGGAAGGTCATCTTGCAACTTTGTTCCCTTGGAAAGAGTATTTTCATACTTTTACTTTTGAGGAACAAACTTGGGATTGGGGTATTGACCTTCTTCCCATTCAACTCCATTTGCGTTGGAGTAGCCAACACCACGATTCTTCCGGTATCCTCCATGCTTGCGTACAATCTCATCAAATTGTTTGTACCCTTTAATACTCTTGTAGATACCTTTCTCTATAATTCCTTTCAATAAAGCATCTTCTTGCTCAAGTGTAACTTGGCTAAGAGAATCATCATTAGTGGAATCAATAGAACTTCTAGGAGCAACATCATTGGATTTAGCATTTTTATTGTTGCTACTAGATGAAGAATCTTTCTTGCCTTTGCTACTAGTTTGCTTAGATTTGACTTGTGGCATGAATGTAGACAAGAGTAGTCATTTGGCAAGATAAGATGAAGTCTTCTTTCGGAGATCGTCATTGATAGCTTTAAGAAATTCATGTTCTTGCTCCAAATTGAGCTTCTCGAAGCGTAGCTTCTCATGAGTTCTTACAAGCTCTCTATGATCTTCAAGAGTAGATTAATGGGCTAACTTAAGAGTGTTGAGTTCTTTAGTTATTTCTTCTATTTTCATCTTATCATCGTCAATTGACTTATCTTGACTAGCATGAGAAATATCAAGTTCTTTATGATCAACATCACTAGTTTTATCACATTGCAAGTCATCATCGTAAATCAAATCATCTTCATCACTACTCGAAATCAAGATATTCAGGGTGTGATACCTTAGGGCCTTTAGCCATGAAGCAACTTCCACTCCCTTCATTTGGTGAATCAAATAGATCATAGGAGTTGGTTGTCACTAGTGCAATTCCGGCAACACCATCATCTTGACTATAGTCGGAGTTGGAGTGATAGCTTCTCTCGGAGTGGTTGTCGGAGTCGGAGCCGGAAACCCATTCACCAACATGAGCTTGATGTTTCCTTCTTGAGTAGCACTTGGTGTACTTGTCCTTCTTCTCTGAGTCCCTACTTCTCCTTGAGGGTCTTCGTTCATAACGATCATCTCTACTCCATCTCTCTCTTCGAGGTGATTCATCTCTGAGCTTCGTCTTCTAGGTGACTCTTTTCTTCGTTTGTAGGGAGCCGTGCACTCATTGGAGTAGTGTTCGGGCTTCCCACAATTGTAGCAGTTTCGGTCACGACTTGACGAACGCTTCTCTTCATGTCTTGAGTTGGAGCTGCGATCTTTGCTTCTATTCTTGTAGAACTTGTTGAATTTCTTGACCATGAGGCTTATCTCTTCATTTGTGACAAGGTTGTCGCTTGAGGTAGCGGGAGCATCACTTGTGGCTTTGTAAGCACCGCTAGACTTGTGGTGAAGCTCTTCCTTGTCTTTGAGTGTCATCTCATGAGCAACAATTCTACCAATCACTTTCGTTGGTTTGAGATCTTTGTAATTGGGCATCATTTGGATCAAGGTGCACACGGTGTCATATCTCTCATCCAAAGCTTGAAGTATCTTCTTGATGATGAATTTATCAGTCATTTCTTCGCTTCCTAAGCCGGCAATATCATTGGTGATGAGAGTTAGCCTAGAGTACATCTCAGCAACTTCTTCACCATCCTTCATCTTGAACTTGTCAAGTTGACCTTGAAGAACATCTAACTTGGATTCTCTCACGGACTCAGTTCCTTCATGCATATCAACCAAAGTATCCCAAATCTCTTTTGCCTATTCAAAACGGCTGATTTTGTTGAATTCTTCGGGGCATAGGCAGTTGAAGATAATGTCACATGCTTGAGAATTGAGTTGCAACATCTTCAATTCTTCCGCGTTCGCTTCACGATCCGGTTCTCTTCCATCACCAAAGAATTCACCTTGCAAGCCAACACGAACAACAGCCCAAACGGTAGGATTATGACCAAGCAAATGCATTTTCATTTTATGCTTCCAACTAGCAAAATTAGTGTCATCAAAGTACGGACCTATACGGTGATAATTTCCCTCACTAGATGCCATACTTCTCCTAGGTTGTGAAACCAATGCAATTAAGACCAAAGCTCTAATACCACTTGTAGGATCGAATGTAGGTCTAGAGGGGGGTGATTAGACGACTTGACCAAATAAAACTATGCTTTTTCCCAATTTAATTCTTGGCAAGTTTTAGCATTCATAACATATCAAGTACACCCTATACATGCAAATCTAAGAGTATAGCAGCAGAAAGTAACAACAAGCATGAGTAAAAGGATAGGCTAGGAAGATCAAATGCAATTGTAGACACGATGATTTTTCCCGTGGTTCCCATAGGTGGTGCTATCGTACATCCACGTTCATGGAGTCTTCAACCCACGGAGGATAACGGTCGCGAGAGTCCATGGAGGGCTCTACTTATGGAGGGTTCCACGAAGAAGCAACCTTGACTATACCATGGCGGCCTACGTCCACGGAGGACTAGCCTTACTCGGTGTAGATCTTCACGAAGTAGGCGATCTCCTTGCCCTTACAAACTTCTTGGTTCACTTCATAACACGAAGTAGGAGGCTCCCAAGCGACACCTAACCAATCTAGGAGGTGCCATCCTCCAAAAGGTAATAGGCTCGGTAATGACGATAAACTCCTTGCTCTTGTGCTTCAAGATGATAGACTCCTCAACACACAATCACTCTCTCATAGATTTGGCTTGGTAGAAGAGATGGGATTGGTGGAAAGCAACTTGGGGAGGTTAGAAATCAAGATCCATATGGTTGGAGTGCAAGATCTTGACCTCAACGCAAGGGTAGGTGGCTCTCTCAGAAAACTGAGTAGGATAGGTATGAAATAGTTTTGAGTGCTTCTTTTACGAGTGGGTGGTGGTGAAGGGTTACATATAGGCATCCCCAAAAATCCAACCGTTACACATAAAATGACCAACTCGGTGACACCGATGTGTTAATCTCGGTGGTACCGAAGTAACCAAAAGGTGGCAACTTTTGAATCTCGGTGAGTCCGATATAGGATTCTCGGTTGCACCGACAAGGTGACCAACGGGCAGAATTGCCAAACTCGGTGACACCGATTCAACATTTTCGGACGGACCGAAAGTGTGAACTTGTCTAGCAAAAAGTTGGCAACCCAACTCGATGGCACCGAAAGTAGTGTCGGCTGCACCGAAGTGTTAGGTTTTAGCTGAGTCTATCTAGGGTTTAAAATCGATGGCACCGGGATAGGAATGTTAGTTGCACAGATTTTGCATGTTTGGCTATAGATAGACTTTGGTGGGAGAGCTTGTGGATGTTTTTGTTGACTATCACTTGTGCACGTATGAGCATTTTGTTCATTAACAAAACTTTACCCCCTTTTAATAGTATTGGCTTTCCTATGAACTCAAAGTGATTTCTCACAAATGTAAAATGTAGAGTCATCTTGCTTGAAGCTTGGACAACCTATTTCCTTGCATTTTGGGGTAATTCCATAATCTCCACAATCCTTTTGCCATCCCTATCATTGAACTTATCCTGAAATATACTTGGTGGAAACATTAGTTTAATGACTCATATGTTGTTATTAATTATCAAAACCATCAAGGGAGCAAATGTGCTTTCAGCGGAAGTCGACGCTCTCTTCAACGAGCTGGATGCCGATCGAGGTCGAGGAAGCCGCAACGGAGAGGGCAGCAATGCCGACGCCGGAGGAAGCGGGCCTGCAGTGCACGCACATCTATCCGTCGGAGGGGACGAAGATTGTCCACATCTCCAACGAAAAGTAGATAGTAGTACGTAGCTTTTATTTAGTTGCATTTCATATGAATTTGAGGAATAAGTATGAGATGTTCGGATGCAACGAGCTTTATTTGATATGTGATCGGTCACTGTTCGCGGACGCTTCTATGGACATCTGAAGGATAGGAATTGTAAGGTTCGGCTTTAGAGATGCTCAAAGAAAACGAATAGCACTGCATATGCAAACATCGTCCACCGTGATCTAAGGCCCGCCCTATTTTAAATTTCTCACGCTCGTGGCTGGCGTATACTCGCATATGGCATGGATGGGTCCTCCGTTCTCGTGGTAGAATACGATCGACCGATCAGCTAGTGCCTGTTCTAGAAAGAGAAAAACAAAGATGAGCTAGTGCTGGACACGATGTCACGAAGTTGAGTTTCGTGCCGTTGACCTCTCCCGAAATGTCTCCCTATTAATTCACTGCCATTACCAAATGTCAAACCACAAAGCCGGAGACCTGACGGAGAGGCCGGGTAGCACGGAGAGATTGCGGCGGCGGGCATGGCGAAGCGCGGAGAGCGGCGCGGGGTGGTGGTGCTGGTGGTGATGCTCGTGGTGCCCCTGCTGCTGGTGCTCGTCCTCTCCGCCGACCGGCGGGTGCTCATAGCGTCGGATGCCCAGCTGATCCGCCTCGTCACACGGAGAGGTGCGTGCGTGCTTCGTCGATCGCTGTGTCCGCATGCAGTCTGCTTTCTCGATCTATTACTAGATGTTCAACGCTGCAGCGAATAATTAGAGCATGGTTAATAATATAGTCAAGTACTGGCTATATCATTGTCATATCATCTATAGCCTATTTTGTAGTCAACATGTACGATAGTTAGGTTAGTGTATTACCTTTTTATTATATGGCTCATCTTTTACTCTCATAACGTGACTAAGAACACGTGCTAGATCTGGTTCTTCATCAATCAGTCTGTTTATCTTTTCTCTTTTTTTCTTTTTTTTCAACTAAATAAAAATATGATACTAGTTTATTTCTTATAGCCCCTCGGCTCTATTTTACTTTTCTTAGTCGATGGCGAATCTAAGATCGTGCGGCCATTGCGCATTCGATCGACGCGCACGACTAATGCATGGAAGCCATGTGCGTGGCGTTAAATGCTTGGTCAACTCGTCTGTTCAAAATTCTTCTATTGGTTTGATGTCAGAGATCATCCTAACATGGTACTTCACGTCAACGGTACACAAATCTCACGAGTACCAATCTCATTTTACACTTACCCAAAAAGAGCAAGGGAAAAATGTATATTAATCTTCTTTACCAGCGGTGCTTTATTTGGCTAACAGATCATAAGTGAATAAACATCTGAAGTTCCGAAGCCCAACCTACACATGAGATTAATTTTTCTTTTAAGGTCACGATCAATTGATTAAGCAAAAAATAATTGCCTAGCTAATTAACAAAAAACTCAATAAAAATCGCTACACACCTATTTATCCCTATTTATGAGAAGTAAAAAAGCCGAAATCCGAAACGACGTGTGGACTCCTCCCGAGTCATGAAGCAACACGAGATCGACCAACACCCCCGGCACGCTACTTTTGTAAACCCCCAAAATATAGAATGCCACATCGCGCAAGTAATCCTATCGACTGGCTACAACTAGAGATAAATACACCAACAACGACAACTTGGACAACCGAAACCATACCGACACTCTGAATAACTCAGCCCGTCCATCAGGAAATCATGGACCCATTCTCTTTGCGTCACTCTTGTTACTTCTCTTCATCTTTGATTTCTCCCGGATTGATTTCTTCATTAAAAGGCAGCCAACAGTCTTGCTGGATACAGGGTGATCAACCGCCCAGATTGCCGGATCATGGGTGTTCCACAAGAGAGACTTCTCTTGTTGGCTCTATGAAGCCATCGATCCAATCCCAGATTGTGCCTATTTTAAATCGGATGCTTCCGGGATATATGCCAGATTATCCTTTGAAAATATTAGCTTCCACGCCCAGGTTCGCAGGGCTCTGCCAACAAATCTTTCTCTAGCTCTACTTGTGAACACATGACCGTTACTGTTCTTTACAACACTGTGTTAGGGTATAAAGGAGAGCGGCATTTCGGCTCTCGGGTGCATCTGCACTTGCGCTCACGAAAAAAATCAAAACAAATATTAGAAAATTTTAAAAAATTCTATTTTTTTTGTGTGGTAGATATTTTGCTGCGTGAGGTCCGTTTTAAATTTTAACTTATTTAGACATCTCAGGAACTCTCAGCCAAAAAGACAAATCGGGGTCTGAAAAAAAGGTTTATTGTTCACCAATTTTTTGACCCGATTTGTCTTTTTTGCGAGAGCTGCTCGGATGTCCAAATAAGTTAAAATTTGAAGCGTACCTCACGCGTCAAAATATGTACCACATAAAAAAATTAGAATTTTTTGAATTTTTCTAGTATTTGTTTTAATTTTTTTCGTCAGCAGGTGCAGATGAGACTGGGCTCAGAAATGGATTTTCGGGTATAAAGATACAACTTTCGATAAAATACAAACATTTACTTAAACATGAAGTAACACTTTTATCGATCGACGTGTAAATGAAAGATGCCAATGGATTGGACCTCGGATAACATAGGATTGTTTAAGCACATTGATATTTCGTGAAAAATAGGTTCATTAAACCCTAATTACCATCCAAAAAATCGTATTCCTTTGATCCTTTCATGTGCCGTGAGTTTTTATTTTGTAGAAATATAAGCCAACTACGTGGTTTTGACTCAACCTTGATGTTTTTACAATGCATTAAAAACCCACAAACCATGGATAAATATTTAGTTTTCTATGATTATTTAAGCGTATTTTGAGTTTTGTCAATCACGAGACTCATCCATCAGAAATCATGTCATCTTCAACAATTAAACTTGGTTGTAAGTGTGGTCATACCCCCGCAAAAAAAAACTGTGGTCATACGGGTGGTTGGTATTCTACTTCTATGTAACAACCACGAAGTGTAGATACTTTGGGCAAAAACAACCTCAAAAGGTGGTGATTTTTCGTTGTTGTATATTTATCGAGAGAAACCATAATGGAGTACAAAAGAAAAGTTTGCGCTAGTCCCAAACTCGAGATAGGTTTTTCTACTCCGGTGCGCTCCTTTTCTGGCCACTGCACCACTAGTATAGTCGGTTACAGTGTGCTGTCGATGCACTGTAAAGTACCCTAAATTAAACTTAGATTAGTATCAACTCTACTATATAAAAACTTATATTAGTATCGATTATTTAGATTTGATTTGATGTCACACGTCCCCAGAACCCATCCGACTGCCGGGAGCATGGAGCCGTGGTTTTAGATTGTTGTACCCAAGTTGGTTCTGCCAAAGATTCCCCCACCCTACATAGATCCTATCACGTAGTCTCAATGCTGCGACGGGACGTCGAGACGGGCAGTGATACCGTAGCGGTGCCACCGAGGAAGACGCGGCAGCGCTCGGCCGGCGTGCACCACGCCGAGGGCGAGGGGGCGCCGCCGGCGTGCATAAGGCGACCGATGAAAGGGCTCTACCGTAGGCCCAGGCAATGGGGTTGCGCGGCCAACGCCGTGCTCGTCGCCTTCATCATCACCGTGCCGTCCATGGTCGTCTTCTTCGGCGCGCGCACCAGCGCGCCGGCGGTATGGATCAACGCCGCCGACGCCTTACGCCTAGGTAGGCTGCTAGCTAGCTCCCCCGCTCGCAGCACCACTCATCAGAATCGGACGCGTACCGGCAACATTTCAGGTGTCCTGTGAGAGGCCATGTCCAATCAGGACCCCAGTCAGAGCTAAATGATCACTGACGATTTCATTTCTTGTGTCTGGCAATGGCAGGATCAGCAGCACCAGCGCACGACAGGCTTCTCGGCGGCCTCCTGGCCGACGGCGTCGACGAGGGATCCTGCCACAGCAGGTACCGGTCCGCCATGTACCGCCGGAGAGCCGGCAGGCAACCCTCCCGGTACCTGGTGTCCAAGCTGCGGCGGCACGAGGCCCTGCAAAGACGCTGCGGCCCGGGCACCGCCGCCTACAGCCACGCCCAGGAGCAACTCAGGTCGGGGAAGAGCCACGCCGGCGTCGGGTCGCCGGAGTGCAAGTACCTGGTCTCCATATCGTACCGCGGCCTCGGCAACCGGATCCTGGCCGCGGCGTCCGCATTCCTGTACGCGGTGCTCACCGACCGCGTGCTCCTCGTCGACCCCAGCAACGAGATGGACGAGCTGTTCTGCGAGCCCTTTCCCGGCACGACGTGGGTGCTGCCGCCGGACTTCCCGTTGACGAGCTACACCAACTTCAGCATAGAGACGCCCGAGAGCCACGGAAACATGATCAAGAACAAGGTGATCAGCACCGTCGAGGCCGGCGCCGTGTCGACGGCGCAGGAGCTACCGGCATTCGCGTACATTCATCTCGACCACGACGCCACCGGGCAGGACAAGCAGTTCTACTGCGACGAGGACCAGAGGGTTCTCCGGGACATCCAGTGGCTGGTGATGAGGACGGACAGCTACATCGTGCCAGGCCTGTTCCTGGTCATGGCCTTCCAGGAGGAGCTCGCCATGCTCTTCCCGGAGCCGGACACCGTGTTCCACCAACTCGGCCGGTACCTGTTCCACCCGACCAACCACGTGTGGGGCCTCGTCGCGCGCTACCACGACGCCTACCTCGCAGGAGCGCACCAGAAAGTCGGCATCCAGGTCCGCGTCTTCGGCCGTGAACCCAACTCGCCGGCGCTCCTGGAGCAGATCACCACGTGCACGCAGAAGGAGGGCCTGCTACCGGAGCTGCTCACAGCGGGAGCGCCCGCCACCACCACGCCACCGCCAGCGCCTCCCCGGAGTTCCAAGGCCGTCCTCGTAACCTCCCTGAAGGGCTGGTACTACGAGCAGCTCAAGAGCATGTACTGGGAGCACGCGACGGTGACCGGCGAGGCGGTGGGCGTGCACCAGCCGAGCCACGAGGAGTACCAGCACTTCGGCGCCAAGTCGCACGACACCAAGGCGTGGGCGGAGATCTACCTGCTCAGCCTCACCGACGTGCTGGTGACCAGCAGCTTCTCCACGTTCGGGTACGTGGCGCAGGGCCTCGGCGGCCTCACGCCGTGGGTGATGTTCAAGCCGGCCAACGGCTCCGTGGTGCCCAACCCGCCGTGCGGCCGGGACGTGTCCATGGAGCCGTGCTTCCACGCGCCGGCGTTCTACGACTGCAGGACCAAGCAGGGGGCGGACCCCAGCAAGATTGTGCCGCAGGTCAAGAATTGCAAAGACGTGGGCTGGGGCTTGAAGCTTGTTGTTCCCCCTAATTAGAGCATCTCCCCCTAATTAGAGCGTCTCCGTTCGGCCCCAAGACGCTGAAGAAGAACGGACTGGAAGCGAACCCGCGTTAGATTGGTTCCTGAACGACTTCGTTTCTAGTCGTCGGTCCGCAGGTCGCCGCGGGTTTGATGATATTTCGCTCAAATTTTTACGAACTTGACGATTTTTATACGAACTCGACGATACTTCATTGATATTTGTAAAAAAATATAAAGACATGCAAACTACGTCTAAACTATGCAAACTAAAAGCCTAGCCGCCGCAGCCGTCGCCGTCGTCCTCCACATGCCGAGAAGCCTGTAGAAGCGGGTGTAGTTGTCGCCGTCTCCGTCGTCGTCGTCGCGCGCCTCGCTTGCGCCGCCGTCGTCCCTGCTGCAGCCCTGGCCGGGGTCGCCGACACGTGGTGGGGCGCTGGACGGCCCGGCCTCGTCCTCATCGTCCCTGTCAAGGACGATGATGCCGCCCTCCTCCTCGCAGCGACGGGCCTGGAGCTCCAGGTACGTGCGGCGCTGGCGGCACACCTGCTCGCGAACGTAGTCCTCCTTCGCCCACTTGAGGGCGGACTCGTCGTCGGGGGTCATCATGTCGGCGTGCTCCGACTTCACGGGGAGCAGCCCCGGCACGGGCTTCGGCCGTACCAGGCGGAGGGAGCGCGAGGAGGGTCGGGCACCCTCGGTGATGACGAGGGCGCCGCTACGAGTGCGGCGCCCGAGCGGCGTCTCCTCCGGCTCGGGCTTGACGAGGCGAAGCGCCGGCGAGCCGGAGCCCGACGACGAGGACGACCCCGCCTCCATCCGCCGTGGCATCCAGGAGCTGCCACGACGGCGAGAGAAGGATGGCCGCGGCGGGTACTCGAGGCGCGGCACGTTGCCGGTATCGATGTGGTCGAGGACGGCCTTGAGGGTGCGGTCGGGCACGCCCCACCACTCGCGCCGCCCGTCGGCGTTGAGGCGGCCGCGGGAGATGACACCGTTGGTGGAGGCGATCTGCTCCTCACGGCGGCGTGCGAAGTACATGGACCACATGGTGTGGTTGTCGACGGCGTACCGCGGCTCGTTTCGCTGCTCCTCCGTCAGGGACGAGCGGATGCGGGCGATCTCGGCCCATCGCGCCGCCCCTTCGGGCACAGGCGGCACCGGGACGCCGCCAACGCTCAGCCTCCACGCCCCCGGCACCCGCATGTACGAGGCGTCGGGTACTCGACCTCGTAGAGGAGGCTCGCCTCTGGCTCGTGAAGATGGCAGCGGACGAAGCCGTTCGCCGCCGTGCCGTCGCCTGAAAACCTCTCGGCCATCTGTTCGTCGGCGGGAAGGCGGGGGGAGTGTAGCTTTTGTGCGCCGGAGTGGGGGGGGGGGATGAGAACTGTGCCGTCCACCGGCGGGGACGTCGCCTTTTATAGCCGCAGTAGGGGCGGTGAGAGGTTGCATGTCGGGCGACGCGTGGCGGGTAAGGGCGGGACGCGTGGTGCGGCGCCTTCACGGCGCCGCCCGTGAGGCATCAATGGAGGCTGGCCAGCGCGACAGCGCGGCAGCCTTCGCATTGATTCCCGTGGGAACCGAGGCGATGAGGACGACGAAGCGGCGTCTCGCTGACTCGGCGGGCCCATCCTCTTTCGCGCCAAAATCGCTCGTCCCGGTGTTCCCGGGCGCCCCCAGCGCGCCGGGTTCGGCCTGGGTCCTCCGACGCCAGTTTCGACCCAAACCAGCGGAAAACGGTCTCCCGGGGACGCGGCTGGGCCGATTTTTAGGCGTCGGCACGGAAAAAATGCCTTGAAGCACCTGTTGGGAACGCGGTTGGAGATGCTCTTAATAGCAGTCTCACTCTGTATGCTTTTGCCGGCATCAACTAATTAAAGCTTCTAAGATCAAAGTAACACAAAAAAGAATGTTACTTGATATTTCCTTCCGATCCGTAAATAAGTGTACATCTGGTTTTTGTCCTAAGTCAAACCTTTAAAAGTTTGACTAACTTCATGAAAAAAAGTTGTAGCACATATGGCATCCAATAAGTACATTATGAAACTACATTTCAAAACGGATCTAGTGATACTAACCTAGTGCCATAGATGTTGCTACTCTTTTTTTATAAAGTTGGTTAGAATTTAAAAAAAATACGTAGAACAAAAAATAAATATACACTTATTCACGTACGGAGGGAGTAAATAATTAGTAATAGTTTGAGCATGAGTGGCAAGCTGCTGTCAAACACAACTTACCAACATGAGGTGGAAAATTTTGTCATCGTACATTAAAATTTCCCGTGCTCTTTAAAACAAAAATGTCATGCTCTTTAAGAATAAAATGCCATGCTCTTGAAAACAAAAAAATGCCATGCTCTGCCAAAAAAAAGACATGTTCTTGAAAACAAAGTACGTATGCTCTACCAAAAAAATGACATGCTTTTTAAGATTAAAAGAACACGCTCTTAAAAATAATGTATGCCATGCTTTTATAACAAAAATGCCATGATTTTTAAGAATAAAATGGCGTGCTCTTAAATTTTTTGTCATGCTATTAAAACAAATTGGCATGCTTTTGACCCGTATTATATTGTTAATATACAATAATATAATAGATATAGATAGATACCCGATGAAATGCACTCTTGGCAACCAACCTAACACTGCTGGGCAAAGTTTCATATTTCATTGGTGTTGTCTGAACCTTTGGATCAGTGCTAAGTTGCTAACAAATAAAGCCCTATGCAAGTTAGAAAAATATAACTGAGCACTAAAGGGCCAAAACAAAACTTAACTAGAAATAACGATATCTTGATACACTTCGAACTAGATACTCCAGCAATTGTTGACAATTCGACAATGTTTCTATTGTATCCTTTTTCACTAATCCTTTCGATCAACTAGCTTCAACCCCGTTGGCCAATCCTGGCAGTGTCGCACATGCGGCACGATCTTACCGGCATCTTCGTGTCGCTTGCAGTCGTACACCGGCGCAACATGGTAGCACGGCTCCATGGACATGTCCCTGCTGCACGGCCAGCTCACCGTGGTGTTGATCATCCCCATCCTCAGCACCCACGGCCTCATTCCGCCGAGCCCCTGTGCCACGTACCCGAACGTCGACTCGGCGGTGGTGACCAACGTATCCGCCGTGCTCAGCAGGTACACCTCTGCCCAGGCCTTGCGTTCGTGCGACTTCACATGGTAGCGCTGGATCTCCTCGTGGCTCGGCTGATCAACCACCACCATCTCGCCGTTCGCCGTCGCGCGCTCCCAGTACACCCCCTTAATCTTGTCGTAGTACCATGCCTTGAGAGAGGTGATCAGCACGGCGGTGGGGTTGGCGCCACCGGGGGCGGCCGCCGGCTCGTCGTCTTCCTCACCCAGCACCGTCGGGAGCAGCTTCTTTTTCTGCGTGCACGTCTTGATCTGCTCCAGGAGCTCCGGCGACCCAGCCTGCCACGGGAAGACGCGCACCTGGATGCCGACCACGCGTTGTGCCCGCGCGAAGTGCGCGTCGTAGTACCGCGTGATGAGGCCCCAAACGCGGTTGGCCGGATGGAACAGGTACCGGCCGAGGTGGTGGAACACGGCGTCGCGCTCCGGGAACAATGCGTCGAGCTCCTCCTGAAACACCCTCACGAGGAACAGACCCGGCGCGATGTAGCCGTCCGTCCTCATCACCAGCCACTGGATGTTGGACAGGAGCCACTGGTCGTCGTCGCAGAAGAAGAGCTTGTCGTGGTCTGTCTGGTTGTGGTCGAGGTGGATGTACGCGAACGCCAGCAGCTCTGCGGCGGCGGACCCGTTTACCTCACCGGTTCTGAGCATACCGTTCTCTCGCATTTTACCGTATCGCTCCGGCGTGGAGAGGTAAAAGCCCTGGTAGCTGACGAGAGGGAAGCCCGGTGGTAGCAGCCACGACGTGTTGGGGAAGGGCTCGCAGAACAGCTCGTCCATCCCGTTGCTGGGGTCGACGAGGAAGACGCGGTCGGTGAGCACCGCGTACAGGAACGTCGACGCCGCGGCGATGATGCGGTTGCCGAGGCCGCGGTACGAGATGGAGACCAGGTACCTGCACTCCGGTGACGCGACGCTCTTGCCGGACTTGAGCTGCTCCAGGGCGCTGGCGTAGGCGGCAGTGCCCGGGCCGCACCGTCTTTGAAGGGCCTCATGGCTCCGCAGTTTGGAGACTAGGTATTGCGAAGGTTGCCTACCGGCGTTCCGACGGTACACGGCGGACTGGTACCGGCTACGGCAGGATTCTTTGTCGAAGCCTTCGACCAAGAGTCCACCAAGAAGCTTGTCAGCGTGTGCTGCTGCACTCCGGGCCACCAAGGGTACTTCCTCGGGACCTGCAGAAATTGCACAGCTATTCTGCTTCAGTCGGGGCGGATAGTACTCAATCAAAAAGTTGTTTTTCTTAGGCTGGTCGTAACGGAGTATCATTCATATCAATTAGGCTATTTTGATGATATGTCACAAAATTAAATTAAAAAAAAGGGTTGAATATCATATCATGATATCGTATCATATTAAATGTTATGCTACTATGTACCATGCATGGCAATAAATGGCGTATCTTATGATACTAACATATGATACTATGCATTAGGCATGTAGTATCATACACTAGTATCATATGCATGATACTAGTATATGATACTCTCCATTACGACCAGCCTTAGACTGGCCACGGTGGAATATCTTAGCTAGTATCATGCACTTGGGACTAGCAAACATGGTGATATGGCAGCTAATTAAAGAAAAGAGATGGTTAGAGTAACATAGGTAGATACCGTATTATGTTAAATGCTATAATACTATGTGTATTGCATGTCAATAAATGAGATCACATATGATACTAGATAATGATACTATGCATTATAAAGGTAATATCATACAATAGTATCATATGCATCATACTATTATATGATACTTCCCATTATAAGTAACCTCTTATTAAAGTTGTGACTTGATATTTCAAAATTGTAATGCATAGTACCATGAAAGCTGTCTCTGAAAAGCTATTTCCTCTAGTAAAGGGAGTGTTTCTAGGGCGCATCCGCGCATGGCCGACATGACTCAAAACTTCAAAAGTTTCAACCACTTCGATTGACCCACAATAAACTACAGCAATTGCACAGATACATAGCTAAAAAATAACCAACAAATTTCAAGAAAACTTGAAAGCACAATTTGCAACTACAACAAATTCAACAACTAAAAAGGTGATCTATCCCTTTGAGTTTACAAAGCCCCTAAAAAAACTTCTAATCAAGACTTGTTGTGAATGGGGACTAAAATAATAAAACAAAAACAACTTCACAAAAATGTATGAGAGCTTCGTAAAAGTGACAAAATCTTGACAAAGTGACTAAAGCTTTACAAAAAAAAATCTGAAACCTCTCATAAAGTGGCTGAAACAACATTGAACAAAAAAAGACTGAAGTTTGAGAAAAAAAATCATTTGTGCGGGTTAGCAATAATCCTATGCAACTATTATTTCCTCTAAAGCAAAAGCTTCACTTTCTCAAAGTTGCTACAGATGTGGTGGAGACATGTGGTACATTTTCTCTTGTGTACTGAAATCTCATTTACTGGATTTTCTCGTATTTGCAGGATCTTCTTCGAATGTCAACATCATATGGTGAACAAAAGCTTTTATGTATCTTTTGGGACATACTATTCATTTGTTGTCTGGAAAACTGTGTGTCAATTGACTTATCCTCTCTAGCTTCTTGTTCTTCCTGCCACTAGCGGTCGATGCCATTGTCGGATGCGCCTCAGCACCCTATGCCCAAGCCACCACCTGACCGGTCTTCCCCCTCCCCCTACCCCTCCTCGACCATCCCTCTACCCCCCTCTCTCTATTCTCCGTCACCGATAACCCTCCCAAACCATACGATACCCGTAGTTGTCAATCATGTCCTCCGTCAGTGATGCCCCAAATAACCACATCGGGGCGGGATGGTACTCAGTTGAACAACCAGAAATTTCATACTCTAGTGAACACCATGTCAATCAAAGACATGTCTTGAATTTTTTTAATGTTGTAATGCATACTGAGATGAAGGGGATTCGGAAGTTGTTTCCTCTACTAAAGTGAGTGTCTCTAGGGCGTAGGGCAGACAATACTGAAAACTTCAAAAGTTTTAACCACTCCTATTCTCCGGCATTAAGCTGCAACAAGTGCACAAATACTTAATAAAGAAATAACAAGTAAAGGTGATAGTGCAATTTGCAATTGCAACAAATAAAAGAGACTAAAAAATACACTCTTATCTCCTTTTATGTTTACAAGATCCTTATAGTAAAACGTTGTAACCAAGACTTGCTGCGCAAGGAATCTGATACAACAGAAGAAAAAAACTTCACAACAATGACAGGAAACTTCACAAGTGACCAAAACTTCACAAAAGTGACCGAAACTAAAAAAATGTCTGGAACCTGACACAAAGTGGCTGGAAAACATTGTACAAGGAAAAACTTCAGAAAAAAAACAGCCACCTGGGTTAGTAATAACCCTAGTCAAAGATAGTTTCCACTAAAGCGAAAGCTCAACTTACTCAAAGTTGTTATGATGTGGTGGAGACCCTTGATTTATTTTTTCGTGCTTGCTGGAAATCTCATTTACTGGGTTTGCTTGAAATTTCAGGATCTTCTTCCAGCATCTACATCATCTGCTGAACACAATCATGCATGTATGTTTGGGACATGCTATTCATCAATTGCCTGAAAAAACTATGAGCGTCAATTGATTTTTCCTATTTAGTTTCTTCTTCATCATGCCACGCGCGGCCAGTTGCGAGCCTAAGCTGCCACGGATGATGGTCTATCGCCACCCTCCACCATCTCTCTATACCCCTCTTCTCTATTCTCCGGCATCAGTGATCTCCCGAACAACACCACGCCTACACCGGAAAATCTCTTCCTCCGTAGGCGACGTTGTTGCTAGCTGCGTCATTCTCATCTCCGGCATGGACCTGGTTAGGCCTCGTCAGGGCGTCGCGGTCGGCCTTGTCTTACCCGTCTCGGTGTTGTTGCTCTACGTCCCTCCCCTCTTTCTGCTCAAAAATTGCAGTTGCCATTATGAGGCAACTAATACATAGTTAACATGATATTTCATATGACACCTCATTCGAACCAAAAACAATGTAGTAATGATGAAAAATGCCGGGCTAATGGCATCTCCAACACGGTCCCTCAGATAGCCACTATATGTCTTTTGCAGGAGTCTGGCCACTTTTTGCCATCCAATGATGTCCCTCAAATCTTCATGGACTGGTCCGAACGTTCAAATTGTGACAAACTAGAAGAAAACTAGGGGAGGGAGGGCTAGCCATACAAAAGGTATTACATCCAACATCCCCTCTCTCCTTAACGACGACATGCATAGATGGACATTTAGGGACATAGTTGGATGACCGGCTTCCACGTTAGTGTCCGCACATTGGTCTGGACCAGTCCATGGACAAATATTGTGTTTGTTTTAGAGGGCAGCGTTGAAGATGTCCTAATACCGAAAAAATGCATCACGCATCTCGAAATCCAACCTTGACCATAAATTAGATCAATAATATATAAACACATTTGATTGATCTAATTTACGGTTAAAGTTAAATTTTGAGCTTTTGAGCTTATTCATCGGAATGAAGGGAGTAGCAATTCACCCGACCGAGCTGCCGGTAACATGTATACGTAACGGACTTCAAACGCATATGTATATACTTAACATAAAGGAGAAAACTGACCGTGCAGAAAGAGAAAGAAATGAGAAAATTGAAGAAAAGAAACAACCTCGCCGTAAGCCGGCCACGGCTGTCTTGATCCAGACCGCTGGCCTCTCGCCGTTGCGGCCGCCATGGAGAAGGAAGAGGGGCACTACGATCAGTACAAAGGCAACGAGCACGGCGTTGATTGCCGGGGCCCATCGCTTGCAGCCCTCAGGGTCAGCCGGCGTCGTGTTCTTCATGGCAGGCGGCGGCGCGAGCGAGCCGGCGGCTTGATGCGGATCTCAACTGTGTAGACTGTCACTACAGTAGTATAGTAGTACTAGTTTTTGCTTTTTGGTCGCATATTCCTCGTCTGACACAACTTGGATTTGGATTAGTGTTTGAAGATAGAGCTGGAATCAATCAAGAGTAGAACTGTAGAAATGGAACGTCGAGTTTTCGATCCGGGATAAACGGTCGTCCTACTTGTTCACCACTGACTGGCACACCGTGTTTAGACCCATTCTTAAGATTTTGCACCGCATCGATCGGGATGGCCGTCAGGTGGCAATCGCGGTTGTGCAGTTTTCTGCCCCCAGGCCCAATCCGAAGGAAACGGATCAGGTCGCGCCCATTACAGATGCCACTTGTACGAGAGTCTACATGAATAGTGATAGAAAACAAAGTAAATGAACAGTAACGATCTCTGTTATACTGCCTCCATTTCTAAATATTTGTTTTTTTGAAGCAAAGAAAAAAAAACTATGGACTATATACGAAGCAAAATGAATGAATCTACATTCTAAATTCTATCTATATACATTTGTATGTAGTTTATAGTGAAATCTCCAAAAAGACAACTATTTAGAAACGAATGGAGTAGATTATAATGATGTACATATTTATATCTTTTGAAGAGGCGCATTGCATAGGCTCAATGGTTACAATAGACGAGACTAGAAGTACGCGTTTGTTAACATATGATGTGAATTATGGGGAGAGAAACCGCATGTCAATTGTTAAGTAGGGATTTTCTTTAATTAGACATATTAATTAAACCCTAACATTATTCCTAATCACTGTTTCAATTATTCTTGTAAACATCATCATCTTCATTAGCCTCTTTCAAAAATCCTGTAGGAAAAATATGAGTAAATACATACAATATGCCATCAAAAACCCCTTTCTAAAGTTCAGAAGGAAAATAAGGAGAAACTGACATACTACAATTCTTGTACTACTATCGCATTATGAAAAATGTTCCATTTGAAACCAATGAGGAAAATCTCATAAAGGAAAATAGTACGATGTCAAAGATCCGGGGAACAAATTATCATTTAGGGATGCACTCCCCCCGAACTTTGCAAGTCTGGAAGTCTTTTCATACCAAATCCGTCGATATATACTTCTCAAATATCGAAGTTGGTAATGACTTTGTAAACAAATCAGCAAGATTATAACATGAATTTGTTTGCAAAATATTTATCTCCCCAGTTTGTTGTAACTCATGAGGATAAAATAATTTAGTAAAAATAAGCTTTGTAATATTACCCTTTATATAACATGTTTGCATATGTGTAATTCATGCAACATATCTACATAGATAATGGTGGGTGATTCTAATGAACCAATCCACTTAAACTTTCAATAAAGTTTATCGTTATTAAGGAGTCATACACATTCCGTGATGCTTCAAACAAAGCAATAATTTTAGAATGATTTGTGGACATAACCACCAAAGTATGTTCTGTCGAATTCCAAGAGAAGGTTGTTCCTCCACTCAAGAAAACTAAACCACTATGTGATCTAGCATTATGGGGATGAGATACGTACCCAGTATCACAATACCCCACCATGGTCTTGTCTTGATTTTTCGATAGAACAAACCAAGTTTTGGTTCCTTGAAGATTCTGAAAATGTTCTTCACACCAACCCAACGCCTCTTTGTTGGTGATGTACTGAATCTAACAAATAAATTTAGAACAAAAGATAAATCAGATCTGGTGCATTGACTGCATGCATTGGAGATGGAAAAATCACTCTACAGCATGGCAAGGCCAATATAGTGGGCATTTCCACGATCCAATTGTCATTCCTGAAGCAGTTGCCTCCAAGGACTTGTGAATTTTGCATTTCTACTATGGCATACTCAGCTATCATAATGACACGTGTCCTAGGCCTTACTGCTTCTGGGATGAGAGGACCTTCGGGAAGACCTTGATTCCATGTGTGATCCTTCATAAGATGATCATCAATGATGAAAGGGGTGCCCAAGTGCACTAGTAGAAAACAGACCTTTTGCCCACCTCATTAGTGCCGGTTGGTTTTTGAACCGGCACTAATGTGATCATTAGTGCCGGTTCGTGACGGTGATCATTTGTGCCGGTTCGTTACGGACCTTTAGTCCCGGTTCATGCCATGAACCGGCACGAAAGGCGTGGTGGCAGTCCGGCGTCAGCCTGGGGCCCCACGGGAACCTTTAGTCCCGGTTGGTGGCTCCAACCGTGACTATAGGCTAACCATTAGTCGCGGTTGGATCCACCAACCGTGACTAAAGGTCCTCCTATATTGAAACCCTTCGACGCCAGCCCGAGCAGAGTCCTCTGTTCTTCCCCATTCTCTCCTCTCTGTTCTTCCTCTCTTCCTCGAGCTCATCCTCCATTTTTGCCAAAATTTGTCAAGATTTGGAGGCATCCCATCCTTCCAAGTGTTCACAAAGGTTAGCAACTTTGTCCTTTCATCTCTCATTGCTAGATTAGCTCTTGCAATGCTCTATAAGTATAGTAATTTGTGGGTTTTAGTTTGTATGTGGTAGTTTATTTGATTTATGCAATTTGAGCTCAAATTAACTTCTTACTTTGCATTTGTAGGTGTGGTTTACCTAGTGCTTTCCCGTTCCTGTCCTAACCACCGTCGATCGCCCACACCATCCCGTTGCCAGCACCACCTTGATGAGCTTCTTGTTCTTATCCTTTTTATTAAAAAAACATGTTTGTAAGATTTAGTTAGTTACTTGTATAGTTTTTTTTACCTATATGGTTGTTTGTTACATAGTGGCATGGTTTTGAAATCCGTCCCCGTCGGCCCTCATCCGGTTTATGATGTGGATGCGGTATATACTCTCTTTTATAACTCTTTGTTGCATTTCGTGTTTATGACAATTATGCCAATCAAGTTGACATAGATATTTTTATCTAGGAGGTATGTGAACCGGATATTCCAACCGACATAGATATTCTTGTCAAGAAGTTAAATTTAGTTGAAAAAGAAAACGAGTATTTGAAAGAAAAATTGAAAAGAGTTGAAGAAGAGAAGATGAAACTGGAGTTGTATGTTGCCGATGTCATCGATGATCACAAGATCAAGATGGGTGCAATGCGCTTGAAGATTAGAAAATTTAAAAGATATGCCATTGATCGTGAGGCTTGATATCACTATGCTGTTGGATCAATTATTACCTTAGTTGCGATGTTGATCGCATTTGTTGTTGCATTTAAATGCTTTAGCTAGAGAGTTTGTATGTTGTTTTATGAGAACAAGTGTGTATGAACTTTTATTAATTTGGTCTTTTCGGTGTTGTGTAATGAAGATGAGCCGGCAATGGATGTACGAGGACCGATGCTCTCCCCAGTTCATTAATGGCATGCATACTTTTCTAGTTGCGGCTGAGGCAAACAAACGGCCGGATGGTTCTATGTATTGTCCATGTGCTGGCTGTAAGAATGATCAAAATTACTCTAACTCAAGAACCATTCACGTCCACCTGTTTGAGTTCGGTTTCATGTCCGGCTATAACTGTTGGACCAAGCACGGAGAAAGAGGGGTCCTAATGGAAGAGAATGAAGAAGAAGAGGATGACGACAGCTATCCTGGCCATGGGTTCCATGAATACGATGGTACAACAATGGGGGAAGAAGCTGATCCGACAATGTGGGAAGGAGCTGAAGAAGAGACATTTGATGAGCCCGTTGATGATCTTGGTTGGGCCATTGCCGATGCAAAGAGAAACTGCGCAAGTGAAAAGGAGAAGCTGAAGTTGCAGCGCATGTTAGAGGATCACGAAAAAGGGTTGTACCCAAATTGTGCAGATGACAATAAAAAGCTGGGTACCACACTGGAATTGCTGCAATGGAAGGCAGAGAATGGTGTATCTAACAAGGCATTTCAAAAGTTGCTGATAATGTTAAAGAAGAAGCTACCAAAGGACAACGAATTGCCAGAGAGTACGTACGAAGCAAAGAAGGTTGTTTGCCCTCTAGGATTAGAGGTCGAGAAGATACATGCATGCCCTAATGATTGCATCCTCTACCACGGTGAGTAGGAGGATTTGAATGCATGCCCGGTATGTTGTGTATTGCGCTATAAGATCAGCCATGATGACCCTGGTGATGTTGAGGGCGAGCGCCCCAGGAAGAAGATTCTTGCCAAGGTGATGTGGTATGCTCCTATAATACCACGGTCGAAACGTTTGTTCCAAAACAAAAAGCATGCCAAGTTGATGTGATAGCGCAACGAAGACCGTAAGAAAGACGGGAAGTTGAGAGTGCCCACTGACGGGTCGCAGTGGAGAAAAATCGAGAGAAAGTGGAAGGACTTTGCAAAGGATGCAAGGAACATATGGTTTGGTTTAAGTGCAGATGGCGTTAATCCTTTTGGGGAGCAGAACAACAATCATAGCACATGGCCTGTGACTCTATGTATCTATAACCTTCCTCCTTGGTTGTGCATGAAGCGGAAGTTCATTATGATGCCAGTGCTCATACAAGGCCCCAAGAAACCCGGCAACGACATTGATGTGTACGTAAGGCCATTGGTTTAAGAACTTTTATAGCTGTGGAATGGAAAAGGTGTACCTGCGTGGGATGCGAAAGATCAGGAGGAATTTAACCTACATGTGTTGCTGTTCGTAACCATCAACGATTGGCCTGCTCTCCGTAACCTTTCAGGATAGACAAACAAGGGATACAACACATGCACGCACTGTTTAGATGATACCGACAGTATATATTTGGATAAATGTAAGAAGAATGTGTATCTGGGCCATCGTCGATTTCTTCCCAGCAGGCACATAGTAAGAAAGAAAGGCAAGCATTTCAAAGGTGAGGCGGATCACCGGAAGAAGCCTCGCCACCGTACGGGTGATGAAATACTTGATATGGTCAGGGATTTAAAAGTAATCTTTGGCAAGGGTCCTGGTGCACAATCTGTTCCTAATGACGCTGACAAACGTGCACCCATGTGGAAGAAGAAACCTATATTTTGGGACCTACCGTATTGGAAAGACCTCGAGGTCCGCTCTGCAATTGATGTGATGCACGTGACGAAGAATCTTTGCGTTAACCTGCTAGGCTTCTTGGGCTTGTATGGGAAGACAAAAGTTACGCCGGAGGCACGGGAGGACCAGCAACGTATGCAGGAAAAAGAAGGCATGGATACAAAGCCGTTTCAGGGTCATGCCAGCTACGCCCTTACCAAAGAAGAGAAGGAAATCTTCTTCAAATGCCTTCTCAGTATGAAGGTCCCGTCTGGCTTCTCGTCGAATATAAAGGGAATAATAAATATGATAGAGAAAAAGTTTCAGAACCTAAAGTCTCATGACTACCACGTGATTATGACGTAACTGCTTCCGGTTGCATTGAGGGGGCTTCTACCGGAAAACGTTCGATTAGCCATTGTGAAGCTATGTGCACTCGTGAATGCAATCTCTCAGAAGGTAATCGATCCAGAAATCCTACCAAGGTTAGAGAATGATTTGGTGCAATGTCTTGTCAGTTTTGAGTTGGTGTTCCCACCATCCTTCTTCAATATCATGACACATGTCCTAGTTCACCTAGTCAAGGAGATTGCCATTCTGGGTCTTGTATTTCTACACAATATGTTCCCCTTTGAGAGGTTCATGGGAGTCTTAAAGAAATATGTTCATAATCTTGCTAGGCCAGAAGGAAGCATCTCCAAGGGACATGAAAAAGAGGAGGTCATTGAGTTTTGTGTTGACTTTATTCCTGACTTTAAGCCGATAGGTATTCCTGAATCGCGGCATGAGGGCAGACTGGGTGGAAAAAGCACGCTAGGAAAGAAATCACTAATATGCCAGGATTGGCATTCTTTGGTGCAAGCACACTACACAGATCTACAAAGTTTCGCCTTGGTGGCTCCATATATCGAGCAACACATGAATTTTCTATGCTCCAAACACCCGGAGAAGTCTCACGATTGGATTACACATGAACAAACGGTGACTTTCGCCGGTTGGTTACACACACGTCTCGTGCATGACGACACTGTTGAAGATGAATTGTACCTGCTATCCAAGTTACCATCTTCAACTATATTGACTTTCCAAGGGTACGAGATAAATGGGAATACATTTTACACGATCGCCCAAGATAAAAAGAGCGCCAACCAAAACAATGGTGTCCGCTTTGATGTAGCAAACAACAATGTGTCAAAGGACACATACTATGGTTACATAGAGGAGATATGGGAACTTGACTATGGACTTGATTTGAAGGTCCTTTTGTTTAGGTGCAAATGGGTCAATCTGGCAGGAGGCAGGGTAAAGGAAGACCCGCAGTACGAAATGAAAACAGTTCATCTCAACAATCTTGGGCACGCAAACGAACCATTCGTCCTAGCCAATGATGTGGCGCATGTTTTTTATGTGAAGGACATGTCTACCAAGCCGAGAAAAAGAAAAGATAAGAAAGCAAATACATCATGCGATGAGCCAAAGCGCCACATAGTTCTTTCAGGGAAAAGAACCATTGTTTGAGTGGAGGACAAGACAGACATGTTAGAAGATTATGAAAAGTTTCATGAAATTGCTCCCTTCAAAGTGAATGTTGACCCAAGCATCAAGTTAAACGATGAAGATTGCCCATGGTTACGACGCAAAGGGACACACGCGAAGAAAAAGTTTTACACCCAAAGATCCCACTCTGGGATGTGACCGGCTTCTCTAGTTAGTTTCCAAACTTACATATCTAGAAAGTCCCACTTCGGACAAACCGAATGGAATCTTTGTAATAGTAGTGTATTTATATGTTTTGTGCGTTCAGTATGCACCATTCGAAGGGAGACCATCAATTTTCAACCCTTTCTGACTTCATTTGCTATTTTTCATGCATTTACTAATTTTTTGAGCTAAATGACCCTGAAATTGATAAGCACTTCAAATGAACTCTGAAAAGGTTGAAAGTTGGCATGGTATCATCATTTCACCCACATAGCATGTGCTAAAAAGTTGAGAGGGTTATGACAAAAACTGGATGCACTTCGTGTGCAAAATGGACAATCTCTTTCGAAGTATCAGGGTTTCAAACGAAAACTCGCCTGTTACAAAGGCATTTCATTTTTTAAATAACCTAACAATTACCAAATTGGATATAATGATAAAACACGATAATATTAAACAGTAGAAAAAGAATCATTGGAAAATCTATTTTTAAAGTAAAGTTATTCACAAACTAGTGATTCACACAAATTTCAAATAATTCAAATTTAAACTATTCAAATTTGAAAAACTACTAGCACCTAAAGAAAAAAAGATTGACAAAGAAACTCTAAATAAAGCAAAAAACAACTCAAAAATAAAATAAAATAAATAAAGCAAAAAACAATAAAACAAAAAATATATTGAAAAAAGCCCGCCTACTAGGCCGCCACGGCCTGCATACGACTAGAAACCCAACATCTTGTTGGGCCAGGACGCAGGCCCGTACAGCCCAGCAGACCCCATAGGGCGCAGAGGAGAGGTAGGCCGAGAAGGCCTGCTTAAGAGAGGAGCTCGACACGATAGCCGTGACGGGGCTTATAAACCGGTGCGAGCTCCTCTCGGCAAACGAGGTGGGACTAAACATCCATCCTGCCCCGCGCCTGGCACACAACCCTTTAGTCGCGGATGATGGCTCCAACTGTGACTAAATACCCACCTTTAGTCGCGGTTGGAGCCACCAACCGGGACTAAATACCCACCTTTAGTCGCGGTTGGAGCCACCAACCGTGACTAAAGACCCACCTTTAGTCGCGGTTGGAGCCACCAACCGCGACTAAAGGTTTTCGCTTCCCGCCGCTTCGGTTGGTGAAATTCACCTTTAGTCGCGGTTGGTGGCTCCAACCGCGACTAAAGGTGGATCTTTAGTCGCGGTTGGAGCCACCAACCGCGACTAAAGTTCCTCCTATATAAGCAGGAGTTGAAATTTTTTTAGATTCCCTTTGTTTTCTTCGTCTCTTTGACCACAGGATCGCCGCCCGCGCGCGCCCCCGACGCCGTCACCGTCCACGTTGTCGCCGCCACCGACGCGCCGCCCACATCGTCGCCGGCCCAGACATGTCGCCCCCCCGTCGCCGCCACCATCACGCGCCACCGCCACCGTCGCGCTCCGTCGTCGTCGCCTCGCCTCGCCGCCCATCGCCCCGCAGTGAGCCCTTGTCACCATGGCCGCCCTCCCATGGATCGATCGAGCCCGCACACACACACACACGCACACACACACACACACATATTTTCTTATTTTCTGTTTTTTTGTTTTTTTGTTTTTATACTTTTAGTTATATAAATGTTAGATGAATTAGATATATAAATTTAGATGAATGGTTTTTAGTTTTTTATACTTTTAGTTATAGAAATGTTAGATGAATTTTTGATATATAAATATTAATTAGATGAATTTTAAAGTATATAATGTTCCTAACCTATTAAAATGTTGCTTAGAAGTATATATGCTTAATTAGATTTTTTTGTTTAATTGGAAGTATATAATGTCCCTAACCTATTAAATGTTGCTTAGACGAAGTATATAATGTTGCTTAATTAGATTTTTTATTGAGAATTGAATATTATTAGGGTAGTTATAACCTAGGAATTTTTACATTTTGATCCAATATATGTATAGAAAAATTTGATAAATTTTGACATTTGATCCAATGTATAGCAATTAGTATTTGCAAAAGTTGCATATTTTAATGTTGCATTTTTTCTATGTCATTGCTCGATATATGGAACAGGTTGACTTTACGTCAGTTTCGGCTCCTTGTGTGTCTTTCAGTGAGGGAGAGTGCCCACTATATATATATATATATATATATATATGAGAGAGAGGAAGAATCCCGACTGTTGTCGGGGGGTGGCTTCTCCTTTGTTCCAGTGTGCTAGATATTTTATTGTAATGCACTCTGAGACGAATGGAGGAGCCACCATCACCGACGGTCGCGATATCAGAAGGAATGCGCACACCATATACGTGAGATGAAAGTTTAGGAAGGAAAGACTCGACAGACCTAAAGTCAACCTGTTGCATATTGAGTAATAGTGATATGTGTGTTGATCAGTTTTCTTGTAGTTTCCTTCAATCGATTTTAAATATTTCAACTATGAACATAGGAAATGTCTAACAACGAAAGAGAATTCACTATGTGCGAATACTGCAAAGACGAGCGCGGCCTGTGTGACGAGCGTTTCCTAGTTGATGGTAGGCGCTTCAGCATCATGCTGGATGAGACCTTCGTGGATACAGTAAGTCACAACGAAAAGTCTTTTTTCGTAATTAAGCATGACTTCTGCTTCTTTTGCTTTTACTTATAATTTTAATTTTTTACTATTCTACTAGCATATCCCCTGCCATGCAAGAATTGCTTTCTTGGATAAGATTGGTTAGATACGAAAAAAGATATGGAGGTAAAGATAGTTCACTTGAGGACCAAGCATGGTTATACTTTTGCGGTAAAATTGTACCATGCAGACACCTACTGTTATTTTGAATGCAAAAGTTGGAGAGCACTATGCAAGGCTTATGCATTTGAGCCTAATATGCTTATCACCTTTGATATTCGTCCGGTAGATGAAATTGAAGGTAATATCGACATCTGGGTCATTCGCAGACGCCTCCAGTTCTATAATTACGTGAGTTTCTCAACCATATTTATTAAAAAACTATTGTTTATTTAAAAATAGTTGACAACTTATTTCCATTGACAGCTTATTTTCATTCTTGAAAAAATGTACGGAAGATGGTAGACAAAACCTATTACTACAATGATGAAGCAGAATTCACTTGTAAGGAGAAAGACCATCTTATCGCATTTCTTAATCATCTTGAGAATTACAATAGCTATTATCAAACTCCTCAATATTATGGTCAATACGTGCCACTAGTGCACGTGGTATGCTACGGTAACATCCATGGAGATTGCATGGTAAGATTTTCTACTATTACGACATCCGTGCATCTTTTGCATAAATTCTTCTAAAACTAAACTACATTGCTAACTACAAAGTTATTACTATGTTTTTCAATAGAAAATCCCAAAGGATTGTGTGCCTCATCTGATGTTTCCGAGAGGTCGCGTTGCTGTTACGAGCTTAGGGCCACCACAGCTAGGTCAGCCTACGCATCACTCCTGTCCATACCGGATTTCTAAAACCGATGGAGTCATGACAATCAAAGATTGGAAAAAATATATGGTCAATCGTAGAGAGCTACCTGGAAGCAACATTGTGCGTAGGCCAAGAATTGGAGACAAGATGATCTCCATTCTCCATAATGGAGAGTCAGGGCCTATCTTGTTTTATGATATTGTATCTAAGAGAGGGTAGAGTAGGTCCTATGAGAGAGGAGTACGTAGGTCCTAGGTACCATGTATTATTATGTGCTACAATGTGTTAGAGTTGATGATGATGAGGAGAAGTTGGTGGTAATGGCTATGATGATTATTAGCTATAGTGTTGTCGTTGGTGATGACATGATGCAAGAGTTTTTATATATTAATATGATGATGATGTTGATCATGATGGTTTGTTATATCATTGGGGGAAGGAAAGCGGATTAGATTCATGTGGATGGATCAAAAGTGACCAAAAGTTGAATTAGTAGGATCGTCGTCCTACTAATTCAACTTTTGATCACTTTTTATTCATTTGGATGAATAAAATCCATGTTTCGTCCTCACAATGATATAATAATTCATCATGAACATAATGATATAACAACCTCTTAATTGGTACTGTATGAAAATTTGTATAACGGCATATAACCATAATTAATTCCTAAACCCCTAAAGAATTAAAAGGAAAATTAAAACAAAACTACAAAAACTCAATACTTTTAGTCCTGCTTGGTGTTACCAACCGGGACTAAAGGTCCCCCAGCCCAGGGCGCCGCCGGATGCCACGTAGAGGGCCTTTGGTGTCGGGCCGTGTTGAACCAGCACTAAAGAGGGAGGCTTTAGTCCCCACCCTTTAGTGCCGGTTCTAGAACCAGCACTAAAGGCCCTTACGAACCGCGACTATTGGCCGGTTCTACACTAGTGGTGGCCTACAATATGACTATGTTGGCCAAACCATTAAACTATGTTGCAATCAAAACCATCTTCGGGCGTTACTTCAGGTGTACCATCGGATTGAATATCAAGAATCACATGAGCAGCTTCACAAGGATCTTATTGAGCATCACTGGAAGCTACATGGACGGTAGTCTCGTGGTGCTCGTTCAAGTTTATCCACGTTTTATTTGGGTCATTCCTTGCTTTTGGAACCAATTCTTTGTTGAATTTATTGAACTTAAATATTATTAACTTGTGTGATGTTGAAACATGAAAAGTGTGAACTATATTAATGTAAAATAAAAGTTGAAATAAAGTTTTGTATTCACACCCATAGAAAAACAAAATACGTAAATCTATAAAGATTATAGTTGTATGATTTTACACAGGTTTACTCTATACTTCAACCTTTATAACTTTTTAAAGAACATTGCAAAACAGTTTTAGTATGCTTAAACAATCTCGCACTCACATAATGTTGACACACACAACAAATTGCTACCATCAATCGAAAGTTCTAGTGACTTCTTCGTGAGGTAGCTGAACTCCGTGATGCTTATCCAGCAGCATCCAAATGCGAATGCTCAGAAGGGCAAGTAGGTAGTAGCATATACCCAAAGCAGCAAAGCACCTCAACATGAGCTTGTCGACGGGCGCAAGGTCCACCAGAAGTTGATGCTGTAAGAATAGGTGAAGCGTCTCAACCCTCCCGTAGGAGAGCCCGCAGTATATATTGATTGTAAGAGGGAGAAACCTCTCTTGAGGATTACAAGAGAGTTTGGTTACAGAAGACTTGATAGAAGTTTAAAAGAAGGAAACGAACTCTATCTGTCTCTACTAAACCAACTCTCTCTATATATATTACGTGGACTGTAAGGCTACGAGAGGGAACCGTATACGAGAGAGGGAGAGGAATATTCACGACTTAACATGTCACGTTACAATGTTTAACATCCTTGCTTAATCACAACTGTGCAAGTTGAGATTATGCTTCAACTCCTCTAAACCTTTAGCTGGCAAAGCTTTTGTAAACCCATTTGCAAGATGGTCCTCGGAAGGGATGAATCTGATCTCCAATTGTCTCTTTGCAACGCGCTCTCTGACAAAATGAAAGTCTATTCCAATGTGGTTAGTCTTGGTATGAAATATTGGATTAGCAGACAGATATGTGGCACCAAGATTATCACACCAAAGACACAAGGTTCATCTTGAGAGACTCCAAGTTCCTTCAACATAGATTGTACCCTAATAACTTCAGTTGTTGCATTTGCCAATGCTTTATACAGTGCTTTAGTACTTTGCTTGGAGACAATAGCTTGTTTCTTGGCACACCATGAGATTAAATTGGGTCCATAGAAAACAGCAAATCCACCAGTTGATCTCCTATCAACCAAACAACCAGCCCAATCCGCATCGGAGAAAGCACTAATACGAGTAGATGAAAAATATCTAAAGGTCAAACCAAGACTCATTGTATTTTTCACATACCTCAGGATGCGTTTTGCTGTTGTCCAATGAACAGTAGTGGTGCATGCAGGAATTGACAAACTTTTTTACAATAAAGGACATATCAGGCCGAGTAAGAGTCAAATACAGGACAGAACCAACAATGCTTCTATAACTGATACTATCATCCTGATTCAGAAGTTCACCTCCAGCCAGAGTTAACAATTCTGAGCTAGACAAAGGTGTTGGTGAAGGATTGCAATCTTTCATACCAACTCTGCTCAATAGATCATTTGTATACTTCTCTTGTGAGAGATGAATCCATCCCTGATTTTCTTAACTTCAATACCCCAAAAGAAATGCAAATCTCCTAGATCCTTTAGATCAAAGCCTGAACTCAAATCTTTCAACAAGCCATTTATTGCTACATTAGATGAACTAGTCACAATGATATCATCAACATATATAAGAACAAATATGGATGTATTGAACTTGTTATAAATAAACAAAGAGGTGTCAGACTTTGATGGAACAAACCCCTAGATTTTGTTGTTTCATACTCAAATGAGAATACCATGCTCTCGAGGCTTGCTTTAATCCATACAAGGCTTTATCAAGTTTACATACATGAAATTGTACATTTTTATCCTCAAATCGAGGAGGTTATTTCATATACACTTCCTCTTCCAGAACACTGTGAAGAAACGCATTTTGCACATCTTGCTATCTGAGACTCCATGCCCTGGAAACAGCAATGGATAATGCAAGATGAATGGAAGCAACTTTGACAACTAGACTAAAAGTATCCTCATAATCAATGCCATAGCGCTGCTTAAATCCCTTGGCCACTAACCGCACCTTATAGCGATCAAGAGTAATATATGATTTCCGTTTAGTCCTATAGACCCATTTGCAGTCAATCAAACTTTTACCTATCGGTCGAGGAACCAGATGCCATGTCTTGTTTTTCTGTAGAGAAGAAATTTCCTCTTCCATTGCCTATTTCCAACGAGCATCGCCAAAATCCTCAAGTACTGTACGAGGTTCACTTGATAAACATGCGAGACCAAACTTAGCAATATTTTTTGTAATCTTCTATTCCTAAATAGCTACAATCCACTACTTATTTTTCCTAGACATGCAACCATGCCACATAAGCAAAGCCATGCATGTGTTGTAAACTACATTGTTGCCTGCACTACTCTCTATGCATGTAGCATGCCACATCATCAATTCATTCATATTACTCATAAGTTATTTTTTGTATTAGGTTTTTTACTGGTGGTATATACATTGAGAGATTGAAGCATATCAATGTAGTCCATCCTTCACATTTTTGTCAGGAATGTCATTCCTTTATCCGTAATTTAATTATTATTTTTCTCTTTTTATACAATTTTTTTATTTTATTTTAAGCCCACATTTTCTTCCCATTAGTTTTAGATGTTTTTAGCAACTTTTATGCATTTGTGTTACTATCTTTTAGCAAGGTTTCTGCAGCAAAGCGCGGGGCATCATCTAGTTGATACAATGGGCCACTCCTTTCTGCAAACATGTGTGCGGTGGTGTAGTAGCACCATCAGGAGAGGTTGGTGCAGAGGATCCCATCAAATCCACATGAGATCCGGGCGTTGTGGAGAGATCCGTAGAAGATCCAGGGGCACCAGCGGAATACCCAGTCGGCGCTGGCGATCCCGAAAAAGACCCGCATGGTCCAGCGCCAGACGCACGTGTGGGATCATGTGCAGGAGAACCACGGTCGACAGCCTGGTCGCGCCGGATCGAGCTGTCGGGTTACGCATGGGGTGTGGGGGTTGTCACGTGCCTCGTAGGCCCACCTAGCCGACGTGGAGAGGGGGCGGGTGACGCAAAGCCCGAAGGAGATCCAGTTGGTCCGCTTGGCCTGCCTGACTTGTCAGTCGCCACGGATCTCAGGATAGATCTCGGGTCAGACTGTTGTTGCATGGATCTTGAGTCCGATGCACCCAGGGTTGGTTCGGCTGGGCGGTGACACATAAAATATTGCTTGTTGGACGTCAAATTAACTCTATTTCCAGTATTGTTTGCTTCACTATTTTTTGCAACATCACGCTCAGCCACGAGGTTAGGAGAATTAGAAAATATAGAATCATTACAACTATTATCACCCATAGTAGAAGCACTAAAAAGATGTGAGGGAAGCAATAGTATTTCTTTGTAGAGTAGGGCATCGGCATTGGGATGAAGTTTGGCAAAGGGAAATTGAGTTTCCTCAAAAACCACATCACGAGAGATATAAACTCGGCCACTAGAAACATCAAGACATTTGACCCCTTTATGTTTATCACTATATCCAAGGAACACACATTGAGTAGAACAAAACATGAATTTGCGTGGATTGTAGGGACGAAGATTTGGCCAACATGCACAACCAAAAACAAGAAGTGAGGTGTATACAAGTTTAATATGCACAAGGCGCTCAGTGGGAGTTTCATTGTTAATGACACGACATGGCAAGATGTTGATAAGAAGAACGGCAGTAAAGAAAGATTCATCTGAAAAATTGAGTGGCATAGAGGTATTAGCAAGTAAAGCAAGTCCTACTTCAATGATGTGCCTATGTTTACGTCCGGCCGAACCATTCTGTTAGTGAGCATGGGGACAAGACACATGATGTGAAATTCCTAGTTGTTGAAAAAAGGAATTGAGTTTTTCATACTCACCTCCCCAAACAGACTGGACAACAAGGATTTTGCTATCAAATTGACGCTCAACAAGAGCTTAGAAATTGTGAAAGACATCAAACACATCAGAACGTTTCTTGAGAAGGTAAATCCAAGTGTACTTGCTATAGTCATCAATAAAATAGACATAATAAGTATGCCTCCCAACAAAGGAGGGAGTTGGATCCCATACATCAGAAAAAATCAGTTGCAAGGGTTTAATGCACTAGTAGAAAACAAGGCATCAGTCCCAGTTTCAAAGGGCCTTTAGTCACGGGTCTACAACCAGTGAGGGAGTCCTGGATTAAGGGGTCCTCGGATGGCCGACCTATTTCTTATAGGCCGGACTCATGGGCCGCCTACTGAGCATTGGATTGATCGAAGGCCCCGTCGCCAGGGAGGAAGCCTTAGGAGTTGTGCGTGTTTTCCAAGTTTGGTATAGTAGATAGGCATGTTTTTCACTTTGATGTGCAACCTATTGGAAATATGCCCTAGAGTCAATAATAAATTAGTTATTATCATATTTCCTTGTTCATGATAATCGTTTATTATCCATGCTATAATTGTATTGATCGGAGACTTACATGCATGTGTGGATACATAGACAAAACCATGTCCCTAGTATGCCTCTAATACACTAGCTCGTTGATCAAAAGATGGTTAAGGTTTCCTAGCCATGGACATGAGATGTCATTTGATAACGGGATCACATCATTAGGAGAATGATGTGATGGACAAGACCCAAACTACAAACGTAGCATATGATCGTGTCAGTTTATTGCTACTATTTTCTACATGTCAAGTATATGTTCCTATGACCATGAGATCATGCAACTCACGAACACCGGAGGAGTGCCTTGTGTGTATCAAACGTCGCAACGTAACTGGGTGACTATAAAGGTGCTCTATAGGTATCTCCGAGGGTGTCTGTTGAGTTGGCATGGATCAAGACTGGGATTTGTTACTCCGTGTGACGGAGAGGTATCTCAGGGCCCACTCGGTAATACAACATCACAATATGCCTTGCAAGCAATGTGACTAAGTGTTAGTCACGGGATCTTGTATTACGGAACGAGTAAAGAGACTTGCCGGTAACGAGGTTGAACTAGGTATGGAGATACCGACGACCGAATCTCGGGCAAGTAACATACCGAAGAACAAAGGGAACATCATACGGGATTAATCGAATCCTTGACATAGAGGTTCGACCGATAAAGATCTTCGTAGAATATGTAGGAACCAATATGGACATCCAGGTCCCGCTATTAGTTATTGACCGTAGAGGTGTCTCGGTCATGTCTACATAGTTCTCGAACCCGCAGGGTCTGCACACTTAAGGTTTGATGACGTTTCGGTAGTATAGAGTTATGCATGGTGGTGACCGAAGGTTGTTCGGAGTCCTGGATGAGATCCAGGACGTACAAGGAGCTCCGGAATGGTCCGGAGGTAAAGACTGATATATAGGAATTCCTATTTTGGTCGCCGAAAAAGTTTCGGGCTCATCGGGAGGGGTATTTCGACCCAAGAGGCTTCATGGGCTGTGGGGGAGTAAATATCAGCCCTTAGTGGGCTGGCAGAAGTTCCACACAAGGCCCATGAGGCTGGGAGAGAAAACCCAAAGAGAAAAAGGTAGAAAAAGGCAAAATAGGGAGGAATCCTAGTCCTACTAGGATTGGAGGAGGAGTCCTCCACTCCTCCTTGATTTGGCTGACCTAAAGGCTGGTCCCTTGAGGGCCAAGTCTCCTCCTCTCTTCCTCTTATATATACTATAGATTTTAGGGTTTTTTGCACCAGATTTTTAGCTACGTGCTGCTCGTTCCTCTAGTGCATAGTTTCTCCTCTAGATCGGTTTTCTGCAGTGCTTAGGCGAAGCCTTGCCGGAATAGCTCCACCACCATCTCCGGAGCGCCATCACGCTGTCGGAGAACTCTTCTACCTCTACGCTCCCTCTTGCTGGATCAAGAAGGCAGAGATCGTCATCGAGCTGTACGTGTGCTGAATGCGGAGGTGCCGTCCGTTCGGCGCTAGATCAGAAGGACCGTGATCAAGATCACGAGACGGATCTTGATGAGTTCGCGAGACAGATCGTGATGAGTTCGCGGGATGGATCGTGATTGGATCGCGGGACAGATCATGATGAGTTCGCGGGACGGATAGTGATTGGATCGCGGACGGATCGTGATGAGATCGCGGGACGCTCGGCGATTTGGATCACGAAGACGTTTGACTACACCAACCGCGTTTCTTAAGGCTTCCCGCTTAGCAATCTACAAGGGTATGTAGATCCACTCTCCCTATCATAGATGCTCATCACCATGGATAGATCTTGCGTGTGCGTAGGAAATTTTTTGTTTCCCATGCGACATTCCCCAACAGTGGTATCATAGCTAGGTCTATGTGTAGATGAGATCTCGAGTAGGACACAAAAGGTTTGTGGGCGTTATTGCTTAGATTGCTTCCTCCCTTGGTTGGATTTTGGTTCAGCGGTATTGTGAGATGAAGCGGCCCGGACCAACATTACTCGTACGCTTACGAGAGACCGGTTCCCTCGACCGCAACTTGTTGCATAGATGGCTTGCGGGTTCCAGTTTCTCTCACTTTAGTTGGATCGGATTCGACAAAGGCGGTCCTTGAGAAGGTTGAAAAGCAACTAATGTATCACCGTTGTGGTTTTTGGGTAGATGAGAATTGTTCTTGCTAGATACCCGTAGCAGCCACGTAAAACATGCAACAACAATTAGAGGATGTCTAACTTGTTTTTGCAGGGTATGTTGTGATGTGATATGGCCAATTACATGATGTGATATATGTGATGTATGAGATGATCATGTGATGTATAGATTATCACGACTTGCATGTCGATGAGTACGGCAACCGGCAGGAGCCATAGGGTTGTCTTTAACTATTGTATGACCTGCGTGTCAATCATTAAGCGCTATGTAATGTTTTACTTTATCGCTAAACGGTAGTAATAGTAGTACAAGCATGATGGGCGCGACAACCCCAATGATGACACATTGATGGAGATCAAGATGATGGAGATCATGGTGTCATGCCGGTGACGATGGAGATCATGCCGGTGCTTTCAAGATGGAGATCAAAAGCACAAGTTCATGGTCATATCATGTCACTTATGATTTGCATGTGATGTTAATCCTTTTATGCACCTTGTTTTGCTTAGGACGACGGTAGCATTATAAGGTGATCCCTCACTTAAATTTCAAGATGAATTGTGTTCTCCTCGAGTGTGCACCGTCGTGAAAGTTTGTTGTGTTGAGACACCACGTGATGATCGGGTGTGATAGACTCTACGTTCACATACAACGGGTGCAAGCCAGTGTTGTACATGCAGAACACTCGGGTTAAACTTGATGAGCCTAGCATGTACAAACATGGCCTCGGAACACAAGAGACCGAAAGGTCGAACATGAGTCATATAGTAGATATGATCAACATGATGATGTTCACCATTGAATCCACCTCAACTCACGTGATGATCGGACTTGAGTTGGTGAATTTGGATCATGTATCACTCGAATGACTGGAGGGATGTCAATTTGAGTGGGAGTTCTTAAGTAATATGATTAATTGAACTCATTATCATGAACATAGTCAGTAGTGTCTTTGCAAACTGTGTTGTGGATTACTAGCTCACGCTATAGCTCCCTTGAATATTTATATGTTCATAGAGAAATAGAGTTGAAAGATGATGGTAGCAATATTGCGGACTAGCTCCGTGATATGAGGATTGTCCTCATTGCTGCACAGAAGTCTTATGTCCTTAATGCACCGCCCGGTGCGCCAACCCCTCTAGCGTTGTTTGTAGATGTTGTGAACATCTGTCAGGCACGTTCTGATAACTACTTGATAGTTTAGTGCGTCATGCATTACAGCTTAGAATTGAGGCTCCGAAACTTTTTGAACGTCATGGAACATATGAGATGTTCTAAGAGCTGAAATTAGGATCTCGGACTCGTGCCCGTGTTGCGAGATATGAGATCTCCAACAAGATTCTTTGCCTGTAAGATGAAGGAGAATAGCTCAATCGTTGAGCATGTGCTCAGATTGTCTAGGTTCTACAATAGCTTGAATCGAGTGGGAGTTGATCTTCCAGATAAGATAGTGATTGATATTGTTCTCTAAGTCACTGTCACTAAGCTACTAGAACTTGGTGATGAACTATAAATGCCAGGGATAGAAATAATGATCCTTGAGATGTTCGCGATGTTTGACACCACGAAGGTAGAAATCAAGAAGGAGCATCAAGTGTTGATGGTTAGTAAAACCACTAGTTTTGAGAAGGGCAAGGGCAAGGAGGGAAACTTCATGGATAGCAAGTCAGTTGCTGCTCCGGTGAAGCAACCCAAAGTTGAACCCAAACCTGAGAATAAGTGCTTCGATTATGAGGGGAGCGGTCGCTGAAGCGGAACAACCCTAGATACTTGGTAAATAAGAAGGCTGGCAACGTCGACAGAAGTATATTTGATATACGTGTTATTGATGTGTACTTTGCTAGTACTCCTAGTAGCACATGGGTATTGGATACTGGTTCGGTTGCTAAATGTTAGTAACTCGAAATAAAAGCGACGGAATAAACGGAGAACTAGCTAAGGGTGAGGTGACGATGTGTGTTGAAAATGGTTCCAAGGTTGATGTGATCAACATCGCATGCTCTCTCTACCTTCGGGGTTAGTGACAAACCTAAATAAATGTTATTTGGTGTTTTGCGTTGAGCATGAACGTGATTGGATCGTGTTTATTGCAACACGGTTATTCATTTAAGTTAGAGAATAATGGTTATTCTGTTTACATGAATAATACCTTCAATGGTCAAGCACCCAGTGAGAATGGTTTGTTGAATCTTGATCGTAGTAATACACATGTTCATAACATTGATGCCAAAAGATACAAAGTTAATAATAATAGTACCACATACTTGTGGCACTGCCGCTAAATTTCATATTGGTATAAACGCATGAAGAAACTCCATGTTGATGGATCTTTGGATTCATTCGATTTTGAATCGGTTGAGACATGTGAACCATGCCTCTTGGTCAAGATGGCTAAGGACCCTGTTTTTCTGGTTTGATGGACCGGGCAAGTGACTTATTGGAAATGATACATTTTGATGTATGCAATCCAATGAGTCGTATAGCGTGCAGTGGATATCGTTATTTTCTTACCTTCACTGATGATTTGAGTAGATATAGTGTATATTTGCTTAATGAAACAAAAGTCTGAATCATTTGAAAGGTTCAAGCAAATTCAGAGTGAAGTTTAAGATCATCGTGACAACAAGATAAAAATGTCTACGATATGATCATCGAGATGAATATCTGAGTTGCGAGTTTGCCATACAACTTTAGACAATGTGAAAGTTGTTTCACAACTCACGCCACCTGGAACACCATAGTGTGATGGTGTGTCCGAACGTCATAGTCGTGCTCTATTGGATATGGTGCATGCTATGATGTCTCTTATCGTTTTGTTACTATAATTTTGGGGTTATGCATTAGAGACAACTACATTCACTTTAAATAGGGCACCATCTAAATCCGTTGAGATGACACTGTGTGAATTATGATTTGATAGAAACCTAAGCTGTCATTTCTTAATGTTTGGGGCTACGATGCTTGTGTGGAAAATGTTTTCACCTAATGAGCTCGAACCCAAAGCGGACAAATGCATCTTCATAGAATACCCTAAGAATAGTTGGTGTACCTTCTATCTCAGATCCAAGCATAAAATGTTTGTTGCTAAAACTGGGTCCTTTCTCGAGAAAAGTTTCTCTTGAAAGAATTAAGTGGGAGGAGGATAGAACTTGATGAGGTTATTGAACCTCTGTTTCAACCAGGGAGTAGCGCATCGCAGGAAGTTGTTTCTGTGAAGCCTACGTTAGTTGAAGAGGAAGTTAATGATGATGATCATGAAGGTTCGGATCCAGTTACTATCAAACCTCGTAGGTCGACAAGGACGTGTACTACTCCTGAGTGGTGCGGCAACCCTGTCTTAGAGGTCAAGTTGTTGGACAATGATGAACCTACAAACTATGGAGAAGCGATGATGGGCTCGGAAACCAACAAATGGTTAGAGGCCATGAAATCTGAGAAAGGATCCATGTATGAAAACCAAGTATAGACTTTGGTGGACTTGCTCGTTGGATGGCAGGTCGTTAAGTACAAATGGATCTTTGAAATGAAGACAGACGCTGATGGTAAATGTCACCATTTGTAAAGCTCGACTTGTTGCAAAGAAGTTTACGACAAGTTCAAGGAGTTGATTGGATGAGACTTTCTCACTCATAGCGATGCTAAAGTCTGTTGAAATTATGTTAGCAGTTGCTGCACTTTTAATTATGAAATCTGGCAGATGGATGTCAAAACATCGTTTCCTTAATGGTTTACTTGAGGAAAGGTTGTATGTGATACAACCAGAAGGTTTTGTCAGTCCTAAGGATGCTAAAAGGTGTGCAAGCTTCAGTGATCCTTTTATAGACTGAAGCAAGCATCTCAGAGTTGGAATGTACACTTTGATGAGGTGATCAAAGTTTTTGAGTCTATACAAAGTTTATGAGAAACTTGTATTTGCAATAAAGTGAGTGGGAGCACCATAGAGTTTCTGATAAGTATATGTGGATGACATATTGCTATTCAGAAATAATGTGGAATTTCTGGAAAGCATAAACGGTTGTTTGAAAAGTGATTTTCAAAGGAAGACCTAAATAAAGCTACCTAATTGTTGAGCATCAAGATCTAGAAAGATAGATCAAGATGTTGGATAAGACTTTCAATGAGTACATACCTTGAGAAGATTTTGAAAGAGCTCAAAATGGATTAGTCAGAGAGAAGTGTTCTTGACTGCTTTGTAAGGTGTGAAGTTGAGTGAGACTCAAAGCTCGACCACGGCAGAAGAAAGAGAAAGGACGAATGTCGTCCCCTATGCCTTGGCCATAGGCTCTGTATAGTACGCCATGTTGTGTACCGCACCTGTGTGTGCCTTGCCATGAGTCCGTCAAGGGGTACATGAGTGATCCAGGAGTGGATCACTGGACAGCGGTCAAGATTATCCTTAGTAACTAAAAGACTAAGGAGATGTTTCTCGATTATGGAGGTGATAAAGAGTTTGTCGTAAAGAGTTACGTCGATGCAAGCTTTAACACCAATCCGGATGACTCGTAGTAGCAATCTGGATACGTATAGTGGAGCAGCCATTTGGAATAGTACCAAGTGGAGTGTGGTAGCAGTGTTTACGGTTTGACATAGAGATTTGCAAAGTACACACGGATCTGAATGTCGCAGACCCGTTGACTATGATACCTCTCTCACATGCAAAGCATGATCGAGCCCCAGAACTCATTGGGTGTTAGATTCATAACAATGCGAGTCACATGGTGATGTGAACTAGATTATTGACTCTAGTGCAAGTGGGAGACTGTTGGAAATATGCCCTAGAGGCAATAATAAATTAGTTATTATCATATTTCCTTGTTCATGATAATCGTTTATTATCCATGCTATAATTGTATTGATTAGAGACTTAGATGCATGTGTGGATACATAGACAAAACCATGTCCCTAGTATGCCTCTAATAGACTAGCTCGTTGATCAAAAGATGGTTAGGGTTTCCTAGCCATGGACATGAGATGTCATTTGATAACGGGATCACATCATTAGGAGAATGATGTGATGGACAAGACCCAAACTACAAACGTAGCATATGATCGTGTCAGTTTATTGCTACTGTTTTCTGCATGTCAAGTATATGTTCCTATGACAATGAGATCATGCAACTCACAAACACCGGAGGAGTTCCTTGTGTGTATCAAACTTCGGAACATAACTGGGTCACTATAAAGGTGCTCTACAGGTATCTCCGAGGGTGTCTGTTGAGTTGGCATGGATTAAGACTGGGATTTGTTACTCATTGTGACGGAGAGGTATCTCAGGGCCCACTCGGTAATACAACATCACAATAAGCTTTGCAAGCAATGTGACTAAGTGTTAGTCACGGGATCTTGTATTACGGAACGAGTAAAGAGACTTGCCGGTAACGAGGTTGAACTAGGTATGGAGATACCGACGATCGAATCTCGGGCAAGTAACATACCGAAGAACAAAGGGAACATCATACGGGATTAATCGAATCCTTGACATAGAGGTTCGACCGATAAAGATCTTCGTACAATATGTAGGAAACAATATGGGCATGCAGGTCCCGCTATTGGTTATTGACCATAGAGGTGTCTCGGTCATGTCTACATAGTTCTCGAACCCGCAGGGTCTGCACACTTAAGGTTTGGTGACATTTCGGTAGTATAGAGTTATGCATGGTGGTGACCGAAGGTTGTTTGGAGTCCCGGATGAGATCCCAGACGTCACGAGAAGCTCCGGAATGGTCCAGATGTAAAGATTGATATATAGGAAGTCCTATTTTGGTCGCCGAAAAAGTTTCGGGCTCATCGGTAGTGTACCGGGAGTGCTGGTAGTATACCGGGAGACCATCGGGAGGGGTATTTCGACCCAAGAGCCTACATGGGCTGTGGGAGAGTAAATATCAGCCCTTAGTGGGCTGGTGGAAGTTCCACACGAGGCCCATGAGGCTGGGAGAGAAAACCCAAAGAGAAAAAGGTGGAAAAAGGCAAAATAGGGAGGAATCCTAATCCTACTAGGATTGGAGGAGGAGTCCTCCACTCCTCCTTGATTTGGCCGACCCAAAGGCTGGTCCCTTGAGGGACAAGTCTCGACCTCTCTTCCTCTTATATATACTAGAGGTTTTAGGGTTTTTTGCACCAGATTTTTAGCTACGTGCTGCCCGTTCCTCTAGTGCATAGTTTCTCCTCTAGATCGGTTTTCTGTAGTGCTTAGGCGAAGCCCTGCCGGAATAGCTCCACCACCATCTCCGGAGCGCCGTCACGCTGCTAGATAACTCGTCTACCTCTCCGCTCCCTCTTGCTGGATCAAGAAGGCGGAGATCGTCATTGAGCTGTACGTGTGCTGAACGCGGAGGTGCTGTCCGTTCGGCGCTAGATCGGAAGGACCGTGATCAAGATCGCGAGACGGATCGTGATGAGTTCGCGGGACGGATCATGATTGGATCGCAGGACGGATCGTGATGAGATCGCAGGACGCTCGGTGATTTGGATCGCGAAGACGTTCGACTACACCAACCGCATTTCTTAATGCTTCCCGCTTAGCGATCTACAAGGGAATGTACATCCACTCTCCCTCTCGTAGACGCTCATCACCATGGATAGATCTTGCGCGTGTGTAGGAAATTTTTTGTTTCTCATGCGACGTTCCCCAACACAACCGACCTACGACATCTATATAAGCCGAGGGGTTTTAGATTGTAGGGTAGAGAAACTCATCTAGGGTTTTAGGTATTTGATCTTGAGGTAGATCAACTCTGTAACCTTCATACCATCAATATAATCAAACATGATATAGGTTTTTACCTCCATAGGAGGGCCTGAACCTGGGTAAACATCGTCTCCTTTGTCCCTTGTTATCATCGATTCTAGTCTGACAGCTCGGGACCCCCTACCCGAGATCCGCCGGTTTCGACGCCGATATTGGTGCTTTCATTGAGAGTTCCGTTGTGATCGCCAAAGGAATCAATGTCTCGCCTTGTCATAAGCAAAAAGATCTAAAGCCAGGATGTCATCATCCCTGGTCAGATCTTCACATGTGGTGACGTCTTATCGCATGCTGACCCGACCGACCATCTTGGCCAGATTGGAAGCTTCGCCCGTGATCAAGAAATCAGATTCGGAACCCTAGAGTTCACTGTTGATTCACGGGGAGAGCTTGTCTTGATGGAACCCTCAGCTCTCATGGAGGAGCCCGGAGAACTCGATGCCTTGACGCTAAGGACATCGGGCCCCACCTTTGAGGTGGACTTCACCCTCGGGCTGTCTAGAATGCCTAGTCCAGTCGTTGTGCTCGGATCCTCTACGACCGTACATCACCCAGATTCGCTGTCAAGTGACTCCGGAACCACGACGTCGCAGATCGACCCCACACTCTTTAGCGACACGCATCCTATCGACGCCTCGTCCCTAAACGAGCTGTTTGATCGGATTCAGACCATGCGTATGACTAACGACCAAACCCCGGTCTATGATAGAGAGATTCGCCCCCCCTTGGTCACTCACTTAGTCGCCACTGTTGAGTGTCCGTATGGGGGCTTGTCCCCCCAACGACCATAATTAAAAACGGTTTATTCCCCAATCTCCGATCATCAAGACCTCGCTTGCAACCCAGAACTTGGAGTTCGCTCTAGAGATAGTTCAGGATTGGTCCCCGATCTAGCGCGCAACTCGGAACCCATTTTTTTAGACTCACATCATGGTGTGGAACCAAAATTTTCCAACCCACCACCCAAGTCGAGCACTCAAGCATCGTAGGAGAGTCCAAGTCTTCGGAGTTACGGGACGTTAAACAGTTACCAGGAGAGTCGGTCCGTCATTTTTGGGCTAGACTCCTTCTTGCTACGAAAAAAACTATGATTTCTAGTGACCAGGAGATAATGACAACCTTCAGTCGCAATTGCCATGACGAAGGGATCCTCAACACCCTAGCTCATCGGCACATTCGTGACTTCACCAAGCTGTCGGACTTGGTACAAAAATACTGTGCCATGGAGAGCACCTGGCAAGCCGAACGACTACTTTCGGAACCAATCTTTACTGAATACCCTAGAGGAGATTGGAAAAAGAGGATACCTCCGAAGCGTCTAGCCGAAAAGAGAAATAGACCCCTTGCGGGGGTCAGAACTGTCCTTGATGGACTACTGGATAAACCATGCCCTATACATTCTTTATTGCTAAACACAAGCCCGACCCACAGCCTTAGAGCCTGCTGGGTCATCAGGCAGGTCGCAAAAAGTGGTGAATCTATCCTCGAGGCACTACCGCCGAACAGGCGCTCCATATCGCCACCAGAATACAACGTTGAAGTCCTGGCGATCTACGAAATGTTCCCCTCAAGGAACAAGAGGAAAAGAGCTCTTAGGGAACTCAAACATGTTTACCATGTGGCAGCAACAAGTTCATGGGCAGACATACCCATCACCTTTGGACATACTGACCAACCAACCATCTGTCCCGGTCATACACCGGCCACATTAGTCCTAAACCCCATCGTCGATGGTTTCAGGCTATAGATGGTGCTAAAGGATGGTGGCAGTGGTTTGAACCTCATCTACGAAGACACCCTGGAGAAAATGCAGTTCGACCGATCTCGCATCAAGCATAGCAACACAACATTCCGGGGGATCTATCCTGGGAAAGAGCCGCGTTGTTTAGGATGTATCACCCTGGACGTACTGTTCGTTACGCCCGAAAACTACCAGTCTGAGGAACTTCTCTTCCATATTGTGCAGTACCCCAGTGGCTACCATGCCCTATTGGGACGTGACACCTTCACAAAATTCCAGGCTATACCACATTACTGGTATGTGAAGCTCAAGATGCCAGGCCCAAATGGGGTCATCACAACCGCTAGTGATCCGAATATAGCCCTTAGAGCTGAGAACAAAATAGCAGTGCTAGCCCTCGAGGCCAAAACCCACGTCCTTATTGACGATGTGATCCTTAGCAAAAGGCCCAAACCCATGTCCTTTAAACCCGTAGATGAAATTGTTAAATTTCAAGTCCACCCAACGGACCCCAATAAGGCATCGTCCGTCGGAGCTCAGCTGGACCACATGGTGGACGAGGCGCTGCGAGCATTCTTACGGGAAAACCAGGACATCGTCGCCTGGCATCCTTCCGATATGCCAGAAATCCCATGGCGGCTACCAAAACATAGTCTGAATATAATCATAGGCTTCAAGCCCGTCAAACAGACTATGTGCCGCTTTTCCGAGCCCAAACGACAAGCTATAGGTGAAGAATTAGCCAAATTATTAGAGGCTGGATTCATACGGGAGATCAAGCACCTTGAATGGTTTGCAAACCTGGTCATGGTACAAAATAAAGATAAATCCTGGCGGCTGTGCGTCGACTTCGGAGACCTCAACAAGGCCTGCCCTAAGGACCCTTTCCCCTTACCATGCATTGACTAGATCATTGATGCCAGAGCTGGACATGACTCATTGTATTTCCTCGACGCTTATTACGGATACCATCAGATCAAAATGAAGGAATCCGATCAAGCCAGAACTGCATTCATCACCCCTTACGGGCTGTTCTGCTTCAACACAATGCCTTTCGGGCTAAAAAACGCTGGGGCTACATACTTGCGCATGATCCGGACTTGTCTCGCAAAACAGGTGGGTAAAACAATCGAAGCATACGTGGAAGATGTGGTCATCAAAACCAAACATGCCAGCCAGTTGATTGACGACCTAAGGCAAACCTTTGCCAGCTTACATGAGTGCGATATACGACTCAATCCGGAGAAATGTGTCTTCGGAGTTCCCGCTGGTAAACTACTCGGATTCATTTTTCCCCATACAGGAATAGAAGTGAATCCGGCTAAGATCCACTCCCTATCGGAACTTGCAATTCCTATAGAGCTAAAGCATGTCCAGAGGTTGGCAGGTTGTGTGGCGGCATTAAGCCACTTTATCTCCTGCCTCAATGAAAAGGCTTTACCGCTCTACAAGTTGCCCAAACAGACCAACATTTCGAATGGACTGATGAAGCAGCAGCTACGTTAGAAGAAATTAAAACACTACTGGCAAGCAACCCCATACTCACAGCACCAGGCTCTGGTGAACCAATGTTATTGTACATATCGTCCACCAACCAAGTCGTTAGCGTAGTGCTCATCATCGAACGAGAGGAGGAGGGACACAAATTCCGAATACAGAAGCCGGTCTATTACATGTCAGAAGTACTAACACAGTGCAAGTCTAGATACCCGCATTACCAGAAGATAGCCTATACATTATTTACGGCATCATGGAAACTAACACACCACTTTCAAGAGTGTTCGGTCACAGTGGCATCTGGAGTACCCCTGAACGATATAATCAACAACAGGGATGCCACCGGACATTTAGCCAAGTGGGCTGTCGTGGGAACGAGCCTGACAGTAGATGGTAGGGGTACGAAGGGAGAGGGCAGTGTCCTAGCTAGGACGAGGGTGTACACACAGATGTATGAGTTCAGGCCCCTCTTGTGGAGGTAACAGCCCTACGTCTTAGTGCTCGGGAGCTTTATGTCAAGTGGAGTATAGAGATTACAATGGTTGCGAACCCTTGTGCAGGAGTGGAGGGGCGGCTTATATAGAGTTCGCTGCCCCTCATAATTATCCTGCATCTAAGGGCCTGGTCGTGGGATTAAAGTTTGCCATTACTGGTAACATACGTAATAAAAGCTACTAATGACCATTGAACCAGCGTCTGCCCATTGGGCTCTTGATGATGGCTCCTGGTCTTCTGGCGTCGAGTGAAAGCGAGGTCTTCCGAGTGACACACGACTGCCGAGTGAGAGTGGGAGTCTCCGAGTGGATTACTGTCGAGTGTCTTTGAATGTCTCCAGGGATCCACTCGGAAGTTCATGCTTGATCTTCAAGTCCTCCCATGTGGTGTCCTTAGGTAGGGTATGTGGGCCATGCCTAGGACCCTACCCTAGGTACATATCCTTGTCATTATCCCCCGAATGGATCGGGGTTTGAGTGGTGGAAGGAGGTATCTATGTAGACCTTGAGTTAGTGCATCAGATCCTCCGAATGATATTTGGGATTTCCATGAAACTTGTGTCGATTCAACTCTGAGCATTAGCATTCATTCAGGGTCAACATGCAAAATCTTCCGAATGATATTCGGGGCTTCAACGAAACTTGTGTCGATTGAATTCCTCTCCGCTCACCCGGATCCATTCAGCCTTAAAGGTGTCCGAGTGGATGTTCAACATTTGTTTTGGTCCGAGTGAGCTGACAGTATCTTGGGAGGCGACGGGTCGGTTTGACACACCCGGATTTTCCGGGATGCGAAAATTTGGGAAGCGCGCACGCTCGCGCGATGATTACGCCACGATCGGGGCAAGTGGAGGCATGACGTCTCGATCTTCGCGTCGGTCATATCGCCACGTATCAAGCGCCGTCAGTGGTTGGCGTGCATGGTAACCTCGTGGGTCCACTGGTCAGTGAGACACTCGGCACCGCATAAAGCTGTCCGCGCTGCAGTTTGCACAGTACCTCCGCCAATTCTTTCTCTCTTTTCCTCAGCCTCCTTTGCCCCCAGCGCCTCACTCCGATCTCCCTCGACTAGAGCCGCCGCGACGAAGATGAAGAATCCGACGGAGAAGCTGGAGTGAGCGAAGAAGGGGGCGGCGAAGCTCAAGGGCAAGAAGCTCTCGACCGCCCGATTCACCACGCCGGCGGGTTGGATGCAGGGGGATTTTCTCCCTTCAGTCATCACCCGCGAGGACATGGAGGGCCTCGTCCCCGACAGGCTCGTGGCGGACGGCGCCTGGAGGCTGCCGGGGGAGGAGCGCGAGCTGGAGCCGCGCGACGGGGAGCGGGTCCTCCTTCTCTCCCACGTCGAGCGAGGTTTTTCTCTGCCGCCCCACCCGTTCCTTAGGGGCTTTCTAAATTTTTTCGGTGCCCAACCGTACCACCTCTCGCCAAATACCATCGCCTATCTGTCTGCATTCGTCACTTTGTGCGAATGTTTCCTAGGCTGCTCTCCCCATTGGGGATTGTTCAAACACCTCTTCACGGTCAGATCCCAGATCGTGAAGAAAGCCCTCCCCACTGATGGGAAGACTCACGTGCTCCAGCTGTGCGGAGGTTTAGGAGTTCAAAAAAGAGCTCGTAGCTCCTTCCCTGCCATGACCTTTCCTGAGGCTATCAGAGGTTGGCAGTCGACGTAGTTCTACTGCAAGGATGCAGCATCGCCCAATATGTCGACTGGCCTTCCCCCATATACACTCGACCGTCCAGTCATCCCCAAGTCTCTAAAGGTGACTGAAGAGGAGCATGTCCAAGTAGGCATCTTGGTTGAAGCGGTGGTGCAGCTGATCCGAGGTGGAGTGACTGGCATGGACCTGTTGGAGAAATTTCTCAGCCGACGTATTTAGCCACTCCAAGCCAGAGACCACACCATGTGGCACTACGCGGGCCCTGAGGACTCGAGAAGGATGCATCCCGAGGAAGTTCCTTAGAAAACTGTCAAGCAGTTGGTCCGTAGCATCACCGGAGCCTGCGACAATGCTTTGGGAGCCAAGAGGATCCGGCCGTACTCGGCCGGAAACCCGCCGAAGAACCTGGTGAGCTGTGTGATGTCAACTGATATATTGTACTATCGAGTGATATATTGAACTGACTTCTTTGCTTGAATCATGCATGAATGGACGCACATGCACTCGCCCGTTCCCAACGGGAACCATGTTGAAGATGGCGTGGTGAGCGAGGGCGGCAGTGTGGATGGCGACGGTTCTTCAGACACCAAGGAAGAATACGAGGACTCCGGCGAGGAGGAAGAAGTCGAGTCACCTCCCCGACGCGAAAGCCGCACAAAGTCCTGCCAAGATCTGTCAACTATTGAGGACAAGGCTCCGGGCCCTAGTGAGAAGAACCTAAAACGGGGCCGCCCTTCATCCGCTGAGCCGAGCGAAAAACTGGCCAAGCAGCCCAAGCAAGCCGTCACCAAGCCTCGCAAAGATATGCCTTGCATGATGGCGGTAGTGCCTGTTGTCTCCACGTAAGTGTTTATTTCCATACTCGTTCTGTCGACCGAAGTCTGGAGTTGTATCTGACCGAATGTCATTCAATCCATCAGAGCTGCTACATCTATGTCTTCGCCTCATCGAGATGGAGGGGAAGCAATGGATGTCGACACTGCTGACGCGGCCACTTCTCATAGAGGTTAGATAGTTGTTGGTTCGTCCGAATGGGACTCGACACATGCAGATGTTAACATCGTCGGTTGTCGATGCAGAGGTCGTTCAGGTGGAGGAGTATGAGGGGCGACTAGACACTTCGCGCCCTCGTATTCAAGGGGCGTCATCGGTGCAAGCGCTTCAACGTTCGACTGCCGAGTCTTCCCAGGGGGGAGGTGGCTCGACACAGCCCAGGGCTGAACCTGCAGCACCTCTATCACATGCTCCTCCAGCCGTCTCGATTGTTGTGGCATCAACTCCAATTGGCCCCCCTCAGACTGCCTCAGCTATTCCTGCGACCACACCGATCCCACCTGTGATGGCCTTCTCTCTGCATCGCACCCCAGAAGATCAGACCGGAGCTGCGAAGGAAGCCATGATCCAGGCAGAGCAGCTCTTGCTGAGGACCAAGGAGGCGTACGAGGCCAACAACCTGGCTTTTGACGTCAGCACAGCCCTCCGCACCAATGTCCGAATAAGTTCGATTGTAAGTCCATTATCGATTGAATTTCTTGTCGATTGAATTTCTGTACACCCAATGGCTGATTGCTGGAGAATGTTTGAGCTTTCTCCACTCGTATAGATCAGATCGTAGTCGAGTAGGACTAAGATTGATAGTACGCGTGGTACTAGGGTCACTCGACATGTCGAGTGTACTTTCTGATGAGTTGCTCGATGGATCGAGAGTTAACCGTCTCAGTGGGGGCGCTCTTAGCGCACCCACTAGGCATAGTCCCCGAGACCGCTGTCGAGTGCATGCATCGGCACGGGTCTTAGAGTCTGTTGTATACAGGATACACTTCGCCTTGAATTACACCACTCCGTAGCTACCTTGCAGGTTTCATGGATATTATTGGCAAACCATGATATGACACTGCATAAGGATAGACTGCACTTCATAGAGTATGGGGAGTGCATCACTCGACGGGTCGAGTGTCATGACAGGGCTGACCTTGTCAAATGTATTTTCTGACGAGTTATTCGACGGATCGAGAGTTAACCGTCTCAGTGGGGGAGCTCTTAGCGCACCCACTAGGTGTAGTCCCCGAGACCGTTGTCGAGTGCTTGCATCGGCAGGGGTCTTAGAGTCTGTTGTATACGGGATACATTTTGCCTTTGAACCACACTACTCCGTAGCTACCTTGCAGGTTTCATGGATATTATTGGCAAACCATGATATGACGCTGCATAAGGATAGACTGCACTTCATAGAGTAGGGGGTGCATCACTCAACGGGTCGAGTGTCGTGACAGGGCTGACCTCGAACGTTTGAATAACCAGTAGGGGCACGCTAAGTGCACCCACTGGGTGTAGTCCCTGAGGCTACTGTTCATCGCAGACGATAAACAGTAGGCTTGAAAACTTGTTGTACGCATGGTACTAGGGTCACTTGACATGCCGAGTGTATTTTCTGATGAGTTACTCGACGGATCGAGAGTTAACCGTCTTAGTGGGGGCGCTCTTAGCGCACCCACTGGGTGTAGTCCCCGAGACCGTTGTCGAGTGCTTGCATCAGCAGGGGTCTTAATAGAGACAACTTTTGAATTTGTTTATGGCACGCGAAGCGCCAGAGCCACTCAACATGTCGAGTGGACTTTCTGCTTGAATTCTTCCAAGATAGTCACTCGTCGGCGTTCGATACCCGGTCGACTGTCCAGGAACCACTTGTCGATTGAATCCCTGTCTTTTGTTGGTTCCAGACGGCTTGCGAACTTGGGACACAGTACAAGGACATGGAGGATGAGAGGAACCGGTTGCAGGTGGATCTGGCGGTCGCCAACAACGCCCTGGAGCAAGCGCGTGATGAGCTAAAGTCTCTAGGAGGTAATTACTGTCGACTGTCAGCATTCCCATCTTCACTTTTCATGTTTTGAACCGAGTCCTCTCACTCGAACAGACGTGCACAATGAAAACCGTCGACTCCAAGCGCGACTCAACAATGTTGTTTCTTTAGATTCCATGAAAAAGGCACTGGAGGAGAAGGACAAAACACTCGCCGATGCATAATGGGTGGCCAGGGAAAAAACTGAAGCTGCAGATCAGAAGTTGGCGGCCGCCAAGAAGCTTGAGGAGGAGAACACCAAGCTGAAGCAGGAGCGCGCATACCTCGTCAAAAGGGTCGAGCAGCTGAACAAGAGGAGCAATGGCCATAAGAAGCATTTGGGCGAGTTCTCGAGGAAGATGTATATTCTGCTCGACGGTAAGTGTTTGTTGTCGACTGAAGTTTGTAAAAAATTGGAATATCGTAGCTCACCGATTCTTCTCCCATTCCCCACTCTTCAACAGAATTCTGCCAAGACTTCGAGAAGGAGACGGAGGAGGTTGAGCCCAATCTGGATCCCACCAAGTCTCCTGTCGCAAACGCGGTGGCCATGAACATGCTCCGACTCAATTTCTGGCCCCAGGGCGTCCAGGCGTATCTTGTCCGACTGAAGTCTGCAATGGAGAGAATCGACAAAGAGCTATGGCCTCAGGACACCCTTCAGCTCGACCTCAACTCTATGATGGATCGCCTGAATGAACTTCCAAGTCGAGTGCAGGACTAGAAGAAATTTACCGCTCGTTGTGGGGCCGACGTGGCGTTATCACTCGTCAGGGTCCATTGCAAGGACGTGAAGGAGGAGAGGCTGAAGGAGATTTAGGTGGTCAACACGAAGAAACTCCAGATCGAGGACTTCATGGAAACCTTCGTCGAAGCGGCCACCAGAATCGCCGACGGCATCGACTTGGACACTTTCGTCGAGCCCGCCAGTCCATCTCCCATTTAAAAAACTTGTCTTTTGAAGAAATAGTTGAATTTGCCTCGGTATGCCGAGTGGATTTGTATCCTTTAAAACTTCGTTCAGGCTTTAGGCCTGAGCACATTTGCTTTCGTATGAAAATTTTATCCGTTTTACCCTTTGGATTTTGTTCGTATTCGGCTTTCAATCGTTTGTTTGACTGAGTTTTACTTAGGCGAAGCGTGTTCGCAGCTAAGCCCCCGAGTGTGAGGATTGCTCATCACTCGAAGTATTTTCGAACTTAGGCGAATGTCGATTCGCGGCTAAGTTGTCGAGTGAATGGATCATTATCCACTCGATGAGGTTATTAACTTAGGCGAAACGTGTTTTGCAACTAAGCCCCCGAGTGTGAGGATTTCTCATCACTCGGAGTATTTTTGAACATAGGCGATTGTCGATTCGCAGCTAAGTTGTCGAGGGAATGGATTACTATCCACTCGACGAGGTTTTTACTTAGGCGAAATGTGTTTCGCAGCTAAGCCCCCGAGTGTGAGGATTGCTCATCACTCGGAGTATTTTTGAACTTAGGCGAATGTCAATTCGCAGCTAAGTTGTCGAGTGAATGGATTACTATCCACTCGACGAGGTTTTTAACTTAGGTGAAACGTGTTTCGCAACCAAGCCCCCGAGTGTGAGGATCGCTCATCACTCGGAGTATTTTTGAGCTTAGGATTGTCGATTCGCAGCTAAGTTGTCGATTGAATGGATCATTATCCACTCGACAAGGTTTTTAACTTAGGCGAAACGTGTTTTGCAGCTAAGCCCCTGAGTGTGAGGATTGCTCATCACTCGGAGTATTTTGAACTTAGGCGATTGTCGATTCGTAGCTAAGTTGTCGATTGAATGGATCATTATCCACTTGACGAGGTTTTTAACTTAGGAAAAACGTATTTTGGAGCTAAGCCCTCGAGTGTGAGGATTGCTCATCACTCGGAGTATTTTTGAACTTAGGCGAATGTCGATTCGCATCAAAGTTGTCGAGTGAATGGATTACCATCCACTCGACGAGCTTGTTAACTTAGGCGAAACGTATTTCGCAGCTAAGTCCCTGAGTGTGAGGATTGCTCATTACTCAGAATATTTTTTTTGAACCCAAGCAAAGACGGATTTGCAAATAGGTCGTCGAGTGAATGGACTGCTATCCACCCGACAGGGTTTTTAACTTAGGCGAAACATGTTTCGCAGCTAAGCCCCCGAGTGTGAGGGTTGCTCATCACTTGGAGTATTTTTGATCTTAGGCGAATGTCGATTCGCAGCTAAGTTGTCGAGTGAATGGATTACTATCCACTCGACGAGGTTTTTAACTTAGGTGAAACATGTTTCGCAGCTAAGCCCCCGAGTGTGAGGATTGCTCATCACTCGGAGTATCCCCAAGAATGTAACTGCACGGTTGGAATCGACGAAGTATTAATCACAGAAACGCGAATTCCATTGATGAAGAACTCTTATTACATCAGCAAACTCTTGTCTTAAGTGTAAAACGTCGGAGCAGGTCTGCATTCCAGGCTCGTGGCTCATCTATCTGTTTCATGAGATTATACAGGTGATAGGCTCCATTGTTTAGCACCTTAGTGATGACAAAAGGGCCTTCCCATGCAGGAGCAAGCTTGTGAGGTCGGTGTTGATTCACTCGGAGCACCAAATCTCCCTCATGGAACGCTCGGCTTTTGACATTCCTTGCATGAAAGCGTCGTAGGTCTTGCTGATAGGCAGTGGTCCGGATCAGAGCCATCTCACGCTCCTCCTCCAGAAGATCTACCCCATCCTGTCTGGCCTGTTCAGCTTTAGCCTCAGAATATAACTCTACTCGAGGAGAATTGTGGGCCAAGTCACTTGGCAACATGGCTTTGGCGCCATAGACAAGGAAGAAAGGAGTTCGTCCCGTTGACCGATTAGGTCTTGTCCTCAATCCCCACAAAACAGACGGCAGCTCAGTTACCCATGCACCGGCAGCATGATCCAAATCGTGCATGAGACGAGGCTTCAGACCTTGCAGAATGAGACCATTAGCCTGCTCGACTTGCCCATTGGTTTGAGGATGCGCAACAGAAGCATAATCCACTCGGATGCCTTGGGAGTTGCAAAATCTCCTGAATTCTTCCGAGTCAAAATTAGTGTCATTGTCCATGATGATGTTGTGCGGAATGCCATATCGGATAATGATTTCCCTCATGAATGTGACCGTCGTGCGGGAATTCAGCTTCTTGATGGGCTTGGCTTCAATCCACTTGGTGAATTTGTTGACTGCTACCAACAGATGGGTGAATCCTCATTTTCCGAGTTGGAAGGGACCAATCATGTCGAGTCCCCAAACCGCAAATGGCCAGGCGAGAGGAATTGTCTTCAGAGCAGACGCCGGTTTGTGTGACAGATTCGCATAGAACTGGCATCCCTCGCAGTGATCAATGATATCCTTAGCCATCTCATTAGCTCGTGGCCAGTAAAAACCAACTCGGTATGATTTAGCAATGATCGCCCTTGAAGAGGCATGGTGGCCGCGAGTTCCCGAGTGGATTTCGTCTAGAATCATCTGACCTTCCTCGGGGGAAATGCAGCGTTGGGTGACACCGGTCACACTCTCTCCGAATAGCTGATCTCCCATCATAGTGAAAGCCTTGGACCTATACACAATCTGTCGAGCCTCTGCTTCATCTTCAGGGAGCTCTTGTCTGAGGATATAGGCAACATATGGCATAGTCCAGTCGGGAATGATAACTAGCATCTACATGACCAGGTCAATCATAGCAAGAACATCGACTTCATTCGAGTCAGAGGGGCTTAAGGATTGTGGGGGCTCTTTGGTGAAGGGATCCTCTTGAATCGAAGGAGTGTGCAAATGCTCCAGGAACACCCCGTTGGGGACAGGCCGTCAAGTGGAGCCAATCTTGGACAGCTCATCGGCCGTTTGATTTTTCAGTCAGGGAACATGGTGAAGTTCCAGGCCTTCAAATTTCTTCTCCAACTTCCGGAATGCATTGCAGTATCCGGTCATAGCGGGGTTTCTAACATCCCATTCTTTCATCACTTGATTTACCACCAAATCTGAGTCGCCATAAACCATCAGGCGCTTGACGCCGAGTGAGATAGCCATGCGCAGTTCTTCATGCTCTGCCTCATTGTTGGAGGAATCAAAATGAATATGCAAGACATAGCTAAGCTTGTCGCCTCTGGGAGATATCAAGACAACACCAGCACCGGACCCATTCAACATTTTGGAGCCGTCGAAGAACATTGTCCAATGCGTCGTGTGAACTTGGATGGGTTGTTGCTGTTCAGTCCACTCGGCCATGAAATATGCCAATGCTTGGGACTTGATTGACTTCTTGGCCTCGAATCTAATGTCAAAGTATCCAATCTCAATTGCCTTAGCCACTCGACCTGATACGTCGTGATTGTTGAAAATCTCGGATAAAGGAGCATCGCTGATGACTGAGATCGAATGGTCTTGGAAATAATGTGCCACCTTCTTCGCTGACAGGTAAATACCATACACCAGCTTCTGATGGTGTGGATATCTTTGCTTTGAGGGGGACAATACTTCCGAGACATAATAAACTGGCCGCTGGACCTTATAGGCTTTACCCTCCTCTTCTCGCTCGATAGTCAGCACTGTACTAACGACCTGATTTGTGGCCGCGATGTACAGGAGTAAGGGCTCTTTGCTGGCAGGAGCGGCAAGCACCGGCTGGGTGTAGAGCAGGGCTTTGAGCTCGACAAATGCTACTTCGGCTTCGGGGGTCCAGTCGAATGTGTCGGACTTCTTCATCAACTGATATAATGGCAGAGCCTTCTCACCAAGACGAGAAATGAATCGACTCAATGCTGCCAAGCAACCTGTGAGCTTCTGAACGTTGTGCACTCGCATGGGAGTCTTCATACGGGTAATGGCGCTGATCTTCTCGGGATTGACATCAATTCCTCGCTCGGAAACGAGAAAACCGAGCAACTTGCTGCCAGGGACACCAAAGGTACATTTGGCCGGATTCACCTTTATGTCGAATTGCCTCAGATTAACGAATGTCTCGGCCAAGTCAGCCAGCAGGTCGAAACCTTTGCCGGACTTGACTACTATATCATCCATGTATGCCTTGACATTCCGAGGGATCTCGTCGAGTAAACATTTCTGAATCATGCGCATAAAAGTAGCGCCGACATTCTTAAGACCAAAAGGCATGGTGATGTAGCAAAAACACCCGAAAGGGGTGATGAAGGTTGTCTTTATTTCGTCCGGGCCATACAAACGGATCTGATGGTACCCAGAATAAGCATCCAAAAACGATAAACGCTCACACCCCGCTGTCGAGTCGATAATTTGATCTATGGGGGGACGGAAAATGGTCTCTTGGGCACACCTTATTGAGATGTTTGAAGTCACTGCACATGCGCAACGACTTATCTTTCTTTGGCACCATCACAACATTCGAGAGCCACTCGGAGTGGTAAATCTCCCAAATGAACTTGGCTTGCAAGAGACGGGGCACTTCTTCTCCGATTGCCTTGCGCTTCTTCATTGCGGATCAACGCAAATGCTCCCTGATGGGCTTGGCTTTCAGATCCACTCGCAGACGGTGCTCAGCCAGCTCCTTGGGAATCCCCGGCATGTCAGCAGGCTTCCATGCAAAGATATCCCAGTTCTGACGGAGGAACTGGATGAGCTCGGCTTCCTATTTACTGTCGAGTGTTGTTGAGATATTCGTTAGGGCAGCAGTTGGATCCGTCGGCTGGATGTGCACCTTTTTCACTTCCCCTGCCGACTGAAATGCCGACTCGGAAGCAGGCTTCTTTGCGCGGAGAAAATCACTAGGATCGGCGGTTTTCTTGTACTCCTCCATCTCAACCATGGACATCTGTTGATCGGCGATCTTGGATCCTTGCTGGAGACACTCTTTAGCCCGCTGTCGATTGCCAGTGACCATGATCACGCCCTTAGGGCCTGGCATTTTCAACTTAAGATACACGTAACATGGTCGGGCCATGAAACGTGCATAAGCGGGTCGACCCAAGATGGCGTGGTAAGCACTCTTGAAATCCACGATTTCAAATGCCAACTTTTCTTTTCGGAAATTTTTGCTATCTCCGAATTTCACATCCAATGCTATCTGGCCGAGTGACTTGGCCTTCTTTCCTGGGATGACCCCATGAAACTGCATGCTGCTGTCACTCAGACGGGACATCGGAATGCCCATCCCTTTCAAGGTATCTGCATACAGAATGTTCAGGCCGCTGCCGCCGTCCATGAGGACCTTTCTGAGTCGAGTCCCCTGCACCATCGGATCAACTACCAGAGCCTGTCTGCCAGGAGTGGCCACACGAGCAGGATGATCTATCTGGTCGAATGTGATAGCATATTGAGACCATTTGAGGTAGGTGGGGGTGTTGGGCACAGCCATGTTGATTTCCCTATTGATGACTTTCAGACGACTCTTGCTCTCGACATCAGCACAGATCACTAGTGTAGCAGTGACATCTAGGAATCTTTCCTTTTCCTCATCTTCATCTTCTTTTTCAGGGGATTTCACACTCAACTGGTCTCCCTTGAATTGTTGGATAAGGGTTCGACACTGTCGAGTGGTCTGCTTGAGCAAAATCAGGTTGCCTTCTGCATCTTTCCTTGTGTGAATTACACACGGCTGATCCAAGATATCAGTTTTTGACTGACCCTTCCCCTTCTTGGTGGCATACTGAGCCTTGGCTTTGCCCTAGTTCTCCGACTGAGTCGCCAGTGCTGCTGCCTCTGCCGGATCCGGGTCTTTAGCCTTCCGCTTCTGTTTCCGATTGCTGCTGCCGCCAGAGTCGTTAGCGACTGTTTTTCCTTTGCCGCTACGGAGGCGGTCTTCTTCCTCACCATTAGCATAACGAGTGGCAATTTCCATCATCTTGCCGAGTGAAATATCACCAATGCGTCCGAACTTCAGGTACAACTCCCTATATCTCACACCGGCCTTGAAAGCACAAACATCCTGGTGTTCCAACACATTCTCCATCGTATGATGCAGGGTGGACCATCGCTGAATATAATCCCTTAAGGTTTCATTGAGCTTCTGTACACAGTGCTGTAAGTCGACCAGACCTGCCGGGCGTTTGCAAGTGCCCTCAAAGGTCCGGACAAACACTCGGGATCTTCCCAACAATGTATGCTGGAAGGAGCCAAACGATTCAACCAAGCTCGAGCTGAACCATCCAACATGAGGGGCAGGAGCTTCATTGCGACATTTTCATTTCCGCCGCCAATCTGCAGAGCCACTCGGTAATCATCTAACCAAGTCTCTGGTTTTGTTTCACCAGAAAACTTTCCGATCCCTACCGCCATTCTGAAGTTGGGGGAATCTCTGCAGAACGTATAGCTCTGCTAAAACACTCGGGACCAGACACCACAGCTGAGCTTCCACTCGGAACATCTCTATCGAGTCCTTCTCTGTAGGCTCTGCTCTTGTCAATCCTCTTCTGAACAAGATAGGTGCGGGCGTCAAAGTCCGCGTCCCGCTCATCACCAAGGGAGTGCCTGTCGTCCTGGCGCCGGGGCGCATATGGACCACTCCGCGGATGAGTGGGCACTCGACGGTGGTCTTTGCGGTGATACTGATTTCTGTCTTGCCCTTCACAAAAACCGCCGCCTCGACGACGCAAGGGCGATCCAGGGCTGTGTGCCGATTGAACGGTCTCTGCCTTGGGTGAATTGATGTATATCCTGTTACGGGACTGAGAAACTGCTGAATTCTGACGTTGTGCTGCACCCAACAGCGCTCTGATCTGCAACAGCCCTCTACCAGCCTCTGACCAGGATGGCTGAATGGAATGTGCTATCCTAGCAGCAGCAACGACATTTACCACATGAGTTCGGTATACCTAAACACCATCGTGAGATCCATTCGGAAACAGTTGCCGATGACATCGACTGGGGCGCGGCGGGTGCTGGCAAGCGCGCTCATCAATCTCTGCCTGGAGCTCTTCCAGACGAATGCGCGCGGCCTCCAAAGCTTGGGCCTCAGCAGTCACGCCAACGATGGGGGAATGAAGGACCTCCTCGTCGCGACGCGGCTGCCCATTCGATGGACCTCCAACCTCGTGCTTGACATGGCCGAAGCCAGGCGGTGAACTCTGATGAGAGCCCACCATCAAGACCTCCGCTACAGGATCGCAGCTTTCGCACTCAAAAGGCACGTCGGATGGATCGGAATCTGACTCAAACACGCCGTGAAGGGACTCAGCGGGCTCGAGCGCTGCAACCTGCGGAGAAGTTTGATGCGTCGCTGCGTGTTCGACCCACCGCTGGAGTCGTGAGCGGCCGGATCGCTTGCGACCGCGAACGACAAGAGGAGCCGATGCGTAGGGGGTCGACGGTTGTCGCAGCAACATGCCATAGGGACTCGCGCGGAATTGCACGGTCCTGCGGACCGGGAGTGCCTCGACATCAAGAGACGCTATCTGGAGCCATGCAGAATCATCGGCGATGAAGGCGAGCGCTCCGAAATGGATCTCGTGGCCGGAGCAAAAACACCGCCGGAAGACATGTCGAAGGATGAAAATCGCAACCTCGCCGGAAGTCGCTTAGACGCCTGCCCCATGGTGGGCGCCAACTGTCATGGGAACGAGCCTGACAGTAGATGGTAGGGGTATGAAGGGAGAGGGCAGAGTCCTAGCTACGGCGAGGGTGTACACACAGATGTATGAGTTCAGGCCCCTCTCGTGGAGGTAACAGCCCTACGTCTTAGTGCTCGGGAGCTTTATGTCAAGTGGAGTATAGAGATTATAATGGTTGCGAAGCCTTGTGCAGGAGGGGAGGGGAGGCTTATATAGAGTTCGCTGTCCCTCATAATTATCCTGCATCTAAGGGCCTGGTCGTGGGATTAAAGTTTGCCGTTACTGGTAACGTACGTAATAAAAGCTACTAATGACCATTGAACCAACAACTGCCCGTTGTGCGCTTGATGATGGCTCCTGGACTTCTGGCGTCGAGTGAAAGTGAGGTCTTCCGAGTGACACGCGACTGCCGAGTGAGAGCGGGAGTCTCCGAGTGGATTACTGTCGAGTGTCTTTGAACGTCTCCAGGGATCCACTCGGAAGTTCATGCTTGATCTTCAAGTCCTCCCATGTGGTGTCCTTAGGTAGGGTATGTGGGTCGTGCCTAGGACCCTACCCTAGGTACATATCCTCGTCATGGGCCATTGAGCTCCTTCCTTTTGAAATTGCCATAAGCCATGACGAGCTATTAAATCTCAGGTGCTGGCGGATTTCCTTGCCGAATAGATAGAGGCCGAGCTCCCCAAGGAATATAGTACATACTCCCATCGGACGATGTACTTTGACGGATCCAAAACATTGGCTGGACTAGGGATTGGATTTATTCTCACATTCCCCATAGGAGACAACGTCCGATACGTGTTGCAAATCATGTATGTCGTTTCCAACAATGCACCCGAATATGAAGCACTTTTGCACGGTCTTCGGATGGCAGCTGCAATGGGCATACAACGACTTGAGTTATGGGGAGACTCCAACTTGGCCATCTCCCAAATCAACAGCGAATTCGCTGCCAAAAACCCAAAGATGGCGACATATAGAAATGCCGCCCTCAAGATATGCGCACAGTTTGAGGGGCTAGATTCCATCATGTCGCTAGAGACAACAACCAAGCCACTGACATACTGGCCCGCATGGGGGCAAAATGCAACCCTGTCCCAAAAAATACTTTCGTGGACGGCTCTTCAAGCTGTCAATGGTTTGGTAGCACGATAGTAAGGGTGCTAGACTCATCGGCGCAGAAGAGGTTATTCCCCTATAAGCGAACCAAACGACCAAATCATCGGTGACTCCATCATGGACGAAACGCCCTCGGCACATGAGGTCATGGCAGTAATCGCGCCATGGACCGAGCCCTTCCTTGCCTACCTTCTTCACAAAGAACTCACCGGCGATCAGACAGAGGCGCGACGCATTATTCGGCGACCCAAGGCCAATAAAGTCCATGAGGGTGACTTATACGAGAGAAGCACCATCGGAGTACTACAGCGGTGCATATCTGAGGAAGAAGGACGACAGCTATTAACCAAAGTCCATGCAGGAACGGGCGGCCATCACACTGCGGCAAGGGCCTTAGTAAGCAAGGCCTTTCGGGCTGGTTTCTTCTGGCCCACCGCTCGAGCAGACGCCAAGTCGCTTGTCAAGCATTGCGTGGGATGTCAGCTTTTTGCAAAATAAAGTCACATGCCCCCAACAACTCTTCAGTCTGTTGCGATTACCTGGCCTTTTGCGGTCTGGGGGCTGGATATGGTCGGACCATTTAAAGGGGGAACCAGGAAGAGTAAATACCTACTGGTCATGGTTAAGAAGTTCACCAAATGGATCGAAGCAAAACCTGTCAAATTAGCCATGTCCGGACCAGTAATCGACTTTATATCCGGTGTGGTACACCTATACGGCGTCCTGCATAAGGGACAATAGATCCAACTTCACAACCCAAGAGGTAAAAGACTGGTGCGCAAAAATGGGCATAAAGCTCGATTATGCATCGGTGTATCACCCGTAGACCAATGGACAAGTCGAATGGGCCAACGTCCTCATCATGAGTGGCATTAAACAATGTTTGGTCCGATCTCTGCACGAGTCTGACTGCCATTGGGTAGAGGAGCTTGTCTCCATTCTATGGGGCCTGCGTACCACCCCAAATTGATCAACAAGATACACACCGTTCTTCATGGTCTATGGGGCAGAAGCAGTCCTTCCCTCTAATATTATTCATGACACACCAAGGGTGCGCATGTACAAGGAAAAGGAGGCCGAGCTAGATCGGCAGGACGACCTGGACGCCTTAGAAGGAGAGCGCGACATAGCTCGGGCTCATTCTACTTTTTATCAATAGCAGGCTTGACATTACAAGAGTAGGGAGGTCAAGGCAAAAGCATATAATGTGGGTGAACTCGTCTTCTGGCTCCTGGAGAAGCAGAAGCATAAACTCAATCCCAAATGGGAGGGCCCCTTCATAATTGACAAAGTACTCGTAGGAGGGGCTTACCATCTTCAAAACCCATCGGATAACCGCCTCGAACCAAACCCATGGAACGCAGCTCGTCTTCGGCGCTTCTACGGCTAGACCGATGTCGTCATAATCTTTACCCTCCTTTTTCTTTTCTTTCCTTTTTTTCTCTTTTTCCTTTCCCTCCCACCTTGATTTTTGGCAGGTTTGGATTTTTTCTTCACAAGTCTATGTTCGGTTAAACCGATCTTGTATTAAGATTTTCGTCATACATCCTCAAATGTTAAATCCGAACACAACACCTGGGGGCTTCTTGGTGAAGCCGATGATTTTATATTTAAACATCTATTCACATTTATCGTGTATGCACGTTTCCCTTGCCGATTTTTAAGCCATTCTATGCATCAATTCAAACTAAGATTTTTGCCAAGCTGGGTTGCCTCGCTCCTGTATTTACCCGCTACGTTCCCGATTGTTCGGCTAGAGAGTAAAGGGAGTACCTCTGCGATTGTTACGACCGGGTTATCCGGATATGTACCTCAGATGGGTGAAGCCAAAAGCTAGCTATCTTTAGCAGAAAATTGGTCGGCTAGGACGGGAACAACAAATAAAATTATGGTTGTTATCACCATTACTCGGGGTTCTTTTCTCGCAAAAGCCATTAGTTGCATACTAGCATTATACGGCCTTACTACCTACGATTTATGTAGTAGCCTGAAGGAAGGTACTGATAGAGGTACTATTTTCTTCAGAAGATGTTTCTTACACTAAGCCGTAATATAGCATATCTCCTTGTGCGCTTTTTGTCTCTTTGCCCCAAATGGACGGATTGCCTGGTTCCTCGATCATAATTCACTCTTATCGAGGGACATTTTATAAGGATCACTCCCAAGCTCTTAGCGCGGGAGGTCGAAGCCAATGGACGGTTAAGACAAACTTTACCACACAGCCGGAGCAATTTTTTGATTATCAGTACATAATTACATACAATCATACATCTGGCTGCTGGTCGAGATTGTCTATTAAAGCATCCAGGGCACAATATTCCTACGAGAGACGAGCGGATGGCATCACTTGGTCATACACCAAATGAAGTGGCGCTTCTTTCCCATCAGGCCCTACTGGCCCAACCCGATCCATATGTTCAAGATTAAGGATGGTATACCGATTCTTGATCATTGCCCACGCCTCTCGTGCTCCCTCTCGACAGGGCAATGTCTTCCATAACTCGAACCGACTCCGGGCTCCCTTGAACCAATCAGCCAGTTTGGCTATTCCCTCCGGAGGATGCTCGACAGGCCATAGCGCTTTTGTCATGCTCCTCATAGCCTTCCGAGCCCGCTCATAAATGACAAAGAGTTCCTTCAGAAGGCTTCCCCGGTAGGATCTGATCTCTTCTACGGGTCACCCGGTTAGGATACCTATACATGAGTCAAGGCATGTCCATTACTCTTCATGTATAAGAAGTATCCTCAGATGTTACAATCATACTTACCGAACAAGCCCCTATGTAATTTCTGGTTCTCTTCTCGGGCCTAGGCCAATTAAGCTCTCAATTTCTTCGTCCTGCTACTTGTTTTCCACATGGAGGCGTTTCTTCTCCTCAAGGTGTCATTGCAACAAAAGGCAGTCAGCCTCATGCTGCGACTTAGCATACCTCTAAGATTCCCACGCTACATCTAAATCCTTTTGCAGCTTCCCTATAGACTCAGCTTCTACAAAGTACCCTCGCGTCAGTACGGGATTATATACTGAGATCGGCAGAATGGATATACTTACCATGCGCCTCCAGGGTGAAATTCTTTACTTGTTCCAGCTGAGCTTTCACCTCTTCCACCTGTGTTTGGCTCGCCTCCAATTCCATGGCTAATTTCTCTTTCTGCTGCCTTGAGGCCTGTATCATCAATATAATGTTATGCAGATCCTTAACTCGGTCGTCCCGATGAATTCAAGGGTCAGGGGCTAGTGAGTTTACATGTGTTTCCGGACTCCGGACTCTTAAAACCAATCACTCACCTTCAGGCTGGATGATATCAGCTTCACAGCTTCCCCAAGCCTAGCTCGGGCAGCTCTGATGTGCGCATCTGCTGAACATAGAGTGTTAAGCTCTTGTTCAACGTCGGGTGGTGTAGTGCCTCTCGTTGCTGCCTGTGATTCATCGCACTCTCCACCTTGGATTTGGTGACCGATACCGCGTCCCCGGAATCTTCGGGGACCGGATTGACCACAGGGGCTTCCGCGGCGGGTTCAGCATGAGCAGAAGATCTTGGCTCATGGGTATTTCTAGGCACCTCGTCAGCATTCTCGGCAGAAGACAGTTGTACTTGCTTCCTGAATATTTTAGCATAAGATCCTCTACGAAATCTTAACGATCATGATAATAATAGATTAAGCGAACAAACAAAGTACCCTCTTGGTTGTACGAGTTGTTGAAGGTGTCCCCATGGCCGGCTCACTTGAAGGATTCCTGTTGATGTCCGGTCCGGGCATTGCCGTTGTAGCAGACGCTCATCACGTGGACTGACGATGCTTGGGAGGTGAGGCCAGCGCGTTCGGGGCGACGGCGGGCGCTTGCCTTTTACGGGAAGATTTCTTCTTCTTGCCGATAATAGGGGAGGGGAGTAATTAGGGGTGATCGGCTATGATAGCCACCTTGGAGCGATCAAGGCTCTCTTGGTAAATGATCGCGTCTTCAAATTCGACTGATAGCTCCGGATCGTCATGGAATCCCGGATCATCGTCACGAGCATAGTTCTCTAGTTGGGGGTCGGACTGTTGATTGTCTCGACAAAGCTCCTCCATTCCTATTCACAGAGATTAAAAGCTCCAGTCAAAAAAGGGGTCAATGAAAATCCCGAACTTAGGTCATAGGATCGAGAGGCTTACCCATTCGATTGGGTTGTAGCTTGAGTAGCCCTCCTTAACCGGCAGCCGAACAAAGTCTTCCTTTTCCCCTTTGTATAGGTCGGCAAGTGCGGCCAACAACGCTACTTGATTGGCAGAGCCTAGTCGTCGGGAGCGAGTGGTGTCACTTGTCCCATTGTAAAGCCACAGAGGGTTTATTCTTCGTTGAAGAGGCTGAACGCATCGGGTGATGGCGGCGACTATTACGTCAACCATGGTCAGCTTGTGATGAGCCAATAGCCTCATGTGGGTGGCCAAGCGCTGCACCTCGACACCATCCTCTTGGGATGAACTCTTTGGTCACTAGTTGTACCTTTTCTTCAAAGTGGCGTCGAAGTATTCAGGCAAACCCCTCCGAGCTAGATCGAATAAGGGAACATCCTAGATATAGAACCATTCCGAAGACCACTCTTCGGAATCCTTCTTCGATTTTCCCACTGGATACCCTGTCCTGGCTAAGTGGCATACTTTGGCTCCTCCGATTTCCCGAATTGTCTCACCCCGAGTATGGGGGACGAGGCAGAAGTACTTCCTCCATAATCCAAAATGTGCCTCGCAACCTAGAAACATCTCACAGAGGGCGACAAAACCCGAGATATGCAGAATAGATCTGGGGGTAATATGATGGAGTTAGATCCCATAGAACTCCAGTAATCCCCTCAGGAAAGGATCAATGGGGAACCCTATACCCCGCAACAGGAAGGGCACAAAGTATATCTGCTCTCCCTTTTGGGGATTAGGGAATCTCTCCGCGAAAGAAGTCAAGTCGGCGCGGGTAGCCGCTACATCCGAGGAAGGAAGATACCCTTAGGTCTTGAGGTTGCGTAGTCGAAGGAGGGATACTGAGTAGCTTGCCCAATCCCCAGGATGAGAGTCGTAAGGACGCGAGGAAGAGCTGGGGGCGCTCGCCATGTTTTTGTGATAACTTCTTGCTTGAAGTTTTTTCTGATGCGGAAGAAGATGAATATGTGGCCTAAAACCATGATGAAATTTTTTTAAATGGGTGGTGCTTCCTTTGAGGGATGGGCAGTCTTGTAAAAAGCTGTTGGATCGTTCGTCTCCCCTAGGTGCATGATGATCGAGAAGTGCTGAAAGTTATTACAATGGGTCCCGCAAGTGCTCGATGTTTGAGATTTCGCCGATGATAGGATGGTTGCCGGACAAGAAGGGATAAAGGGACTTGCCTCGCAAGCCGAAGTCTTCGACGCGCAAGATTGTTCGGATAGTGTACCTTGGCATTGGAGGCTAGTCTCGGGGCTACTGAGGGAGTCCTGGATTAAGGGGTCCTCGGATGGCCGACCTATTTCTTATGGGCCGGACTCATGGGCCGCCTACTAAGCATTGGATTGATCGAAGGCCCCGTCACCAGGGAGGAAGCCTCGGGAGTCGTGGTGTGTTTTCCAAGTTTGGTATAGTAGATAGGCATGTTTTCCCCTTTGATGTGCAACCGACCTACGACATCTATATAAGCCGAGGGGTTTTAGATTGTAGGGCAGAGAAACTCATCTAGGGTTTTAGCTATTCGATCTCGAGGTAGATCAACTCTATAACCTACATACCATCAATATAATCGAGCAGGACACAGGGATTTACCTCCATAGGAGGGCGCGAACCTGGGTAAATAGTGTCTCCTTCATCCCTTGTTACCATCGATCCTAGTCTCTCAGTTCGGGACGCCCTACCCGAGATCCGCCGATTTCGACACCGACAACCGGGACAACACGATCGTGACTAATGCCGATCACTTTTAGTCCCAGTTGGCTTACGAACCGGGACCAAAGGTGCTCCACGTGGCCGCTATGCGGCGCCAAGGTAGGAGGAGCTTTAGTCCCGGTTCGTAACACGAACCGGGACGATAAGGCGCTGGGGTTTTTGTTTTTTGGAAAGGGCCATGTTTTATTTTTTGTTTTCATATTCTTTTATATTTATATTGTATTTTCACGTGATTAAATATATTAATATAAAACATCATCAATACAAATTATGGAAAAAAACAACCAACATCAGTACAAATTAGATTGATGCAATAAACCAAGTTGAATTAGAGTACTACTTTCCTATAATTCAGCATGTTCTATTGCATCCATCTAATTTGTACTCATATATGTCATATAACAACCCATCATCATCATCTTAATCAACTCTTCATCATTCAACATCCAACAACTCATCATCTTCTTAATCAACGATCCTCACTATTGTAGTTATCAAAAGATTGAAACACTAACTAGTGCTAGGTAAAAAAAGCAAAATAAAGGCAAACTCTGCCATCTCCCGATTGAACAAAACATATAAACCTAACTCAAACTTGTGGGATGCGCAAGTATTCCTCTCCAAGTGGTAGCGTAAATGCTTGTATTGCATTTCTCCATCCTGTGATTTTCAGGGTTTCTTCACTTTTAGATATCCTGTAGCTACCACTGTAATTAATCGGGAGTAGTCGTAAGCTAACCATTTGCAAATCACCATTTGTAAACGTCCATCTAGGCACGGTCTCTAGCGGGTACCTATGAAAAACATTAGTAATAATAAAATATAGAGCAAATTAGTTTTGCTTAAGAACAATGTATATATGAAAAAGATGGACTAGTGATGCAATGGTAAAAAAATTCTTACAAAGTTGTTTGAAGTCATGTTATGATGGTTCAACTTGTGCACTAGTGGCACATATCCATTATAAATGTTGCCAGTCTGGTAATGATTAGCATGATCCTCAACATCATGAATAAATAAGATGAGATGATTTATCTCCGAACAAGTAAGTTTGGAGTCATGATTGTAGTACGTACGATCTATTATCTGTCGGGTAGTTCTTGTAGCACGAAAATAAGCTGATAAATAAAAATAAAGAAAATTAGTCGGAATGAGTACCGAATACTTTTCAATAATCAATATAAAGTACCTAACAAATCTTTTGACAAACGCACCTCGAGGTAGCATCAAAATCAAATCATCCTTCGCATGCACCCAAATATCTATATTATTATCACGAACATCGTCATTACCAAGATCGAAGGTAATGTTCATGTCCTCATCCAACCCATACGCGTTGCAAAATGCTCTCCAATTAGAACAACCAAAATATGTGTGAGTTTCGTTATTTTCACCATAACAACAAATGTGTAATGTTCCGTTCTTAGGCGAGCTATCTTAGGCTCTCTATTATCCTTCTCTTTTAAATGGAACTTGTCCAAGACAGCAAATCTTGCATGATAGGGAACGCACTAGTCGAATTATACAAAAGAAAATTAAAGGTTAATTAAAGCAAAAAACCACACATCATACTTCATTAACAAAAAAATACATATCATCTATACATATCGTAATAATACTAAATTCTTCTGTTAGCTTGACGATGAACGACCTATCATTGTCCAGGTGAGGATAAATGTTGCATATACCCTTGTCGTCCCAGCACAAAGGACACTGAGGGATCCTATCGTCGTCAGACGACGTCAATATTTTCTGTGTCCATGATTCTAAGATTAAAAATCGACGACAAATTTTTGAAGCAAGATCATCATATAATACCACCAATACATATGATATCACCTGCGATCGTTATGGACTCTTCATATATTATTATCATATAATATCACTAATACATCTTGAATAATCCAGTTAATGAAGCATCGAATATTATTGCTAATACAGCTCGAATATTGTGACATAATATTATTTATTAATATAGATTGAGTTGACGTCTCATGACGCAGGCGGTGGTCCATGCGACCGCCACCAAAGAATCTCCGGGTCGATGACGGGAGCCTGATTCCTCACCAAGCTGCGCGCCCCGGAAGGTAGCACCTCCCAGTGTCAGCCCGGTGGAGCTCAGCCCCGGACATGGCGCCTCTCAAACTGGTTGTCTACGAGAATGCGGGATTGGCATCGTCGACGAGAACAAATTGTTGCTATATAGAAAATATCATTTTATTTAACAACAATAATAACAATACCATATTTAATATGCATTCCTATCCCTAGATAGGATTGATTCCTATCCTCCACAGTTCAAAGGAAAACAAAAAAAGAGCCTACACAATGCTTTCTTCCATTTATCTAAAAACATGTCAGAATAGCACTCCTACTACTTCTTCTTCTTAGGATAAAATGTTGTGATCGATCAACTCCTATCATGACATTCATGACATTCGGTTGTTATAAGTGTATCTAAATTCTGAAGATTGAACTTCAGGGTCTATTATACATTAGTGACTTTGGGCAACCCACCGAAAAAATGACAAAGTTTTAACTAAGTTTATTAACTAAGTATCTGACTTCACGGTCTATAACAACAATACCATACCTAATAACTATCATCTAACGATATTTTAACTAAGTTGTTTTGCAACTGAACTGTCTCCTAAGGCCGCCACACTGCTTCGACCGGAGATGGGGACGGGTGATGATGGTGATCGGTGGGGCGGGAGTGGGGGGATAGGAGGAGGGAAACAACGGTGTGCCGGCGGATCACCTAGGAGGAGGAGGGGAGCGGGCTCGGGGCGGCGACGGGGACGACGTCGGGGGCGGCATTGGGGGCGGCGTGACGAGGAGCGGGCTCGGGGCGGCGATGGGGACGACGTTGGGGGCGGCGTCGGGGGCGGCGTGACGAGGAGCGGGCTCGGGGAGGCGACGACGCGGTCTGGCAGCTTGGCGGCATCGAGGTTTTCTTCGATGTTGTTGGGGGAGATGGAGATCGAAAGCTGTAGATGGATTTTGGTCCACTTATATACCCCAACATTTAGTGTTGGATCCACCAACCATTTAGTCCCGATTGGCGGTTGGAGCCACCAACTGGGACTAAAGGTGATTTTTTCACCAGGAGAAAGGGCGGGAAGCCCAGGGCTTTAGTCCAGTTGGGGTCTCCAACCGGGACTAAAGGGGTCCACCAACCAGGACTAAATCCCTTTTCCTGGCACGATGGGAGTTTAGTCCCACCTCGCCGAGCGAGGAGTGCTCGTACTGGTTTATAAACGTGGCTGCAACTACCGTCTCGAGCTCCTCTCTATCGTAGGCATGGCATGCCTAACTGTCTTTGCACTGTTGGGCCTACTTGACCCGTGGGCCTGCGTCCTGGCCCATGTATATTGGGTTACTAGTCGTATGCAAGCCATGGTGGCCTAGTAGCAATGGTAGAGCCAGGATTTTTGACATGGGTATGCGAGTTAAATATTTTTCTTCCTTCACAACAATATAATACATATTTTTTTTGATAATGATAACAATGAAACTATAAATTATTTTTGTAGCAACAATGTCTCCAATAATTTAGTTACACGGCAACAACAAGTAGAATAATAAATTAACTCTACAATCACCCTTTTAGAACAGAGAAATGATTGTTCGTAATTCAGAAATTTATATGCATGAAATTTACCTTCTTTATCTTGCACTTCTTCACAAGTTTTATAGTGAGCAAATGTAAACTTCACCCCAAGTTGATTGGATGCAATAATATGTTAATCAAAACAAAATTAGGGAATGAAGACAATCATCTTTTATTAACTAACAATCAGAGAAATAAAGATTAAACACTTACGGACTGGCAAAACCAATCAACCGTCGTTGCCGACTTTTCTACCAGATGGCAGATGTGTGTGCGTCGATGTGTGCCTTGACGCGGCAGGCGTAGCCGCGAACAGGCGCACATAAAAATGATCTGCTGCATGGCGAAGATAGATGATGCGTTTGTTGCTTTCAACGGCTGATGCGAGCATGCCGCGCGGTGATGTGCCTTGATGCGGTGCAACAGCGGTTGAATCAGCGGAATCCCGAATCGAAGGATCAAGGGTCGAGGCGTGGTGGCTGGACTAGTCGAGTTACTCGAGGATGAGGCCCAGTCGCACTAACTAGCAATGGTAGCAACCAAATATAGGCCCAAGTTGCGCTTAACGTTCTTTTCTACGTTTCTCTTGTCTCTACCTACAACTAGATTGTCATACGTTATATAAAGGCATATAGCAGCTTATATACTGATTTGTTTTGCCAAAAATGTTGGGTATGCATTGCATACCCTTGCATTATCCTAGCTCCGCCCCTGCCTAGTAGGCGGGCATTTTTATGTTATTTTTTGCATATTAAAAGTTCTTAACAAAAAATACTTTATGAATTTTTTTAGCTATTAAGTTTTTTAACCAAAAATATTTTATGAATATTCTTTTTGCTATTAAAGTTTTAACAAAAATAATTTTGATAATTTTAGTTGGTTTTTAATAAAAATAACTTTGATAATTTAGTTGCATAAATTTTATATAATATTAAGTTAAATAACTTTGATGAGACGAAAACTCATCTATTACAAAAGTATTTTATTTTTTAACATATTTAACTTAAGACTTTTTTTGCATTTGATATGCATCATTCAAAGCAACATCATCACTTTTCAACCATTTTCTGACTTCATTTGCTATTTTTCATGCATTTCATGATTTATTTTGAGCTAAAATGACCCTGAATTTGAAGAGCACTAGAAATGAACTCTAAAAAGGTTGAAAGTTGGCATGATATCATAATTTTACCCACATAGCTTGTGCTAAAAAGAGGAGAGGGTTACAAGAAAAACTAGATGCACTTCGTGTATAAACTGGACAATCTCTCTTGAAGTATGGGGGTTTCGGACAAAAACACGTCTATTACAAAGGGATTTCAATTTTTTAAACATATTTTAACTCAATACATTTTCTGCATTCAATATGCACCATTCAAAGCCACATCATCACTTTAAAACCCTTTTCTGACTTCATTTGTTATTTTCCATGCATTTCATGATTTATTTTGAGCTAAAATGACCCTGAATTTTAAAAGCACTGCAAATGAACTCTGAAATGGTGGAAATTTGGCATGGTATCATAATTTCACCCACATAGCATCTGCTAAAAATTTGAGAGGGTTACAGGAAAAACTGGATGCACTTCGTGTACAAACTAGACAATCTCTTTCGAAGTATGAGGGTTTTGGACGAAAACACGTCTATTACAAAGGGATTTCAATTTTTTAAACATATTTTAACTCAAGACTTTTTCTGCATTCAATATGCCCCATTCAAAGCCACATTATCGCTTTTCAACCCTTTTTTGAATTCATTTGCTATTTTCCATACATTTCATGATTTATTTTGAGCTAAAATAACCCTGAATTTGAAAATCACAGCAAATGAACTCTGAAATCGTTGAAAGTTGGCATGGTATCATAATTTCATCCACATAACATGTGCTAAAAAGTCAAGAGAGTTACAGGAAAAATTGAATGCACTTTGTGTACAAACTCGACAATCTGTCTCGAAGTATCAAGGTTTTGGACGAAAACTCGTCTATTACAAAAGGATTTAAATTCTTCACATGTAACTCCAATGATATTCTAGATGAAAGCCATCGTCACAATAGTTGTGGACAGGAAGTCTTCATTTTTTCTTCGCGTGTGTCCCTTGCTTATTGCGCCATAACCATGGATAATTTTCATCGTTTAACAAGATGCTTGGGTCCGCCTTCACTTTGAAGGGAGGAATTCATGAAAATTTTCATAATCTTCACACATGTCTCTCTTGCCCTCCACTCCCACGATGTTTCTTTTCCCTGAAAGAACTATGTTTCGCTTTGGCTCATCGTTTGATGTATCTGCTTCCTTATCTTCTTTTTTCTCGGTTTGGTAGACATGTCCTTCACATAGAAAACCTGCGCCACATCATTGGCTAGGACGAATGGTTTGTTTGTGTACCCAAGATTGTTGAGATCCACTGTTGTCATTCCGAACTGCGGGTCTAACTGGCCACCGCCTCCTGACATATTGACCCATTTGTACCGAAACAAAGGGACCTTAAATTCATGTCCATAGACAAGTTCCCATATCTCCTCTATGTAACCATAATATGTGTCCTTTGCCCTATTAGTGATTGTTGCATCAAAGCGGACACCACTGTTTTGGTTGGTGCTCTTTTCATCTTGGGCGATCGTGTAAAATATATTACCATTTATCTCGTACCCTTGGTAAGTCAATACAGTCGAAGATGGTGTCCCGGCCAACAAGTATAGGTCATCTGCAACAGTGTTGTTACGCATGAGATGCATTTGCAACCAACCGCTAAAAGTCTCGATGTGTTCACATGTAATCCAGTCGCCAGGCTGCTCTGGGTGTGTCCAACGTAGAATATTCTTGTGTTCATTCATATAGGGGGACACCAAGGTAGAATTCAGTAGAACTGTGTAGTGTGCTTGCGCCCAAGAATGCTCGTCCCTACATATTATTGATTTTTCTCCTGGTGTGCCTTTTCCACTTAGTCTCCCCTCATACCGCAACTTAGGGACACCAATCGGCTGAAGGTCAGGAAAAAAAGTCAACACAAAACCCAATGACCTCCTCTGTTTGATGGCCCATGTAGATGCTTCCTTCTGGCCTAGCACGATTACGAACATATTTCTTGTAGAATCCCATGAACCTCTCAAAGGGGAACATATTGTGTAGAAATACAGGACCCAAAATGGCAATCTCGTCAACTAGATGAACTGGGACGTGAGTCATGATATTGAAGAAGGATGGTGGGAACACCAACTCGAAGCTGACAAGACATTGCACCAAATCATTCCCTAACATTGGTAGGATTTCTGGATCGATTACCTTATGAGAGATTGCATTGAGGAATGCACATAGCTTCACAATGGATAATCAAACTTTTTCCGGTAGAAGCCCCCTCAATGCAACCGGAAGCAGTTGCATCATAATCATGTGGTAGTCATGAGACTTTAGGTTCTGGAATTTTTTCTCTGCCATGTTTATTATTCCCTTTATATTTGACGAGAAGCCAGACGGGGCCTTCATACTAAGCAGGCATTCAAAGAAGATTTCCTTCTCTTCTTTGGTAAGGGCATAGCTGGCAGGACCATGATGCTGCTTTGGATGCATGCCATTGTTTTCATGCAAATGTTGCTGGTCCTCCCGTGCCTCCGGTGTAGCTTATGTCTTTCCATACACTCCCAAGAATCCTAGTAGGTTCACGCAAAGATTCTTCATCATGTACATCACATCGATTGCAGAGTGCACCTCTAGGTCTTTCTAATTGGGTAGGTCCCAAAATATAGATTTCTTCTTCCACATGGGTGCGCATCCCTCAGCGTCAGTCAGAACAGATTGTCCGCCAGGACCCTTTCCAAAGATTACTTTAAATCCTTGACCATATCAAGTATGTCATCACCAGTACGAAGGACAGGCTTCTTCCGATGATCTTCCTCACCTTTGAAATGCTTGCCTTCTTTCTTAAGGCATGCTTGGTCGGAAGAAATCGATGATGTCCCAGGTACACATTCTTCTTGCATTTGTCCAGATATATACTTTGGGTATCATATAAAGAGTGCGTGCATGCGTTTTATCCCTTGTTTGATTGCCCTGAAAGATTACTAAGAGCAGGCCAATCATTGATGGTTACAAACAGCAACGCTCGTAGGTCAAATTCATCTTGTTCATGCTCATCCCACACACGTACACCTTTTCCATTCCATAGTTGTAAAAGTTCTTCAACTAATGGCCTTAGGTACACATCAATGTCGTTGCCAGGTTGCTTAGGGCCTTGGATGAGCACTGGCATCATAATGAACTTCCGCTTCATGCATAACCAAGGAGGAAGGTTATAGATGCATAGAGTCATGGGCCAGGTGCTACAATTGCTTCACTGCTCCCCAAAAGGATTAATGCCATCTGCACTTAAACCAAACCATACGTTCCTTGCGTCACCTGCAAAGTCCTCCCACTTTCTCTCGATTTTCTCCACTACGACCCGTCAGTGGGTGCTCTCAACTTCCTGTCTTTCTTATGGTCTTTTCTATGCCATTGCAATAACTTGGCATGCTCTTTGTTTCTGAACAGACGTTTCAACCGTGGTATTATAGGAGCATACCACATCACCTTGGCAGGAACCCTCTTCCTAGGGCGCTCGCCCTCAACATCACCAGGGTCATCTCGTCTGTTCTTATACCACAATGCACTTCATACCAGGCATGCGTTCAATTCCTCATACTCATCGCAATAGAGGACGCAGTCATTAGGGCATGCATATATGTTATGCACCTCTAATCCTAGAGGGCAGAGAACCATCTTTGCTCTGTACGTAGTGTCAGGCAATTCTTTATCCTTTGGAAGCTTATTCTTCATTATTTTCAGTAAGTTTTCAAATCCCTTGTCAGATAAACCATTCTCTGCCTTCCATTGCAGCAGTTCCAGTGTGGTACCGAGCTTTGTGTTGCCATCTTCGCACTTTGGATACAACCCTTTTTGTGATCCTCTAACATGTGATCGAACTTCAACTTCTCCCTTTCACTTTCACATTCTCTCTGTGCATCAACAATGACCTGGCGAATATCATCATCGGGCACATCTGGTGCCTCTTGATCTTCAGCCTCCCCCGTTTCAGTATCACCGTATTCAAGGTACATAGGACGATTGATGTCATCATCCTCTTCTTCTTTGTTGTCTTCCATCATAACCCCCCTTTCTCCGTGCTTGGTCCAAACATTATAGTATGGCATGAAACCCTTCTCAAGCAGGTGGAAGTGAAGGGATTTAGAGTTGGAGTAATCATTCATATTCTCACAGATGGTACATGGACAATACATAAAACCATTCTGCTTGTTTGCCTCAGCCACTTCGAGAAATTTATGCAGGCCCTCAATGTACTTGGAGGTGCATCGGTCACTGTACATACATTGCCGGTTCATCTGCATGCATTACAAGGCCCTAAGCAACCCGGAAAAACATCTTGAATAGAGAAGTGATAAAATTAATACAAGTTCATCATCACATTAAAACCAAAGTACAGTAGTGATCAAATGTTATTACTAAAAAAATAAATACATAAAGTTCATACATAGTTGTCATAGAACAACATACAAGTAAGAAAAATATACAAGTATCTATCTAAATCATACAAGTAAGAATTTTTTTCATTTCAAAAAGAATATCAAAACAAGAGGCTCACCATGGTGGTGCCGGCGACGAGATTGGTGTGGGCGATCAACGGCGGTGAGCACGGGGACGGGGACGGCACCCTACACATGTGCAGACTCTAAGAAGTTAATTTCAGCTCTAATTGTGCGTCTAAATCAAAAGAACTCCCACATACACTCATCCACTAAAACCCACAAACCACACTCTACTTCTAGATCATTTGAAATGAGCTAAACTAGTAGTGAGAGATAAAATGATGAAGTCGTTAACCTTTTGGAACACTTGAGTAGTTGGTGCACCGCCAAACCTAAACAAATCTTGGGGAAAATGTAGCTTGGAGGTCGTGCTTGGAGAGGAGAAAGCTTAAGTGTGGTTGTGGCATTTCATCGAACACCTCATGTGCATAGGAGGTGAGAGCAGAGAGCAACACACCTCCCAAACGTCGGCCGACCAAAAAACAGAGGAGTGAGCGGGCAGGGGCGAGCATATATATAGGTGTTGTATAAGTCCCAGTTGGTGGCTAGCACCGGTACTAAATGGGCCTCTTTAGTCCCGGTTCCAGCCACCAACCGGGACTAAAGGGGCTGGGCCAGGAGCGAGGCCCTTTAGTCCCGATTCTTATCTGGAACCGGGACTAAAGGGGTCAGACGAACCAGGACTGGTTCCTACCGAGGCCCGACCGGCGCCCTGGCCTCATGAACCGGGACTGATGCACCCATTAGTCCTGGTTCGTAACATGACCGGGACTAATGCAATATTCTGGCCTGTTTCAAAGCCATGTTTTCTACTAGTGATGGAAACGCTAGTAGAAACTGGATAAGGTAATTGATGACTTTTAGCTTTCTGACATGAATCACAAATAGTTTCTGAACTATGCTCACCAACAGATGGGAGCTTATTTTTGCTAAGAAATTGATGAACAATAGAAAAGAGGGGTATCCTAGACGATGATCCCATCTATCCAACAAAAGTTTGATGCCGCCAAGAACTTGTTTATTGAATCTCCTATACTTGGGAATTAGCGGGTAGAGCCCATCCACGCATCTACCTCAATAGATTATTCTCTCTGTAGCCTGATCCTTGATCAAAAAGAAAAATGGGTGAAATTCTAGAAACACATGATTATCAAGAGCGATGCAATGTACGGAAACAAGACTCTTGCAAGTATTAGGAACATGGAGAATATTTTTAAGATGGATGTTTCTGTGCGGGTTTATAACAACTGAATGACCAACATGACTAATTTCCATACCTGCCCCATCGGCGTTGTGGACTTGTTCATGGCCATTATACCTCTCATGCATGGTGATCTTCTAAAGCCACCAGTTATGTGATCAGTGGCACCCGTGTCGGCGTACCAATTTGTGTCAACTCCATAGGAAGTGTCGCTGGCAAGATCTACCTTCTTATTCCTCGAGTTATCTTTGGCATAGTGCCACTTGCAATCTTTGGCAATATGTTTAGGTTTCTTACATATTTGACAAATAGTTTCAGCATACCCTTGTGAGGAACCACCATTAGGGTTCCGGTTGCAGTTGTTGTTGTAGCCTCCTCCCTAGCCGCCACCATAGCCATTGCCACGGCCACCAACATAGCCGTTGTTTTGGCCGCGGTAACCACCGCTGCCTTGGTGAGGATGGTCGCCGCCATAGTTCTGGTACTGACCACCGCTGCCTTGCCCGCTGCTCTGGCCACCGTTGTTGTAGCCATAACAACCACCGCCATGACCGGGAAATCTGCCGCCTCCACTACCCTGACCTGGATAGACAATGCCCCGCAGTCTGGCTTGCATGGTCGTCCCTTGGAGAAGCTGCAACCATAGCCGCGACCCACCATGTTGGCTAAAGATTTGAAACCACCAGCACCCATACCATGAAATAACTCAACACGTTAATCAAAATTACTCACCATGGAGAAGAGATCATCCATGGTCAGTTCCTCAGTGCGGACATCTAGCGCCAAGACGATGGGCTGGTAGTCCATGTCGAGGCCGGCGATGATGTAGGTGATTACCTGGTTGGTGGTGATTGGATCTCCGTCCATGGCGAGTTCATCCGCGAGGGACCTCATATGGCCGAAGTAGGCAACATGAGACTGGTTGCCCTTCGTTGCATTTGTTAGACTGATGCAAAGGTTGTTGATGTGGGATCCTTATGTAGAGGCAAACATGCTCATCAGGGCTGACCAGATCGCATGTGATCTCTCATGCGAGGCTACTTGAATCAGGACCTCTTTGGAGAGATTGTTGAGCTAGTACGCGAGAACTTGTTGGTCTTCCCTTGCCCAGACCGTGTGCTCTGGACTCACGACGATTTGATCTTTGCCCTCGCTGTTTTTGGTGGTGCTTGTTTTTGGTGGCTCTAGGAGGGATTCATCTAAGTAGCCGTACATGCCCGCAGCACAAATCTGCGATAGCACTTGTGCACGCCATAGGATGAAGTTTGTTCTGGTGAGCTCCTCAGATACTTGGGAGTTGAGGTTGAAGGTGGACGCGGAGCTAGAGGAGGACGCCATGGGGAAAGTTGCTAGCTAGATGAGATGAAAGAGGTGGCTCTGTATACCATGTATGAATAGGTAAAGTGTCTCAACCCTCCCGTAGGAGAGCCCGCATTATATATTGATTGTACGAGGAAGAAAACCTCTCGTAAGGATTACAGGGGAGTTCGGTTATAGAAGACTTGATAAAAGTTTAAAAGAAGGAAACAAACTCTATCTATCTTTACTAAACCGACTCTATCTATAGATATTATGTGGACTGCAAGGTTATGAGAGGGAACCATATACGAGGGAGAGGGAGAGGAATATTCGTAACTTAACAAGTCACGTTACAATGTTTAATAGACGCGGCCTCCAATGGGCCGAGCTAAACTCAATGGGGGCGGATCATTCAAAACTGGCGTTGCTGCAGGAGCGGGGATAGCTCTTCAATACTCCACTCAATGATCATTTTTTGTTGCCTACATGTACCTCATGCGGTGTTCAGACGCTGAGCTTGCAACAATGGAGGAAGGCCTTTCCCTCGTCCTCCACCGGTCCCCTCTTGCAATCACCTTGGAGACGCATTGTGCAGAAGTTGTCTCCTTGGTGCCCCTATCGACTCCCAACACGTAGAGACATTCTTCGCACAACACACTATTGGTGAACTAGAAAAGAAATATGTCGATCATTAATATGAACCATGAATCCAACTCTATGAGCCATGACTTATTGGCTTAATATGTTGCTCAAGAGGATACAAACATTATGGACACATACCCAGCCTCTACATAGCTGCATAGTTTTGTGCACAACAAACAACAATGCACACAAATACGTGCGATGAAAACAGTAGTGTGCATACGAAACTTACCTTCAAAAATAGCTACTACCATGAACTCGGGTTGTATCCCTATTGTTAACTAAGAGAATCTACAGCCGAAACTTGGAAATCTAACTCCTCAAACGCCCGTAGACGCGTCTAGGCGCGCCCGCAGACACTGACCGGGGCACTCCCTAAATCCGCACCTCCACATCCACGTATCTCATATCCGGCACCCTATATCCATGCATATGCATGCAACGTAGTACGTAGATCAACAAACGCTAAAAATTGACAACAAATGGGCATATAAACCGGGCATGATTCACATAGACATCACCAAAAGATCACCAAACTTACATAGTTCAAAGAACAGACACATTTTAATAACTACATACTAATGAGTGGGCGAGCTTCACCACTTCCCCGCCAGCCCTTTGCCCTTCTGGTCACCCGCGTCCGCAGTAGGAGGTGGGTCGATGGCGGAGCCGTCGGAGTCAGGCCCGTCGTCGTCGTAGGAGGAGGAGTCGGAGATGACGATGAAGCCTTCCAAGCGTCGGATGATGTGGTTTTGCTTGTGCTTCAGCTTGGCCATCTTCGCCGCCTCCGCCGCTGCCAATGCCGCCTCCTGCTTGGATTGTTTAGTGCCGAGCCGGAGATTCTTGGCGTTTATCCGCTAGAGCCGACGGGCGTTCGTCTTCGCCATGTTCAACGACCGACTGTACATCCACTAGTGGATACGGTCCTCCTCGTTGGGCACCGACATCACGCGATGACGTCGGGAGGACTGCCCAGTCGCATCGGATCTGGATGCTCTCTGCCTCTTGCGGTGGGCGACACGTGCCTCCGACTTCAGGGTCCGCATCCACGACGCCGACGGAGTGGGCACTAGAACCCACTGTTGCTCGCGTGGAGGAGGACGCCGTGGGCCGGGCGGAGCAGACTTCGCAGGCCTTGCAGATCCGTGTGCGGGGCGGGAAAGGCCGACGTCGGCACTATGGCGACCGGGAAGATGCGGCGTCACACCAGACTCGGAGCTGCCCTCCGTATCGACTCGCGAGCGTTCGAGCGCAATATGGAGCACAAGCTTCTCCTCGTCAACTTCGCTGCCACCGGAGTGGATGCCGGTGCTAGACATGATCGCCAACGTGTTGGATTGGGGAAAGTGGAGCGCCAGGGAAGCGGAGTGGAGCTGAGTGAACTGAGCTAGGGTTTGTGTCGGATGGGGATTTTTGTGGGGTCGGGGTGGGCCAGAGGTGGACCTGACTGACGTGGCGGGCATGTCCGGGCGCGGCCGGGCCGTCTCATATTTGGGCTGGATATGAGGGGTGTCGGTCAGATCGGACGTTTGAGATCCGTTTGAGTGGTCCGGTTGGGTCGCGTTTTTGTGACCGGTTAGTGACCGGGCGGCCTACTAGGTGTTTAAAACATATATACTAGGGTCCGGCTGTAGATGATTTAATAGTATACTAGTAAAAATGTCCGTGAGTTGCAACGGAAAATGTAATTAACAAGCGCATCAAAACATCCATCAATACGACACAATAACATTTCGTACGGTGCAACCCGGCGGCAACCGGGGCGCATACGAAGTTCTAGCAGAAATGCATATCATTCGGATATTAATTGGCATGCCATGCGATGCTTTTGGTACAATTTTTTTAATATAGTTCTATCACACCAACCATGAATAAAATCGTGAGCCAACCTGTGGTTGGATGGTTAGAGGAACAGTGATATCCCTAGCCCACCAGGGTTCAAGTTTTGGTATTCGCATTATACCTGGATTTGTTTTAGAATTTTCAGCGATACGTTTTACATTTTCATTGACAACGAGGCGCCTACTGTGACCTCATAAATATCAAGATGATATGACGGTTCAGTCTCTCATAGATATTTATAAGGGTAGGATGTGCGTACGTGCGTCCATATGTATGTATGTATATATAAACGCTTGCATCTGTTTTGTATAAAAAAACCATGAATAAAATCAAAGTGCAACAGAACAATTAGATTGAAATCCACTCCCTCTCTTTTAGTTTGTTTGGGCTATCTTAGGAATCTCAACAAAGATAGATAGTTAAACTCATCGTAGGGAATAAATTGCACATGCCCACTTCCAATCAGCACAATTGCTTTTCTCCTAAGAAATGGATTAACCCGCGCATAAATTCCTGGATTATAGAGGAAAAATGTCGGGGAAATTTATCTTGGCCCGGAGCTCATGTGCAGTTACTCGCGCATGCACATGCGCACCCGCTGGGTACGGGGAGTTAATTCCCTAATAATAATACAATATATTATAGCTACTAAGCAGGCTCGTTTCCTATGCGTTCTCGGTTTTACCATGAAGATCTTTGACGATTGACACGTGTAAAATGTTTTCCCATGGTTCACAGCCGGCTTTTTACTGTTTTCTTTGGGTTAGACCGGCCTGGTAAGGTTGCTCGTTTTCTATCTATCATTAGGAGAATGCCCGTGTGTTGCTACGGGCAAAAATCAGGTGTTCCTATGAAATAATAAAAATATACGCATTTATCAAATTATTATTTTAATTCAGAAATACGTGTTAAGCATGATTGCATCTGGTTTCATCAAATAGCAACGAACTCGAACCCTCTTCGCCTTTTTTCTTTCTCGACAATCTCGGTGTCTCCCAAACCATAAAATTGCTCACCACCAAAGAACTTATACCATCCATTATTAAATAGTATCAATATCACTCAACTTCACACGTCCATGCGTGTCACTATTACAAGGTACACAAAAACTGACAATCCCTCGTAATGAGCCTATTAATTTCATCAATAATAATAGCACCAAAAGAGAAATCCAACTTCAGAGAGTGTTCTTTATCAATAGCATGACCATTCCATTCTTCATAGCAACAATCAGCCCGAAAGAACACTGCAAATTGTTTAAGTTCATGTAAAATATTAGGCCCAAATTGTTAACTGCGGCCATTGGTAACTTATTTATTTTGGACAGCGAGCTGCGGCCATTGGTAAGTATATAGTGCAACAGGTTTGTAGTGCACCCGGTTTGTACTTAAAAACATCTCAAACAAAATGAGAAAAGGTCCATATATATGCATAAAACAAACTGATTGTCACAAAAATGAAGTACCATTTGAGACCCAACTCGAAAAACAAAAATAGTACCGACAGTGGTAATGGGCCAAATTTAAACCCAACTAATGTTGTGTACTATCATTCGTCTTTTTTCTTGAACTATGTTATGAATTTGACTTCAAATTTATAACACGGGTGTTCCATCTTGCAAATATGGCCTATCTCATCTAAGTCGTATATGGCCGCAGTTCGCTGTGGGAGGTGGGAGGTATGATGGAGGTCGTTGAGGTGGGATGACGCCCTTGTGGTCGGACACGATCTTCTACCCATCCGAGTCATTCCAAGCACATTCGTGGTGTGTCGCCATTGATCTCAATGATAAAGACATCCCAAGTCGATCCGCGATGCCAAGCAGTAAACACCAGGGCACCTTGAGATTCGCAATAACAATATCATCATACTAACAACTACCTTGAGATCCTTAGATCGTTGAGAATTCAACATTCTCTTGCCATCATTTGATTTCTCTTGGGACTTGTCTTTTATCAACCCCTTTGTTTGTAGTCTTCTCAACATCGAAAGCAAGTCCGACAGAAAGGAGTCTCTTGCCGCATCAGATCTCTCTCTAGCATATTCGCCCATGAACTCTTCCAAATAGCTCTACATCACCACACCATAATTGTAGTTAAGAAATTAACAATAGGACAAACACATAAAACTAAATCAATAATTGGGTATAAAAGGATGTAGCATATATAGAAGCTTGCGAAAGGATTTTAGGAGGGGAAGGGGATAATTGATCGATAAAAGAACACTGAGAAGAATTGATCAATAAAAAAACATTGGACTGAGCAGGTAATTAATATATTCCAATTAGAAGTGCCAACAACAAGGATCTTAATTGAACTTGGGTGGTGGGTATCAATCTGAAAGGGAGGCAAAGGAACAAATGGTTCCTAAGAGGCACCAACCTGCGCAAATCATCATCCAGGACGTAATACCAAGGGCTCCTTTTTCCTTTTTGAGTTGACCAAGAGCTCCTACTGGTTCCACACCACCTTATAAGGGTTCATTTAGTAGTTCAGAACTATCATGTAACATGTACCATTAGGGTTCTCTTGTGACATGCGATATATTTTATTTTTCTGTTTCATACATCATGGATGCTTCCAATAACATAAAAATAATAAAATATAAATTGTTACTAATGTACGTACATACCTTCTCTGGTCATTATTTTTTTATATACAACTTCTCCTCCTTTATTCATTCGAAAATATTGTAGCATTAGTTACAAGTAAAGGGATAACCTCGTCAGGGGGGCATTATCCATCCAAACATGATTCCAAGTGAAATATATGCTATCTGGCAGTTAAGTGAAAGATGATTCACATCAATTTAAAGCATTCCCAAATCTTATATGGATTTAATGGATTTAGTGCTGAAGATGTATTGAAGACACAACGGAAATTCAAGTATTATAATTTGGGATCACTAACTTGAATGTCAAGTTAAGGAATTGAAGAAGTACCGAAAATAACCCACCTCATGTAGGGCGGAAGCGTGGTACCAAGACATGTCAAATGACTCTTATATAATAACAAATGATAGAAAGATAACCAATAAATAATGAAAAATAATAATTGGAATCTACTTCGCTTGCAATGTATTTCGATAAAAAATGTAATTCGACCCTATACACCTGCTGCACAAAATAAAGGTAGTACACAAACATTGAACTTTGTATTGGGCACTACATTACAAATGATAATGACACTCATGCCTTTTTTATTCCTGAGATCGATTGTCTCACTAAAACATGTCCATTGTTATTATCCATTAATTAAAAACAACACATGGATGATTTTTCCCTTTAAACAAAGGTTAGAAGATGTTACAACCAGAAACTTCATTTCAATATGCTATTGGCTGGCAAACTATTACATATTTAGAAACTACTGCAACAAAACACACCTTCTAGAATGTGCTACTCCTACCTCTCTTGTGACAGGTAGATATATCAATCTTTGATAATATTTATTGTTTAAATTTTTATTGCCATTTATTTGTATTTTTGTAATAATTTGCCAGTTTTGTCTGAGTTATGTAATTTAATATTTTGTGTATCGACTCAAAAGGATTTTCACATACGACTCAAGGGAAATGTGTGTTTTGTAATATTCACTATGAAATCAAAGGGAAGCGAGCATCCTCTAATCAAACAACCCTAATTTGACATACACTGAAGCATTGACATCAAATATAAAGATGAAAGGATGAATGACATGCATCATCAATTGTGAATAACAAGACTAAAACATACCCAGAAAATATAGGTCACAACTCACAATTTTATAACATATATTTTCATGTATTAGCACAAAAGTCAAATAATACTCCTGAATTGAGGAGAAGCAGGGAGGAGGGAATATTTCAGGGAGTTTACGTGGGCGGCGATGGCGTATAATGGTAGGGTGATGTTGCTGCACATAGCTGGATGATCAGACTGCAAAAAGGAGCACATAAATCATTCTTACAATGTGCAAACAAGTACTTATAACTTCTCCAGAATTTTACTGACCCAATAACAAGCCTGGCGTAAGCCTTCTTCTCCATGATGCATGAATCGAACCCATATGTTACCTGTGGAGGTGATGACTTTGTCAGTTAGCTCCAGGGCCTTATTATACAAACAGTTGGAATGCTTAGGTCAGGATGTGGAACGGATATATAATACCAAGACCCAGAAGAAAAAACCAATCTCGAAGGCATTCTGGAATAGGATGAAATGGATCAGACGAAGGACAATTGAAGGTTTCCCAAACCAGAAATGCTCCTTGGATGGCTTTATATTCGGGACTTGGTTTGTTGTATCTGCTAACGATGCCGCTGCGTCTTGAGCTAATCGGGTAATAATGTGCTGCAGCTTTGCGCCAACAACATTGTTAAGAATTGTCATCACTAAGATAAAAGGGCTATTTTGAGCTTACTTTTACTAAATAAGCATAACAACTAACATAGGCATGATCAGATCTGAGAAGTACAAAATAGGATATTTGAATCAACAAATGTGTTGTAGCAGAGGAATACTTACAAATAGAGGCAAGAAAGCTAAACAGAAGTATGTGTGCCATCCTACATTTGGTGGTAAATAAAATTATAAAGAAGATGCACAACAGAAACCTATTAAAGCATATGCTGGTCATTGCTCAACAAAAAGGTCGATACTGATGTATGAAACCTTAAGATAACTGATGTAAAGCATGCTTAAAATGTGTGTTCAAGAGCCAAGTGCTTGGCTCAGGTTATTCATCAGATTCGGCTGGTTAGAGTTCAAATAACAACATATACTGGAAAAAATAAGTAAAATTCCCGGGGATATTACTACACTGCATATCTAAACACCTAAAAATACATGTGTTGAGTGGTTCAGTCAGACTTACCATTTATATTTAGCAAAAGGAAAAGGATAACAAAAAGGCACAGGTACCAACTGCATGAAAGTTACTAATATTAAAGGCACGTATATATTCAAGTCAAAGTTAGAACTTCTCTACAAAAATACCAACCTGATACACCCAACCCTCTTAAAGTCATGCTCAAGGGCACGAGTCATGTACTTGTGGAAATCAAATTTTGGGTGGCTTGGGTAGTGTATCTGAATTAATTGGAAGGAAGAAAATACCCTATTAGCTTCAAGCCTCCAATAGCAGTACAGAGAAATACACGTGAAAAATATGCAATAGTTAAGCTAAATAATATATCTTACTAACACAAATGCCATGTCAGTTGTTTTTCATTTTGTGGTGTAAAACCAACAGAATGGACAACAAATCGCATAATTCTTGCAGTATTTGACAAATGGCCTAGATGTGGAGTTGTGGACACATGGGGCATATCTAGTAGAGCCATAGGGTGCGCAGACCACCTGGGCAACCCCATATGCTAGATTTTTTTCAGGAATAAATTATGTATAGGTATATAGGCATATGACCCCAATATGTTATGAATGTTAAAGACCTAAATAATTTTGATTGTTTCCTATTCAAAATTATAAGTTATGGAATTTGTCTCTAAATTTGGTATTGCTCTCACCGGTAGAGAGGGCAAGTGTATACAAATATTTTCTGCATTTTTTTATCTTTTGAAAACAAAGTTTTAAAATAAGTATCGACATTCGACAATCAACTATTGCATGAGCAAGAGGTTTTGTTAAAGTGTCTACGAGGAATAAAAACGCATGGTGTGTAATTGCAAATCGTTATTTGAACTGTTGAGAAATTCCAGGCTCATTTGTGTCGGACTGTGAAATTATGTATCTGCACAGGACAACTTCTGACTGTAGCTGCACACACCCATTCAAAATTTTCTAGTACAAAGGCAACTGAATCTGCAGAAGACAACGAAAAAGTGTTTGATTTGATGCAAATAATGTACCAAATACCATCCCTCCTATGCTTATTTAATTTTAACATTTCTTGAAGCTCAGAAAGATCACAGGCAAGAACCAGTACGAACAGCTTGAATAACTGCGTAGAAGCACGAGAATGCTGGGGGTGGGGTGTTGGAATTAACCACGAGTCTGTGTCCGGTACGGACTGGAATCAGTCACCGAGTCATATTGTAGGGTAGGCTAGATTTCTTCTTTATATACTGCTGTACCCTGCGTTGTAAAATCATCAGATCAAAGCAATAAAATTACCAAGGCTCGACACGAGCCTTTTGGCCAAATCTCGCCGAGACTTTGTGTGCGTCTTGTTCACCTGCATTGTTAGAATCGATCCAGCTGCTAGGTAGCCTGCTTATAGTATACGTACGTGTGCAAGCAGCCGGAGTAAGCTAGCTTTACTACGTGCGTGTCTCAAGCCTAGTCTGTCGTTCATTGTTCGTCATTCCGCCGGAAAGTAATCGGTGGATCGTTGCCGCGACAACGGGACCAGTGCCAACAACTGGTATCAGAGCTTGGTTTATTGGCGTGATTTTCGGAAAGCAATCGAAGGATCATGTCGAGCCAGAGCAAGGAGATCGTTGTGGCGGAAGCGGGAGCAGGAGCACCGATGCCGATGGTGGGGGTGTCGCAATTCCCCCGGCTGGATCGAGAGAACTACGCACTATGGGCAATGAACATGGAGGTCGCGATGGAGGGCGCTGAGCTCTGGGAAGCTGTCGAGGACGGCGGCGCAGAGTACGCGAAGGGAGCGGCGAAGTACCGGACGGATCGTCGGGCGTTAACGGCGATCTACTCCGCCATGCCGAAGGATGTGCTGCAACACCTCGTCGGAAAGAAATCGGCGAAGGAGGCATGGGAGACCATCAAGATCCTGCACCAGGGTCATGACCGTGTCAAGGAAGCACACCTTCAGTCCCTGATGAGAAGCTACGAGTGCCTGAAGATGGAGGAAAGTGAGACGGTTGATCAGTTTGCCGCACGTCTCAAGACCCTCGTCAACGGCATACGCGGCTATGGTTCAACCCTAGAAGAAGTTGCGATCGTCCGGCGATTTTTGCGCGCCGCGCCGGCACGCTACATCCAGATCGTCACGTCGATCGAACAATGTCTCGACCTAAAGATTCTCACGGTCGAGGATCTCGACGGAAGGTTCAAGGCCCACGACGAGAGAATTCGTCTCAGCTTCGGCGATTCGAAGGAGAGTGAGCATCTCATGCTTACAATGTCGCAATGGATGGCCCTGTCGAAAGAAAAGCAAGGTGGATCCACAAGCGGCAGTAAAGCAAAGGAGAAGCAAGGCCCGGTGAAAAAGGACCTCGCTGGGCAGGAAGAAAAGGCTAGAAAACCAAGGAGAAAATTTGACATAAAAAAAGTAAGGTGTCACAACTGTGGAATCCTCGGTCATTTCAAGTTCGATTGCAAGAATCCGCCGAAGGAGAGAGCTCTCATGGCCAAGGGAGGCGATGATAGCGATATGATGCTCATGGTCGAAGTATGCGAGCTTATGGACGAGGACAGTCCAGCTCCGAAGGCGCCGGCTACCGAGGTTGTCACGCTCGACGAAGAGAAGGTTTACCTTCACGACAAGAAGAGGATGAACACGGCAAGGCACGTGTGGTACCTCGACACAGGAGCAAGCAACCACATGACCGGCGACAAGGACCAGTTTTCTGAGCTAAATCTCTCGGTTGGAGGCACGGTTCGATTCGGTGACGGGCGGACCGTTGACATCATAGGGCGAGGCACTGTCCTGTTTGAGCTGAAGAATGGCGGTCACAAGGTACTCACGGATGTGTACTATATTCCCAAGCTAAGGAGCAACATTATTAGCCTTGGCCAGCTCGAGGAGCGTGGTTGCAAGATTGTGCTCGAAGATGGCTATCTATGGGGGTATGACCGTCAGAGGATGTTGATCATGAAGGTGCAGAGGTCTCCCAACAGACTCTACATCCTCAACTTGGATCGTGTGGATCCAGTATGTCTCTTGTCAAGCATGGAGGACTCGGCATGGAAGTGGCACGCGCGCTACGGTCATCTAAATTTCCAGGCTCTTCGGCAACTTGGACAAAAGGAGATGGTACGTGGTCTACCGTGCATCGATCATGTTGAGCAGGTGTGCGACGGTTGCCTTGTTGGGAAACAAAGGCGGGCCTCGTTCCCGAGAGAGGGAAACTTTAGAGCAAGTAAAGCTCTTGAGTTGGTCCATGGAGACTTGTGCGGACCCATTACACCGACTACCCCAGTCGGGAACAAATACTTCTTGCTCATCGTCGACGACTTCAGCAGATACATGTGGATTGTGTTGTTGAAGACGAAGGACCAAGCTTTGCAAGCCTTCAGGAAAGTAAAAATGGCGGCCGAGGTAGAATCTGAAGCCAAGCTGAAGGCCCTCCGCACCGATCGAGGGGGGGGTGAGTTCAAGTCTCGTGAATTCACGGATTTTTGCGAAGCACATGGGATCAAGCGGTATCTTACGGCGCCATATTCACCGCAGCAGAACGGTGTTGTGGAGCGAAGGAATCAAACCGTGGTGGCGATGGCACGAAGCATGATGAAGAGCAAAGGGATGCCGGGCAAGTTTTGGGGTGAGGCGGTCAATACGGCTGTTTATCTGTTGAACCGGGCTCCAACCAAGAGTGTGGTTGGGATGACCCCGTACGAAGCATGGTACGGACACAAGCCTGCAGTTGATCATCTTCGCACGTTCGGGTGTGTGGCGCATGTGAAGACAGTGGCCGGGCATACAAGCAAGTTGGCGGATCGGAGTACTCCAATGATATTGGTTGGCTATGAAGCGGGCACGAAGGCTTACCGTGCGTGCAACCCCTCGACCAATAAGGTGGTTGTGACGCGTGATGTGGTCTTTGAAGAAGCAAGGTCATGGAATTGGAACTCCTCCGAACCGGTATACCCGACTTCCGATGACATTTTTCATGTTGTTTACAACGAATATGAGTGTGCAGATAATCAACCGGAGACTACACCGAAGGACGGCCCAGCAACAAAAGTGCCAGAGGGTACAACCGCTGCTCACACTCCAGGAGAGCACGTAATATGCACTCCAGAAGATCCAAAACTGCATGCACGTGAAGGATCCCAAACGTTGGCTAATTCACACGGTGAACATGTAACTGTACATAGTACAGGAGAGCCCGGATCGCCAGAAAACAGGAGTTTGGCAACTCCGCAAGATGAAAATTCCTCGTCTTCGACAGAACAGGAGACAAGGGAACGTCCGCCGACACCAGTCCGTCTTCGACCAGTGATGGATTTATATCCAGAGGAAGCACTTCGTACTATTAATCCTGTCAAGATTATAAGAAGAGGACGACAGTGTTTGCTTAGCGTCGAAGAACCGACGAAATTTGAAGAAGCAAATACTGAGGAGTGTTGGCGTCGTGCTATGGATGAAGAATTGGGATCGATACGAGACAACAAAGTATGGGAGCTCGCAGATCTTCCCAACGGTCACAAATCCATAGGGCTCAAGTGGGTGTACAAAGTCAAGAAGGATGCCAATGGGAACTTGGTTAAGCATAAAGCTCGGCTCGTAGCTAAAGGATTCGTGCAAGAGCAAGGTGTGGACTTCGAGGAAGTGTTCGCTCCAGTCACAAGGATGGAATCGGTGAGGCTAGTTATAGCTCTCGCGGCTCAAGAATCTTGGAGGCTACATCACATGGATGTAAAATCCGCGTTTTTGAACGGGGAGTTGGAAGAAGAAGTATACGTGAAGCAACCGCCGGGGTACATCAAAGACGGAGAAGAACACAAGGTATTGAAGCTACACAAGGCGTTGTACGGGCTACATCAAGCTCCTCGGGCATGGAACATCAAGCTTGATCGTACATTGATTTCTCTTGGTTTTGAGAAAAGTCCACTCGAGCATGCTATGTACAAGCGAGGTAAAGGCAAGGATCGTCTCTTAGTGGGCATCTATGTTGATGATCTCTTGATAACTGGACCAGACGAAGAGGAGATTGCAAGATTCAAGCTACAAATGAAGGAGTTGTTCAAGATGAGTGATCTCGGGCTCTTGACTTACTACCTTGGGATCGAGGTACAACAAAATCCGGAGGGAATCACACTATGCCAAGAGGCATATGCAAAGAAGATACTTGAAAGCTGTAGCATGGAGGATTGCAAACCGACTTATGCTCCAATGGAGCCTCGGCTTAAACTTAGCAAAAGGAGTGAAGCTCCCGCGGTTGATGCAACGGATTATAAAAGTGTGGTCGGAAGCCTAAGGTATCTTGTGAATACACGACCAGACTTGGCCTATTCCGTTGGTATAGTGAGTCGCTTCATGGAAGCACCCACGACTGAACATTGGGCAGCTGTCAAACATATACTCAGGTACATCAAAGGGACAACAAACTTCGGTTGTGTCTATTTGAGAGAGGAGAAGAAGGAGGTGGTGGAACTACTTGGCTATAGTGATAGCGACCTGGCAGGAGATGTGGATGACCGTAAAAGTACCTCGGGTCTGGCATATTTCTTGGGTAGTAGTATAGTGACTTGGCTATCACAAAAGCAAAAGGTGGTTGCATTATCATCCTGTGAAGCAGAGTATATAGCAGCTGCAACCGCGGCGGGTCAAGGTGTATGGCTAGAAAGGCTACTCGGTGACCTCACAGATAAGGAACCAGAAAGAGTGGTGCTCAATGTTGACCACAAGTCTGCGATTGCCCTGTGTAAGAATCCAGTGCATCATGACAGGACCAAGCACATCGATATAAGGTATCACTACATACGACAGTGCATGGAAGAAGGTCAGATTGAAGTCAACTATGTTTGCACCGACGACCAGCTTGCAGATATCCTGACCAAGTCTTTGGGACGACAGAAGTTCACGGAGATGCGGAGGAGGATCGGCGTCCAAGCTGTAAAGTGAGGACATCGTGTTTAGGGGGTGATTGTTGGAATTAACCACGAGTCTGTGTCCGGTACGGACTGGAATCAGTCACCGAGTCATATTGTAGGGTAGGCTAGATTTCTTCTTTATATACTGCTGTACCCTGCGTTGTAAAATCATCAGATCAAAGCAATAAAATTACCAAGGCTCGACACGAGCCTTTTGACCAAATCTCGCCGAGACTCTGTGTGCGTCTTGTTCACCTGCATTGTTAGAATCGATCTAGCTGCTAGGTAGCCTGCTTATAGTATACGTACGTGTGCAAGCAGCCGGAGTAAGCTAGCTTTGCTACGTGCGTGTCTCAAGCCTAGTCTGTCGTTCATTGTTCGTCATTCCGCCCGAAAGTAATCGGTGGATCGTTGCCACGACAACGGGACCAGTGCCAACATAGGGTGGTGCTGAATTTAAACGGGTCTAAAGAATATAATTGCACTTCTAAATTAACAGTGCATATGGATAACAGTCACCAATCATGACCGACACTCTCTTTACTATGTCATATTTCTTCATATTTGATTATATGTCCCGTATATAACTAAATTATATAATGTCACCTAGGACGCCCGCATCAAGTACTTACTAAATCAATCAAGGAAACAAAAAAGATAGGGCAATAACGCATATTTCTGCTGTATATCTCGGTGAATTCCAGTCTCCCAATGCTTCCATCTTCTTATCTTAAAAAAATTGGAGTAAAGTTGTCGTCCACAAACATGGTCATGCCTAACTTTACATTTCAAGACGTACCTTCGCTCCACCAAGAAATATTGTTGTAGCGCAGAAAACCACATGGACCAAGCCAAGTACAAATATGAATATGTGCAGCTGATGCAATGCCTCCAGTTATAGAAAAGGGACATCACCCTGAAACAGAGCAAGCCTATCTTTATAATGATCATTCCAGAATGCATTTCTGCATAATACACTTCAACTGCTTCCTTTTTTAAGGAAACTCACTTTACATTGCTTCCTGGGACAGATAAAGACACAAGGGGTTTCTACCCAATATAGAAGGATCTGTATCTCATAAAATAAGTGCCCAGCAATAAGACATCCAGTTCAAAGACACGATCAGGTTTCAGATCCAGGAAAATGATGGCTCAACATTTTTGCGAATATGGTATTTCCTAACCTTTTTCTTGCAAACTATGGCACCTTCTTCTACAACTTTGTGATTCTCTCTCTTGCATGGAAGCATAAAATGTGTAGCGGTTTCCGGAATGCAAATGTGAACAATAAAACTCTGTGAGAGACTCGGGATGAAGGAAATGAATCCAAGAAGCATTAATCTGCATAGGTAGCCACTGAACCAGATAAGACACAGAAGAACAACAACAAGAAGAAATCAATATCATATAGTAAGTGAGCAAAACATTTGCCAGCCCTTTGTCGTGCTTCCTATCTAGCATTTTCTGAAGTCAAAGCTCTTCAACCATGTACATCTTTGCCGAAAAAACATACTACAATAAACTATTTAGCTTACAGTTACTAATAATGAATGAACGTGAATGGTCCGATTAATAAGGCATGCTGAGATGCTAACTGATAAGTTTACACAATACAACAATATTCCTGAATGTTACCTTCTTTTAGTCTTTATAGAGCTGAACACAATGTTTTCTGCTGCTTATGTTTAATGCCTGCACGGTTGTAGAAGAAAGCATAAGTAGGATGGGGAAATCCTTGGCATCTCTTCGCATTGTTCACTACTGACTTCAAAAGTAAGTCAAGGAAACAAATTTGTTGTTGAGTGTTAATTCCTGTGTCAAGACCTTAACAATGGATTGCATGCTTTTTGGAATGTGCAAGATGAAAGTTTCACTGTTATGGTTTCAATCAAATAATATAAGATGGTAGCACCCTTATAGAAGTCCTAAGTACAAAATAGACTGTTTCCCAAAAAATTTTTGACTCAGCAATCGAGTAAAAAAAGAACTAATATGGGGGAAAATGTCTAGGGAGGGTCGGAGAGGGGAGGCATGCCTTGCCTAGGTAGTGGAGGAAGCGCTCGGCAACGAGGGAGACGGAGACGATGACGAAGCAGACAACGGTCACAACCCAGGTGGGCGTGTGCTCGAGGGACGCATCGTCCATGCCTCCTCCTCGATCTTCTTCTTCTGCTGCTGCACAAAGGAGGTCGGGAACAGGCTGGTGCAGTAGCTGGGCGACGTAGGGGAGCGAACGGCTGGCGGTGGAGCTCCCGAGCGCACGCGGCAGCTGCCATGGCCGAGGCCGTCGCTGCTCAGGCGAGCACAAGATGTACGCGGCAGGGGCGCAGGTGTCGGCGGTGGTGGAGGGGTAGGGAGGGGGAGCGAGCACGACGGGGCCGGTGTCGACCCTGCCGATGGCGGCTCGCCGGCAGGTGACTGGACGTGGGAGATCTCGATCTGAGCGGGAGTGGTGGCGCGCGACGGCCCTCGATGGGAAAGGAGGAAAGGAGAGGCGGGGATTGCGTACGGGAGGAGACCCCTCGTCTGGATCTAGATCGAATTGGTGTATGGTAGAGGTGAGCGTGACCCGTGAAAAAAAACCCAGTTAAAACGCGGGGTTTCGTGGAAGGGGTGGGGGAGGTGGGGTGAAAACAAAACGGACGAAAATAAACCCCACCAAATGAGATTAAAAAAACCTGAGACAAGAAGCTACCAAGTGCCCCTTTAGGAGTAGCTTTAATGGTGGATTTGGTTTCTCGAAAGGTGATCTCACGTATATGGTATGATTTTAGAATTCTTAATTACTTATTACTAATGTGATTAAATCAAGTCATCACCTGAGCAAGCACAAAACAAAATCTTCCACTTTAATGATGGATTTGGTTTTTCGGAAGATGATCTCACATATATGGTACTATGCTTTTGAAATTCTTAATTACCTATAATTAATGTGATTAAATCGAATCATCACCGGCCAAAGAAAACACAAAAAAATCTTTCGCTTTAATGATGAATTTGGATTTTTAATGAGCGGGAGAAAATAAACCAATAAAAAAACAGTAGGAAACGGGATGAAAAAACGAACAAAAATAAATTAGACGACGATAAATCGAGACAAGAAACTATCAACTACCTTTTTAGAAGTAGAGATAAATAAAAAGACATTTTTCTCCATCGGCCCAGGAGGATGTGGACGCTTAACCGCCCCCACCGCTTACCAGGAGACGACGACAAAAACGACGATGCCACGGCCATGCCCGCCGATGCCATCCTCCCAGTCCGCCCGCTCCTCCTACCCTCGATCCCCTTCCTCTCCCTCCTCCTCTACGGTTACTCCTCCTTCACCCTCCCCCCCTCTCCCTCCTCCTCTACGCCATACCCATCGTGGCCGTCCGCGCTTCCCCGCCCAACCCGCACACGTATGCGTCGCGGCGCCGTCTTCCGCTCCTACGACGACTACCTTCACCACCAGCTTAACAAGACCCTCAACCCACGCATCCGCCGCGTCTGGGTCACCAGACTGGCGCCCCAACCCCCAAGATCGACGGCTCCAACCCGAGGGCCTCCTCTCCAACGCCTCCCGCGCGCTCCACCACAGGTCAATCGCTCATCGCCACATACCCACAGTACAACGCGGTGGCCGTCATCAACGCACCTGCCTTGGCTGCGCGTCGATCCCATCGCTGCTTCATACCCACTGAGGCGCCTTTTTTCCTCTTCATACACCGTGACGCATCCCCTCTCATCCCCACCATCCTCCTCTCCGATGGGATAAATTTCCTTGATTTCGGCGCGGCCCCCAAAGCTCATCCCTCACAAACCCTAGCCCTGTCCCCGATGCGATGGCGATGGAGACTGTAGAAGGAGGCGGCGCTGGTGCGGCGTGCTGTAGGCACGCCCAGCTAGATGTGCGCCATGTCGGCCCTCCCTGCCGCTTTCGGTTCCGGGCAGTCGGAGATCATGGATGGTCGTGTGCGCCCTTTACTGCTGCGAACACCCCCAACTCTTTTGCTAGGTACGAATTGATGAATTTAATTTGTTCAAAGTAGTGTTCTTGATAGTTGTTCCTTTTTTTCTAGATGAAATCTCTTTTGCCACCACATGGTGTCTCGATGGGATTTGGAAATAAGTGGTTTTTGATTGATCTTGTGATTTGCACTGTGTTATTTCCTACGTATCAAGGTAGAAAAGATAGTATTGCTGTTCTGGAGATTTTTGGCAGGGAGGAATTGTGGTGGGCAAAAAGGTGAGAAGCATATGGAATTAAATTACATGGATGATATATTTTAAAAATTCCCATGATTTTCCATATGCCTTTTGTTCAAGTAATTAAGTAATATAATGAAAAAATCCCCATTGTTTTCGTCAATGCAGACCTACTTATTTCTGTATTGATGATACTAATATGGTCAGAACATCCAGACTAGATCACACTTCATGTGGAGTTGCTGATGTGTATGGATGCTTTGATTTTGAGCTTTTGGCGATATTTGTAGTACAATGTATGCTTATTTACTACGAAGCTAATTAACTAATAATTAGGCCAGCTTAAGTTTAGATGGTCATTTAATTTACTTAAATTTTAGACATCTGCAGCATTCCATAGCGAGCGGTGGCTGCGGCCGCGCCATCTCCCCTCCATGCCGATCGATCACATTGTGCCGGGATGCCCACGGCCGGGAGGCCTTGTGTGATACAAGGAATTTATCATTTCCACTGAATTGTGAATACTGCATTGTTCATTTGTTCAGAATCACTGATAATCTTCTTCTATTTGTTTCAAGTCATATGTGCAACAGCCAGAAAGCAACAAGATAAAGGTTGCACAACTAGAGCAGGAATTCCAGAAAGCTCGCCAGCAACAAGATAAAGGTTGCACAACTAGAGCAGGAATTCCAGAAAGCTCGCCAGCAGATAAATCTTTATTGGCTTAATGTTGGTCTTCATACTTTGTTACTTTTGCTGTTGTTAATGCCATGCTGGATATTTATTTGCAGGAAATCTTCATTCGTTGCTACGGACGCTTATTTACTGCGAAGCTAATTAACTAATAATTAGGCCAGCTTAAATTTAGATGGTCATTTAGTTTACTTAAAGTTTACACGTCTGCAGCATTCCATAGCGAGTGGTGGCTGCGGCCGCACCATCTCCCCTCCATGCCGATCGATCGCGTTGCGTAGGGACGCCCATGGCCGGGAGGCCTTGTGTGATACAAGGTATTTATCATTTCCACTGAATTGTAAATACTGCATTGTTCATTTGTTCAGAATCACTGATATGCTTTTTCTATTTGTCTGAAGTCATATGTGCAACAGCCAGAAAGCAACAAGATGAAGGTTGCACAACTAGAGCAGGAACTCCAGAAAGCTCGCCAGCACGTAAATGTCTATTGGCTTAATGTTGGTCTTCATATTTTGTTACTTCTGCTGTTATTAATGCCATGCTGGATATTTATTTGCAGAGAATTTTCATTTGTTGCTACGGAGACCAAGCCCATGCCATGAGTGGATGCAACGAATTCTGATGATCCGTCAGACCTCCCGTGCCCTTCTAGCTATACATGAGTACTATTTCAGGTTACTATGCTCTAATAAAAGAAGGCCCAAATATTTTTGAGTTTAGCTGATAAATATGATGTGCAATATTAGAAATCTACATCATCTCTAATGATGTCTGTTTGATCTGTAGTGCACCAATATGGTACCTTGATTCTGTTTCAACAACCCTAATCAATTCAAACATTTGGAAATTGCAAGAATGATTATATGTGACATTTGCCATACGAATTATGCTGAAATTTTTGTGACATGCCACAGATAATATCTTTGATTTAAAGTTTTTCTGCCTTGAATTTGTGTTAATTAAGTTTCTATAGCTTAGGATCTAGCAATAGTTTTCCGATGCTATGTACTTTGTGTTAAACATGTAATATTACAATAGATAGAGTGCATGTCAAGGAAACTTGAATGCTCGGTTTGGTTGGTGGTTAGAGATATATTTTATTGTTTAAATCTTCTTATCTCTTCTCCCTCTATCTCTATCGATTGTAACCTCCTCGGTGGCTATCTCCACCGTGACTTGTACCCTACGATCATCTCCCGATCGCTACATCAATATATAACATGCGGGCTCTCATGTATGAGGGTTGAGACGCTTCCATAATTCTCACGTGGTATACAGAGCAGGCTCTTCCATCGCATCTAGCTAGTCCTTCAAAGCAGGCTCTTCCATCGCATCTAGCTAGTCCTTCAACCCTTCGCCCATCCCTACTTCATCATGTCGTCCTTCACCACACCCATCCAATCTAGCCTCAACTACAACACCTCAGAGCCGCTTACCAGATCGAACTATGTTCTCTGGAAAGCTCAAGCGCGATCCCAAATAATGGGCACCGACGTCTACATCGACCAAACCATCCAGGAGCCTCCCAAGATCATCACCACCAAAGATAAAGATGACAAGGACCAGGTCATCCCCAACCCTGCCTATGCCCCCTGGCTCATACAGGATCAGCAAATTGTTGCCTATATCCTGCGCAACCTGTCCAAGGTAGTTCTCATTTAGGTTGCCTCCCTTGAGACGTCAAATGCGATCTGGTCGGCCCTCGCGACTATTTTCTCTGTTGTCTCGTTGTCCAAGGCCAACAATCTTCGTGTTGCGCTCACCAACGCCCAGAAGGGCTCTCTTTCCGCCTCAGCATACTTTGGTCACATGCAATCCCTCTTTGACGAGCTCGCGGTGGCGGGCAAACCCCTTGGGAGGGGGAGCTCATCTCCTTCATCATCGCCGGTCTTGACATGGACTATCAACCTATCATCTCTGCCCTGGACGTCCGCACCGAGCCCATCTCCATTGACACTCTCTTCTCTCTTGTAGCCAACTTCGACCAGAGCATCGAGATGTTTCATGGCAGCGGCATCGGTGGCTTCAAGTCATCGCCAACGCGGCCTCCCGCGGCCGTTCTGGAGGCGGCAGGGGAGGCTACCGCAAAGGAGGCGGCGGCAGCTCTGGTGGATCTCGCGGCGGCTACGGTGCTGCGAGTGGCTATGGTCCTGGCGGTGGTCAGGGTTCCGGTGGCGGCGCGGCTATGGCTCTGGCGACGGCCAAGGTTCCGGCGGCGGCTATCACTCTGGTGGAGGCTATGGTGCTGGTGCTGGAGGCGGCTTTCACCAGAACACTGGTGGTGGTGGCCATTACCACCAGCCCGGATCTGGTGGTGGCAACAACAATAATCGGCGCCCCCCGGCAACAACAATCAGGGGCGCAACTTCCAAGGATATGAAGGTTAAGAGGGCAAGTGCCAAATTTGCAAGAAAACTAATCACATTGCTAAAGATTGCGATTGGCGTTATGCTGATGAAAACAACTCCCAAAAAAAGAAAATTGCAGCTGTAGCCGACGTGTCATACGAGGTCGATACCAACTGGTATATGGACACATGCGCCACTAACCACATCGCCGGTGAACTAGGGAAGCTCACCATGCATGAAAAATATCGTGGCCATGATCAAGTCTACACTACGACACATGGTCAATCTATTATCAAAACCCCACACAAAAATCTTGAACTCAATGATATCCTACATGTTCCCAATGCCTCCAAAACTTTGCTATCCGTTCATCGTATTGCTCTTGAAAACAATGTGTTTCTTGAATTTCACCCATTCTTTTTTTTTTGATTAAGGATCAGGTCACGAAGAAAATTCTCCATAGGGGTGTCTGTGTGGAAGGTCTCTATGCTTTACTTCCTAAGTATTGCCACTACAATAAACAAGTGTATGGTGCCATCAAGCTCTCTGCTGAACGATGGCACAATCGCCTAGGTCATCCCTCGTTTGCCACTGTTCATCGTATTCGTAGTACAAATAATCTCCCAATTGTTGGGGAGAGAAACCTAGAAACTATTTGTGATTCATGTCAAAGAGCGAAACGTCATCAACTACCGTATCCTGTCACTATTGGAATCAGAAGATTTGCCGTCTGTCGCATCTTTGTCGTCTGCTAGCTGATGGCAAAGAGTGGCTGTGCCATCAGCTAGCAGAAAATAGACGGCAAAGAGCTAGCAGACGGCAAAGGGTGGCTTTGCCATGAGCCACCTCTTTGCCGTCTGCGAGCTGATGGGAAAGATTCTTTGCCGCTGCCAGCAAACGGCAAAGAGGTGGGGTGGGGCCCAGTGGAGGCCAGCTTATTGCAATGGCCCACCCCACCTCTTTGCCGTTTGCTAGCTGACGGCGAAGTTTCTTTGTCGTCTGCTTTAACGGCCCTAACGACACACCCCCTCTCTTCTCCCTCTCTCTGTCTCTCTCCCCCCGATCGCACACCATGCCGCCGCCCCCGATCGCACCCCACCGCCGCCCCAACCCCACGCCGCTCCGGCCCATCGCCTGCCGCCACCGATGCCCCGCTGCTTCCCCTCCCCCGCCGCACCCCGTCGCCGCCCCGACCCCCACCGTCACCGTCGCCCCGCCCCCTCCCCTGCCTCGGCCTCCTCCACCGACCCCGACCCGTCCCCTCCCCTACGGCGACGCCGCCCCCTCCCTTGCCCCGGCCTCCTCCATCGGCCCTGCCCCACCACCTTCCCTGCGGCGACGCCGCCCCCTCCCTTGCACCGGCCTCCTTCATCGGCCCCGCCTCGCCCCCTGCCCTGCGGCGACGCCACCCCCTCCCCTGCCCCCTCCACCGGCCCCCCTCCATCGGTGACGACTCCTCTCCGGTGAGTTCTTTCTCCACTCGCGCCATTTTTATTTAGATTTAGGTTTAGTTTAGTTTAATTTAGTTCTGTTTTTTAGATTTAGGTTTAGTTTAGTTTGTTATTAGGTTAGAAAAAATAAGTTAGTTAGTTTTTTCCGTTAAGTTAGTAAGTTAGTTAGTTTTTTAGGAGGAAGTGGAGAGGAGATGAAGAAGAAGAAGAGGAAGCGAGGAGAGGAGAAGAGCCACTAAGCAGATGCGAAGGAAAGCCGACGACAGGACGCCTCCTCCCCCGCTCCTGCCGTGCTGCTTCCGGCGGAGCTCTCCGCACCCCCTCGAGCCGTCCGAGCGAAGAAGAAGACAGCCCGAAAAGAGAAGAAGTGAAAAAAAAGAAGTAGAAGTAGAAGATGAAAAAAAGAAGTGGGAAAAGTAGAAAAAGAGGGTCGCCGATGGTAAGAGGGTTGCTGAGGGAAAAGAGGGTCGCCGAGTGGTCGAGGGTCGACCCCGACACGACACCACCAACATCCCGACCCTCGACATGACACCCCGACACGGCACCTCGACCCCGACATAGCATCCCTACCCTGACACGACACCCTCGACACCCTGACACCCCGACCCCGACACGACACAGGTCATATATTTGTGAATTATGAGTTAGGTCATATATTTTTTGATTTTGTTATACAAAACATCATATTTATGTTGATCAGGTGGATTTAAATGTGCAGTTGTTTCGTCGCTGCGAGGGTCTGGTGTTCGACGACCTCCCCGTGCGTTCGACGAGCTCCGCCCCTGCGTTCGTGGGTGAGCACAAATGACATCTCCTCCTTCCCTTTCATTTCCTCTGTTCTGGTCTTCGTGTCGATGAAACTTGCTAGCTATAGGTGTCTTCAATCATCAGTATGCGTGACCACTATGCGTCTCCCGTTCGAAAGGTTACATCTATAAATATGCATTCATTAGCATATTTATAGCCGTGATTCTTTCGAATTGTCCAACGTTATCCATGGACAGATCTAGTATGTATAGATTGTTTTTTTCATATGCTTTGCTTTGGATCCAATGCAGAATTTCGTCAGTGCCTCCCTGTTGTTCTCCGGGTACACATCCTCTTTGCTTATTGTCGAGACGTGTATCAGGAGAAGAGCGGGGAGGTGTTGTCGAAATTGTGCGTTGGATCCGGAGCAAAGCATGGGAAAACGAACCCAATCTACACATACTCGGGTGGGATTAGGACCTATCTTTATCTACTAGCATCTAGGTTGCATCCACGTAATAAAACTGACAAACTCTATTAACTGATGAATATGGTTTGCTGAATTATGTATATATTTTTTGTGTGTCCAGTAGCTAGGCAAGATGAGTGATCGTGGGTGGATGTACACCGGTCACACTAGTTAGAAAGACATGACCCGTGAATGGATAACAAAAACCAAGGAGTTTGTGAGAGTCGCATTTGCAAATGGATAGAAAATAACTTGGTGCCCTTGTGTCGATTGCGACAACTTTAAGAACAAGTCAGAGTTTGAAATGATCAAACACCTGCAGAAGTGGGGTTTTACGCCTAATTATACGGTCTGAACATTTCATGGTGAGTCTGTCCAACGTGCCAGAGCTAAGGTGGTTCGTCGTCGCACTAACGAGCATGGTATCGGGATCGAAGACATGGTGCAAGACTTTGATGATGCTCGGGATTTGGACGATGAGATGGAGGAATCTGCAAAGGCCTTCTATGAAATGTTGGAGTCTTCAAAACGTCCTCTTCACGAGCATACTGAGCTTTGTCAGCTGGGTGCCATCGCGCAAGTAATGGCTCTGAAGGCTTAGTTCAACCTAGGCAGAGAATGCTACGATGCGATGATGACGATATTTGGACGCTTTCTACCCAAAGGCCATGTATTGCCGGCAAACATGTACCAATCGGACAAAATCCTATGTGCGCTTAAGATGCCCTATGAGAAGATAGATGCCTGTGAGAATGGATGTGCCTTATTTAGGCTTGAGTATGCGGGCTTCAACTATTGTCCCATTTGCAATGCTTTCAGGTATGTTCTGGTAGACAACGGTATGGGTGAGAAGAGTCAGACCAAAATCCCAGTCAAGGTTCTTCGGTATCTGCCAATCATTCCAAGACTTCATTGTCTTTTCATGGTTGAAGAGACGGCCAGACAGATGACGTGGCATAAATTGGATAAAAGAACAGAACTAGATGCAGATGGGAATCCGATGTTGGGACACACTTCAGACGCTTTTGGGTGGAAGCACTTCAATGCATTACATAAGAATAAAGCAGTGTTCCAAGGCATCCTCGAGTTGCCATCAGCACGGATGGGTTCAATGTGTATGGTATGACGGTAACACAATACAGTTGCTGGCATGTATTTTTCATTCCACTCAATCTCCTTCCGGAGAGATTATGAAAAGAAAGAACATTTTCCTGACATTAATAATTCCAGGGCCCAAATATCCGGGGAAGAATATGAATGTGTATATGCAGCCGCTTAAGGATAAATTGCAAGAAGCCTGGGATAATGGGATCAAGACATATGACACTGCTACCAAAAAGAACTTCAAAATGCATGTGTGGTTCATGTACTCGTCGCATGACTTGCCAGCGTATGCGCTATTCGTTGGTTGGTCTGTGCATGGAAGGTTCCCGTGCCCCACATGCAAGACAGCTCTTGAGTTTCGTTGGCTGTAGGCGGGTCACAAGTTTTCTTGCTTCGACATGCACAGGCAGTTCCTGGATCCTGACATTAAGTTCAGAAAAGACAAGAAGAATTTCATAAAAGGTAGAGTTGTCAAAAACATTGCACCACCTGCGTTGACAGGCCAACAGATCCTGGATCAGATAAATGCTCTCGAGCCGAATCCAGATCGTCCATGGTATTTCAAAGGGTATAATATGGAACACGTCTAGACTCACAAGATATGTTTATGGGATCTGACTTACTTTAAAGACCTCCTTTGCCCATACAACATCAACGTGATGCACACTGAAAAGAATATCGCGGAGGCTCTTTTTGGTACATTGTTCAGCATAGAGAGGAAGTCGAAGGATAATCCTAAGGCTAGAGTCGATCAGGAGGCTCTATGTGATAGACCCTTACAAAACATACGACAACCGAAAGGAAAAAAGAATTGGAGGAAGCCAAAGGCATGGTTCAATCTTGGGAGGCCAGCTATGAGGGAAATGATCTTGTGGGTGAAAATGTAGTTGATGTTTCCCGATGGGTATGCAGCGAATCTAAAGAGGGGAGCGAGTCTTGACAAATTGAAAATATTTGGTCTCAAGAGTCATGATTGGCACATATGGCTTGAGCAGGTAATGCCGGTGATGTTGTGTGGCTTTATCCCTGAGGATGAATGGCTAGTACTGGCAGAGCTGAGCTATTTCTTCCGTGCTCTTTGTGCGAAAGAACTATCGCCTAACGTGCTAGACGAACTAGAAGAGTTGGCGCTAGAGTTGATCTGCAAGTTAGAAAAGATCTTTTCATCGGGCTTTTTAATCCAATGCAGCATTTGATTTTGCATTTTTCGACCGAGGCAAGATTGGGGGGTCACGTGCAAAATCATTGGTGCTTCGCAACTGAGAGGATGCAGAAGTTGCTTTGAGGAAAATGTAAAAATAAACGTAGAGTTGAAGCATCGATGGCCAAGGCATTCATTACTGAGGAGGCGGCAAACTTCATGACAACACACTACAAAGCCAAGAATCGTCATTTGCATAATCCGAAGCCTCGGTACAATGATAGCGACCGTGAAAAAGGTCGATCCAACCTCAACCTATTCAAAGGGAAGCTCGCACCAACCGGTGCTTCAAAAGCAATAGCGTTGGATGTCGAAGAATGGCGGACCATTTCGTTATATATCTTCAACAACCTAACAGAAGTGCGGTCATACATCGAGTAAGTTCTCGGTACATTGTTTCACAACTTCTAATTCCTTTGAAATGCTCTTATTCCCGGATATGTGATACAGTCGATACGTTGCCAAATTCTCGGATGGAGCGGTGATCCAAAAGGATTCCATCGAAGAGTATGAGCTTCTGGCAAAGCATGGAGGCGGCTATTCCGGTTTCATTTCTTGGTTCAAGCAAACGTCAATTTCCATTAGACAATTTCATTTCTTCGTCTAGTTTGCGGCTAATGCAACAATCCTTTCGTATTAAACTTGTAGGCTAATGCAGAGTCTATGGAGTCCGAATTGAGACAAGTCGCTAATGGCTTTGACTATAAGGTCCGTTCATTTGACAAATACGACATCAACGGGTATCGCTTTCGTACTTTTGGCAAAGAGCTATCTATGGTCGACCGAAAGTCTACAAATTGTTGTGTCTTCGTTGTCGGCGAAGGAGTGGTCGAGTATTATGGAAGAGTTGAAGCAATTTATGAACTTACATTCTTTGGTGAAAACCCACCAAACGTTGTAGTCTTCAAATGTTATTGGTTCCATCCGAAGGAGACTAGAAGGACTCATGAACATATAGGGCTAGTTGAAATTAAACAAAGCACCCATTTAGATGTTCCCGGTGTCTATATTACAGCTCAACAAGCGACCCAAGTTTTCTATCTACCGTGGGCCTGCCAAACAGATCCAAATCTGAATGGTTGGGATGTCGTTTATGATGTGCCGTCACATTTTAGACCACCTCCTCTCAATGAAGATGATTATGAACCTCACATTAACCCAGACACATATGAAGGAGAATTCTTCCAAGAAACATGTGTTTCCAAAAAAGGTTTCAAGAACCGCTCTACTTCACCCCAGAACATTGAGGTAGACAGTGACAGTGAATCCGACTTCATCTCTAAACCGGAACAAGAAGAGACAAAAGAAGTTACTGCTGCGGATGACTTGTCAATGCTTGACCGATTACATAAAGGAGGCCTTCCACATGTTGATGCATTTATTGATGATGCTGATGAGCATGTCATTACTGATAGTGATGATGATTATGCATTTATTGATCCCGGAGCATATATAGACGATGAAGATTAATATTAGTAATGTTAGGTATTCAATTATTATTGTGTACATATATATTATTAATTAGTTCATGTTATTAGGTATTTCATTTTTTTATGTTGAACTAATTTTGTTCACTCTTTGTCATTGCAGGTGTTGACAGATGGTGGGTGCAGGTCGAGAGCTCTCTAAGCCTCCTTCCTCGGCGCGTGTTGGGAGGGGTGCTATTATTCCACCCCAGCAACTTCAGAGAGCGTTGGTACATAGTATGCAGACATCGACGGGCGCTTCTTCTTTGACCGGGAGAGGTCGGGGGAAGACGAAGAGAGGTGCTAGAGGTAGAAAGGTTGTTGTGCCTTCCTCGCCGCCACCCCTAGCTGATTCTTCCGACCACAGGAGTGCTTCGTCTCAGGTGGACCCGTTTGATTTGGACTCGTCTCGGACTCCGGTCGTCGAGTCTCGGGTCATCGAGCCTTCGTCTCAGGAGACTCCAGTCCCAAGGTCTTCGTTCCAAGAAACTCTGGTTCTAGAGTCTTCGTCCCACGTGACTCCGGAGGCTAGTGGCCTTGCTGATGGTGGCGAGGATAACTTTTCTGAGGATACCTATAGCGAGGGAGAGCTGGTTGAGGAGGGCAAGAAGGTCTACCAACGTGGTTGTACAAAGCTCCCGCCCGTGCTGACGACCCGCAATCAGAGGTGGTTGATTGTTCCTAATGCGGAGAAGTAAGTGCATTTATTCCTTTTTAACCTTTTGTCTTCATGTTTCTTTAAATTAATATCTAATGTGTTGGCCTTGTCATACTGCAGGGGTTGGAAACACGACCCTGGTGTCCACAGGCCCAATGCGGTCCTTGGTGTGCTTCTCAAGCACCACTTCCCGGGGAAGGTCCAGTTGCCCGGTGAGGGTGAGGTTTCATAGGTAGCACTGACCTGGGAGCTGTACGTGGCTGCCTCGGCCCCACCGGAGGAGAGGGTCGATGGTGTCTTGTGCGAGACGGTGGTCTACATTGTGATCCGTCGGTTTTGGATATTTTCTCCTTTACAGAATTTAAAATCAACAGCACCTAGTGATTGTACTAATCAGTGTTGACTTGTTTGATTGCAGACCTTCTACATGCGTCTTGAGAAACACGAGACGGACGCGGCTATTGTTCTCATAGCCGAGTGCAAGCGCCTACTTCAGAACTTACGGCACAAGGCTCGAGTGTAGGCCATTCGAGACTACTACGCCTTGACTAACATTAAGAGGGCCAAGAAGAAGTGCCGCAAAAATTTTGTGAGTAAGGAGAAGTACATGAAGGTAATTACCTATTCTTAAGGACTTGTACTTAGTTTCCTTGATTTGATTCGTAGGCGTAATGCTGAAATTTCTCTTGTCTAACTTAGGTGCCCCCGAGACGGTGTGCGGATAGGATGTACTGTTGGGAGGCATTGGTGGATGAGTGGTGCTCTCTCAAATGGCTAGCCGACCATAACAAGGCCAAGGATAAGCGTGTCCAAATGAAAGGTGTGCCACACCATCAAGGGAGCTCCAACCTGTTTGAGTACGAGGATCACTGGGTATGTGGTTTGCTTAATGATTCATGCAATTTCATTTTTCATGCTAGCTTGAGCCCTTAACTAATATTTTGTTCCTCTCTTTTAGGTGCGACAAAACAAGGAGGTGCCACTGCTGTTCGACCTTTATGTCATGGCCCATACTACCTCGTACAAGAAGGCCAAGGTATTCTCTAAGGATGACCTCGATCATCCAAAGAGCTTCAGCAACATCTCCTCCCACAACAAGCTCGTGAGGTACAGAAATGAGGGGAAGGCGAGGAAAGGGGAGGACTTCAACCCGAGCCAGAGTCCTTTTGATCCAGAGCTCGTGATGATATCTGGTGGCGGGAGGTCCCATGGCTCGATAGCCATTGGGGATGGGCTGATATGTTGTCCTAGAACTCTCCCGGAGATCAAGAAGCGCCAGACGAGCTTCGATCCTGAGATAAGGCCTCGTCCACGGCCAATCGAGCTCGCCATCGAGGCTAGGGCCCAGGAGCTTCTGGGGAGGCAAACAGGCAGGCGGCACAGAGGGAGAGGAACATGGAGGAGAGGACGGCTAGGCTGTTGGAGGAGGAAAGGAATCGGAACGACGCGTCTCACCGGGCCCTATACGAGCTCCTCGTGGTAAGTTTTTCCTGCATATTAGCCAAATCATGTACGTAATGTTCGTTTCATTACTAACTAATATGACTGACTCGTGAAAACAAAATGTGCAGACCGTGTGCCAGAACAATGGTCAGACGCCTCCGTCGATGCCCCAGATTGCTATAGCACCGACGGTGAGTTTCATTTGAATGGTCATTAGTTACTACTATTCACATTTGAGTTGCATCATGCTAAGGAGACATTGCAAATGATCTTTGGTGCAGCGTGCCTCCCGAAAAGCATCGACCAATCCTTCTGCATCTGCCGCAACCCCGACTGGTCCTTCTCCGTCTCACCCTGGCGCAAACCTGATGGATCCTTCACCTTCGTGATGATGGTAAGTTTTCCCAAGTGTTTTGCTGAACAAATGCATACTTAGCTTAAGAAATGACCAATTTAGCTTCAAAATGACCTATACTTAGCTTCCTTAGTTCATTTATGACATACTAAGCATACTTAGGTAAAAATGGCATGATAACCTTGGTTTAGCTCCAAAATGACATAGACTTAGCTTATTTTCCTTCAAAATAACAAAATAACCTTACCTACCTTCAAAATGATCGATTATAACTAGGATAGCTCTAAAATGACCTACACTTGCCATTTTGTCCTCCAAAATTAGTAAATATTATTAGTTAGCTCAAAAATGGCATAACTACCTAGGTTAGCTCAAAAATGACCTATACTTAGCTTTTTCAGTTTATTTATGACATACTTAGCATACTTAGGTAAAAATGGCATGATAACCTTGGTTTAGCTCCAAAATGACATAGACTTAGCTTATTTTCCCCAAAAATGACATAATAACCTTATGAAGCTCCAAAATGACCTATTTACCTAGCTTAGCTCTAAATGACCTACACTTTGCATTTTTACCTAGCTTAGCTAAAAATGACATTTTTACCTACCTTAGAAGAAGAAGAAGAAGAAGATAAAGAAGAGGAGAGGAGAAAAAGAAAGAGAAGAAAAATTCTTCCTCTTCTTCTTCTTCTTCTTCTTCTTCTTTTTCTTCTTTTTTTCTTCTTCTTCTTCTTCTAACTTTCTTCTTTCTCAATTTGCAGATTTGCTTTAGATGAGGAAGCTTGCGTTGATGGAGTCTACTCTTCTCCTTGTGCTTCCTTTTTGTGTTGATTGTGTACGATGAACTTTGTTGTTGGATATCTTGTTGGAAACTTGTTGGATATGTTGTTGGAAACTTGTTGGATATGTTGTTGGAAATTTGTTGTTGGAGATGTGTTGGTAACTTGTTGTTGGATATGTGTTGGTATGCTTGATGAAAGTATTTTGAAATGTGTATATATATATGTATGAAATTCTGTGAAATTGAATGAATTTAAGAAAAAACAGGGGCTATACAGGCTCTTTGCCGTCTGCTGGCAGATGGCAAAGAGCTTTGCCGTCAGCCAGCAGACGGCAAAGCTGCCACGTGGCAGCTACCTGTGCAACCTGGGGTGGCACTAGGCTGGCCTATGTGGTTTCTTTGCCATCAGCTCGCAGACGGCAAAGAACTTTGCATCTTTGCCGTCTTCCTGCTAACAGCAAAGAAACCACATAGGTCGACAAACAAATCGTTGCTTTGCCATCCACTGACAGACGACAAAGAACTTTGCATCTTTGTCGTCTGCCATTGGACGGCAAAGCACGCCGTTAACCCCTTAACGGACGTAAGTTGCCACGTGTGCTGTCCACGGTCTTTGCCGTTTGCTGCCAGATGGCAAAGACCTAAGCATCTTTGTCGTCTATCAGCAGACGGCAAAGCGGCCTTTACCGAAGCTTATTCAGCCGGACAGTTGGCCGTCTGCTGGCAGACGACAAAGCCTTTGTCATCCGCCATGCATGCCTTTGTCGTCCGCTATGGCGAACGACAAAGTTGTTGATTCCTATAGTATGTGTCTACTAGTGTGTCTACCAAGCCACTACAACTTATTTTTTCTGATGTTTGGGGTCCAGCACCTACTTCTGTTGGTAGGCACTCGTATTAGGTAAGCTTTATTGATGACTATAGCAAATACACGTGGATTCACTTGCTTAAAAAACGTTCTGATGTGTTTCAAGTATTCCACAATTTCCAAGAACTTGTCGAACACAAATTCGATAGTAAATTCTCTCTGCCCAATCTGATTGGGGTGGTGAGTATGAGAAGATGAGTTCTTTTTTTTCAAAAGATAGGCATTTCTCATCATGTGTCATGTCCTCATGTGCATCAACAAAACGGCTCTACTGAGCGTAAACACCGACACATTATCGAAGTAGGCCTCGCTATTTTAGCTTTTGCCTCCATGCCCCTCAAGTTTTGGGATGAGCCTTTTCTCACCGCTGTCCATCTCATTAACATGTGGCCTAGTCGCACTATATCTCATGAAACTCCCACTGAACGCTTACTCCATGTCTCACCAAATTACACAACCCTCCGTGTTTTTGGGTGTGCCTGTTGGCCAAATCTGCGCCCTTACAACTCTCGCAAGCTTAGTTTTCGTTCCAACCAATGCGTTTTTCTTGGATATAGTGCTCAACACAAAGGTGTTAAGTGCCTTGATGTTTCCACCAGTCGTTTTTATATCTCTCGAGATGTTGCCTTCGATGAAACTCAGTTTCCCTTTGCCAAAATCCATCCCAATGCCGATGCGCTTCTTCGGAAAGAAATTCTTCTCCTTCCGTCTCATCTTTCCGGTATCTCTTGTGTGGGTGATGATAATTGCACTGACCAACCTGTGACTAATACATCTTCTATACTGTCTAAGTTTTTTGTTCCAAGAACCACAGGCGAAACTGCTGCAGAAAACGATGCCTCGGGTGCGGACCTAGGTGCTTTCGGCGATGTGGGTGAATCCACCTTGGGATCGGTGCATCCGACCGGGTCGGTACCGATCGCATCTCCATAGGGATCGATGGCAAGTCTCCTAGATCAGGGCGCCTCGTCCGCCCCACCAACCTCTCCTCCATGCCAATCTCCACCCGTCGCGACACGTCGCTCTAACGCACCAGTCACCCCGGGTCCCGTGCACCAATCCGGGGCGGGGGACAAATCGTCCGACCGGCACGCCTCGGCCCCACGCATTTACATCCATAGGCGCCCGTCATCCTCGGATGCCGCGTTGGCAGGCTCTGGCCCATCATCCTCGACCGCTGCGTTGGCAAGCCCTAGCGTGGGATCTGCATCGGATCTGCCGCGCACGTTACCATCGCCCGAATCTTCTGCGGTTCCTTCTACATCGCCTTCCACTGACTTCACCACAGAGAATCCGGTCGCCCCTGATGATGCTGCTGGCTCGGGATCGGGTGCAGACTATGACCAGTTCAACACTACCGTGCATGACTCGTCTGTACCAGCGACTTCTATACCTCGGACACGTCTTCAGTCAGGAAAACTTCAGCCCAATAACAATAAAACTAAATATGGTTTGATTGTTGCTACTAATTCTTCAGGTGAACCGCACAACATTAGTGAGGCTCTTGCTGATCCCAAATGGAAACAAGCTATGGATGAGGAATTTCATGCTCTTCAACGAAATCACACCTGGCATCTTGCCCCCTTTCAACCAGGTAAAAACATAATTGACTGCAAGTGGGTTTACCGTATCAAACGGTGGTCAGATGGTACTATTGATCGTTACAAGGCCAGACTTGTTGCCAAGGGATGTAAGCAGAGGTATGGACTTGACTATGAGGATACCTTTAGCCCTGTTGTTAAAGTTGCTACTATTCGTCTTGTTTTGTCCATTGTTGTATATCGTGGATGGAATCTTCGTCTGCTAGATGTGCAAAATGCGTTTCTTCATGGTTTTCTGGAAGAGGAAGTGTATATGAAGCAACCTCCTAGGTTTGAAGATCAACATAAACCACATCACATTTGTAGGCTTGACAGACCCTTTATGGTTTAAAACAAGCACCTCGAGCATGGTATTCTTGTTTGAGCTCCAAACTGCAAACTCTTGGTTTTATTCCTTCCAAATCTGACACATCCTTGTTCATTTACAATAAGGCCAACACAATTATTTTTGTGCTCATTTATGCGGATGATATCATTGTTAGCATTTCTTCAGACAAGGCAGTTTCAGCTCTCTTGCAAGATTTGCATTCAGATTTTCCTCTCAAGGATTTAGGTGATTTGCACTTTTTCCTTGGCATTGAGGTAAAACGGAACAAAGAAGGGGGGCTTCACCTATCTCAAGAAAAATATGCAACTGATCTCTTGAGCAAGGCTCGATTACAAGGCTGCAAACCCTCTCTAACTCCACTTTCCATTTTAGAAAAATTATCACTTGCAGAGGGTGTTCTTCTGAATCAAGAGGATGGCACCAAGTACAGGAGTCTGGTAGGTGCACTTTAGTATCTGACACTTACCCGACCTGATATTTCATTTGCGGTAAACAAAGTTTGTTAGTTTCTTCATGCACCCATGTCAGCTCATTGGACTGCTGCCAAGCACATATTGAGATATGTAAAGAACACTCTTAGTGTTGGACTAACTTTCAGCAAGTCCTCATCTACTCTTATTAATGCCTTTTGTGACTCTGACTGGGCAGGATGTTTAGATGACAGGAGGTCAACTGGTGGATTTGTAGTTTTCTTTGGTCCTAATTTAATCTCTTGGTGTGCAAAGAAAAAGGTAACAGTGTCACGTTCCAGTACTGAGGCCAAATATAAGGCACTTGCAAATGCAATAGCAGAAATTATATGGGTTAAGTCCATGCTTAAAGAACTTGGAATACGTCTCATGCAAAGACCGTGTCTCTGGTGTGACAACCATGGTGCTACATATCTATCTGCAAATCCTGTGTTTCGTGCTAGGACAAAACACATTGAGATTGCCTTTCACTTTGTCAGAGAAAGGGTTGCTAACAAGGAGTTGGAGATTCGATTCATTCCTTCAAGAGATCAAGTTGCTGATGGTTTCACAAAGGCCTTGGGTACAAGACAGTTTGAGAAGTTCAAGCATAATCTAAACCTTAGAAGTTTAGATTAAGGGAGGGTGTTAAACATGTAATATTAAAATAGATAGAGTGCATGTCAAGGAAACTTGAATCCTCGGTTTGGTTGGTGGTTAGAGATAGATTTTATTGTTTAAATCTTCTTATCTCTTCTCCCTCTATCTCTATCGATTGTAACCTCCTCAGTGGCTATCTCCACCATGACTTGTACCCTACGATCATCTCCTGATCGCTACATAAATATATAACATGCGGGCTCTCATGTATGGGGGTTGAGACGCTTCCATAATTCTCACACTTTGTGTAGTTTTGGCAAACATACAGTAGGTGACGAATAACCTCCCTGATTTGCTGTGCGGGAGCATAGCTCCGATGACCCGGTGTGGTATGATGTCAATAACTAACTATTGGACGAAAAATAACTAATGCCAGAAGCACAGTGTTCGCTATGTAACATATATATCAGATTCCTTTTGAAATAAGAACTCTGAAAATAAATGTTTTGGCGAGATCAATAGTAACTAAGCGAGATGAAGAAATCAGTGTCAGTGTACTGCACATTGTATTGTTTATTTATGGCAGAAATATGTATTTATTGCAGCAGGTAAATCCTTCTATTTTTGGAGAAGCAAAGCTAACTACTTTGAAGGAGGTAAATCCTTCTATTTATGTTGTATTTATGACAGATACCTTGAAATTTTAGTCTATATTCCTTCTATTTTTTTCTTGAAGTTGAAGTGCTTCACAACTTACAATTTTTTTGGTTCTCTCTTTGAATACCTTGTGTTGTGCATACAGGACAGAAGTGCATGTCACAGTGGCATACTTTCTGCGTCCATGCCGGTCAGTATCATGCGTTGGCTGTGGAAGATCTCCGCCAACCCGGCTATACATGCTGTAGATTACTTCAGTCTGAAGGCGTCCTGTTGGTACTCCGACAAATATATGTTGGAAATATGTCCTAGAGGCAATAAATAAAGTTTTTTATTATTATATTTCCTTGTTCATGATAATCTTTTATTATCCATGCTATAATTGTATTGATTGGAAACACATTACATGTGTGGGTAAATAGACAACACTCTGTCCCTAGTATGCCTCTAGTGAACTAGCTCGTTGGTCAAAGATGGTCAAGGTTTCCTAGCCATTGACATGTGATGTCATTTGACAATGGGATCACATCATTAGGAGAATGATGTGATGGATAAGACCCAAACTACAACCGTAGCATATGATCGTGTCAGTTTATCGCTACTATTTTCTGCATGTCAAGTATGTGTTCCTATGACCATGAGATCATGCAACTCACGGACATCGAAAGAGTGCCTTGTGTGTATCAAACGTCGCAATGTAACTGGGTGACTATAAAGGTGCTCTACAGGTATCTCCGAAGGTGTCTATTGAGTTGGCATGGATCAAGACTGGGATTTGTTATTCCGTGTGACGGAGAGGTATCTTAGGGCCCACTCGGTAATACAACATCACAATAAGCCTTGCAAGCAATGTAACTAAGTGTTAGTTGCGGGATCTTGTATTACGGAATGAGTAAAGAGACTTGCCAGTAACGAGATTGAACTAGGTATGGAGATACCGACGATCGAATCTCGGGCAAGTAACATACCGAAGAACAAAGGGAACATCATACGGGATTAATTGAATCCTTGACATAGAGGTTCAACCGATAAAGATATTCATAGAATATGTAGGAATCAATGTGTACATCCAGGTCCCGCAAATTTTTATTGACCGTAGATGTGTCTCGGTCATGTCTACATAGTTCTCGAACCCGCAGGGCCTGTACACTTAAGGTTTGGTGACGTTTCGGTAGTATAGAGTTATGTATGGTGGTGACCAAAGTTTGTTCAGAGTCCCGGATGAGATCCCGGACGTCACGAGGAGCTCCGTAATGGTCCGTAGGTAAATATTCATATATAGGAAGTCCTGTTTTGGTCGCCGGAAAAGTTTCGGGCTCATCGGTAGTGTACCGGGAGTGCCCGTAGTGTACCGGGAGGCCTCCGGGAGGAGTATTTCGACCCAAGAGGCTACATGGGCTGTGGGAGAGTGGAAACCAGCCCTTATTGGGCTTGTGGAACAACCACAAGAGTCCCATGTGGCTGGAAGAAAAGAGTCTTAAGAGAAAAAGTGGAAAAAGGCAAAAAAGAGGGTGAATCCTAGTCCTACTAGGATTGGAGGTGGACTCCACCTCCACCCTTGGTTTGGCCGACTCCTTGGTGGCTTGGCCCTTGGGCCAAGCCACCTCCTATCTTCCTCCGATATATACTGGTGGTATTGAGGGTTTTTGCACTAGTTTTTCAGCCACGTGCTACTCGTTCCTCCAGTGCATAGTTTCTCCTCTAGATCGGATTTCTGCAGTGCTTAGGCGAAGCCCTGCCGGAACAGCTCCACCACCATCGCCGGAGCATCGTCACGCTGCCGGAGAACTCTCCTTCCTCTCCACTCCTTCTTGATGGATCAAGACGGTGGAGATCGTCATCAAGCTGTACGTGTGCTGAAAGCGGAGGTGCCGTCCGTTCGGCGCTAGATCGGAAGGATCATGATCAGGTTCGTGGGACGGATCGTGATCAAGTTCGTGGTACGGATCGTTATCGGATCGCAGAACGGATCATAATTGGATCGCGGGATGGACCGTGATTGGATCGCAGGACGCACGGCGATTTGGATCGCGAAGACGTTCGACTACACCAACCGCGCTTCTTAACGCTTCCCGCTTAGCGATCTACAAGGGTACGTAGATCCACTCTCCCTCTCGTAGATGCTCATCACCATGGATAGATCTGCGTGTGCGTAGGAAACTTTTTGTTTCCCATGCAACGTTTCCCAACAGTGGCATCATGAGCTAGGTCTATGTGTAGATGAGATCTCGAGTAGAACACAAAAGGTTTGTGGGTGTTGATGCTTAGATTGCTTCCTTCCTTGGTCGGATTTTGGTTCAGCGGTATTGTGAGATGAAGCGGCCCAGACCAACATTACTCGTTCTCTTATGAGAGACCGGTTCCCTCCACCGCAACTTGTTGCATAGATAGCTTGCGGGTGCCAGTTTCTCTCACTTTAGTTGAATCGGATTCGACAAAGGCGGTCCTTGAGAAGGTTGAAAAGAAACTAGTGTATCACCGTTGTGGTTTTTGCGTAGATGAGAATTGTTCTTGCTAGATACCCGTAGCAGCCACGTAAAACATGCAACAACAATTAGAGGACGTCTAACTTGTTTTTGCAAGGTATGTTGTGATGTGATATGGCCAATTACATGATGTGATATATGTGATGTATGAAATGATCATGTGATGTATAGATTATCACGACTTGCATGTCGATGAGTACGGCAACCGGCAGGAGCCATAGGGTTGTCTTTAATTATTGTGTGACCTGCGTGTCAATCATTAAGCGCTATGTAATGCTTTACTTTATCGCTAAACGGTAGCAATAGTAGTAGAAGCATGTTGGGCGCGACAACCCTGATGGCGACACGTTGATGGAGATCAAGATGATGGAGATCATGGTGTCTTGCTGGTGACGATGGAGATCATGTCGGTGCTTTCAAGATGGAGATCAAAAGCACAAGTTCATGGCCATATCATGTCACTTATGATTTGCATGTGATGTTAATCCTTTTATGTACCTTGTTTTGCTTAGGACGACGGTAGCATTATAAGGTGATCCCTCACTTAATATCAAGATAAATTGTGTTCTCCCCGAGTGTGCACCGTTGCGAATGTTCGTCGTGTTGAGACACCACGTGATGATCGGGTGTGATAGACTCTACGTTCACATACAACGGGTGCAAGACAGTGTCGCACGTGCAGAACACTCGGGTTAAACTTGACGATCCTATCATGTACAGACATGGCCTCGGAAGACAAGAGACCGAAAGGTCGAACATGAGCCATATAGTAGATATGATCAACATAATGATGTTCACCATTGAAGCCACCTCAACTCACGTGATGATCGGACTTGAGTTGGTGGATTTGGATCATGTGACACTCAGATGACCTAAGGGATATCAATTTGAGTGGGAGCTTTAGTAATTTGATTAACTAAACTCATTATCTTGAACAATAGTCTAAGTAAACTTTGCATATTTATGTTGTAGATCAATGGCTCGCGCAGTAGCACCCCTGAATTTTAATGCGTTCCTAGAGAAAGCTAAGTTGAAAGAGGATGGAAGTAACTTTGTTGACTGGGCCCGTAATCTGAGGATTATCCTCATGGCTTCCCAGAAATCATATGTCCTTGATGCACCGCTTGGTGACCAACCAGAAGACATGACCTCCGAAGACGTTAAGAACGCTTGGGAGGCATGTACTGGAGATTACTCAATAGTTCAGTGTGCAATATTGTATGGCTTAGAACCAGGACTTCAAAGACGTTTTGAACGTCATGGAGCATATGAGATGTTCTAGGAGTTGAATTTTATCTTTCAGAAGAACGCCCGGATCGAGAGGTATGAAACCTCCAATAAGTTCTATGCTTGCAAGATGGAGGAGAACGGGTCTATCAGTGAACATATACTCAGAATGTCTGGGTATTCAACTCATCTAGCGGAGTTGGGAATTGCCCTTCCACCAGAGGCGATCACTGACAAAGTTCTTCAATCACTGCCACCTAGTTACAAGAGCTTTGTGATGAACTATAACATGCACGGGATGAACAAGTCAGTCGCCGAGCTGTTTGCGATGCTAAAAGTCGCTGAGTCTGAAATCCAGAAAGAACATCAAGTGTTGATGGTCAATAAAACCACTTGTTTCAAGAAAAAGGCAAAGTCAAGGGCAAGGGCAAGAAAGGTAAAACCAAGCAGGATGGCAAAGGAGTTGCTACTCCTATAAAGAAGCCCAAGCATGGACCCAAGCTAGAAACTGAGTGCTTTCATTGCAAGGGAACTGGTCACTGGAAGCGGAACTGCCCCAAGTACCTGGCTGACAAGAAGGCGGCCAACGACAAACAAGGTATATATGATATACATGTTATTGATGTGTACCTTACTAGCTCTCGTAGTAGTGCCTGGGTATTTGATACCGGTTCGGTTGCTCACATTTGCAACTCAAAGCAGGAACTATGGAATAAACGAAGGCTGGCAAAGGACGAAGTGACGATGCGCGTGGGAAATGGTTCCAAGGTTGATGTTCATAACATTGATGCCAAAAGATGTAGAGTTGATAATGATAGTACCACTTTCTTGTGGCACTGCCGTTTAGGTCATATTGGTGTAAAACGCATGAGGAAGCTCGATGCTGATGGACTTTTGGAGTCACTTGATTTTGAATCACTTGACACATGTGAACCATGCCTCATGGGCAAGATGACTAAAACGCTGTTCTCTGGAACAATAGAACGGGCAAGTGACTTATTGGAAATCATACATACTGATGTGTGCGGTCCAGTGAATGTTACAACGCGTGGTGGATATCGTTATTTTCTCACCTTCACTAATGACTTAAGTAGATATGTGTATATTTACTTAATGAAACACAAGTCTGAAACGTTTGAAAAGTTCAAGCAATTTCAGAGTGAAGTTGAGAATCATCGTAACAAGAAGATTAAGTTCCTGCGATCTGATCGAGGTGGTGAATATTTGAGTTATGAGTTTGGCAGTCACTTAAGACAATGTGGAATTGTTTCATAGTTGACACCGCCCGGAACACCAAAGCGTAATGGTGTGTCCGAACGTCGTAATCGAGCCTTATTAGATATGGTGCATTCTATGATGTCTCTTGCTGATTTTCCACTATCGTTTTGGGGTTATGCATTAGAGGCATCTGCATTCACTTTAAATAGGGCACCATCAAAATCCGTTGAGACGACACCATATGAACTATTGTTTGGCAAGAAGCCAAAGTTGTCGTTTCTTAAAGTTTGGGGATGTGATGCTTATGTCCAAAAGCTTCAGCCTGAAAAGCTGGAACCCAAAGTGAAGAAATGCGTCTTCATAGGATACCCGAAAGAGACAGTCGGGTATACCTTCTATCTCAGATCCGAAGGCAAAGTGTTTGTCGCTAAGAATGGAACATTTCTTGAGAAAGAGTCTCTCTCGAAAGAATTGAGTGGGAGGAAAATAGAGCTTGATGAGGTTATTGAACCTTTACTTCAACCAAAAAGTAGCGCAACGCAGAAAGATGTTTCTGTGGAACCTACGACGGTAGAAGAGGAAGTTAATGATGATGATCATGAAGCTTCGAATCAAGCTGCTATTGAACCTCGTAGGTCGACAAGGCCGCGTACTACCCCTGAGTGGTATGGCAACCCTGTCTTGGAGGTCATGTTGTTGGACAACAATGAACCTATGAGCTATGGAGGATCAGTGATGGGCCCGGATTCCAAGAAATGGCTAGAGGCCATGAAATCCAAGATGGGATCCATGTATGAAAACAAAGTATGGACTTTGGACGTATTACCTGAAGGGCGAAAGGCCATTCAGAACAAATGGATCTTTAAGAAGAAGACAGACGTAGACGGTAATGTCACCATCTATAAAGGTCGACTTGTGGCAAAGGGTTTTTCACAAGTTCAAGGAGTTGACTACGATGAGACTTTCTCACCCGTAGCGATGCTCAAGTCTGTCAAAATCATGTTAGCAATAGCTGCTTATTTCGACTATGAAATTTGGCAGATGGATGTCAAAACAACGTTCCTCAACGGTTTCCTTGAGGAAGAGTTGTATATGATGCAACCCGAAGGTTTGTCGATCCAGAGAATGCTGACAAAGTTTACAAACTCCAGCGATCCATTTATGGACTGGTGCAAGCATCTCGGAGTTGGAATAAGCGCTTTGATGAGGTGATCAAAGCGTTTGAGTTTATACAAGTCTACGGAGAAGCTTGTATTTACGAGAAAGTGAGTGGGAGCTCTATAGCGTTTCTAGTATTATATGTGGATGACATATTGCTGATTGGAAACAATATTGAAATGCTGGAAAGCGTGAAGGGATATTTGAACAAGAGTTTTTCAACGAAGGACCTAGGAGAAGCTGCTTACATATTAGGCATTAAGATCTATAGAGATAGATCGAGACGCTTAATAGCACTTTCACAGAGCACATACCTTGATAAAGTTTTGAAGAAGTTCAAAATGGATCAGTCCAAGAAGGAGTTCTTGCCTGTGTTACAAGGTGTGAAGTTGAGTAAGACTCAATGCCTAGTGACTGCAGAAGATAGAGAAAAGATGAGTGTCATCCCCTATGCTTCAGCCATAGGCTCTATCATGTATGCAATATTGTGCACAAGACCCGATGTCAGCCTTGCCATAAGTATGGCCGGAAGGTTTCAAAGTGATCCTGGAATGGAGCATTGGCAAGCGGTCAAGAATATCCTTAAATACCTGAAAAGGACTAAGGAAATGTTTCTCGTTTATGGAGGTGATGAAGAGCTCGTCGTAAAGGGTTACGTCGATGCAAGCTTTGACACCGATCCCGACGACTCTAAGTCGCAAACCGGATACGTGTTTATTCTTAACGGGGGAGCGGTAAGGTGATGCAGTTCCAAGCAAAGCGTGGTAGCTGATTGTACGTGCGAAGCGGAATACATCGCAGCCTCGGAGGCGGCAAAGGAAGGTGTCTGGATGGAGCAGTTCATGACATATCTTGGAGTAGTGCCCAGTGCACTGAATCCAATGAGCCTGTTCTGTGACAACACTGGTGCCAGTTCTCTAGCCAAGGAACCAAGGTTTCACAAGAGGACCATACATATAAAGTGACGCTTCAACTCCATCCGATATTACATCGAGGAGAAGGACATAAATATTTGCAAAGTGCACACGGATCTGAATGTTGCAGACCCATTCACTAAACCTCTTCCAAGGTCTAAACATGATCAACACCAGAACTGCATGGGTGTTCGATTCATTACAATGTAAATCACATAGTGATGTGAACTAGATTATTGACTCTAGTGCAAGTGGGAGACTGTTGGAAATATGCCCTAGAGGCAATAAATAAAGTGTTTATTATTATATTTCCTTGTTCATGATAATCATTTATTATCCATGCTATAATTGTATTGATTGGAAACACATTACATGTGTGGGTAAATAGACAACACTCTGTCCCTTGTATGCCTCTAGTGAACTAGCTCGTTGGTCAAAGATGGTCAAGGTTTCCTAGCCATTGACATGTGATGTCATTTGATAATGGGATCACATCATTAGGAGAATGATGTGATGGACAAGACCCAAACTACAAACGTAGCATATGATCGTGTTTATCGCTACATTGAAAGAATGCCTTGTGTGTATCAAACATTGCAACGTAACTGGTGACTATAAAGGTGCTCTACATGTATCTCCGAAGGTGTCTGTTGAGTTGGCATGGATCAAGACTGGGATTTGTTACTCCATGTGACGGAGAGGTATCTCAGGGCCCACTCGGTAATACAACATCACAATAAGCCTTGCAAGCAATGTAACTAAGTGTTAGTTGCGGAATCTTGTATTACGGAATGAGTAAAGTGACTTGCGAGTAACGAGATTGAACTAGGTACCGACGATCGAATCTCGGGCAAGTAACATACCTAAGAACAAAAGGAACATCACACGGGATCAACCGATAAAGATCTTTGTAGAATATGTAGGAACCAATGTGGACATCTAGGTCCCGCCATTGGTTATTGACCGTAGATGTGTCACGGTCATGTCTACATAGTTCTCGAACCCGCAGAGTCTGCACACTTAAGGTTTGGTGACGTTTCGATAGTATAGAGTTATGTATGGTGGTGACCGAAGTTTGTTGAGAGTCCCGTATGAGATCCCGGACGTCACGAGGAGCTCCGGAATGGTCCGGAGGTAAAGATTCATATATAGGAAGTCCTGTTTTGGTCGCCGGAAAAGTTTCAGGCTCATCGGTAGTGTACCGGGAGTGCCCGTAGTGTACCGGGAGGCCTCCGGGAGGAGTATTTCGACCCAAGAGGCTACATGGGATGTGGGAGAGTGGAAACCAGCCCTTAGTGGGCTGGTAGAACAACCACAGGAGGCCCATGCGGCTGGAAGAAAAGAGTCCTAAGAGAAAAGGTGGAAAAAGGCAAAAAAGAGGGTGAATCCTAGTCCTACTAGGATTGGAGGTGGACTCCACCTCCACCCTTGGTTCGGCCGACTCCTTGGTGGCTTGGCCCTTGGGACAAGCCACCTCCTCTCTTCCTCCTATATATACTGGTGGTATTGAGGGTTTTTGCACTAGTTTTTCAGCCACGTGCTACCCGTTCCTCCAGTGCATAGTTTCTCCTCTAGATCGGATTTCTGCAGTGCTTAGACGAAGCCCTGCCGCAATAGATCCACCACCATCGCCGGAGCACCATCATGCTGCCGGAGAACTCTTCTTCCTCTCCACTTCTTCTTTCTTGATCAAGACGGTGGAGATCGTCATCAAGCTGTACGTGTGCTGAACGCGGAGGTGCCGTCCGTTCGGCGCTAGATCGGAAGGATCGTGATCAAGTTCGTGGGACAGATCGTGATCAAGTTCGTGGTACGGATCATGATCGGATCGCAAGACGGATCGTGATTGGATCGCGAGACGCACGGCGATTTGGATCGCGAAGACGTTCGACTACACCAACCGCGTTTCTTAACGCTTCCCTCTTATCGATCTACAAGGGTACGTAGATCCACTCTCCCTCTCGTAGATGCTCATCACCATGGATAGATCTATGTGTGCGTAGGAAATTTTTTGTTTCCCATGCAACGTTTCCCAACAATATATAATCTGCAAAGAGAGCCTTAGCTTAGTGGTTGGGCATGCGGTTGTGCAGCCCAACGACCTGAGTTCAATTCCTAGAATTGACATGTGATGCATAGGGGATTTTCTCCCATTTATTGAGTACCAAGTTTGACGTGTGGTGAAACTACTCATCGAAAATATATTGATACTCATTTAAAAAAATTCTGAGGACCATGTTTATCTTGGTAGTCATACTAAAATGGTCGTATGCATCCCTAGTTGGTGTAGAGGTCGGGAAGTGAAAAACTCTCCCATTTTGATGGGGAGTGAGCCTAGCTCAACCGGTTGGGAGAGTAGATGCACAAACCCAATACCTGAGTTCAAATCCTCACGGAAGCGAATTTCGGTTCCTATTTATTCTTGAGGACCAGGCTCTCCTGGTACTCATGCAATTTATCTAGAGGACCAGGCTTGGTTATTAACCAAGTTAAAAATCCTGGTACTCACACATAATGGCTGTATGCATCCTTAGTTGGTGTAGAGGCCGGGGAAGTGAAATTCTCCCCCATTTTAAGGTAGATAGGAAACGCAGAGGAGTAGGCCACCTCCTTCCCGAGTAGGTCGAATAGGCGACTCTGGCGACGACTAGCACCCCGGTTGCCGGGCTCCGCCGGCGAGTGGGAGGCCGATTCTGGGCGCTCGTGGAGGAGTCCGACGGAGAAGAGTCAGAGGCGGATCTCCACACCGGCAATTCACCGGACGTGGTGTCGCCGACACCCTCTAACAAGATCTGCGAGGTGTTCAAGAACGGTAACAGAGAGGAAACGATCGCCCGGCTGGTTGACACGATAGTACCGCATGATGATCCTGCAAGGGAGGGTCTACCAACGACGGAGAAAGTGGAGATGGTGTGGCGGCTGGTTCACCAGCGGACCTCCACAATGGCGATTCGGCCATGGCGAGGGCCAATACCTAAGATGTGTTTACCTAAACCCACACTAGCAGATTTCATGAACCATTTCTCTTGGAATATTATGCATAAGAAGAATAGGCGACGAGGTCCGGCGGCGTCGCTGGCGTCGGGAGACACCGCCGCGATCCGCAATCTTAGGAGGGAACGTTTGAATGAGTTGTTGGGCTCAGATGGGCCGGGGGTGTCGGATCTGATCTTGGGCTGTCCGATGACCGGGTATGTGGCCCAGTCGGCAGCCCAAGTGACTCATGACGAGACAACAGATGGTATGCCTCGATCGATCGCAAAATGAGAGCTCCTAGGACCGGTGTTTGCTAGGTTTTCCAGAGAGCCGCGGCCTGGCTTCCCTTTGCTCGGACCGGGTAGGGCGGCGAGAGTAGCTCCCCCACCACCGGCGGCGGTGAACCCTCCTGCTATGCCGATGGCCGGCCGCGGGAATCAGCCGGTGCAACCGCAGCTGCCGCCTCCTAGGGCGGAGCAAAATCAGCCGGCACGACCATAGCAGTCGTTGCCTCGGGTGGAGCACCAGCAACAACAGCCGCCGGCGAGAGTGGCTAGACCCGCAGGCACGGGAGGCCATGACGGCAGCAACTGGGCCGGTCGGGGCCGGGGACCTACTGCTGGTGGACGTAGAACTGCTGCATATAATGAGAACCGGAACGCTACCAGTTATTGGGTGGATGATGGATATGATGCCTACGGCGAGGGTATTCATCGGGGCTCGTCGTCGACCGGCGGTGGTCGGGTCAACGGCGGAGGAAGAGGCTTCGATGGGCCTCCCGGCCCCTTTGTACATGGTGCGACAGGACCCCCCAACAGACAACAAAACTAGTATTGTCCATACCGGGGGGGTCGAGGACGAGGAAGATGGCCTCCTCCACCTCCCCCGTCGGCGGATGCCGCTGCTCAGACCAACGAGACGGGGCACAGGGAAGCGCCCATAACATCGACCGTAGCAACAACTGCTGCTGGGCCGGCTCTTGCGGGTGCAGCGATGGAGGTGGTCGGTGCTTTGGCAGCGGTGAAGGTACCAAATCCCAAAGGTGTGCCATCTAAAGATGCTGATTCTGACAAGTCCGAAAAAGTTGAAGGCGAAATAATTTCTAAGTGGGCTCGAAAGAAGGAGAAGTTGTCGTCTTACCGGTGCGGAGCCCTGGGGCACTTCGCAGCAGAGTGTACGGTAGAGCTATGTGACATGTGCTGGAAACCAAAGGATGATACGGGAGAGTGCCCGTTTCTCTTGGGACCAAAGCCGGTGGTCACTATATATGGGGTCTGCTGTTCAGAGCTGATGTTTTTTGAGTCCCGCCGCTCGTCTTCTATTGCACCTATTTTAGAGAGCTCCAGGACTGGGGTTGTGCGGGTGGTTCGTGGGAGAATGACCACCGAGCAAGTACTGCAACGACTTCTAGAGTTAGTTCCTGGGTCCTTTCACTGGGATCTAGTGACTCTGGAGGATCAGGTGTTTAGAGTGGATTTTCCAACCAAGGAGGATCTAGGTAGACTCCTCACATTCGGGATGAGTAAGGTTCCGAACAGCACTTGTGTACTTGAATTTGAACCATGGGCATGACATGAACCAAAAGGTATTCCACTACCTCAGCTTTGGATACAGGTCACCGATGCCCCTCAGTCGCCTCTTGATGGTGTCAGAGTGACTTGGAGTCTAGGGTCTCTTATTGGCAAGATGGAGAAGGTTGATATGCCCTTCACCCGCGCTAATGGGGTGGCTCGTCTTTTTGTTAGCGTCATTAGTGTTGAGCACATACCGGACACGGTACGTTGGACGTATGATGGCAAAATCTATTTGTTGGAAATTGAGATAGAGAAAATGTCGAGTTCCAAGACTTGGCAAAGATGGTTGATATGGACACGGATGAGGGAATGGACAGAGACGAACAACCCGAACCAGATGCGCCTATGGGCCCGGAGATCGATAAAGGGGCTGCTACTCTAGCTAACAATATTGAGTCTAATTCTAGCAGCGAGAGGGTTGTTCATTCTTCCTCGTCACAGCAGCTGAAGTTTGGATCGTTCGGATCCTCTTAGGCACCGAGTAAACTTTGGGGTGTTAGAGCGGAAGGTCAGGACCCGGAGGAATATCAACTGCCTCCGTTGTCTCCGCCTTTGTCACCGAAGGTCACTCAGACTCCTCCACGGAGGTGGGAAGCCATGATTCAAGATACTGTTCGCTCATCGACCGCATCCTCGAATAGGCAGGGGATGGTGGGAGTGGATGGATCATTTGTGGTTGGTGGTTCCACTGTGACGTCTGGCGCAATGCAGCCCTACAGGGTAGAGAAGCCGGCGATCGGAGGTTCTCCAGCGTTGGATCAGGTGGGCGCGGCCACTGTTGGGGGCACGCCGGATGCGGCTGGTAGCCCGCTGGTGTCTGCAACCCCAGGTCTTCGTCCCTCCTCGCCTGCACCAGGGCATGCACCGGGCAATCCGGGCCAACATGCCGCCTCGCCTGCGCATGGGAGCTCCCCGGGTGGTCTGGGCCAATGTGCCACCTCGCTTGTGCTACGGAGCACACCGAGCAGTCTGGGCCAACGCGCAGTATCACCTGTGCAAGGGCACGCACCGGGCAGTCCGGGGCAATGCGCAACATCGCCTGTGCAAGGGCGCTCCTCGGATGATCCGGGTGGCATATTTTCTTTGCATTGGGACCGGCTGGAGCTCGAGGCCGTGGTTGTGGGCAGGCCGGCCGGAATCATGGAAGTACCGGAGACAGGAGGTCTCCGAGCTGCTGGCAGTTAGCCCTGCCGGGGAGCTGGCCTGGCCTTCGGCGACCTTTCGGCGACACCAGCCGGGCAGGATGCCTCGATGGGGCGAGGGGCAGGTCGCCCCTTCATGTTGCTACCATCTACCGAGGAGGTGGTTGCATTCGGTGGTATTCCTGACCCGACGACAGTGGAGAGGCGGACGAGCCGCGGGCTTCAGGAGCAGCCGGATGTGGATGACCTGATGATGGGCCGCGCGATGAGAGTGGACAAGCTCCGGGACATTCAGACTATGACAGGTATGGCCATAAACACGAGTCATTCAATTTTGCATTTTTCAGAAGAGCAAATTATTTCCAATGAAAACATGTTGGGCGTGTCTATGGGTAGCAATGCTAAGGAAGTTTCCACGTACGTTAATGACCTTCTTGACTTAGAGGCTGAGAGATCTATGACTATGTTGCGTAGTATTGCTGCAATTAAACCACTGAATGATGATGAGATTAATGAACTGGGGATGGGGGCTATAGAACGTCTATGTGAGGATCTCATGCCATCATCCCTATTTAATGAGGAAGAGGATACTAGTGGTAGTATGGGCCACGCAAACCCAATGCAACAGATAGAAAGTTTGAATTGTTGGAAATACGCCCTAGAGGCAATAAATAAAGTGTTTATTATTATATTTCCTTGTTCATGATAATCGTTTATTGTCCATGCTATAATTGTATTGATTGGAAACACATTACATGTGTGGGTAAATAGACAACACTTTGTCCCTAGTATGCCTCTAGTGAACTAGCTCGTTAATCAAAGATGGTCAAGGTTTCCTAGCCATTGACATGTGATGTCATTTGATAACGGGAACACATCATTAGGAGAATGATGTGATGGACAAGACCCAAACTACAAACGTAGCATATGATCATGTCAGTTTATTGCTACTGTTTTCTGCATGTCAAGTATATGTTCCTATGACCATGAGATCATGCAACTCACGGACACCGGAGGAGTGCCTTGTGTGTATCAAACGTCGCAACGTAACTGGGTGACTATAAAGGTGCTCTACAGGTATCTCTGAGGGTGTCTGTTGAGTTGGCATGGATCAAGACTGGGATTTGTTACTCCGTGTGACGGAGAGGTATCTCAGGGCCCACTCGGTAATACAACATCACAATAAGCCTTGCAAGCAATGTGACTAAATGTTAGTCATGGGATCTTGTATTATGGAACGAGTAAAGAGACTTGCCGATAATGAGGTTGAACTAGGTATGGAGATACCGACGATCGAATCTCGGGCAAGTAACATACCGAAGAACAAAGGGAACATCATACGGGATTAATTGAATCCTTGACATAGAGGTTCGACCAATGAAGATCTCTGTAGAATATGTAGGAACCAATATGGGCATCCAGGTCCCGCTATTGGTTATTGACCGTAGAGGTGTCTCGGTCATGTCTACATAGTTCTTGAACCCGCAGGGTCTGCACACTTAAGGTTTGGTGACGTTTCGGTAGTATAGAGTTATGTATGTTGGTGACCGAAGGTTGTTCGGAGTCCCGGATGAGATCCCGGATGTCACGAGGAGCTCCAGAATGGTCCGGAGGTAAAGATTGATACATAGGAAGTCCCATTTTGGTCGCCGGAAATGTTTCGGGCTAATCGGTAATGTACCGGGAGTGCCAGTAGTATACCGGGAGACCACCGGGAGGGGTATTTCGACCCAAGAGGCTTCATGGGCTGTGGTAGAGTAAATACCAGCCCTTTTTGGGCTGGTGGAAGTCCCACACAAGGCCCATGCGACTGGGAGAAAAAGCCCAAAGGGAAAAAGGTGGAAAAAGGCCAAAAAAGAAGGAATCCTAGTCCTACTAGGATTGGAGGAGGAGTCCTCCTGTCCTCCCCACTTCGGCCGAACCAAAGGAGGATTTCCCCTTGCGCCAAGACTCTCCTCCCTCCATCCTATATATACTAGAGGATTTTAGGGTTTTGGCACAGAATTTTCAGCCACGTGCTACCCGTTCCTCCAGTGCATAGTTTCTCCTCTAGATCGGATTTCTACAGTGCTTAGGCGAAGCCCTGCCGGAATAGCTCCACCACCATCGCCGGAGCACCTTCACGCTGCCTGAGAAATCATCATCCTCTCCGCTCCCTCTTGCTGGATCAAGACGACGGAGATCGTCATCAAGCTGCACGTGTGCTGAACACGGAGGTGCCGCCCGTTCGACGCTAGATCGGAAGGACCTGATCAAGTTCGCGGGACGGATCGTGATCAAGTTCGCGGGACGGATCATGATCAAGTTCGCGGGACGGATCGTGATTGGATTGCGGGACGCTCGGCGATTTGGATCGCGAAGACGTTCGACTACACCAACCACGTTTCTTAACGCTTCCCACTTAGCGATCTACAAGGGTATGTAGATCCACTCTCCCTCTCGTATATGCTCATCACCATGCATAGGTCTTGCGTGAACGTAGGAATTTTTTTGTTTCCCATGCAACGTTCCCCAACACGAATCTCGGAACCGGTTATGTGGACCGTGTTGCCGAGGAGGAGAAACCAAAGCGAACTTGGAAGAGGAAGGAGTATCCGGTGTCGGCGGTATGCTGGAGTGCCCGATTTAATTCTGCAAAGAAATTCTATGATGACCGATGAGAGGAATATTCTGGAATAGCAGAGATGTTGGTGACTTGGCTAAAAGGAGATTCCTAGCAGAAGCAACTATTGAGCACATGCTCGATTTTATTGCTTTAATGGAAACTGGCAGGGACAACTTTACCTCTCAGTTTTTAAACACCATATCTGGGGGCACTGACTTCGACTGGCACTGTTTACCTCCGAGAGGAAGGTTTGGCGGGATCTTACTTCGGGTGAGGTGTGAGACACTGGGGGTCAGAAATGCAGTGTTGGGAGATTTTGCCGTCAAATTCAGAGTACGCTCAAAGGAAGATTGGTTCCAATGGGCACTCATTGCGGTATATGGGGCAGCCCAGCCAGAATTCAAGATGGATTTTCTGGCGGATGTTGTGAGGGTTTGCGGTAATGAGAGGTTACCTGTCTTAGTGGGAGGGGACTTCAACATTATTAGGCGAAGAGATGAAAAAAATAATGATATCTTTGATGGCAGATGGTCATTCATGTTTAATACAATCATCGAAAGCCTAGATCTATGAGAGATTGAATTCACAGGGAGAAAGTTTACATGGGCCAATACGCTACCGAATTCAACATATGAGAAGTTGGATAGGGTACTGACGAGCGTGGAATGGGAGTAGAAATTTCCACGTGTGACAGTACGAGTGATGCCTAGGATTATACCAGACCATACCCCACTGTTTGTGGAATGGGGGGAGGCAATCCATGTGGGTAATAAGAATGCCTTCTCCTTTGAGGTGGCCTGGTTTGAGAGAGAAGGATTCATTGACCTTGTAGTCAGAGAATGGAATAGAGCTACAGGGGGGAGAACCAATGTCGATAAATGGCAAAATAAAATTTGGCACTTGAGACAGTTTCTTCGGGGTTGGGCGAAGCACGAGAGCGGTGCCTATAAGCTTAAGAAACAAAACCTGATTGACTTTATTAATGAGCTCGACATTAAAGCCGAATCCGTGTTGTTGGATGCGCATGAGAGGGCATCCAAAGCGAAGGCAGAACAGAATCTCAAACTCCTTAGAGAGGAGGAACTGAAGTGGGCACTTAGAGCAAAAGTGCGCCAGGTAATTGAAGGAGATGATAATACGCAATTCTTTCATTTGATTGCTAATGGTAAACATAGAAAGAAGAAAATTTACCAACTTGAGCAAGATGAGGGTACTATCGCTGGTCATGAGAAACTAAAGTTGTACATCTCGGAGTATTATAATAAGCTTTTTGGGGCTCCTGATGACACGTATGTGACTATAGATGAGCACTTGGTCAGTGATATACCTCAACTCGGAAGGGACGAGAATGAGTTATTAACTGCACCATTTACGGAGAAAGAGGTGTTTGATGCAATATCGCAAATGAAAAACAATAAGGCACCAGGGCCAGATGGGTTCCCGGCTGAATTCTATAAGCGATGTTGGCATATCATTAAGGGTGACTTAATACCAATGTTTCATGACTTGTTCGATGGGCATCTGAAGTTGTACCACCTAAACTTTGGGACAATAACGTTGTTGCCAAAAAAGGAAGGGGCAGTGCGCATTGAACAGTTTAGACCGATATGTCTGCTCAATGTGTCGTTCAAAATATTTACCAAGGTTGGGACTAATAGATTGACGCAGATTGCACATGTAGTGGTGCAACCCAGCCAATCAGCCTTTATGCTTGGGGGAAATATTTTAGAGGGTGTGGTTGTACTCCATGAGACCCTACATGAAATTCATTCGAAGAAACTAGACGGGGTTATCTTCAAAGTGGATTTTGAGAAAGCATATGACAAAGTTAAATGGCCTTTCCTATAACAAGCTCTGCGTATGAAAGGTTTTGAGGAGCTATGGAGGAGGCAACTTGAATCCTTTGTACAGCAGGGGAGTGTTGGAATTAAAGTGAATGATGATATCGGTCATTTTTTCCAAACTCATAAGGGTCTCCGGCAGGGTGATCCAATGTCCCCAATCCTATTCAATGTTGTTGCGGATATGCTTGCAATACTAATAGGAAGGTCAAAACAGGAAGGCCTGGTGGGTGGGCTAGTGCCGCATCTAGTGGATGATGGTGTGTCCATTCTGCAATATGCTGATGACACTATCCTTTTTATGGAGCATGACATGGCGAAAGCGAGAAATATGAAACTTATTCTCTGCCTGTTTCAACAACTATCAGGGTTGAAAATAAACTTCCACAAAAGCGAACTGTTCTTCTTTGGGAGAGCCAAAAGAAGCACAGGAGGATTATAAACAGTTGTTCGGTTGTGAGTTGAGTAGCTTGCCATTTAGTTACTTGGGCATACCAATTCATCATCGAAAGATAATGAACCAAGAGTGGAAGTGTATTGAGGATTGTTTTGAGAAGAAGCTAAGCTGCTGGAAAGGGAAACTTCTGTCTTGTGGAGGAAGGCTCATACTGATTAACTCGGTGCTTACGAGTATGCCCATGTTTCTCCTTTCTTTCTTTGAGATACCAGTAGGGGTACGCCAAAGACTGGACTTTTATCGATCGAGGTTCTTCTGGCAGAGTGATGAGGTTAAGAGAAAGTATAGACTTACGAAATGGGACATAATTTGCAGGCCCAGAGACCAGGGAGGTTTGGGGATTGAAAACTTAGAGGTTAAGAAAAAATCTCTCCTCAGTAAGTGGCTATACAGGTTATCAATGGAGACTGAAGGAATGTGGGCACATATTCTGCATAATAAATATCTCCAATCCAAAACATTAGCCCAAGTTACTATTAGACCGATGGACTCTCCTTTCTGGAAGGGCTTGATGAAGGTCAAAGCACACTTCTTTCATAGGATTCGGTTCATAATTGGGAATGAAGGTGCTACGAGGTTTTAGGAGGATACGTGGCTGGGGGGACGCCATTGGCTTTACAATATCCTGCCCTGTATAATATTGTCCAACGTAAAGATGTGTACGTTGCCACAGTATTTCAGTCTATCCCACTCAACATACAGTTCTGGCGATCACTAACAGGACATCGTCGGGTAGAGTGGCTACACTTAGTTAGACACCTTATGGAGGTACAGCTATCGGATGAGTCCGATACGATTACGTGGAAGCTCACAGAGTCAGGTGTTTTTACAGGAAAATCCATGTACCTAGACCTAATTGACACAACGAAGATACCAAAGTCAAAATACGTTTGAAAGGTTAAGGTTCCTTTGAGAATCAAAGTCTTTATGTGGTTTGTTTACAAGAAGGTGATTCTTACTAAGGACAGTTTAGCTAAGCGCAATTGCTCAGCCAATACAAGATGTTGCTTCTGTAGTAATTAGGAAACAATCAAACAAACGCCTTTTTCTTCAATGTCCGCTAGCAAAACTATTATGGCAAATTGTTCGAGTAACTTTTAATATTGACCCTCCGGATAGTATTGACGTACTGTTTGGTACATGGCTAAACGGAGTGGATACTAACATTGCTCGACACATTTGCATAGGAGTCTGTGCATTATTATGGGCTATATGGAATTGCAGGAATGATTTTGTTTTTAACAGGACAACACATATACATTTCTTGCAGGTACTACACAGGACGTCGACACTGATCCGTACGTGGTCGTTACTTACTCCTGCAGAGACCAAGAAGCCTTTGGTTACTGGATGTGTCCGATGGGAGATGATAGCGCAGGATATATTCAACCGGTTGGATGGCGGTTCACTAATAGAATAGATGGTTAGTCATCTAGGTCTATTTTTACCGGTTGTGGCATATCTTGTTTTCTTCTATTTTTGTAACTTCGCTCCTTCGAAGTGTGCTTGGATCTGCAGACTATTTGTTTTTGAACTATAAATAAGGTGGCTCTATGCATCACGCTGATGCAGAGACCGAAGGTAACACTCCTTTTCTAAAAAGAAAAAATATATATAATCTGCAGATTATGTTTAGTTTGCCTTACCAAACTATTCTTTATTTTCTATCCTTTCATCCTCAGTACTCAAGAGATAACACACGATTATGGCAACTGCTTATCTAGATTAATCTTCTCCCCGTCGTCTATGCCACCATATATGTGTTAAATCCATGCATAAATTAGAATGTTTTATTAATTCTTTCCAGAAGAATCAAGCTGTCATAAACAAAATATGTACAGAGATTCAAAAGGATCAAATAATCAGTCAATAATGACTATTGGTTTATCCTGAAGGTGCATCCATTAAAATTGGACAATAACATGTCTATTTGTTGAGATTCAAAAAGTTGGTGTATCTTTTATTTTGTCAGCTTTATAGCAGTGCAGATCTTATGTACGCACAATGGTTTTAGAAATAGCGTATTCTTTCCTAATTCCAAAATGGCCGATGTTATTCCATATCAAATGTCTGAACCTAAAACCTCGATACTACAAGCTGGAAGTGTATTGAATTTGGTAATAGAAATCCTACATAGAATGTATTTAACTTCCTTACTAATTGATGTTTAGATTTTCTATTGATGTCATGAGCTGAGCTGTTGGATTCTGATGCGCGAGAATCATTACATCGCTTGCAGTGCATCGACCTGTGTTTTGCACATCAGTCATCTTTGCTACATTCTCGCAGGCTGATACATCTTCACCAGGAGCATCAAGAACATGCACAAAGATGGAGGTCGTGTTTTTTCTCCAACGCCGCTGCATCAGTCATAAGTTTGCAATCATTTGGAACTACATTGCAATGCTTCTGCTTACTTTTAGTTTGTACCATTTTCAGGTGTCACTTCCAAGTGCAACCTACAGCTCATGTGGACAATCTAGCTAGACAGTCGTATCGTGAGAACCTTGGTAATGAGCACACAGATAGACAACACCAGGTGAGGGTCCCCTTGGCCCCCGCGTCGCTCCCGCAGGGGCGATTCGGGCGGCGCTAACCCTAGTCCGCCGCCGGCCACCCCTCCCACCTTCTCCTCTCCCTCGCCACCACCGGAGGGGGTCGTCGGAACGCCACGCGGCCGTCGGGGAGGGTGGTGGCGAGGATTTCTCCGCCCTGTCTCGCGCAGGGGGCTTTGGGGCCGAGGCGGCGGCCTCGGGCGGTGGAGCGACGTCGACCTCAGCTAGCGGCCGTTGCTGGTGCTGTCCGTCCCCTTGGCCACGCAGGTGGCAAGGCGGCGGCGGGTGGTGGCTGTGGGGCGCGGTGGCCACGGGGGGCCCGCCTCGGATCTGACGCCTCCGCCACCAACCCTTTCGGCCCTTGTCAGATCTGTTCTTCGGCCGCCCCAGGTCGCCGGCGACGCGTCTGTGGTTGAGGTGGGGGAGACGTGGGGCCTAGAGAAATCCACGGCTGGCTCTGCCAGCCACGACGACGGCGACGCCTGAGGGCGCCGAGTTCTACTTGTAGGCGTCGTCAAGGTTCCCCCTTTCCCCCTTACCTCTCTCCCCTGCTTGTGTATCGGGGTGAAAACCCAAATCCCTCTGGATTGGGCGGCAGCAACGCCCGTGGCGCCATCACCTTCATGGAGGTGCCGCCTTCGGTGAGCATGGGGTGGTGGTGAGTTCGGTCTGGTTGATGGGCGTTCGGCGACAACATGGTTGGAGCTGGTGGTGTCTTGGTGGTTCCCTGTTCGCCTTCTGTGGTCATGGCGTCGTCTTCAAGTTCAGTCATGTGGCTGCCCTCCATTGTTGCTCTGTCAGCAGCAGTCCCATCGTGCATTTTGCTTCTCCTTGCGTGTAGGTTCCCTCCCAGTGCCATGTTTTCCTTTGTGGTGCTCGGCGACGCGTGTTGGTGGTGCTCTGATTTGGCTTTCCGGGTGGCCTTGGCATCTGTTGCACACCTTTGCTCTTGGGAGACCGTTTGCATTGTCCGACGGATCGGCGCCTCGTGCCAGGCGAGGGGCTAGGGAGCCCCTTTTCGGAGATGTAGGAGGTCGTCTCCGATTTGGCCAGAGCCCATGGAGTAGCGTTACTTTCACCTGCTAGTTGGGTCCCCTCAAGGACTGCTGGTGTCTTAGCGGGGTGGCTTGCACTCGGTGGAGGGGTTCATCGTCTTCAAGCTGTTCTTGTATTTTAGATTCTTCATCTTTGCTTGTAGATGGTAGGAAGCCGTCTCTGTAAGTTGATGATTGTTATAATCCTGATCGGTTGATGGCTTTGTTAATTCAAAACCGGACTCGACTTGAGCCTTAGTTTTAAAAAAACCTTGGTAATGAGCAAGACACAACGGGGACTGGACCCTCTGAATAGCGGAACACATCCATCACCAGCTTCTCCCAAAAAAAAAACAAGACGTAGCTGAGTTCCAAGCAGACAAACGTATCATTATCAACTTTCTGCTCATTTGCACTATCGTTTCCTTATATAACTCAGTGTATGCACGTATGTACCGGAAATCCCTTTTGAAGCTCGGCCTCCAATGAGGCCTTTCAATTTAAATTTAAAATTTCATCGAAATTCATATTTTTATATTTTAAAAAATCTGAAAAAATACAGATATACATGAAGACTAATACACATGTGTGTAAATTCAGTTCAAAATACATTGAAATGAGGGCTACGCAAAAAAGACAAATCTGGAATTATTTAACACATGATACTATTCATCCTCGCAGGTCATGAATTTATCTTTTTTGTACAGGTCGCAACTCAAGCCATTTCATCATGAATTTTTACACACATGTGGATTTACATCCTTACATACACGCATATTTTTTTCAAAAAAAATTAAACCATAAAATTTTGAATTTAAATATTTCAAAAATAAAGGCCTCCATAGAGCTCAGTCTCCAAAATGTCTCTCTCCGTATGTACTGCATACCTCTAAACCAGCACTTTGCGCTCCCTTTGTGTATCTTTTTTTTTCCGGGGAGCTCCCTGTGTATAGTTCTTCCGCCAGTAATAATAGTATGACTACAATGTTAGTTAATTTAATTATGGCCAGCCATCACTAGTCATGCATGTTGTCCCTCCTCCGTCCCATCCCATTAGCATTTTTTCTTCCTAATTTTTCTGTACCACCCAACATGTCCCTCCCTTTTCTGTCTCAATCCCATCCGATTTAATTGCAGCCATATAATTGTTTCATCCGCTCATGTCCCTCCCTCAATCAATGAGCCATATATATTTGCTCCAAACGTGCATGTCCCTCCTCCTTTTTTCTTCCTCAATCCCATCCGATTTAATTGGAGCTAGCCAGCCTGCATCCGTTTCATATTCCTCCTCCTTTTCTCGATTTATAATTCCTTTGTTCCCTTTGTTGAGGCTTGCTGATATGCAACTTTTAAAAATATATAAATATGTGGAATTTTTAATAAAGAATCAAGGTGGGACTATTGGATAGCGAACCCTACTTTGTAGCAAAAATTGTATGTATCAATTTTTGGCTGATCGGTTCTTTTCATGTGTCCCGGTACGTATGACATAAGAAGAAAAAAAGGTGGATGAGGAAGAGGTTGTGACACACACGTGGCCCATTTAAGCCCTCGGGGCTGGCCCAGCAGGGCGCCCACCTATCATGCACCAAGTGTTTTATTTGTCTAAAAAAAGTGTTTTATTTTATTTCTCAATACCAATAACATCTGTACTTCCTTTCTTTTTTTTGCGAATAAAAAGCTTTCATTGATTAACTAGGATCAATACAATCCGCATTACAAATAGTTTCGATCTCTCCCGGAATGCAACGTAGCCAGACAACAGTACGTTGCTCTACCTGACCCATACGAGCCAGGGCATGGGCGGCTTTATTCCTGTTTCTGACCACATGCGATATCGCATGTTCTGCAACCTCTTCCAGCGTTCTCTTTATTTCCTCAGCCAGGGAGGCGCAGGGTGACATGTTGGTCTCGGCTTGGACAATCATTTATGCATCTACCAGGCAATCAGTTTCTATAATCATTGGCGCCGAGCTCCAGGCTCGCGCAATGTTGATTCCTTCAATGCATGCTGCAAGTTCTGCCTCTAGCGCCGAAGAGCACGACCTGAGAAGCCGACAGGAGGAGTAGATGATTTGGCTGATCTCGGTACGAAGAATCATTCCTGCTCCGCCGGTTCGCCGTTCGGCCACTACTAGAAAACAGACTGTTAGTGGCGCACCTATTTTTGCCATTAATGACGCACTATAGGTGCGTCGCTATTACCACGCCACTAGTAACAAATACTAATGACGCATCTCTGGTGCGCCATTAGTATTGCAGATAACAGTGACGCACCTTGTAGTGTGCCACTACTATTCCTACAGGTGCGCCACTGGTAACTTTTTTTTTGAATTTTTTTGAATTTTTTTGAATTTTGAAGGCGGGAAAATAGTAGTGGCGCACCGTCTAACCCTCACCGTGCGCCATTGCTATTTTTGAATTTTGAATTTGGATCTGGATCCGGCTCATTTTTTTGGCTTGTTTTTTTGCTCTTTATTTTGCTTGAATTTTTTTTCAAATTTCGGTCTCGACTTGGATCTGGTACGTTCTTTGTGCCGGGGGGAGCTCCACATGTGGCCGGAAGTAGAGGAGGAGGGAGGAGAGACCGTGAGGAGGAGAGGAGGGAGAAGAGACCGTGAGGATCAAGAGAGGAGGGAGAAGGAGGTCGCCGGAGAGGAGGAGGAGGACCGTGAGCAGGAGAGGAAGGAGGAGCACCGTAAGGAGGAGAGGAGGGAGGAGGAGGTCACCGGAGGAGGAGCACCGTGAGGAGGAGGTCACCGGAGGAGGAGCACCGTGAGGAGGAGGAGGTCGTCGGAGAGTTGGAGATGGAGTGGAGGAGAGGAAGAGAGGAGGAGATGGAGTGGAGGAGAGGAGGAGAAGAATGAAGGAGTGGCTGGCCGGCCCTTTTAAACTTCTGTCCCAACTTAGCTGTGGCGCACCATGCACTGGTGCACCATTGCTATTTTTTTTGAATTGTGAAGGCGGGAAAATAGTAGTGGTACACTATTCACTGATGCGCCATTGCTAATTTTTTTATTTTTTCAATTTTTTTTGCCTCCAGATCTTAAAAGCATCGTAACTTTTTTTCTGTTAGGTTTTTAAGGGTTCTAGAAAATCGATAACGGGCAGAGCCCATTGAATTCGGATGTAAATTTTTGAATAGATGTTTTTTCATATAAAAAACTTTTTCATCGAAGGTCGTATGCAAAAGTTACGGCCATTTTACCGAAACACGATGGCCTTTTGCAAAAAAAATCAAAATTCATGTTTGTTAATTTTCCTAACAACTGGAACACATAACACATGAGCATCTATTTTTTGAATCTTTTATCATTTTCTTTTATTTTTTAAAAAACCTAAAAGGCGATCCACGGGGAGGGGTGTGTGTGTTTGTGTGTGTGAGACGTTAGTAATGGCGCACCCTCCCTGGTGCGTCATTGCTAACCATTGTTGGAAATATGCCCTAGAGGCAATAATAAATTAGTTATTATCATATTTCCTTGTTCATGATAATCGTTTATTATCCATGCTATAAATTGTATTGATCGGAGACTTAGATGCATGTGTGGATACATAGACAAAACCATGTCCCTAGTATGCCTCTAATGGACTAGCTCGTTGATCAAAGATGGTTAAGGTTTCCTAGCCATGGACATGAGATGTCATTTGATAATGGGATCACATCATTAGGAGAATGATGTGATCGACAAGACCCAAACTACAAACGTAGCATATGATCGTGTCAGTTTATTGCTACTGTTTTCTGCATGTCAAGTATATGTTCCTATGACCATGAGATCATGCAACTCACGGACATCGGAGGAGTGTCTTGTGTGTATCAAACGTCGCAACGTAACTAGGTGACTATAAAGGTGCTTTACAAGTATCTCCGAGGGTGTCTGTTGAATTGGCATGGATCAAGACTGGGATTTGTTACTCCGTGTGACGGAGAGGTATCTCAGGGCCCAGTCGGCAATGCAACATCACAACAAGCCTTGCAAGCAATGTGACTAAATGTTAGCCACGGGATCTTGTATTATGAAACGAGTAAAGAGACTTGCCAGTAACGAGGTTGAACTAGGTATGGAGATACCGACGATCGAATCTCGGGCAAGTAACATACCGAAGAACAAAGGGAACGTTATACGGGATTGACCGTAGAGTATGTAGGAACCAATATGGTCATCCAGGGCCCGCTATTGGTTATTGACCGTAGAGGTGTCTCGGTCATGCCTACATAGTTCTCGAACCCGCAGGGTCTGCACACTTAAGGTTTGGTGACGTTTCGGTAGTATAGAGTTATGTATGGTGGTGACCGAAGGTTGTTCGGAGTCCCGGATGAGATCCTGGACGTCATGAGGAGCTCCGGAATGGTCCGGAGGTAAATATTGATATATAGGAAGTCCCATTTTGGTCGTCGAAAAGTTTCGGGCTAATCGGTAATGTACCGGGAGTGCCGGTAGTGTATCGGGAGACCACCAGGAGGGGTATTTCGACCCAAGAGGCTCTATGGGTTGTGGGAGAGTAAATACTAGCCTTTTGTGGGCTGGTGGAAGTCCCACTCAAGGCCCATGCGGCTGGGAGAAAAAGCCCAAAGGAAAAAAGGTGGAAAAAGACCAAAAAAAGGAGGAATCCTAGTCCTACTAGGATTGGAGGAGGAGTCCTCCTCTCCTCCCCACTTTGGTCGACCCAAGGGATGGCTTTTTGGCAGCCAAGACTCCTCCTCCTCTCCTCCTATATATACTAGAGGATTTTAGGGTTTTGGCACAGATTTTTCAGCCACGTGCTACCCATTCCTCTAGTGCATAGTTTCTCCTCTAGATCGGTTTTCTACAGTGCTTAGGCGAAGCCCTGCCGGAATAGCTCCACCACCATCGCCGCAGCGCCGTCACGCTGCCAGAGAACTCTTCTACCTCTATGCTCCCTCTTGCTGGATCAAGAAGGCGGAGATCGTCATCAAGCTGTACGTGTACTGAACGCGGAGGTGCCGTCCGTTCGGCGCTAGATCGGAAGGACCGTGATCAAGATTGCGAGACGGATCGTGACGAGATCGCGGGACGGATCGTGATGAGATCACAGGACGTATCATGATGAGTTCGCGGGACGGATCGTGATTGGATCGCGGGACGAATCGTGATGAGATCGCGGGACGCTCGGCGATTTGGATCGCGAAGACGTTCGACTACACCAACCGCGTTTCTTAACGCTTCCCACTTAGCGATCTACAAGGGTATGTAGATCCACTCTCCCTCTCGTAGATGCTCATCACCATGGATAGATCTTGCGTGTGCGTAGGAAAATTTTCGTTTCCCATGCAACGTTCCCCAACAACCATAGCAATGACGCACGAGGAAGGGTGCGCCATTACTAACCTCACGCACACACGCAGGCACACCCCCACCAGACATAGCAATGGCGCACCACACCTAGGTGCGCCACTACTGTGTAGCATAGCAGTGGCGCACCTAGGTGTGGTGCACCATTGCTATGTCTGGTGGGTGGGGGGATGGACCAAAAAAATAGCAATGGCGCACTGCTCATGTGGTGCGCCATTAGTAAAAAAATAGCAATGGCGCACCTGATTCTGGTGCGCCACTGCTATATAGCTGTGGCGCACCACCATCATGGTGCGTCACTAGTAGAGATATTGGGGATAAGCCTTTTTATAGTAGTGGGCATTGAAGGCCCCATCCACGTTAAGTTTAGTCCATCCTCCTGGTGGTTTCCTTCAGCAAGTGTCCAAAGCAGCACCCTGCTTCCTCCCCTCCCGGTCATCTGCTAGCTTACCCTGGCATGAAGCTTCCATCTTCCCTTTGACCAAGTCCACAAAAGGGTGTTGTTTGATGCATAATAGGGTGTCGATGTAGCTGCTCAGGAACCGCGTGGAGGCTTCGATAGGTGGAGCTTGCTTGCCATGGGTGAGCTCATTATGCACGTGCCAACTGCGCCAGAGGGTCATCAGCACTTGAAGTCGCTCTTCCGGCTGGCATTGGTCCAGGAGTTGGAGTAACCACTCGGTTCCAGTATGTTTGATATCCTCCAGCTTCGGCATGCTCCATAATTTTCCCATGGCTAGCCATAAGCGTTGGGCAAGCGGGCATCTGCATAGCGCGTGGAAGGTGTCCTCCCGCTCCAATCCACAGATGACACAAATACCAGTCATCGTAATATTACGACGTTTCAAATTTTCTGTAGTAGCAAGGGAATTAGTAGCGACTCGCCAGGCAAAAACGCGTACCTTCGGAGGGGCAGGGCACCCCCACAATGCTTCCCAGACAGCACGTGTGCCATCCGGTGCCCTGCTCGCTGCGCACAAGGATGCACGATGCTTTTCATCATGTGCAAGGCGGTAGGCTGTACGGACGGAGAAAATTCCTTTGGGATCCGGTGCCCAGGCTATTACATCCTCAACTAGCCGACGTGGTACCATCTTGATCTCACTGATGGCCTGGACGTCCATGGGAGCAAAGTATTGACGAAGAGTCTCCATGTCCCACTTCCCTTGGTCGTCTAGGAGCTCCGCCACCCTCCGGAGGCGACAGTTCCCACGTGCAGTGATAGGACGATAGGAGTGAGGGCGAGGGATCCACGGGTCCCTCCAAATCCAAATATGTTCACCATTGCCGACGCGTCAGATGATGCGCTTCTTGAGTAGTTCCAAACCGTAAGTGATTGCTTGCCAAGTGGATGATGAGTTCCCTGCAAACATGGTGTCCTCAAGGGCGCCATTAGGGCAATATTTTGCCTTCAAGACCTGTGCACACAATGAATCTGGCCGGGTTAATGGTTGAACAAACGGAAGTCGCAAAAGCCGTATCCTCCTTTCTTTATCCTTTCTTGAAGCAAGAACGTTGGTTGGTTGAGTTGGTTTGAGCATACGTGCTCCAGAAACAGGACAAATGACCGTTTACGGTAAAAAAGAACTTATCGCGGGAAGAAACCAAAAATACTATCTTACTTTATTAGTAGGTATAGATTCACTCTTTAAGAATACAAAACTGCTAGAGTTGCTCTTCTCCCATTGGCGGAGCTATTGCCTCTCCCGCCAAAAAAAAGGTCATTGTGGACCACATGCTAGTGCATTCAAGCACGCAACTGATATTGATGAATGAAAATCTACACTTGTCCAATACAGTAACTGTTAGAGCATGGTTAATAGTATAGCCAGCTGTCGGCTATATGATATTGTCATGTCATTTATAGCCAAGTTTATAGCCAGCAAGTATAATAGATAGATGTATAGAAGTACTACTTTATCGATATATGACCTACATTTCTCTCTCACAAAGTGCCTAGTAACACGTGCTATAGCCGACTGTTATTTGTAGCCCGTTCTCTTTTCTCTCTTTCAACTCAGTAAAAATATACTATTTTAAGTGTTACAATCCGTTTATGTCGAGAGAGACGTTTTGGAGGCCGAGCTCCATGAAGACCTTTATTTTTGAAAAATTCAAATTCAATTTTTTATGGTTCAAAAAATTCTGAAAAAATAAGCATGTATGTAAGGATGTAACCCACATGTGTGTAAAAATTCATAATGAAATACCTTGATTTGCGACCTGTACAAAAAAGACAAATTCATGGCCTGAGAAGGATGAATAGTATCATGTGTTAAACAACGCCAGATTTGTCTTTTTTGCATAGCCCTCATTTCAATGTATTTTGAACTGAAATTTTACACACATGTGTGTTATGTCTTCATGTATATATGTATTTTTTTCAGAATTTTTTGAAATATAAAAATATGAATGTCGATGAAATTTTAAATTTAAATTTGGAGGCCTCACGGGTGGCCGAGCTTCAAAAAGGATTTCCGGTCTATGTCATTCTATTATACTTGTTCTTACTAGATCTGAAACTACGACTGACAATTCTTGCTCCCTTCTTTCGCGATAGCTGACTTTGTGCAGCAACTGAACCAAAGATCCCTAGCTGAGCTAGGTGTGTCAGACGGCTACGACTAAAGTACACAAGTGACGGTGTGTTCGCAGTTTGTCCCCCCGCATCTGCGCTGCGTGGTGCGGTACCGTTGACCTGCCATTATCAATTTGAATTCGGCCGTTGCCGACTCCAGCATCTACGTCGTTGATCCGCAATTCTGCATTTCAAGAAGACATCGGCGTCGCGACACACAGCACTGCTGAGGCACCAACTCGAGGAGAGTTCGCAGCCCACGCCACCGCCGATGATGAAGACGAAGCCGGCTGCGGAAGGCAAGCGATGGTGCCCCGGAATCAACTCCAAGCTCCTCGCCTTCTTGCTCACAGTGCCTTCACTCATCGTCTTCCTTGGTGGGCGCAATGGCGAGCAGCCGGTTGTCGAGATCGAGGCGGCCATGGCCGGCAGAGGTAAAACTACAAGCTTGCTTCATGTCTAGTACTGGGTACTGCGTCGTGTACATGCTAGTATTAACCCAGGCGAGCTGCTGCTTAACTGGTTAGGAGAATCTGCAGGTTTTTCTTTCGGGGAAGTTTGTTTAGTAATCAGGAGTTCAGGACAAAAAAAGTTGCCAAAAGTTTTTCAAACTTTCAGCAACTTCAGTGGGTACCTACATCTACATGTGTACGTTTCGGTCAAAATCTTTCGGGGACACATTCAAACTTCCTTAAACGTTGGTAGGATTTAAGGATTATTTTAAGTGGAATATTAAAGTTGCTTAGTGATTTGCGGCAAAAATTCGACTGAAACCAATCCATGAGTGAGCTGGTTTGTCATCTTGCACAGCAACAGGCCATGTGAACTCTTATTCCAGTCGAATGCTTATGACTTTTTCTAGGGTCTATCAGTATTAGGAAAGTGTGGCGGAGAGCCATGTAAAGTTTTATAGTGCACCTGCCAAATTTCACATTGACAAGTGCAACTACACATTTTTAATAATGAAGTTCAAAAAATGATTTTTTTGTGGGATTTATTCTTTACGACAGCGTGTAATTTAGTTTATAAAATATGAAACTATGTAATTTAAAATATTATTTTTCTTGTGGGATTTATTCTTTAGAACAGTGTGTAATTTAGTTTTTAAAATATGAAACTAACAAAATATGAAGGTTAGTTTTAATTAACATGGTTAGTAGAAGAAGCTCACTTCTGAACAGTCCGGTTTTTCGGCTCCTACCTCAGAGGGAGCAAAACTTAAAATATTAGATGATACCCCGCGCGTGTATGAATCGGTTGCAACATATTTTAGTGAGATTTGATTGGGTAGAATATAAATTTAAATTAATAACACGTAAATCAAAATTAAAGCACATATGACTTACTATATGTGTATTGTTGTAAAATATGTACATGTTGAACATAAGTAAAATAATATAACCAACACTATTTTCTCATACATAGTTACGATTGATGTGGATCTTATCCTAACCATAATTATATGGTAATGTGACATAGTTGTATGTTTAGATAAATACGATTGGTGAGAATCACTCTCTTAGGAATGTAGGATTAGAAAATCAAGCTATTAAGTGAATCTTAAAAAAGCATATATAAAATTGTACTCCCTTCGTTTCTAAATATATGTCTTTCTAGAGATTTCAATAAGAACTATATACGAATGTATATAGACATACTTTAGAACGTGTATTCATTCATTTTTGCTTTGTATATAGTTTGTAGTGAAATTTATAAAAAGACTTATATTTAAAAACAGAGAAATTATATTGCATGTTTTTAGATTATCATGAGAAATATGTTTTGACGTGAGCCGCACAAAAAAATCATGAACTTTTACTGGACAACGCATGTGCTAGAAATACATGTTTTTCTTTCTTTTCTGTGTAACGCACATCAAAAAGTATTTCATCATGAAATTACAAACATGCAGATACATCCCTATTAAGTTTAGAGATCTCAACTATATCTCCTTCCTGGAAAATATTTTGCCGTATAGAATCCAACATTCAAAATATTAAATCACAAAAACTGTAACTCAGCGCTTTCCTGCTTGTTTGACTCTGCCACCTCTGCAGATCCAGATGTTGCCTCGTTCCGGCAACGGAAGACAACACACGGCGACAGGCTTCTCGGCGGCCTCCTGGCCGACGGCCACGACCAAAAGTCCTGCCACAGCCGGTACCAATCCGCCGCGTACCGTCGGAACGCCGGCAGGCAACCGTCGCAGCACCTCGTCGCCAAGCTGCGGAGCCAGGAAGCTCTGCAAAGACGGTGCGGCCCCGGCACCGCCGCCTACACCAACGCTCTGGAGCAGCTCAAGTCCGGCAAGAGCATCGCATCACCGGAGTGCAGATACCTGGTCTCCATCTCGTACCGCGGCCTCGGCAACCGGATCCTGGCGTCGGCGTCGGCGTTCATGTACGCGCTGCTCACCGACCGCGTCCTCCTCGTCGACCCCAGCCACATGATGGACGACCTGTTCTGCGAGCCGTTCCCAAACACGACGTGGCTGCTGCCTCCGGGCTTCCCGCTCCTCAACTATCAGAGCTTTTACCTCGACACGCCGCAGAGATACGGCAAAATGCAGGAGGACGGAGTGCTCAGAGGCGGCGAGACAAACGGTTCTTTTGCCTCCGTGGAGCTGCCGGCGTTCGCGTACATCCACCTCGATTACAACCAGACGGACCACGACAAGCTCTTCTTCTGCGACGACGACCAGAGGGTTCTCCGGGACATCCAGTGGCTGGTGATGAGGACGGACAGCTACATCGTGCCTGGCCTGTTCCTCGTGAGGGCGTTCCAGGAGGAGCTCGCCATGCTCTTCCCGGAGCGCGACGCCGTGTTCCACCACCTCGGCCGGTACCTCTTCCACCCGACCAACCAGGTGTGGGGCCTCATCGCGCGCTACTACCGCGCGCACCTCGCGTCGGCGCAGCGCGTGGTTGGCATCCAGGTGCGCGTCTTCCCCTGGGAGGCGGAGTCGCCGGAGATCCTCGAGCAGATCAAGACGTGCACACAGAACGAGAGGCTGCTCCCGACGGTGCTGGACGACGAGGAAGACGACGAGCCGACCGTGCTGAACGCCAAACCGACGGCCGTCCTGGTCACCTCCCTCAAGGCCTGGTACAGCGACAAGATGAAGGAGTTGTACTGGGAGCGCACGACGGCGGACCGCAAGGTGGTGGTGGTGGACCAGCCGAGCCACGAGGAGACCCAGCGCTACAACGTGAGGTCGCACGAGCACAAGGCCTGGGCCGAGGTCTACCTGCTGAGCGTGACGGACATGCTGGTCACCACCGGGCAATCGACGTTCGGGTACGTGGCGCAGGGGCTCGGCGGGCTAAAACCGTGGGTGTTGCACCATGTCAAGAACGGCACAGTGGGCTGGCCCTGCAGCAGGGACGTGTCCATGGAGCCGTGCTTTCACGTCCCGCCGTTGTACGACTGCAAGCGACGGGAAGACGCCGGCCTCATCGTGCCACATGTGCGGCACTGCGGAGACCTGCCCGCGGGATTGAAGCTAGTCGACCGGAAAGAATGGTAGAAAGAACTCGACAAAAATGACCATATTTTTTGATGAAAAATTCCAAATGCATGTTTGCTGTATCGAGATCCCGGACCGAAATCTATGCTGTGTTGCGCTGGAATTTCTGAATGCACAATAGATATTGTATAGATGGATCCAAGGAGTGAAATCCTGGGCCGAAACGAGCTCATACGAGCTCAAATGAACAGTAAAATTCAAAAAAATTTGAAAAAAGTGTTTTGATGTCAAATATTTTTAATGCTTGCAAAGTTTTATCATAAACTGACATTCATGAAAGTTATGGAAAAAAACAAAAAATCGATGCAAAATTGTTTTATTTTTGTCATTACTGTAGCAGCGATTCATTCTTTTGCCGCGACTTCCATAATGCCATTTCATGATGAAACTTTGCAAGCCTTGAAATATTTGTCAAATTTTGAGACTCAAAAAATTCACATTTTTGTTTATTTTTTTATTTTTACTGTTCATCATTGTCCGGGCCAGATACCATGTTTATGTAAATTTTGCATTATATACTACTCCTTCCGTCTCAAAATAAGTATATTAAATATGATAGCTCTAGTATAAAATTATACTAAGCTTGAAATATTTATTTTATGACAAAGAGAGTATCATGTTTACGCTCATTTCAGCTGTACTTTCATCCGTACTCCACGAGTTGACCGGAATCGGATCCTCTAACATTAAGAAAGAAAGTTAGAGAAGCCAAAATATCCTAACTTTCCTTCCTGCAATCCATATGATTAAGTCTAAAATAACTTAAATTAATTTGCAAAATACTAATATATTGTGTAAATTTATAGTAATTACATACCGACAAATTGATGGTAAAATAAAATTAATTTTAGATTATTTATATCTACAGTAAATGCTCACACTAAATAATCTGCTAACGCTTCCTAACTTTCCTTCTCCATTTTACAATAGGATGACACTGTAGCATCGTGACTTTTTTTTTAATGTTAGAGGATCCGTTCCCGATTTGACCGCCCTGGAGCCACACCGAGCTACGGTGGATTCTCTAGCTCAACCTATCCTGGTGCTCCCGCCCAATCCCATCACATGGTGGCTCAGTTACCTAGAAGAGTCAACGGCCACCAGCACGTCAGATCCTGCCCCAGTTTGACGCAAAGGAGCACGCAAACGAAATCGGACATGATGCGACGCAACTCTAATCGACCGATCCAAAGCACCGCCCATCCACGTATTGACGTATTGACGTACACCGCACTCCAATATGTACTTTTGCTCCCATGACAAGATACCGGTTTTTGTTAAGAACCATGGTCCCCCTATGACAAGCTACGGATTTTTGTTGAAAACCATGGTCCCCCTATGACAATCTACGTATTAAGGATGATGAACAAAAAGTCCGGCGATCATCCGGTGGCGGATGCTGCGTGGCCGGCGAGGGGCGCCGACATGGCGGGGAGGAGGGATGCCAAGGAGGAGAGGACGGGCAGGGTGGGCGTGGTGCTCGTCGTGTATCCGTGTGCCTGTTCACGTATGCAGAACGCCGCCAAGCTGACCGTCATGGGTGCAGGTACAAGCTCTTTTGTCTCTTGTGCCTGATAATCAAATAGGAAGAGCTTGTGCCTGATAATCAAATAGGATTGCTCAACGTCTCTCCTCCAAGCGCCGCCGGCGCAGACGAGCTCTTCTAACTGGCTATGGCTATTCTTATGCCAAATCCACGTGAGTGTGAAGTTCATATAGCCAATGAATTTATAGCAAGGGCCTGGGCTCCTGGCTACTCTAGCTTAGAACTTAGTAGTCTTCATTTTTTTAATCGCTACCTTGATGAGTGAATGAATGATGCTTACTAAAAATAGATTGATCTCATCAATCTCGAGTTTAATTAGTTTGTTATATATGAACTGGGAACAATTTATGCAAGTAGAAACAACTTTCTTAATTCTTGTAGTTTTTCATTATTCCGCATGGCATGTTGGTCTGTAGGCAGTTGGTATGGAACCGGAACGTGCAAGGGTATTGTTTTATTGGATATTTCAATAAGGACATTTCATATCCACAAGCAGCCATGGCTTGGGAGGCCTTTCATTAGAATCATTTCAAAATCTCCTAAGGTAACTCACATTTTATGCTTTCTCGTTGGGGCCCTCGCTCGCACCATGCAGTATCACATGCATCGTTGACCCACAAACTGTTGCAGAAAAGCTCAGACGTGCATGGTAGTAACGTGCACATGCATGCAGTAGCTTAGAGCATCTACAACTGAAGCAGTATGGCGGCCTTATGAGACAGTTCAGTTGCAAAAAAACTTAGTTAAAATATCGTTAGATGATAGTTATTAGTTATGGTATTGTTGTTATAGACCCTGAAGTCGGATACTTAGTTAAAAACTTAGTTAAAACTTAGCTAAAAAAACTTAGTTAATAAACTTAGTTAAAACTTAGTTCATTTTTCGATGGGTTGCCCAAAGTCACTAACCTATAATAGACCTTGAAGTTCAATCTTCAGAATTTAGATACAAATATACCAACCGAATGTCATGATAGGAAGTTGATCGATCACAACATTTTATCCTAAGAAGAAGAAGTAGTAGGAGTGCTATTCTGACATGTTTTTAGATAAACGGAAGAAAGTATTGTCTAGGCTTTTTTTGTTTTCCTTTGAAATGTGGAGGATAGGAATCAATCGTATGTACAGATAGAAATGCATATTAAATATGGTCTTGTTGTTATTGTTGTTAAATAAAATGATATTTGCTATATAGACACAATTTGTTCTCGTCGACGATGCCAATCCCGCATCCTTGTCGTCGACTCGGCGTCGACAACCAGTTTGAGAGGCGCCATGTCTTGGACTGGGCTCCGTCAAGCTAGCACTGGGAGGTGCTACCTTCCGGGGCGCGCACCTTGGTGAGAAATCCGGGTCTCGTCGTCGACCCGGAGCTTCTTTGGTGGAGGTCGTGTGGACCACTATCAATGCAGAGGGACCGGCCCCCGCGGAGGTGGTACGTCGTCGTGGCAGGGAGGAGGACGAGCACGTCCGTCGCTACATGGCCGCGTTGGACGCCAGGTTCTCCAAAACCTAGCAGGTTATTCAAGGATCTCACCCAAGCTATGATCCGACGATGGTTCCTTCTCTTTGGGTGTCCACCGCCTGCGCCGTGAGACGTCAACTCGATCTGTATTAATTTATGATATTATATGATAATATTCGAGCTGTATTAGCAATAATATTTGATGCTTCATTAACTGGATTATTCAAGATGTGTTGGGGATATACACCCGGGATGAGACCCGCCCAGGTGGACTGGGTCATGTGGTTGGCGACTTACGGTAACTCCAGGAGGAAAGCATAACCGATGGGCTGGAGGGTCCAGAGCCAGAAGGCCAGATGTAACCCGGTGGACTTAACCCGCCGGGAAAGACTTGTCAGATAAGGCATGTTTAGTTAGAGGTGAGGTGGGTTGTTAAGTTTAACCCGACCCTGACTCTTGTAAGCCGAGGGGCCTGACCCGTGTATATAAGGGCGGCTTACCTGGGCGGCTTAGGCTACAAAACAGCTGATTGAGAGCTAGGTCAAGCAAACTCGCTCCCTTGTAATCGATACACAATCAATACAACACAAAGCAAGATATAGGATTTTACCTCTTTCTGAGGGGCCGAACCTGGGTAAACCATTGTCTCTTGATTTCAATCAACCCCTTCGAGTTCACCGCCTTAGCAATGGCCTCGAACCTAAGTTCGTTGACCCGGACATCTATCGGGTCAAATCCATGACAGTTGGCGCCAACCATGGGGACAACGCTCGAGGGTGTAAGCTTCTCGAATGGATCTCTTCCAGGGATCGAGGGGTACGCCGTTGACAGGATAACCAAGAGTCGCCGCGGCAAGCTCTACATCGACGATGCCGGCTGGAGCCCCGAGGCCAACTCACTCGAGTACAGGTACTGGGTCCCCTTTGGCAGAATTCATGTTTTCATCGGCAAGATAGATGGATCTGAACCCAGGCCGGACATCTGCACCAAACTCGTCGAGCCGGCCCGGCGCGTGCAACCCGCCCGTGTTAACCCGGGCAGGAAGCATGTCTTCGTCGGCTTTACCTAAGGCAGGGAGCTTGAAGGCTCCATGTCAAGGGAAGGAACGCTCATCAGCTCAGAGGATGGCTTCTCGAGCGGAGAGACACAATCAATCTATCAGCTTCACAACGGTGAACTTAGGGGCTACATCGAGCTTTACCCCGAGTCGGAATACGATGAGCCAGAAGAGTATGAGCCGCTGAACCACGCTGCTGTCTTCATGGCGGGTTCCGTGTCACGGCCTCAGCACACAACAGCACGACCGTTGGTGCGGTCGGGTCTAGAGCCGATAGGCCGCCGGCTCAGGTTCTTTTAGATCTGATGAACGAGCTTGCCGCCCTATTGGAGACCGAGGTCACTGTTGAAAACCAAGCAGCCCTTAACGCGGAGATCACAAGGTTGAAGGACCAGATAGCCGGAGTCCAACAGGAGATCAATGGGATGAAGGCCCAGATAGATGCTGACTCGGAGCATCTTAGGGGAGAGGCTTTTTGTTTGGAACTAGAGCAGCAGTCTGCAGCGGCGATTCATCGGATGAGGCATCAGTCATGTTTACCGGATCAATATGAAGCTAGAAATCTATTTAACATGCCAGGGACGGGACGGAACATGCCTCTGACCGTAACCCGGATGACGAAACTACCTGGACGCCGGGCGGCGGTTCAGCATCAGCAGCCAGACCCACCCCACCGTAACCAGGTCACACCCTAGTCTTTTCCGGCGCTGCCGGGTCATTATTCTAACCCGACGTTGAACATGGTGGCAACAGCGACCAGGCTTGGTACAATCCCAACCCCTGACGAGGCACCCTTCGCATAGGAAGTGTAGAACGCCATTGGGTACCTACAGACGGCGGTGGCCTAGCAGGAGAAGTATACCTACAACCGGAGTCGTGTGCATTCAACCCCCATCCCGAGCCGTAGCTACATCTGGCGTTATGAGTCACCGGCAGTTTCCAGTAGTGATCGACATCGAAACCCGCCAAGGGATGATCAGCCGGTTCGTGATGCTCGCATTGGTGGATCGGGCAAGGGCCCAACGAGAGGCGGCGGCTCTGGCAGCTGTGACGGCTTATCAAGAACCCACAGTCGCGCCCTCTATCTTAGTAGGAGCCGACTTAACTTCTAGGGTTTTGAGAGTGCCATGCTTAGCGCTGGATTTGCAGAATGAGTGCCTGCCGAAAGACTTCAAGGATCCTCGCAAGGTGCCCAATTATATTGCTGACCTACCTCCAGAGGCGTGGATTGAAATTTATGAATTCGCCATGAAGATGTTGGATGTTAGTGACGTAGTGGGTGCCAAATATTTCATCATGATGCTGGAGGGGCCGGATCGTACGTGGTTGAAAGTTTTTCCACCCAACACCATTAACACCTAGGCAGATTTAAAGGCGAGGTTCATCAAAAATTTCCAAGGAACGTGCAAGCAGCCCATGATGATTGTGGATTTGGATCATTGCATTCAAAGCGAGGATGAATCGGCTCATCATTGGGTCCGGCGGGTCTCGACCATCATCCACTCTTCTGATAATATCACGGCGTCTCAAGCAGTTCTAATCCTAGGAAAAAATTGCCACTTCACGCCTTTGAAGCAGAAGCTTGGCCGGCTCAAGCGCACATGTCAAGACATGGGGGAACTCATGGCGGCTCTCACCAAGTATGCGGACTCTAACGACACGAAGGACCTCGGTTCCGATAATGAGAAATCGACCTAGGGCAAGAAGAATAACAATGGCAAGGGTCAGTCGCAGAATGGGGGAGGAAACAATAATAATGCCAACGGCAGGAAGCAGAAGGACCAGGACGGCAGGTCAGTGTTAGTGGCCAATGCCAACACTGGGAATAACCGCGACAAGGGCAATGGCAAGCCGCCGTTTACGCGCAAGACTCCTAACTGTTGGAAATATGCCCTAGAGGCAATAATAAATTAGTTATTATCATATTTCCTTGTTCATGATAATCGTTTATTATCCATGCTATAAATTGTATTGATCGGAGACTTAGATGCATGTGTGGATACATAGACAAAACCATGTCCCTAGTATGCCTCTAATGGACTAGCTCGTTGATCAAAGATAGTTAAGGTTTCCTAGCAATGGACGTGAGATGTCATTTGATAACGGGATCATATCATTAGGAGAATGATGTGATGGACAAGATCCAAACTACAAACGTAGCATATGATCGTGTCAGTTTATTGCTACTGTTTTCTGCATGTCAAGTATATGTTCCTATGACCATGAGATCATGCAACTCACAGACATCGGAGGAGTGCCTTGTGTGTATCAAACGTCGCAACGTAACTGGGTGACTATAAAGGTGCTCTACAGGTATCTCCGAGGGTGTCTATTGAGTTGGCATGGATCAAGACTGGGATTTGTTACTCCGTGTGACGGAGAGGTATCTCAGGGCCCACTCGGTAATGCAACATCACAATAAGCCTTGCAAGCAATGTGACTAAGTGTTAGTCACGGGATCTTGTATTATGGAACGAGTAAAGAGACTTGCCGGTAACGAGGTTGAACTAGGTATGGAGATACCGATGATCGAATCTCGGGCAAGTAACATACCGAAGAACAAAGGGAACATCATACGGGATTAACTGAATCCTTGACATAGAGGTTCGACCGATAAAGATCTTCGTAGAATATGTAGGAACCAATGTGGACATCCAAGTACCGCCATTGGTTATTGACCGTAGAGATGTCTCGGTCATGTCTACATAGTTCTCGAACCCGCAGGGTCTGCACACTTAAGGTTTGGTGACGTTTCGGTAGTATAGAGTTATGTATGGTGGTGACCGAAGGTTGTTCGGAGTCCCGGATGAGATCCTGGACGTCACGAGGAGCTCCAGAATGGTCCGGAGGTAAATATTGATACATAGGAAGTCCCATTTTGGTCGCCGGAAAAGTTTCGGGCTAATCGGTAATGTACCGGGAGTGCCGGTAGTGTACCGGGAGACCACCGGGAGGGGTATTTCGACCCAAGAGGCTTCATGGGATGTGGGAGAGTAAATACCATCCTTTTGTGGGCTGGTGGATGTCCCACACAAGGCCCATGCGGCTGGGAGAAAAAGCCCAAAGGGGAAAAGGTGGAAAAAGGCCAAAAAAAGGAGGAATCCTAGTCCTACTAGGATTGGAGGAGGCGTCCTCCTCTCCTCCCCACTTTGGTCGACCCAAGGGCTGGCTTTTTGGCAGCCAAGACTCCTCCTCCTCTCCTCCTATATATACTAGAGGATTTTAGGGTTTTGGCACAGAATTTTCAGCCACGTGCTACCCGTTCCTCTAGTGCATAGTTTCTCCTCTAGATCGGTTTTCTGCAGTGCTTAGGCGAAGCCCTGCCGGAATTGCTCCACCACCATCGCCGGAGCGCCATCACGCTGCCGGTGAAATCTTCTTCCTCTCCACTTTCTCTTGCTGGATCAAGACGGTGGAGATCGTCATCAAGCTGCACGTGTGTTGAACGCGGAGGTGCCGTCCGTTCGGCGCTAGATCGGAAGGACCGTGATCAAGATCGCGAGACAGTTCGTGACGAGTTCACGGGACGGATCATGATCAATATCACGAAACGGATCGTGATGAGTTCGCTGGACGGATCATGATGAGTTCACGGGACGGATCGTGATGAGATCGCGAGACGCTCGGCGATTTGGATCGCGAAGACGTTCGACTACACCAACCGCGTTTCTTAATGCTTCCCGCTTAGCGATCTACAAGGGTATGAAGATCCACTCTCCATCTCATAGATGCTCATCACAATGGATAGATCTTGCGTGTGCGTAGGAATTTTTTTCCCATGCAACGTTCCCCAACAGTGGTATCAGAGCTAGGTCTATGTGTAGATGAGATCTCGAGTAGAACACAAAAGGTTTGTGGGCGTTGATGCTTAGATTGCTTCCTCCCTTGGTCGGATTTTGGTTCAGCGGTATTGTGAGATGAAGCGGCCGGACCAACATTACTCGTACGCTTACGAGAGACCGGTTCCCTCGACGCAACTTGTTGCCTAGATGGCTTGCGGGTGGCAGTTTCTCTCACTTTAGTTGGATCGGATTCGACAAAGGCGGTCCTTGAGAAGGTTGAAAAGCAAATTATGTATCACTGTTGTGGTTTATGCATAGGTGAGAATCGTTCTTGCTAGATACCCGTAGCAGCCACGTAAAACATGCAACAACAATTAGAGGACGTCTAACTTGTTTTTGCAGGGTATGTTGTGATGTGATATGGCCAATTACATGATGTGATATATGTGATGTATGAGATGATCATGTGATGTATAGAATTTCACGACTTGCATGTCGATGAGTACGGCAACCGGCAGGAGCCATAGGGTTGTGTTTAATTATTGTATGACATGCGTGTCAATCATTAAGCGCTATGTAATGCTTACTTTATCGCTAAACGGTAGCAATAGTAGTAGGAGCATGGTGGGCGCGACAACCCGGATGGTGACACGTTGATGGAGATCATGGTGTCATGCCGGTGACAATGGAGATCATGCCGGTGCTTTCACGATGGAGATCAAAAGCACAAGTTCATGGCCATATCATGTCACTTATGATTTGCATGTGATGTTAATCCTTTTATGCACCTTGTTTTGCTTAGGACGACAGTAGCATTATAAGGTGATCCCTCACTTAATTTCAAGATAAATTGTGTTCTCCCCGAGTGTGCACCGTTGCGAAAGTTCATCGTGTTGAGACACCACATGATGATTGGGTGTGATAGACTCTACGTTCACATACAATGGGTGCAAGCCAGTGTTGCACATGCAGAACACTCGGGTTAAACTTGACGAGCCTAGCTTGTACAGACATGGCCTCGGAACACAAGAGACCGAAAGGTCGAACATGAGTCATATAGTAGATATGATCAACATGATGATGTTCACCATTGTAACCACCTCAACTCACGTGATGATCGGACTTGAGTTGGTGAATTTGGATCATGTATCACTCGAATGACCGGAGGGATGTCAATTTGAGTGGGAGTTCTTAAGTAATATGATTAATTGAACTCATTATCATGAACATAGTCAGTAGTGTCTTTGCAAATTATGTTGTAGATTACTTGCTCGCGCTGTAGCTCCCTTGAATTTTTATATGTTCCTAGAGAAATAGAGTTGAAAGATGATGGTAGCAATATTGTGTACTGGCTCCGTGATCTGAGGATTGTCCTCATTGCTGCACAGAAGGCTTATGTCCTTAATGCACTGCTCAGTGCACCAAACCCTCTAGCGTTGTTTGTAGATGTTGTGAACATCTGACAGGCACGTTTTGATAACTACTTGATAGTTTAGTGCGTCATGCATTACAACTTAGAATTGAGGCTCCGAAACGTTTTGAACGTCATGGAACATATGAGATGTTCTAAGAGCTTAAATTAGGATCTCAGGCTCGTGCTCGTGTTGCGAGATATGAGATCTCCAACAAGATTCTTTGCCTGTAAGATGAAAGAGAATAGATCAATCGTTGAGCATGTGCTCAGATTGTCTGGGTGCTACAATCGCTTGAATCGAGTGGGAGTTGATCTTCCAGATAAGATAGTGATTGATATAGTTCTCCAAGTCACTGTCACTAAAGCTACTAGAACTTGGTGATGAACTATAAAACGCCAGGGATAGAAATAATGATCCCTGAGCTATTCGCGATGTTTGACACCGCGAAGGTAGAAATCGAGAAGGAGCATCAAAGTGTTGATGGTTAGTTAAAACCACTAAGTTTCAAGAAGGGCAAGAGCAAGGAGGGAAACTTCATGGATAGCAAGTCAGTTGCTGCTCCAGTGAAGCAACCCAAAGTTGAACTCAAACCCGAGACTAAGTGCTTCGATTATGAGGAGAGCGGTCGCTGAAGTGGAACAACCCTAGATACTTGGCAGATAAGAAGGATGGCAACGTCAACAAAAGTATATTTGATATACGTGTTATTGATGTGTACCTTGCTAGTACTCCTTGTAGCACCTGGGTATTGGATACCGGTTCGATTGCTGAATGTTAGTGACTCGAAATAAAAGCTATGAAATAAACGGAGAACTGGCTAAGTGTGAGGTGACGATGTGTGTTGGAAATGTTTCCAAGGTTGATGTGATCAACATCGCACGCTCTCTCTACCTTCGAGATTAGTGACGAACCTAAAATAAATGTTATTTGGTGTTTTTTGCGTTGAGCATGAACGTGATTAGATCATGTTCATTGCAACACGGTTATTCATTTAAGTTAGAGAATAATGGTTATTCTATTTACATGAATAATACCTTCAATGGTCATGCACCCAGTGAGAATGGTTTGTTGAATCTTGATCATAGTAATACACATGTTCATAACATTGATGCCAAAAGATGCAAAGTTAATAATGATAGTACCACATACTTGTGGCACTGCCACTAAATGTCATATTGGTATAAAGCGCATGAAGAAACTCCATGCTGATGGATCTTTGGACTCATTCGATTTCGAATCGTTTGAGACATGCGAACCATATCTCTTGGTCAAGATGACTAAGGATCCCGTTTTCTGTTTTGATGAAGCGGGCAAGTGATTTATTGGAAATGATACATGTTGATGTATGCAATCCAATGAGTCTTGTAGCGTGCGGTGGATATCATTATTTTCTTATCTTCACTGATGATTTGAGTAGATATAGTGTATATTTACTTAATGAAACACAAGTATGAATCGCTTGAAAGGTTCAAGCAAATTCAGAGTGAAGTTTAAGATCATCATGACAAGAAGATAAAAATGTTTGCGATATGATCGTGGAGGTGAATATTTGAGTTACGAGTTTGGCATACAACTTTAGATAATGTGAAAGTTGTTTCACAACTCACGCCACCTGGAACACCATAGTGTGATGGTGTGTCCGAACGTCATAGTCGTACTCTATTGGATATGGTGCATGCTATGATGTCTCTTATCTTTTTTACTGTAATTTTTGGGTTATGCATTGGAGACAACTACATTCACTTTAAATAGGGCACCATCTAAATCCGTTGAGATGACACCGTGTGAACTATGGTTTGATAGAAACCTAAGCTGTCATTTCTTAATGTTTGGGGCTGCGACGCTTGTGTGGAAAATGTTTTCGCCTAATGAGCTCGAACCCAAAGCGGACAAATGCATCTTCATAGAATACCCTAAGAACAATTGGGTGAACCTTCTATCTCAGATCCAAGCATAAAATGTTTATTGCTGAAACAGGGTCCTTTCTCGAGAAAAGGTTTCTCTTGAAAGAATTGAGTGGGAGGAGGATAGAACTTGATGAGGTTATTGAACCTCTACTTCAACCAGAAAGTAGCACATCACAGAAAGATGTTTCTGTGAAGCCTACCTCAGTTGAAGAGGAAGTTAATGATGATTATCATGAAAGCTTCGGATCAAGTTACTATCGACCTACGAGGAAATTAGGGCTTGATGAGGTTATTGAAGCTTTACTTCAACCAGAGAGTAGCGCAGCGCAGGAAGTTGTTTCTGTGAAGCCTATGTTAGTTGAAGAGGAAGTTAATGATGATGATCATGAAGCTTCGGATCAAGTTACTATCAAACCTCGTAGGGCGACAAGGATGTATACTGCTCCTGAGCGGTACAACAACCCTGTCTTGGAGGTCATGTTGTTGGACAACGATGAACCTACGAACTATGGAGAAGCGATGATGGGCCCGGAAACCAACAAATGGTTAGAGTTCATGAAATCCGAGAAAGGATCCATGTATGAAAACCAAGTATAGACTTTGGTGGACTTGCTCGTTGGATAGCTGGTCGTTAAAGTACACATGGATCTTTAAAATGAAGATAGACGCTGATGGTAAATGTTACCATTTGTATAGCTCGACTTGTTGCAAAGTAGTTTACGACAAGTTCAAAGAGTTGATTGCGATGAGACTTTCTCACACGTAGCGATGCTAAAGTCTGATGGAATTATGTTAGCAGTTGCTGCATTTTTCAATTATGAAATCTGGCAGATGGATGCCAAAACTTCGTTTCCTTCCTTAAGGAAAGGTTGTATGAGATACAACCAGAAGGTTTTGTCAGTCCTAAGGATGCTAAAAGGTGTGTGAGCTTCAGTGATTCTTCTATGAAATGAAGCAAGCATCTCGGAGTTGGAATATACACTTTGATGAGGTGATCAAAGTTTTTGAGTCTATACAAAGTTTATGAGAAACTTGTATTTACAATAAAGTGAGTGGGAGCACTATAGAGTTTTTGGTAAGCATATGTGGTTGACATATTGTTGGTCGGAAATGATGTAGAATTTCTGGAAAGCATAAAAGGTTGTTTGAGAAGAGTTTTTCAAAGGAAGACCTAGATAAAGCTACCTAATTGTTGAGCATCAAAATCTATAAATATAGATCAAGATGTTTGATAAGACTTTCAATGAGTACATACCTTGACAAGATTTTGAAAGAGTTCAAAATGGATCAGTCAGAGAAAGAGTTCCTGCCTGATTTGTAAGGTATAAAGTTGAGTAAGACTCAATGCCCAGTGACTGCAGAAGATAGAGAAAAGATGAGTGGCATCCCCTATGCTTCAGCCATAGGCTCTATCTTGTATGCAATGCTGTGCACAAGACCCGATGTCAGCCTTGCCATAAGTATGGCCAGAAGGTTTCAAAGTGATCCTGGAATGGAGCACTGGACAACGGTCAAGATTATCCTTAGTAACTAAAAGACTGAGGAGATGTTTCTCGATTATGGAGGTGATAAAGAGTTCGTCGTAAGGAGTTACGACGATGCAAGCTTTAACACCAATCCAGATGACTCGTAGTAGCAATCTGGATACATATAGTGGAGCAGCCATTTGGAATAGTACCAAGTGGAGTGTGGTAGCAGTGTTTACGGTTTGACATAGTAATTTGCAAAGTACACACAGATCTGAATGTCGCAGACCCGTTGACTATAAGACCTCTCTCACATGCAAAGCATGATCGAGCCCCAGAACTCATTGGGTGTTAGATTCATAACAATGCGAATCACATGGTGATGTGAACTAGATTATTGACTCTAGTGCAAGTGGGAGACTCTTGGAAATATGCCCTAGAGGCAATAATAAATTAGTTATTATCATATTTCCTTGTTCATGATAATCGTTTATCATCCATGCTATAAATTGTATTGATCGGAGACTTAGATGCATGTGTGGATACATAGACAAAACCATGTCCCTAGTATGCCTCTAATGGACTAGCTCATTGATCAAAGATGGTTAAGGTTTCCTAGCCATGGACATGAGATGTCATTTGATAACGAGATCACATCATTAGGAGAATGATGTGATGGACAAGACCCAAACTACAAACGTGGCATATGATCGTGTCAGTTTATTGCTACTATTTTTTGCATGTCAAGTATATGTTCCTATGACCATGAGATCATGCAACTCACGGACATCGGAGGAGTGCCTTGTGTGTATCAAACGTCGCAACGTACCTGGGTGACTATAAAGGTGCTCTACAGGTATCTCCGAGGGTGTCTGTTGAGTTGGCATGGATCAAGACTGGGATTTGTTACTCCGTGTGACGGAGAGGTATCTCAGGGCCCACTCGGTAATGCAACATCACAATAAGCCTTGCAAGCAATGTGACTAAGTGTTAGTCACGGGATCTTGTATTACAGAACGAGTAAAGAGACTTGTCGGTCACGAGGTTGAACTAGGTATGGAGATACCGACAATCGAATCTCGGGCAAGTAACATACCGAAGAACAAAGGGAACATCGTACGGGATTAACTGAATCCTTGACATAGAGGTTCGACCGATAAAGATCTTCGTAGAATATGTAGGAACCAATGTGGACATCCAGGTCCCGCCATTGGTTATTGATTGTAGAGGTGTCTCGGTCATGTCTACATAGTTCTCAAACCCGCAGGGTCTGCACACTTAAGGTTTGGTGACGTTTCGGTAGTATAGAGTTATGTATGGTGGTGACCGAAGGTTGTTCAGAGTCCCGGATGAGATCCCGGACATCATGAGGAGCTCCGGAATGGTCCGAAGGTAAAGATTCATATATAGGAAGTCCCATTTTGGTCGCCGGAAAAGATTTGGGCTAATCGGTAATGTACCGGGAGTGCCGGTAGTGTACCGGGAGACCACCGGGAGGGGTATTTCGACACAAGAGGCTTCATGGGCTTTGGGAGAGTAAATACCAGCCTTTTGTGGGCTGGTGGAAGTCCCACACAAGGCCCATGCGGCTGGGAGAAAAAGCCCAAAGGGAAAAAGGTGGAAAAAGGCCAAAAAAAGGAGGAATCCTAGTCCTACAAGGATTGGAGGAGGAGTCCTCCTCTCCTCCCCACTTTGGTCGACCCAAGGGCTGGATTTTTGGCAGCCAAGACTCCTCCTCCTCTCCTCCTATATATACTAGAGGATTTTAGGGTTTTGGCACAAAATTTTCAGCCACGTGCTACCCGTTCCTCTAGTGCATAGTTTCTCCTCTAGATCGGTTTTCTACAGTGCTTAGGCGAAGCCCTGCCGGAATTGCTCCACCACCATCGCCGGAGCGCCATCACGCTGCCGGTGAAATCTTCTTCCTCTCCACTTTCTCTTGCTGGATCAAGACGGTGGAGATCGTCATCAAGCTACACGTGTGTTGAACGCGGAGGTGCCGTCCGTTCGGCGCTAGATCGGAAGGACCGTGATCAAGATCGCAAGACAGTTCGTGACGAGTTCACGGGACGGATCGTGATCAATATCATGAAACGGATCGTGATGAGTTCGCTGGACGGATCGTGATGAGTTCACGGGATGGATCGTGATGAGATCACGGGACGCTCGGCGATTTGGATCGCGAAGACGTTCGACTACACCAACCGCGTTTCTTAACGCTTCCCGCTTAGCGATCTACAAGGGTGTGAAGATCCACTCTCCCTCTCGTAGATGCTCATTACCATGGATAGATCTTGCGTGTGCGTAGGAATTTTTTTGTTTCCCATGCAACGTTCCCCAACACTAACTTGGAGACAAAATGATAGTCGCCAAAAACATCCACAAACTCTCCCACCAAAGTTTGTTCTATACCGAACACTCAAAATCGGTGCAACCAACTTTCCCATACCGGTGCCACCGATTCCAGAACCTAGACAGACTCAGCCAAACCCTAGCCACTTCGGTGCAACCGATTCCATACCGGTGCCACCGAGTTTAGGTTGCCAACTTTCTGTTACGCAAATTCACATTTTCGGTCCCACCGAGAATGTTGGATCGGCGTCACCGAGATTGGAAATCTGACCGTTGGTCACCTTATCGGTGCAACCGAGTTTCCTATATCGGTCTCACCGAGATTCAAAAGTTGCCACCTTTTGGTCACTTTGGTACCACCGAGATTAACACATCGGTGTCACCGAGTTGGTCATTTTGTGTGTAACGGTTGGATTTTTGGGGATGCCTATATATACCCCTTCACCACCACCTACTCGGAAGAGAAGCACTCAGAACTATTCCATACCTATCCTATTAGATTTTCTAAGAGAGAACCACCTACCCTTGTGTTGACGTCAAGATCTTCCACTCCAATCATATGGATCTTGATCTCTAGCCTCCCCAAGTAGGTTTCCACCAATCCCATCTCTTCCACCATGCCAAATCTGTGAGAGAGAGATTGGGTGCTGAGGAGTCTATCATCTTGAAGCACAAGAGCATGAAGTTCATCGTCATTACCGAGCCTATTACCTTTTGGAGGGTGGTGCCCCTAGATTGGTTAGGTGTCACCTGGGAGCCTCCTACTTCGTGTTGTGGAGTGAACCAAGAAGTTGTAAGGGCAAGGAGATCGCCTACTTTGTGATGACCTAGCCATAGTGAGGCTAGTCCTTCGTGGACGGAAGCCGTTATGGAATAGTCAAGGTTGCTACTTTGTGGACCCTTTTGGGTGGAGCCTTCCATGGACTCTCGCAACCGTTACCCTCCGTGGGTTGAAGACTCTATAAACGTGGATGTACGATAGTGCCACCTATCGAAACCACGGGAAAAATCCATGCGTCTCCAACTGCGTTTGATCTACCTACCTCAACACTTTACTTCATATACAATGTCTTTACTTTCCGCTGCCATATTTGTTGACATGCATGTGTAGGGCTGTTAGACTTACTAGCTATGCTAAAAACTGTTAAAATCTACCAAACAATTAACTTGGGAAAGGTTAGTTTTTTTAAATTACTGCTAGTAGTCTATTCACCCCCCTCTAGACACTCTTCTAGTGATCCCACAATTGGTATCAGAGCATTGGTCTCCATTGCTTCGGTTTAATCACCGAGGAGGAAGATGGATGTGTCTAGTATAGGGAGTTTGAGTTGCAGATGGAGAGTACTATAGTCAATGGAAGTCTTTGATGCTTGAGCTGTTTAATGAATTTTAATTGAGCAAATATGTTATGCACCCCTATGAGCCTCCTATTGATGAATTGCATCCCACACACAAATAGGAAATTAACATGCTTGGTAACCTAAGAACTGTCAATCTTATTGTTAGAGGTTTACCAAGATTCGTGCTTTCTCAAATGGAGAACTTTGCATGTGATTATACCTTATGGACTGATTTGGATAAACGATATCGAAATCTTTCCTTAGGGAATCTAGATGAAATTCTTCATAAAGCCATTGCTTTTCACAAAATGAAGCCTAGTGATCCAAACTTTGATAAATGCCTATTTGAACTTCATGATCTTATGCGTGCTACAGGAGATGTCACCACTATCAACAACATTATCTTTGAAGCCATTCGCACTCATAAACTTGAACACTGTCATGATCACTATTCTAACGAATCTCTTGTTCTTTATGACAAGGATTTCCCACTTGATGATGACAATGTGGAACATGGATATTATGAAGAAGATGAGTTGTTTGACATCGAGTATGAGAAGATCATGAAGAAACTGAGTCTTATGGCAAACTTTAAGGATTACATGTCTGGAGGAAAAGAGTGGATTCTTGACAGCGGATGTACGGATCATATGACTGGTGATAAAGACATGTTCCAAGAGATCACGCCTAATCAAGGTCCTCGACGGTACGTGACCTTTGGAGACAACTCTAAGGGTAAGGTACTTGGCCTTGGTAAGGTGGCCCTATCCCATGATAGCTCTATTCAAAATGTTATGCTTGTTGAATCCCTTGGTTACAATCTTCTTTCCTTATCTAGACTTGCTGATTTCGGTTTCAATGTTCTATTCACGAAAGTAGATTGCCAAGTGTTTCGTCAAGATAATTATAAAATGGTCTTTACTGGAATCCGTAGAGGTGATCTATACATTGTCGATTTCACTAAAAGATCCAAACCTCGCAATTGTTTAATTGCTAAATCTTCTAAAGGTTGGCTTTGGCATAGAAGATTAGGACATGTTGGCATGCGTAATTTAGACAAACTTATCAAAATGATCATATACTTAGTGTTAAAGATGTTATCTTTGACAAAGATAGACTTTGTAGTGCCTGTCAAGCTGGAAAGCAAGTAGGTGGAAGTCATCCTGTTAAGAATATCATGACTACTAGGAGACCACTCGAGTTACTTCACATGGATCTTTTCGGTCCCAATGCTTACAAGAGTCTCGGTGAAAATTCCTATGGTCTAGTTATAGTTGATGATTTTTCTAGATTGACGTGGGTATTCTTTCTTGATGATAAGTCGGAGGTTCAAAAGATCTTCAAGAACTTCGCTCGCAAAGTGCAAAATCAGTTTGAAGTGAAGATCAAGAAGGTTCGGAGCGATAACGGATCGGAGTTCAAGAACACCCATGTGGAGACCTTTCTTGACGAAGAAGGTGTCTCACATGAGTTCTCGGCTACGTACACGCCTCAACGGGATGGAGTTGTTGAGAGGAAGAACCGGACACTCATTGAGATGGCAAGAACGATGCTTGACGAATACAAGACGCCAAAACACTTTTGGGCAGAAGCCGTGGAAAGAGCATGTCATGCCACAAACCGACTTTACTTGCACAAGCTTCTCGGTAAAACGGCATACGAGCTACTCACCGGTAACAAACCCCAAGTTGGATACTTTCGGGTATTCGGCTCCAATTGCTACATTCTTGATAAGCATCGTCGTACTAATTTTGCTCCTAAATCTCATGAAGGATTCCTACTTGGTTATGGATCGAACTCTCACACTTACCGTGTCTACAACAACTTCACTCGAAAGGTTGAAGAAACGGTAGATGTGAAGTTTGATGAATCTAATGGTTCACAGGTCGAACAATTGCCAAATGATGTAGGTGATAAGAACACTTCAGAAGCTATCCTAATTTACCCATCGGCAAGATTCGTCCCATGGAGGTGAAGGAAAGTACTTCATCAACTCAAGTGGAAGCCCTTACTTCATGACAAGGTGAACCACAACATGACATGAAGGCATCCACAAGCGGTACACGACAAGATGATGAGGAGGATGAAGTGCATCATGAAGATCCACCACAACCTCCTTCACCACCACCTCAAGGGAACGACACCTTCAACAACAACGAAGATGAAGGAGATGATGAAGAAGAAGAAGCTCCACCAACCAACATTCGGAAGCTGACCCGAGTTCGAGCACAAGTGACCAAGAACCATCCCCTAAACCAAATCTTTGGTGATATACAAACAGGGAGGATCACTCGCTCTAAAACTCGTCTAGTAAACTTCTGTGAGCATTATTCTTTCATCTCTAGCATTGAGCCCTTGAAGGTAGAACAAGCTCTTGAAGACGCGGATTGGGTGAACGCTATGCATGAAGAGATTCACAACTTCGAAAGGAACAAAGTGTGGACACTCGTGGAGAAGCCCGAGGATGAACACAACATCAACGGAACCAAATGGGTATTTCAGAACAAGCAAGATGAAGACGGTCAAGTCATGCGCAACAAGGCTCGCCTCGTAGCTCAAGGATATACGCAAGTCGAAGGTATGGACTACGGTGAGACCTACGCCCCTGTCGCTAGACTTGAAGCTATTCGCATTCTTCTTGCTTATGCCAATCACCATGATATCACGCTTTATCAAATGGATATTAAAAGTGCATTTTTAAATGGTGAGATTGAAGAAGAGGTTTATGTTAAGGAACCACCTGGCTTTGTGAATCCTAAGAAACCTAATCATGTTTACAAGCTTCGTAAAGCTCTTTATGGTCTTAAGCAAGCACCTCGTGCTTGGTACAAATGTTTAACGAAGTTTCTTATTGAAAAAGGTTTTGAAATTGGTAAAATTGATGCAACCTTATTCACTAAGAGAGATAATGGTGAATTATTTGTGTGCCAAATCTATGTGGATGATATTATCTTTGGTTCCACTAACCCTCAATTTAGTGAAAGGTTTGGAAGGTTGATGTCCAAGAAGTATGAGATGTTGATGTGTGAACTGAAATTCTGTCTTGGGTTGCAAATCAAGCAATCAAAAGAAGGAACTTTCATCTCTCAAACTAAGTATACCAAGGACTTGATTAAAAAGTTCAACATGCAGGAGTGCAAAGGTATGAAAACCCCTATGCCTACTAGTGGACATGTTGATCTTACCAGAGAGGATGAGCCGGTTGATCAGAAAGTTTATCGATCTATGATTGGTTCATTGTTATATCTATGTGCATCTCGTCTTGATATTATGCTTAGTGTTTTCATGTGTGCTAGATATCAAGTTGCACCGAAATAATGTCATCTTTTAGCTATAAAACGCATTGTGAGATACTTGATACAAACGTCAAACTTTGGCATTTGGTATCCCAAGGGATCTTCTTTTGACCTTGTTGGCTATTCTCATTCAGACTGTGTCAGCAACAAGGTTGATAGAAAATCCACCTCGGGTACTTGTCAATTTTTGGGCAGATCTCTTGTATCTTGGTCCTCTAAGAAACAAAACTCGGTATCTCTATCGACTGCCGAAGCTGAGTATATTGCTGTTGGATCTTGTTGTGCACAACTTCTTTGGATGACACAAACACTTAAGGATTATGGAATTCATGTTAAAAATCTTCCATTACTTTGTGACAATGAAAGTTCTATTAAAATTGGTCATAATCCTATGCAACATTCTCGAACTAAGCATATTCAAGTTCGACATCATTTCATTTGTGACCATGTTGCCAAAGGAGATATTAATCTTAAGCATGTTCGCACTAACAAGCAATTGGCCGATATCTTTACTAAGCCACTTGATGAGAAGACATTTTGTCACTTGAGGAGTGAGTTGAACATCATCGATGCTTCAAACTTGAGCTAGACTCACTCGATTGCATGCAAGGGCATGAGATTTCTTGATATTTCCATGTATCTTAACATTTCATCTTATGCCATGGAATTCTATGCTCCCTTATTTTGCATCTAATCTCTTGTAGGTGCTTGGAAAAACTTCATTCCACAAGATTGCCATTAACTCCAATCATAAGCAATCTTGTCATTACCAAGTATCCACAACCCCTCTTGATGATGGAAGGAAGAAGGCTACTCAACCCTATCCTTGACATATTCTTGATCAAAATTGCACACTCTCAATTGGTATCATGTCAATAGGATATATCTATTGTTCTTCCTTGCATGACTAATCTTTGCAGGTAACCAGTGTACTAGAACAAGAAGGATTGCTCAAAACTCAAGATGATCTTCATCAACCTCGAGCATCCTCAACAAGTTCATCTACAAGCTATGTCATCAACATCACTCAAAGGTATGTACTCATGTCCTTGAAAAGGCTTTACTCCAAGAAATGAGCTAAAGCAATTCAAGTGATATGAAGACATTAAAATGCTTAATCAAAAAATGGTAACCCCATTTTGAGCTTAACGTAGAGTATGACCTATGATCAAGTATTCTTGCTTGGCTCCTAAGTCGATATACTCTAATATAGGTGACCTAGTCACCGCCCATCATCTAGTTAAGAATCTGGTGTGGTTTGCTCTCTATTGCATGATTTCTCATAGCTACTCCAATCTTCTCTAGTTGATATCCCTTGTAAAAGCTTCATATTTCATTGCAAATCTTTCTCTTGACTCTATGAAAACAGAAACTTGGTTTCTCTTTCGGAGCCGTCGACTCAGATATCTTAGTTCTACTAAAATTGCAGACAAGCTGCACTGCAAAGTCTCGATACCACCAATCTATCTATCTTGGAGTCACCAATTTTTATTATGTTTCATTTGAATTCATTTTTGCAATTCTGTATTTTCTTAGTAATCTTTCTTGTAATACTTCTGTTACTTCGATGATCCCTTCAAAAAAAAACTTTGTATTACTTAGGGGGAGAAGAACTAAAGATAATCTTGAGGAGAGAATTTATTGGTTTTCAAGGATCCCTATCTTCAATGAAGAAAGGAGGAGAAGAACAAAGCCCTACTACCTCTCATAGGGAGAGAAATCATTTTCCATAACTATCTCAGTTTTCATTTCTATGAATCCTACATTTCGATGACCCTTGTTCTCAAGGATCCCTTCTCAGTCAATGATCCCTGTATCTATCCCTGTTTTTGACCTTTTTGGAAATTAATGCCAAAGGGGGAGACGACTAAAGCTTCATGCTAAAGGGGAGATACATGCTTATGCAAAGGGGGAGATATGATCAAGGGGGAGAGCCAATATCAATTCCCATATCTTTATAAACAGGGGGAGAATATCAAAGTAGGGGGAGAAGAAAATCTTTGACCTTTCTCACCTTATCCAATCCTAATATCTACATGCTAAGGTTCAGGGGGAGAGGATAATCTATTTTCATATCTACGGTGAGAAAATTCTAAATGATCTTGGAGACATATCAGTTCTAAGGAATACTATCTTCTATATGTCCTCCATATCTTGGCAATTTTGAGTTCTATTGCCTTGCTGTTTGGTAGAATACTCTTGTGTTTCCTAACATTGTTTTCTCAAGTGTGTTTCTATTACCAGGATGCTCAAGAACTCAAGGTAAGTATATGCATCATATCCTTGGTCAAGATGATCTCTTGGTTCTTGCACATATTTTTTTGCAAGAGTGATGTCTTGAACAAAGATACATCTCATTTACATATATTTGATGCATATAGCCAAGATACACATGACCTGTTATATCCCTTCTACCTTATGTGTGTTCATGCATTCAAAAGCAACTATCCTTTAAAGGAGTGCACACATTTAGGGGGAGCAAGTCTATGTCATGTGTCTCTCAAAGTCTTCAGTATAACCATGCATATCTTTATTTGAAGCTTTGATTGTATGTTGTCATCAATTACCAAAAAGGGGGAGATTGAAAGCACAACATGCTCCCTTGGTGGTTTTGATAATTCATGACAACATACATTGTCTCTTGGACTGATATTTTTACCTAGTGTATTTTAAATACATTCTAGAGAGAGGATTGGCAAAAGGAGAGTGTGGACATACCCCAAGATGCAAGGAAATAGGTTGGCCAAGCTTCAAGCAAAAGGACTCTACATTTTATATATGTGAGAAATCACTTTGAGTCCATAGGAAATCCAATACTATTAAAACGGGGTAAGGTTTTGTCGGTGAACATTATGCTCAGACGTTCACAAGTGATAGTCCCCAAAAAGATCCACAAACTCTCCCACCAAAGTCTATTCTATACCTAAGACTCAAAATCGGTGCAACCAACTTTCCCATACTGGTGCCATCGATTCCAGAACCTAGACAGACTCAACCAAACCCTAGCCACTTCGTTGCAACCGATTCCATACTGGTGCCACCGAGTTAAGGTTGCCAACTTTCTATTACGAAAATTCACATTTTCGGTCCCACCGAGAATGTTGGATCGGCGTCACCGAGATTGAAAATCTGACCGTTGGTCACCTTATCGGTGCAACCGAGTTTCCTATATCGGTCTCACCGAGATTCAAAAGTTGCCACCTTTTGGTCACTTCGGTACCACCAAGATTAACACATCGGTGTCACCGAGTTGGTCATTTTGTGTGTAACGGTTGGATTTTTTGGGATGCCTATATATACCCCTTCACTACCACCTACTCGGAAGAGAAGCACTCAGAACTATTCCATACCTATCGTATCAGATTTTCTAAGAGAGAACCACCTACCCTTGTGTTGAGGTCAAGATCTTCCACTCCAATCATATATATCTTGATCTCTAGCCTTCCTAAGTAGCTTTCCACCAATCCCATCCCTTCCACCATGCCAAATTATTGAGAGAGTGATTGGGTGCTGAGGAGTCTATCATCTTGAAGCACAAGAGCAAGGAGTTCATCATCATTACCGAGCCTATTACCTTTTGGAGGGTGGTCCCTCCTAGATTGGTTAGGTGTAGCTTGGGAGCCTCCTACTTCGTGTTGTGGAGTGAACCAAGAAGTTTGTAAGGGCAAGGAGATCGCCTGCTTCGTGAAGATCTACCCATAGTGAGGCTAGTCCTTCGTGGACGGATGCCGTTATGGAATAGTCAAGGTTGCTACTCCGTGGACCCTTTTGTGTGGAGCCCTCCGTGGACTCTCGCGACCGTTACCCTCCGTGGGTTGAAGACTCCATAAACGTGGATGTATGATAGCGCCACCTATCGGAACCACGGGAAAAATCCATGCATCTCCAACTGCGTTTGATCTACCTATCTCAACACTTTACTTCATATGCAATGTATTTACTTTCCGCTGCCATATTTGTTGACATGCATGTGTAGGGATGTTAGACTTACTAGCTTTGCTAAAAACTGTTAAAATCTGCCAAACAATTAACTTGGGAAAGGTTATTTTTTTAAATTACTGCTAGTAGTCTATTCACCCCCCTCTAGACACTCTTCTAGTGATCCCACAGGGTTAGCAGCAAAATAACTAGTCTGGGTTTCATAGTAATCCCAAGCAGCTTAACTCCGGCCAGTACCATGTCTTTGCAACCTGTCTTGCCAAGCGAGACCGGAAGTTACGCAAGCGGACGGTTAACGCAGCTATGCCGGCTCTCTCGCAGTATTTGAAGTGGTCTAAGTATGACATAACCTGGACCAGGAAGGATCACCCGCAGCATGTGGATGACCCGGGGCAATTGGCTCTGGTGGTCGCCCTCAAAGTGGGAGGATATGTGTTAGCCAAGGTTCTTATGGATGGAAGCAGCAACATCAACATTCTGTATTATGACACTTTCCACCAGACGAATTTGCTTGACAAAGATCTTAAATCTTCTTCGAAAGTTTTTCACGGCGTGGTGCCTGGGAAGTCAGCTTATCCGGTGGGCAAGATTTCATTGGAGGTTGCTTTTCGAGACAAATTCAATTACAGGGTGGAGTCTTTGTGGTTTGAAGTGGTCAAGATTAAGAGCCCACATCATGCTTTGTTTGGACGATCGGCTTATGCCAAATTCATGGCTAGGCCTTGCTATGTTTACTTGCAGCTCAAGATGCCCGGGTTAAACGGGACTATCACGGTGCATGGAGATCGGAAGACGGATCCTGAGTGTGAGGAAGGAGACGCAGCTTATGCAGAATCCAGTTGTGCAGAGGCAGAGCTCAAGTTTTATAAGGAGAATGTCGACCCGGCGGATATGACCCCATTGAAAAAGCCTAACACAGAGTCTAAGTCACCGCTTAAGTTTGCGCCAGATGATACTAAGTTAGTGGACTTCGCGCCTGGCGATTCATCGCAACAGTTCACTATTGGGGCTAACATGGATCCAAAATAGGAAAGCGCGCTCATCGAGTACATCTGTGAGAATCGGGACATTTTTGCATGGAAACCTTCTGACATAAGCATTAAGATGATAGAAAATAGTAGCATCACACATTAAAGCGTATGATCAAACATCATCAAACGTGTATCACAAGCAATCAAAAGAGTATCACAACAACCAAAAGCAGTTGTTTTTGAAAAAGAAACAAGCACCAAACGCTCTCTCACTCGAAGCCTAAAGATTGTGAGGTTACCGCACTCAATCATAAGAATTTTAGATCTTAAGTATTTTATTCAAACAGCTTAAGCTGCTCATATCACAATGAGATTACCGTACTCAATCATAGACAAAATGTTTTTCAAAGCAAAAGAAAATACAATTTCTGCCACTAAATACGCGATTGATCCAGATGACCACAACACAAGATACAAATGGTAAGACAATGCATCACACAAGCCTTGAAGGAGCATGGGCAAAAACAAGATCACCGAGGGGCAATACCTAGGGATTATCACAGTCTAGTTTAGGATTTCTCGATCGGCTTGACAACTTACATGTCCTATCAACTTCCCTCAGCATGTGACTTGCAGGTCATTTTTTTTCCTTTAGCTCTGATCTCCTGTGATGTTCAAAGATCAGGCCTCTCGCTAACGAAACAAAAAACAGATATGAATGCTAACATAATATACAAGTAAGAAAGGTCCATGGATCTAAAAAGAATGTAAACATGATGCACAACACCTACACTACAGTACGCATGCCTTGGTAAAAGGTCAATACATCAAATATGATCCAGCAGCATAGAATTGTCAGCCCGAAAACAAAACACAACATGTCAAAATGCGGAAAAAGTACAGATACGACCGTCGCCACGCCAAGTCTAGTCGCGAATATATACGCGGGCGCACGGGTCATGTGTGTGCTTGTATCGCTGGTCTTTGTATGCCTCTAGTATATAGATAGAAGTGAAGAGTCTCCCTTTTAAGCTGGTCTTTATGCCCCTCCCCAAGCGGTATGGGACTAAAATTCCTTCCATGCCTAGTCATCCTTCTTTTATGCATGTCTTGTCGGCTGATGCATGGGCCTACACGGTGTGTTGTGCCCGACCACATGCGTACATGATTGTTGACCCTGGATGTTTCCATTTATTTAAGTAAATAAAGTAGCACACGATGTGGCATGCAATTGATGGCACTGAGACCTTAGAAAAAGGATTGGTACTGCGTGATACATGCAAACAGTTTTTCTGGACATAATACATTGCAAAAAACTAGACGGATAAATAAACCAATTTATTTTTAAACAACTAGAGTTCAAAGAAAATGCCAAAAGGATAGCGAGGGATCAATATATTTCTTTATTTATTTATTGAGGCTGCGAGCTTGTGGCAACTTAAATTAACTACTCCCTCTCGTGAGAATATCACATGAAACCAAGTTTCAAAGAAAACTTCGTGAAAACCACATTTGCAAGTTCAAAAAAGATGAAAAAGAAAAATATGGGATGTTAAGAGTGTAAAATTCCAAGTTCAAACGCATTACCTTTTACGAGCTATGAAAAGAACAAATTTAGTAATGAATAGTGACGTTTACTGTTCGTCACTATTTCAATGTTGATTTTGTTTTATTTTGTACCTTGTAAATGGTAATGTTTTTTAACTTGAAAAATTCACATGCTAATAGAACACCACACCATTAACGTCCGGTATTTTCTGAGATTGTTTTCAACACTTCAAAATATTGATTTCATCAGTTTCAATCTAACTTGATTTGATGTGATATTCTCTGCTCCCTGAGATCCAAATCAGTTTCAATCGGAGGGAATAGTACAGATGAGTCAAACTCATGCCAATTTTTACATGTCGGCAAACAATCCCAAATAAGTGGAGTACTAATTAGTTCCACGGGTACCCACTTGAATGATTTGATCTGGGCTAATCCATATATCAGCCAGCCGAAGGGAGTTTATATATGCTAGCTTTAGACACATACCACAAACTTAACTTTGGCAGAGATTTCAAAAACCACCAGGAAAACGTTTGGAAAAGGCACGCTGGGCGCGCGCTGCGTTCATCCACACAGATCCTGGCCGCGCGTAGTTGACCAATCGACGTTCTGGAAACCACACTTTTAGGAAAACCACACGTTCTGAAAACCGCGCGTAGTTCAAAAACCATCAGGAAAACGTTTGGGAACAACGGCGGGGACCATCGCGAGCTGCTATGTGGTACAAACCAAGGGACACCCCCTGATATTGCAACCGGCGTTCTGGAAAGCTACAACCGATCAATACCATGACAAAAAGCTACATCCAGCGTCGCAAAAAGCTTCAACCGGCATTGTAATAAGCTTCAACCAGTGAACGATGATACTAGGGCTGGCTGCTTCCAACAGGAAAAAGCTTCAAACTGCATCACAAAAAAGCTTCGACATGCCAACATCAATATAATTTTTGCTACCCGCATCGTTTTTTGCTGCAACCAGCGGCCATAGAGGCTAAAACTGGCTAACATTTTTGCTACAATGGTGATGACAGACAGCACCAGCAAGCTTTACTTAACATAACAGTACAACATGGTAAGAAGTATGATGACAACAAATGAACTAGCACGACATACAAAATATCAAAAAAAAAAGATACAAGATGGGGAAAATTTCGCTACAATCAACTTGGCTATAAAATGTTCCATTATGGACACAACAAGGGACTTCCATTCTAAAAATAACCCAGATGTACTTCTTAATTGCGACAAGTCAAGCTACCTCCCCTCTAGGCTTCCATGTACAATACATTCACATCATTATTTCACAAATAACAATATTTGTGAAGACAAATGTCAGAGCAGAAAATGGACACGACAAGGGCTACGACGCTAACGCCTTACCATGGACAAACTAGAGAAGTTTACTCAGACACAAGCATACACTGATTGGCTGATTCATTACAAAAGATATAACCATACCGGATTGATCTAGCTGACCACAACACAAGATATAAATGGCCAGACAATAATATACATGCAGCACCACAAGCCTTCAAAGAGCATGGGCAAAAAAATATCGCTGAGGGGCAATACCAAGGGATTATCAGAGTCTAGTGTAGGACTGCTCGATCAGCTTGACAGCCAAATATTACATGCCATATCAACTTCCCACGGCATGTGACTTCAAGGTCTTTTTTCCCCTTTAGCTCTGATCTCCTGTAATGTTCAAAGATCAGTGTATCACTTTGAAACCTTCCGGACATACTTATGGTAAGGCTGACATCGGGTCTTGTGCACAACATTGCATACATGATAGAGCCTATGGCTAAAGCATAGGGGATGACACTCATCTTTCTCTATCTTTTGCAGTCACTGGCATTGAGTCTTACTCAACTTCATACCTTGTAACACAGGCAAGAACCCCTTCTTGGACTGATCCATTTTGAACTTATTCAGAACTTTATCAAGGTATGTGCTTTGTGAAAGTGCTATCAAGCGTCTCGATCTATCTCTACAGATCTTAATGCCTAATATGAAAGCAGCTTCTCCTAGCTCCTTCATTGAAAAACTCTTGTTCAAATATTCCTTCACGCTTTCCAGTATTTATATATTTTTCCAATTAATAATATGTCATCCACATATAATATTAGAAATGCTATAGAGCTCCCACTCACTTCTTGTAAATACAAGCTTCATCATAAACTTGTATAAACCCAAACGCTTTGATCACCTCATCAAAGCGCTTATTCCAACTCCGAGATGCTTGCACCAGTCCATAAATGGATCGCTGGAGTTTGCAAACTTTGTCAGCATTCTCTGGATCGACAAAACCTTCTCGTTGCATCATATACAACTCTTCCTCAAGGAAACCATTGAGGAATGCTGTTTTGACATCCATCTGCCAAATTTCATAGTCAAAATAAGCAGCTATTGATAACATGATTCTGATGGACTTAAGCATCGCTACGGGTGAGAAGGTCTCATCGTAGTCAACTCCTGAACTTGTGAAAAACCCTTTGCCACAAGTCAAGCTTTATAGACAGTGACATTACCGTACGCGTCCGTCTTCTTCTTAAAGATCCATTTGTTCTCAATGGCCTTTCGCCCTTCAGGTAATACTTCCAAAGTCCATACTTTGTTTCCATACATGGATCCCATCTTGGATTTCATGACCTCTAAACGTTTTTCGGAATCTGGGCCCATCATCGCTCCTCCATAGCTCGTAGGTTCATTGTTGTCCAACAACATGACCTCCAAGACAGGGTTGCCGTACCACTCAGGAGCAGTACGTGCCCTTGTGGACCTACGAGGTTCAATAGTAACTTGATCCGAAGCTTCATGATCATCATCATTAACTTCCTCTTCACCTGTCATAGGCTCCATAGAAACATCTTTCTGCGCTGCGCTACTCTCTGGTTGAAGTAAAGGTTCAGTAACCTCATCAAGCTCTATTTACCTCCCACTCAATTCTTTCGAGAGAAACTATTTCTCAAGAAATGTTCCGTTCTTAGCGACAAACACTTTGCCTTCGGATCTGAAATAGAAGGTATACCCAACTATGTCTTTCGGGTATCCTATGAAGACGCATTTCTCCGCTTTGGGTTCCAGCTTTTCAGGCTGAAGGTTTTTGACATAAGCATCAGATCCCCAAACTTTAGGAAACGATAACTTTGGCCTCTTGCCAAACCACAGTGCATATGGTGTCGTCTCAACGGATTTCGATGGTGCTCTATTTAAAGTGAATGCAGCTGTCTCTAATGCATAACCCCAAAATGGTAGTGGCAAATCGGCAAGAGACATCATAGAATGCACCATATCTAATAAGGTTCGATTACGATGTTCGGACACACCATTACGCTATGGTGTTCCAGGCGGTGTCAACTGTGAAACAATTCCACATAGTCTCAAGTGACTTCCAAACTCATAACTCAGATATTCTCCTCCTCGATCAGATCGTAGGAATTTAATCTTCTTGTTACGATGATTCTCAACTTCACTCTAAAATTGCTTGAACTTTTCAAACGTTTCAGACTTGTGTTTCATTAAGTAAATATACCCATATCTACTTAAGTCATTAGTGAAGGTGAGAAAATAATGATATCCATCACGCGCCGCAACATTCATTGGACCGCACACATCAGTATGTATGATTTCCAACAAGTCACTTGTCCATTCCATTGTTCCAGAGAACGGCGTTTTAGTCATCTTTCCCATGAGGCATGGTTCAAATGTGTCAAGTGATTCAAAATCAAGTGACTCCAAAAGTCCATCAGCATGGAACTTCCTCATGCATTTTACACCAATATGACCTAAACGGCAGTGCCACAAGAAAGTGGTACTATCACTATCAACTCTACATCTTTGGGCATTAATGTTATGAACATGTGTATCATCACCATCAAGATTCAATATGAATAAACCCCTCACATTGGGTGCATGACCATAAAAGATATCACTCATATAAATAGAACAATCATTATTCTCTGATTTAAATGAGTAACCGTCTCGCAATAAACAAGAGCTAGATATAATGTTCATGCTTAACGCATGCACTAAATAACAATTATTCACGTTCGTCACTAATACCGATGGTAATCGAAGAGAGAGTGTGTCGACGGCGATCACATCAACCTTGGAACCATTTCCCACGCGCATCGTCACTTCGTCCTTCGCCAGCCTTCGTCAATTCCGTAGTTCCTGTTTTGAGTTGCAAATGTGAGCAACCGAACCGGTATCAAATACCCAGGCACTACAACGAGAGCTAGTAAGGTACACATCAATAACATGTATATCATATATACCTTGTTTGTTGTTGGCCGCCTTCTTGTCAGCCAGATACTTGGGGCAGTTCCGCTTCCAGTGACCAGTTCCCTTGCAATGAAAGCACCCAGTTTCTGGCTTGGGTCTAGCCTTGGGTTTATTTACAGGAGGAGCAACCGCTTTGCCATCCTTCTTGGATTTACCCTTCTTTCCCTTGCCATTCTTCTTGAAACTAGTGGTTTTATTGACCATCAACACTTGATGTTCTTTCTGGATTTTAGACTCAGCGACTTTCAGCATCGTAAATAGCTCGGCGACTGACTTGTTCATCCTGTGCATGTTATAGTTCATCACAAAGCTCTTGTAGCTAGGTAGCAGTGATTAAAGAACTCTGTTAGTGATCGCCTCTGGCGTAAGGGGCATTCCCAACTCCGCCAGACTAGTCGAAAACCCAGATATTTTGAGTATATCTTCACTGATAGACCCGTTCTCTTCCATTTTGCAAGCATAGAACTTATCGGAGGTCTCATACCTCTCGATCTGGGCATTCTTCTTAAAGATAAACTCCAACTCTTGGAACATCACATATGCTCCATGACGTTCAAAACATCTTTGAAGTCCAGGTTCTAAGCCATACAATATTGCACACTGAACTATTGAGTAATCTCCAAAACGTGCCTCCCAAGCATTCTTAACATCTTTGGATGACATGTCTGCGGGTTGGTTACCAAGTGATGCATCAACGACATATGACTTCTGGGAAGCCGTGAGGATAATCCTCAGATTACGGGCCCGGTCTACAAAGTTACTTCCATCATCTTTCAACTTAGCTTTCTCTAGGAACACATTAAAATTCAGGGGTGCTACTGCACGAGCCATTGATCTACAACATAAATAAGCAAAGGTTACTAAGACTATTGTTCAACATAATGAGTTTAGTTAATCAAATTACTAAAGCTGCCACTCAAATTGACATCCCTCAGGTCATCTGAGTGACACATGATCCAAATTCACCAACTCAATTCCGATCATCTACTATATGACTCATGTTCGACCTTTCGGTCTGTTGTGTTCCGAGGCCATGTTTCTACATGCTAGGCTCGTCAAGTTTAACCCGAGTGTTCTGCATGTGCAACACTAGCTTACACCTGTTGTATGCGAACATAGAGTCTATCACACCCGATCATCACGTGGTGTCTCGACACGACGTACCTTTGCAATGGTGCACACTCAGGAAGAACACAGTTCATCTTGAAATTTAAGTGAGCGATCACCTTATAATGTTACCGTTGTCCTAAGCAAAACAAGGTGCATAAAAGGATTAACATCACATGCAAATCATAAGTGACATGATATGGCCATGAACTTGTGCTTTTGATCTCCATCTTGAAAGCACCGACATGATCTCCTGTTAGTGCATCTAGTGCCTGTTGGAAATTTGCCCTAAAGGCAATAATAAAATGGTTATTATTGTATTTCCTAGTTCATGATAATTGTCTATTGTTCATTCTATAATTGTGTTAACCAGAAACCGTAATACATGTGTGAATACATAGACCACAACATGTCCCTAGTAAGCCTCTAAGTTGGCTAGCTCGTTGATCAATAGATGGTCACATTTTCATGGCCATGGACATTGGATGTTATTGATAATGGGATCACATCATTAGGAGAATGATGTGATGGACAAGACCCAATCCTAAGCATAGCACAAGATCGTGTAGTTCATCTGCTAAAGCTTTTCAATGTCAAGTATCGTTTCCTTAGACCATGAGATTGTGCAACTCCCAGATACCGTAGGAATGCTTTGGGTGTGCCAAACGTCACAATGTAACTGGGTGGCCATAAAGGTGCACTACGGGTATCTTCGAAGGTGTCTGTTGGGTTGGCACGAATCGAGACTGGGATTTGTCACTCCGTGTGACGGAGAGGTATCTCTGGGCCCACTCGGTAAGACATCATCATAATGAGCTCAATGTGACTAAGGAGTTAGTCATGGGATGATGTATTATGGAACGAGTAAAGAGACTTGCCGGTAACAAGATTGAACAAGGTATACAGATACCGACGATCGAATCTCGGGCAAGTATCATACCGATAGACAAAGGGAATTGTATACGGGATTGATTGAATCCCTGACATCGTGGTTCATCCGATGAGATCATCGTGGAGCATGCGGGAGCCAACATGGGTATCCAGATCCCTCTGTTGGTTATTGACCGGAGAGGTGTCTCGGTCATGTCTACATGTCTCCCGAACCCGTAGGGTCTACACACTTAAGGTTCGATGACGCTATGGTTATAGGGAAATGTTGTACGTGGTTACCGAAGGTTGTTCGGAGTCCCAGATGAGATCCCATATGTCACGAGGAGCCCCGGAATGGTCCGAAGGTAAAAATTGATATATAGGAAGTCCAGTTTTGGTCACCGGAAAGTTTTCGGGCTCATCGGTAGTGTACCGGGAGGGTGCCGGAGGACCCCAGGAGGGGTGTGACGACCATAGGACTTTGTGGGCCCTTAGAGGAGGTGTACCAGACCTTATTGGGCTGGCCAAGTCCTTCCGGAAAGGCCCATGCGGCTAGAGATAAGGAGATAGGGCAAAGGAGTTTGAAAAGGAGGAGATCCACCTCCCTTGTGGGAGGTGGAATCTCCCCCTTGTTCGGCCGAACCTCTCCTCCTTGGAGGAGGGGCCAAGGAAGCCCTCCCTCCCCCTCCTCCTATATATATGCAAGGGTTTGGGCTGATTTGAGACACGACTTCTCTCTCTCTCTCTCTCGGCGTAGCCCTACCCTTCCTCTTCCTCGTTCTCCATAGCGCTTGGCGAAGCCCTGCCGGAGTGCACGTAGCTCCATCGTCACCACGCTGTCATGCTGCCAGAGCTCTCCCTCAACCTCTCCTTCCTCCTTGCTATATCAAGGCGTAGGATACGTCATCGGGCTGCACGTGTGTTGAACGCGGAGGCGCCGTTGTTCGGCGCTGAGATCGGAATCCACCGCGATCTGAATCGCTACGAGTACGACTCCACCAACCGCGTTCTTGTAACGCTTCCGCTTAGAGATCTTCAAAGGTATGAAGATGCAATCTCTCCCACTCGTTGCTGGTTTCTCCATGGATAGATCTTGGTGATACATAGGAATTTTTTTGATTTACTACTACGTCTCCCAACAGTGGCATCATGAGCTAGGTCTATGCGTAGAATCTATGCACGAGTAGAACACAAGTTGTTGTGGGCGTCGATTTTGTTAATATGCTTACCACTACTAGTCTTATCTTGATTCGGCGGTATTGTGGGATGAAGCGATCCGGACCGACTTTACACGTACGCTTACGTGAGACTGGTTCCACCGCCTGACATGCAATTGTTGCATAAGGTGGCTAGCGGGTGTCTGTCTCTCCCACCTTAGTCGGATTGGATTCGATGAACAGGGTCCTTATGAAGGGTAAATAGCAATTGGCATATCACGTTGTGGTTTTGGCGTAGGTAAGAAACGTTCTTGCTAGAAACCTATAGCAGCCACGTAAAAAACTTGCAACTACAAATTAGAGGTCGTCTAACTTGTTTTTGCAGCATATGCCTTGTGATGTGATATGGCCAAAGAATGTGATGTGATACATTGTGATGTATGAGATTGATCATGTTCTTGTAATAGGATTCACGACTTGCATGTCGATGAGTATGACAACCAGCAGGAGCCATAGGAGTTGTCTTATTTTATTGTATGACCTGCGTGTCAATCATAAACGCCATGTAATTACTTTACTTTATTGCTAAACGTTAGCCATAGTAGTAGAAGTAATAGTTGGTGAGACAACTTCATGAAGACACAATGATGGAGATCATGATGATGGAGATCATGGTGTCGTGCCGTTGACAGTGATGATCATGGTGCCCCAAAGATGGAGATCAAAGGAGCAAGATGATATTGGCCATATCATGTCACTATATTGATTGCATGTGATGTTTATCACGTTTACATCTTATTTGCTTAGAACGACGGTAGTAAATAAGATGATCTCTCAATAAAATTTCAAGAGAAGTGTTCACCCTAACTGTGCACCGTTGCTAAGGATCGTCATTCCGAAGCACCACGTGATGATCGGGTGTGATAGGTTCTAACATTCGCATACAACGGGTGTAAGCCAGATTTACACACACGGAACACTTAGGTTGACTTGACTAGCCTAGCATGTACAGACATGGCCTCGGAACACGGAAGACTGAAAGGTCGAACATGAGTCGTATAGAAGATACGATCAACATGGAGATGTTCACCATGGATGACTAGTCCGTCTCACGTGATGATCGGACACGGGCTAGTTGATATGGATCATGTGTCACTTGGATGACTAGAGAGATGTCTATCTAAGTGGGAGTTCATTAAATAATTTGATTATGTGAACTTAATTTTCATGAACTTAGTCTAAAATTATCTTTACAATCTATATTGTAGATCCAATGGCCAACGCGAATGTCACCCTCAATTTCAATGCGTTCCTAGAGAAAACCAAGCTGAAAGATGATGGAAGCAACTATGCGGACTGGGTCCGTGGCTTGAGGATCATCCTCATAGCTTCCAAGAAATTGTATGTCCTTGATGCACCACTAGGTGACCCACCCCTTCTCCCAGAAGAGCAAGACGTTGCGAACGCTTGGCATTCTCGCTGCGATGATTACTCCCTTGTTGAGTGCGGCATGCTTTACAGTTTAGAACCGGGGCTCCAAAAGCGTTTTGAGCAACATGGAGCATATGAGATATTTCAAGAGCTGAAACTAGTTTTCCAAGCTCATGCCCGGGTCGAGAGATATGACGTCTCCGACAAGTTCTTCAGGTGTAAGATGGAGGAGAATAGTTCTGTCAGTGAGCACATCCTCAAGATGTCTGGGCTACACAACCGCTTGACTCAGCTGGGAGTTAATCTCCCGGATGACTCAGTCATTGACAGAATCCTCCAGTCGCTTCCACCTAGCTACAAGAGCTTTGTGATGAACTACAACATGCAAGGGATGGAGAAGTCCATTCCTGAGTTGTACTCGATGCTGAAATCAGCGGAGGTCGAGATCAAAAAGGAGCATCAAGTGTTGATGGTGAATAAGACCTCTAGTTTCAAGAAAGACAAGGGTAAGAAGAACTTCAAGAAGGACGACAAAGCTGTTGTCGCGCCCGTTAAGCAAGTTGCCGGGAACAAGAACAAGAATGGACCCAAGCCTGAGACTGAGTGTTTTTACTGCAAGGGTACCGGTCACTGGAAGCGGAACTGCCCCAAGTACTTAGCGGAAAAGAAGGCCGGCAACATTAAAGGTATATGTGATATACTTGTTATTGATGTGTACCTAACCAGCGCTCGTAGTAGCTCCTGGGTATTTGATACCGGTGCAGTTGCTCACATTTGTAACTCCAAGCAGGAGCTGCAGAATAAGCGGAGGCTGGCAAAGGATGAGGTGACGATGCGCATCAGGAATGATTCCACGGTCGATGTGATCGCCGTCGGCACGTTACCTCTACATCTACCTTCGGGATTAGTGTTAAACCTTAATAATCGTTATTTAGTACCAGCTTTGAGCATGAACATTGTATCTCGATCTCGCTTGATGCGAGATGGCTACTTATTTAAATCTGAGAATAATGGTTGTTCTATTTATATGAGAGAAATGTTTTATGTTCATGCCTCGCTGGTCAATGGTTTATTTTTTATGAATCTCGAACGTGATGTTACACATGTCCATAGTGTGAGTACCAAAAAGTGTAAGGTTGATAACGATAGTCCCACTTACATGTGGCACTGCCACCTTGGTCATATTGGTGTCAAACGCATGAAGAAGCTCCATACTGATGGACTTTTGGAGTCTCTTGATTTCGAATCATTTGACACGTGCGAACTATGCCTCATGGGCAAGATGACCAAGACTCCGTTCTCCAGAACAATGGAGCGAGCAACTAACTTGTTGGAAATAATACATACCAATGTATGCAGTCCAATGAGTGTCGAGGCTCGTGGTGGCTACCGTTATGTTCTCACCCTCACTAATTACTTGAGTAGATATGGGTATGTCTACTTAATGAAACATAAGTCTGAAACTTTTGAAAGGTTCAAGGAATTTTAGAGTGAGGTAGAGAATCAACGTGACAGGAAAATAAAGTGTCTATGATCTGATCGAGGTGGAGAATATTTAAGTCACGAGTTTGGCACGCACCTAAGGAAATGTGGAATTGTTTCACAACTCATGCCGCCTGGCACACCTCAGTGAAATGGTGTGTCTGAACGTCGTAATCGCACTCTATTAGATATGGTACGATCTATGATGTCTCTTACCGACTTATCGCTATCATTTTGGGGATATGCATTAGAGACTGCTGCATTCACTTTAAATAGGGCACCGTCAAAATCCGTTGAGACGACACCGTATGAACTATGGTTTGGAAAGAAACCTAAGCTGTCGTTTCTAAAAGTTTGGGGATGCGATGCTTATGTGAAGAAACTTCAACCTGAGAAGCTCGAACCCAAAGCGGAAAAGTGCGTCTTCATAGGATATCCCAAAGAGACTATTGGGTATATCTTCTACCTATGATCTGAGGGCAAAGTCTTTGTTGCCAAGAATGGATCCTTTCTCGAGAAAGAGTTTCTCTCGAAAGAAGTAAGTGGGAGGAAAATAGAACTTGATGAGATAATTGTACCTGCACTCGAACCGGAGAGTAGCGCAACATAGGAAGTTGTTTCTATGGAGCCTACACCGGCTGGAGAGGAAGTTAATGATGATGATCATGAAACTTTAGATCAAGTTACTATTGAACATCGAAGGTCCACTAGGACACGTTCCGCACCAGAGTGGTACGACAACCCTGTCCTGGAGATCATGTTGTTGGACAACGGTGAACCTTTGAATTATGAAGAAGCAATGGCGGGCCTGGATTCCAACAAATGGCTTGAGGCCATGAAATCCGAGATTGGAAACATGTATGAGAACAAAGTGTGGACTTTGGTGGACTTGCCTGATGATAAGCGAGCCATTGAAAATAAATGGATCTTTAAGAAGACTGACGCGTATGGTAATGTAACCGTCTATAAGGCTCGGCTTGTCGCTAAGGGTTATCGACAAGTTCAAGGAGTTGACTACGATGAGACTTTCTCACCCGTAGCGATGTTGAAGTCTGTCCGAATCGTGTTAGCAATTGCTGCATTTTATGATTACGAGATCTGGCAAATGGACGTCAAAACGGCATTCCTTAATGGCTTCCTCAAGCAAGAACTGTATATGATGCAGCCGGAAGATTTTGTCGATCCTAAAGATGCTGACAAGGTATGCAAGCTCCAGCGCTCCATCTATGGGCTGGTGCAAGCATCTCGGAGTTGGAACATTCGCTTTAATGAGGTGATTAAAGTGTTTGGGTTTATACAGGTTTATGGAGAACCCTGTATTTTCAAGAAAGTGAGTGGGAGCTCTATAGCATTTCTTATATTATATGTGGATGACATACTGATAATGGGAAATGATATAGAACTCTTGGAAAGTATAAAGGCCTACTTGAATAAGTGTTTTTCAATGAAGGACCTTGGAGAAGCTGCTTACATATTAGGTATTAAGATCTGTAGAGATAGATCGATATGCCTCATAGGTCTTTCACAAAGCACATACCTTGACAAGATATTGAAAAAGTTCAATATGGATCAGTCCAAGAAGGGGTTCTTGCCTGTGTTACAAGGTGTGAGATTGAGTACGACTCAATGCCCGACCACGGCAAAGGATAGAGAAGAGATGAGTGTCATCCCCTATGCTTTAGCCATAGGCTCTATTATGTATGCCATGCTGTGTACCAGACTTGATGTGAACCTTGCCATAAGTTTGGTAGGGAGGTACCAAAGTGATCCCAGAGCGGAACACTGGACAGCGGTCAAGAATATCCTAAAGTACCTGAAAAGGACCAACGAGATGTTTCTCGTATATGGAGGTTCCGAAGAGCTCGTCGTAAAGGGTTACGTCGATGCTAGCTTCGACACAGATCCGGACTACTCCAAGTCGCAAACCGGATACGTTTATGTTTTGAACGGAGGGGCAGTCGGCTGGTACAGCAGCAAGCAAAGCGTCGTGGCGGCATCTACATGTGAAGCAGAGTACATAGCTGCTCCGGAAGCACCAAAGAAGGAGTCTGGATGAAGGAGTTCATCACCGACCTAGGAGTAATTCCATGTGCATCGGGCCCAATGACTCTATTCTGTGACAACACTGGAGCTATTGCCCTTGCGAAGGAGCCCAGGTTTCACAAGAAGACAAGACACATCAAGCGCCGCTTGAACTCCATCCGTGATTACATTCAGGAGGGCGATATAGATATTTGTAAAGTACAGACGGATCTGAATGTCGTAGATCCGTTGACTAAACCTCTCTCACGAGCAAAACATGATCAACACCAGAATGCTATGGGTGTTCGATTCATCACAATGTAACTAGATTATTGACTCCAGTGCAAGTGGGAGACTGTTGGAAATATGCCCTAGAGGCAATAATAAAATGGTTATTATTGTATTTCCTAGTTCATGATAATTGTCTATTGTTCATGCTATAATTGTGTTAACCGGAAACCGTAATACATGTGTGAATACATAGACCACAACATGTCCGTAGTAAGCCTCTAAGTTGGCTAGCTCGTTGATCAATAGATTGTCACGGTTTCATGGCCATGGACATTGGATGTCATTGATAACGGGATCACATCATTAGGAGAATGATGTGATGGACAAGACCCAATCCTAAGCATAGCACAAGATCTTGTAGTTCGTCTGCTAAAGCTTTTCAATGTCAAGTAACATTTCCTTAGACCATGAGATTGTGCAACTCCCGGATATTGTAGGAATGCTTTGGGTGTACCAGACGTCACAACATAACTGGGTGGCCATAAAGGTGCACTATGGGTATCTCCGAAGGTGTCTGTTGGGTTGGCACGAATCGAGACTGGGATTTGTCACTCCGTGTGACGGAGAGGTACCTCTGGGCCCACTCGGTAAGACATCATCATAATGAGCTCAATGTGACTAAGGAGTTAGTCACGTGATGATGTATTACGGAACGAGTAAAGAGACTTGCCGGCAATGAGATTGAACAAGGTATAGAGATACCGACGATCGAATCTCGGGCAAGTATCATACCGATAGATAAAGGGAAGTGTATACGGGATTGATTGAATCCCTGACGTCGTGGTTCATCCGATGAGATCATCGTGGAGCATGTGGGAGCCAACATGGGTATCCAGATCCCACTGTTGGTTATTGACCAGAGAGGTGTCTCGGTCATGTCTACATGTCTCCCGAACCCGTAGGGCTAAGACACTTAAGGTTCGATGACGCTAGGGTTATAGGGAAATGTTGTACGTGGTTACCGAAGGTTGTTCGGAGTCTCGGATGAGTTCCTGGACATGACGAGGAGCTTTAGAATGGTCCGGAGGTAAAAATTGATATATAGGAAGTCCAGTTTTGGTCACCGAAAAGTTTTCGGGCTCATCGGTAGTGTACCGGGAGTGCCGGGAGGGTGCCGGAGGACCCCGGGAGGGGTGTGAGGACCATAGGACTTCGTGGGCCCTTAGAGGATGTGTACCATCCCTTATTGGGCTGGCCAAGTCCTTCCGGAAAGGCCCATGCGGCTGGAGATAAGGAGATAGGGCAAAGGAGTTTGAAAAGGAGGAGATCCACCTCCCTTGTGGGAGGTGGACTGTCCCCCTAGTTCGGCCGAACCTCTCCTCCTTGGAGGAGGGGACAAGGCAGCCCTCCCTCTCCCTCCTCCTATATATATGCAAGGGTTTGGGCTTATTTGATACACGACTTCTCTCTCTCTCTCGGCGTAGCCCTACCCTTCCTCTTCCACGTTCTCCGTAGCGCTTGGCGAAACCCTGCCGGAGTCCACGTAGCTCCACCCTCACCACGCCGTCGTGCTGCTGGAGCTCTCCCTCAACCTCTCCTTCCTCCTTGCTGGATCAAGGCATAGGATATGTCATCGGGCTGCACGTGTGTTGAACATGGAGGCACCGTTGTTCGGCGCTGAGATCGGAATCCACCGCGATCTGAATCGCTGCGAGTATGACTCCACCAACCGCGTTCTTGTAACGCTTCCGCTTGTTGCTGGTTTCTCCATGGATAGATCTTGGTGACACGTAGGAATTTTTTTGATTTACTACTACGTCTCCCAACAGTGCCCCTTAGTGATTTTGGTGTATTGAAGACTTATAGGTTAAGGTACTAAGGCGTTTGTGAGTATACACAGGTTCTATAAGTCGATGAGGATTTTGATATAATCGGAGATTATCGACCCCTAAAAATGTATGTCTTCAAGTGAAGACTTTGGTGAAGACTTTGAAAATGAAGAAGTTGGTGTGACCTTGAAGATATGAACGAGGAATATGAAGCGTGAAGACTTTTGTTTTCGTAGTTTCGTTTCCTTTATTTGAGTCATAGGAAACACCATACTGTGAAAGGGGGCCGAGGTAATTCTAAGGAAAATTTCCAACTGATGCTCAACTCCAAAATCCTCAACCCATAGAATCCTTCGAGTGAATCCTTTGGAAATCTCTTACGGTTCAGACAAGTTCTTCAGTGACAGAGACGAAGTTCTTCTGGTCTCTCAGGAAATTGATCTGACTAAGGAGTTAGGATTTCGCCAGTGCGAATTGCCTACAAGTGAGGAACATGATAAGCTGAGGACTTTCATGGTTCGAAATTCCGACCGTTGCTATGCTTAGCGCCAGCTGTCCCCAATCATTCTTATCCACATAACGGTCATATCATTGGGGGCATTTATGTCTTATCATGTCAGGTTGCATCCTGGCTATAAATAGCCACCCCCACAACCACTAGCTGGTTGGCTGCCCCGAGAGAGAGAACTGACACTTGTCATTTGAGAGCAACCCATCCTCCGAGGACTTTTGAGAGAAAATCATCAGTGAGGAAAAACCTACAATCAAACCACAAAACCCAAAGTGATTGAGCATCACTGAAGAAATTCCTGTATGGAACCGACGCTTGTTACCTTTGAGGACTGTGCATCCTCCAGACGGTTAGGCGTCATGGTCTAGTGCTCCTGCGGTCAATTGGGGACCACGAAGTGACCTTGGTCTAGAGCATCCAACGGTAAATTGTGGATCACCGGGTGACCAGTTTGTGAGGGTTTTGGAAGTCTACCCTGAAGACTTACCACGAGTGTTGGGCGAGGACTGCGTGACCTTAGCTCAAGGAGAATCCGGTAAGGACTGTGTGTCCTGGGACCGTGTGTCCTCTGGTTTAAATACCAGGCCGTTCCAAACCAGACGTACGACTGTCACAGCAATTGGAACCGGGTCATCAAACCATTGTGTTCATCGCGCTATCTGGTTCAATTTCCTCAACCCTCTATTCCTCATATACCTGTTGATGAAATTGATTGTTACTGTTTGAAGAATTTGACTGAAGACTTTCATAAATTCCTCACCTCAAATTCTTCAAGTTACCTTGTTCATCACTGCTTATCCTGTATCACGTTACTCTCCATTTGTGCATGTTTCATTTCATCATGAAGACTATGTTGTTACTATGTTCCTCATGCACTTGAGTACTTATTCCGCTGCTAGTTATTCATCACATTTCAAATTCCTCAAGTGATGAATTTGTAAAAATCGCCTATTCACCCCCTCTAGTCGATATAACGCACTTTCATCTCCATCGTCACCGGCATGACACCATGATCTCCATCATCTTGATCTCCATCAATGTGTCGCCATCGGGGTTGTCGCACCCACCATGCTTCTACTACTATTGCTACCGTTTAGCGATAAAGTAAAGCTTTACATAGCGCTTAATGATTGACACGCAGGTCATACAATAATTAAAGACAACCCTATGGCTCCTGCCAGTTGCCGTACTCATCGACATGCAAGTCGTGATATTCTATACAACTCATGATAATCTCATACATCACATATATCTCATCATGTAATTGGCCATATCACATCGCAACATACCCTGCAAAAACAAGTTAGACATCCTCTAATTGTTGTTGCATGTTTTATGTGGCTGCTATGGGTATCTAGCAAGAACAATTCTCACCTACGCAAAACCACAACGGTGATACATAAGTTGCTTTTCAACCTTCTCAAGGACCGCCTTTGTCGAATCCGATCCAACTAAAGTAGGAGAAAGAAACACCCGCCATCCATCTTTGTACAACGAAGTTACACGTCAGTCGATGGAACCGGTCTCTCGTAAGCGTACGAGTAAGGTTGGTCCTCGCCACTTCATCCCACAATACCGCTAAACCAAAACACGACCAAGGGAGGAAGCAATCTAAGCATCAACGCCCACAAACTCTTTGTGTCCTACTCGAGATCTCATCTACACATAGACCTAGCTCATGATGCCACTGTTGGGGAACGTTGCATGGGAAACTAAAAAATTCCTACGCTTCACCAAGATCAATCTAGGAGATGAGCATCTACGAGAGGGGAGAGTGGATATACATACCCTTGTATATTGCTAAGCGGGAAGCGTCAAGAAACGCGGTTGATGTAGTCGAACATCTTCACGATCCAAATCGCCGAGTGTCCCGCAATCCAATCACGATCCGTCCTGATCTAGCACCGAACGGATGGCACCTCCGCGTTCAGCACACGTACGGCTTGATGACAACCTCCGCCTTCTTGATCCAGCAAGGGGGAGCGGAGAGGTAGACGAGTTCTCTGGCAGAGCGACGGCGTTGCGGCGACGGTGGTGGAGTAATTCCAGCAGGCTTCGCCTAAGCACTACTGAAACCGATCTAGAGGAGAAACTACGGACTAGAGGAGAGGGTAGCACGTGGCTGAAAATCTATGTGAAAACCCCCTAAAACCTCTAGTATATATAGGAGGAGGAAAGGAGGAGGCTTGGCGCAAGGGCCAGCCCTTGGTGGCTTCAGCCGAAGTGGAGGGAAGAGTCCTCCTTCTCCACTCCTAGTAGGATTAGGATTCCTTCCTTATTTCCGCCTTTTTGCTTTTTTCCACCTTTTCCACTTTAGACTTTCTTCCCAGCCGCTTGGGCCCTCTGTGGGACTTCAGCCAGCCCACTATGGGCTGGTATTCGTCCTCCCACAGCCCATGTAGCCTCTTGGGTCGAAATACTCCTCCCGATGGTCCCCCGGTACCCTCCCGGCACTCCCGGTACACTACCGATGAGCCCGAAACCTTTCCGGTGACCAAAACAGGACTTCCTATATATCAATCTTTACCTCCAGACCATTCCGGAGTTCCTCGTGACGTCCAGGATTTCATCTGGGACTCCCAACAACCTTAGGTCACCACCATGCATAACTCTATACTACCGAAACGTCACCAAACCTTAAATGTGCAGACCCTGCGGGTTCGAGAACTATGTAGACATGACCGAGACACCTCTATGGTCAATAACCAATAGCGGGACCTGGATGCCCATATTGATTACTACATATTCTATGAAGATCTTTATTCGTCGAGCCTCTGTGTCAAGGATTCAGTTAATCCCGTATGATGTTCCCTTTGTTCTTTGGTATGTTACTTGCCCGAGATTCGATCGTCGGTATCTCCATACCTAGTTCAACCACGTTACCGACAAGTCTCTTTACTCGTTTCCGTAATACAAGATCCTGTGACTAACACTTAGTCACATTGCTTGCAAGGCTTGTTGTGATGTTGTATTACCCTTCATCACAAGGGTAATACAAGGATCCTGTGATGTTGCTTGCAAGGAGTGTGCCCTGAGATACCACTTCGTCACACGTAGTAACAAATTCCAGTCTTGATCCATGCCAACCCAACAGACACCCTCGGAGATACCTGTAGAGCACCTTTATAGTAACCCAGTTATGTTGCGACGTTTCATACACACAAGGCACTCCTTCGGTGTCCATGAGTTGCATGATCTCATGGTCGTAGGAACATATACTTGACATGCAGAAAACTGTAGCAATAAACTGACACGATCATATGCTACATTTATAGTTTGGGTCGCGTCCATCCCATCATTCTCCTAATGATGTGATCCCGTTATCAAATGACATCTCATGTCAATGGCTAGGAAGCCTTGACCATGATTGATCAACGAGCTAGTTCACTAGATGTATACTAGGGACAAAGTGTTGTCTATTTATCCACACATGCAATGTATTTCCAATCAATACAATTATAGCATGGATAATAAACAATTATCATGAACAAGGAAATATAATAATAAACTCTTTATTTATTGCCTCTAGGGCATATTTCCAATAGGCATCACCTGGTCATATACCAGGCGGAGTGGCACTTCTTTTCCATCTGATCCCATAGGACCAACCCGCTCCATATGCTCGGGGTTAAGTCCAGTGAAATGGGTCTTGACCATTGCCCATGCCTCCCGTGCTCTTTCGCGACATGCCAAGTCCGCCACAGCTCGAACCTATCTCGAGCCCCCCTAAATCAGTCCACAAGTCCGGCTAGCCCTTTAGGTGGCTGTTCGGTGGGCCATAATGCCTTCACCATCCCTTTCATCACCTTTTGCACATGCCTGTGGAGAGAGGTCAACTCCTTCAGCAGGTCCCCTTGGTACGATTCGATCTCCTCTTCAGGATGTCCGGTCAGGAGACCTGCACACGAGATAACAAGCGCGATTACCGTCATTATCCACATCGGAAATACTTATTCATAGTGGAATTGTATTTACCGAATACGCCCCATGGAAGCCTTTGATTCTCTTCTTGAGCTTGGGCCAATTGAGTCTTTAAATTCTTTATTTCTTCAGCCTGTTTTTTGTATAATAAGACAGACAGCTTGCTGTTGGGATTCCGCATACCTTTGTGAATCCTGGGCTTCTTCCAGCTGCATTTCCATATGTCCTACGGATTCGACTGCTACACGGAATCCATATGTCAGGCGCGATGATGTTAAAAGATTAGCAGTAAAAGCATACTCACCATGGGCCTCTCGCATGAAGCTCTTCACTTGTGCTAGTTCAGCCTTCATGGACTGCACTTCCATGCGACTCTCCTCGAGGGCCTTGGCCAATTGCCCGGACTATTGCTTTGAGGCCTACGTCGGCAGTCAAACAGTATGGAGATCCTTAATTCATTTTTCTAAAGGCTTACGCAAGTATGCGGATTCTATAAAATCCAACCTCTTACCTGAACATTGGTTGTTATCAGCTTCATAGCTTCACCGAATCCATCTCGGGCGGCCCCGAGATGTGCATCCGCCAAGCATAGGGCACTAAACTCCTGGTCGGAGAAAATTGGGTGTCGCATGTCCTCTAGTTGGTGCTGATGATGCATTGCGCTCTCCACTTCCGATTTGGTGATGGATACTCCGTTGCCAGATTTGGCAGGTGTCGGACCGGCCATGGGGGCTTCCATAGCGGAAGCTGCATGGGTCGTGGCCCGGGAGCTTCGGGCGTCTCTCGACATCCGGGCAGCCCATCGGTAGGTGAATATTGGGTGTTTCGCCTAGGTGAAAAACAAGCGGCTATGAGATTCTGCTGATTACAACAATAAAGCGGATATCTGAACAATGTACCTTTAGGATGCGTCCCCATGTCTGACTCCTTTGCAGGGTCCCGGCTGGCCTCTGACTCGCCCGCAGCTTCGGCTGCTCGTGCATGGCATGCTGATCGGCAGTGCTTGGGGGACGGGACTGGCGCGTCGGGAGCGCTCTTGGTAGCAGGCCTCTTGCTGGAGGAGCTTTTGTTCTTACTCGCGGACGGAATGGGGAATGACTCGGGTTAATCGACTATGATTGCCACCGGGGTCTGGATGATGTTGTACTGGTAGTAGACTCTGTTTTCGAAGTCGAGAAGGACATCCGGGTCCTCATTGAAGCCCGGATCATTGTCACGTGATGATTCTCGGGCTGAGGAGCCGGACAGTTGACTGTCTCGACGAAGCTCCTCCATTCCTATTCACGCCAAGGCCTTAGTCAAATAGAGTGCGGAATGAAGCCCCAAACTATTTCATGATTGAAAGAGGAGGGTTTACCTGTTCGATGGGATTGTGGGCCGAATACCCTTCCTTGGTTAACCGCTGGATGAAGTCTTCTTGCTCTCCTTTGTACAGGTCAGCAAGTGCGGCGGCCAGTGCTGCTGGATTGGTAGGATCTAGTTTTTGAGAACGCGTGGCGTCACTTGTCCCGTTGTATCGCCATAAGGGGTGCACCCTTTGTTGGAGGGGCTGCACGCACCGGGAGATAGCAGTGGCCATGACGTCGATCATGGTCAGCCGGTGATGGGCAAGCATCCGCACTTGCCCGGCAAGGCGTTGCACTTCGACGCTCTCCTCCTGAGATGAGCTCTTGGGTCGCTAGTTGTACCTCTTCTTCGGGAGGAGGTCGAAGTATTCGGGCAGACCTGTCCGAGTTGGCTCGAACAGGGGGACGTCTTCAATATAGAACCACTCTGATGTCCATTCTTCGAATTTCTTCGGTGTGCCAGGCGGATACCCCGTTCCCGCTATGCGGCATACTTCGGCTCTGCCGACCTCTAAGATGGCCTTGTCCCGAGTTCGGGGGATGAGGCAGAAGTATTTCCTCCACAGATCAAAATGAGCTTCGCACCCTAAGAACATCTCGCAGAGGGCGACAAAGCCTGAGATGTGTACGATCGACCCTGGGGTGAGATGGTGGAGTTGAATCCCGTAGAAATCCAGTAACCCCCTCAAGAATGGGTGGTTTGGAAACCCAAGGCCCCGAAGGAGGAAGGGGATGAAGAAAACGCGCTCCCCTTGTTTGGATTAGGGAAGTGCTCGTCGTAAACCTCGTCACCATAATAGAGCAGACATGCGTGGGTTGCCGCCAGATCTGATGATGGGAGATATCCCTAGGTCTCCAGATTACGGAGCCGTAGGAGTGTGACGGAGCAGCTGGTCTAGTCTCCTGGGTGTTGGCCGTAAGGGCGTGCTGAGGAGCTGGGAGCGTTAGCCATGTTATGCGTGGGGCTTCCTCTAGGGATTTTTGACGAGAGGGAGGAAGAACATGTGGTTTGAACCACGATTTTGTTTGATTAAATGGGTTGGTGCCTCCATTACGGATGGGTAGGATTGTAAAAATCGCTGGCCACTCACCTCCCCACGATGCACGAAAGTCGAGGAACTTGTGAAGTTATTATAATGACCCGCACCCACGACGCTTGGAATCTTACCCGAAGACTGGTCGGATGTCGAACAAAGAAGGATGAGGGACTCGCCTTCCAAGCGAAGACGACGACGTGAAGGGATCAACCGAATATATATCGGCGTTGAAGGCCAGTCCGGGGGCTACTAAGGGAGTCCTAGATTAAGGGATCACCTGCACCAGGATGGAAGCTTCATGGAGTCAAGACGTGTTCTCCAAGTTATTACATGTAGTTAGGGAAGTTATCTCTTCGGCATGTAACCGGCCATGTGTAAGCCAAGGACACCCCCGACATCTATATAAGCCGGAGGGTTTTAGGGCATAGGGCCAGAATGACTCATCTAGGGTTAGACATACAATCTCGAGGTAGATCAACTATGTAACCCCTTACACCATCAATACAATCAAGCAAGATGTAGGGTATTACCTCCATTGAGCGCCCAAACCTGGGTAAACCCGTGTACCCTTCGTCTCCTATTACCGTCGATCCTAGTCTCATAGTTCGGGACCCTCTACCCGAGATCCGCCGGTTTTGACACCGACAACATCCCTACGTCTCGTGCTCCGGAGTGGCTTTGCTTATCTATCATGAACACGGAGTTACATGGTGTATTTGAGAAGAGAGAGGAGAGATGGATCTCCATGCCTGAGCTAAGTTCGGGAACTAACGGAAGGAGAGCCAAGGGAGAAGAATGAGCTCCTCGGGGGGAGAAGAATGTGCTCCTCGCGGGGGAAGAAAAAACAGCCCTGAGCTATGTGGTTGGGGTGGCTTATATAGAGTGCCACTGGTAGAAAAAGGCCCATTTGTCCCGGTTCCAGAGGCCCATTTTTCCCGGTTCCAGAACCAGGACTAAAGGGTCGGCACTAAAGCCCAATACCTTTAGTCTCGGTTCGCCTACGAACTGGGACAAATGGGGCTTCACGTGGGCTGCTGTGGTGCATTGGGGCAGAGGACCTTTAGTCCCGGTTGGTAACACGAACCGGGACCAAAAGGCATCCACGTGTCAGTAGTCCAGGGCCTGGTTTTTTTTTTTGAAAGGGGGGTGGGGGGTTTAGGTGGTTTTGCAGGGTTAATTTAGGGGTTTCATATATTATTTTAGCTAGCTAATAGAGAGAAGTGTCCTTTCTTATCTCCGTGCTTGGTCGACGCTACGTACTATATGTATAGAGAGGACTCGACATGCTAGCTAGTAAGAAAATGAAGGAAACCATTAAGTACAGAAGATCGTCATGAACGTATACAGAGAGAAGTGGTCGACCTCTCCTTCTCCGAGAGATTGGTCGAACAACAAGTTTTCGTATATCTATCCGATGCTACTGGCTACATATATACAATATAATATCTCTTACAATCCCCTAACATCTGAACTCAACTTCCACATGGTATTCTCCATGTTTATCGATGACGTGGTCAAGAAAGAATCCCACCAATTCCTCTTGAATTGCTTTTATGCGATCTTGTGGTAGGAGTTGATCCTGCAGCTCCGAAAGCTAATTTGAAGAAGGGGGTCAATACATATATATGAATGAAACTCAACACAAATGATGGTAATAAAATAAAATTGTGAATATTATTGCTTACGCACTTCAAAATCTTCTTTAGAGTAGCCGGCATGCTTAGAGGTCGTCGCTTCGTAGATGTACTTGCAAACGTAGTATCCACAAAGATTAGTCCCTTCTTCCTGCCACAACCACTTTACGAGAAATAGAGGTCAATCAAACTGATAATCAAGCATTATAAATGGTATTGATGAAAACTAGCTAGAATCAATGGGAGATGCGCGGAACTAGCTAGTAGTACTTACTTTCGGGTATGTAAATTGCAGCTTCCCCGGCAGTCCCGGAGCTATTGCGGTGAACTGTTTCCAAACCCTGCCAGACAAAGAAAATAATAATTACCTGATATCAGGAAATGAATAAAGTTGCCGATATGGTGCGATAATGATCGATTGAACTTACTTCACAAGCATTTCAGTGATCGCCGCATATTGCTTGCGATCTTTTCGTCTTGAGTCTAAGACGGTTACTAGTCCCTCCACAAGCTTAATCTCTAGGAGAATAAAGTGGAAGCTGTGCACGCATGCATAACTCATCAATTACATTACTATAACCTCGAGTAATAAGGAAAACCGAATATGCACAAGACAGTAACACTCACTCGAAGTTGTAAGGAAAGATTATTTTATCTTTGTTTTGATGTTTAAGCAACGAATTTAGCAAGTTGGCCTCGGCTCGTTTGGCATCATGTTTAATTTCCCATTCATTAAAGAGATTTAGGTTAATGAACCCAATATTATAGATTTTTTTTTCTTGCATTCGATGATCTTCAATCTTCATGATATAGTGAGGATAATTATATGTACATGCAATGAAAGAGCTGAGCTATATAGAGAGACTTAATTAAAGAAGTAGTACTTACAGATAGTAGCAAGTGACGATTACTTTATCGATGGCCATTTGATTGAAAAGCTGGAATAACTCCTCAAATGGAACACACAAGAGTTCAATTCCAACGAGGTCGTGCTCCTCTTTAACTGTCAGCATCAAAGTATCTGTCCCAGATTTGCAGGTGTCCATGTACCACTCATGGAATCTTCGCATCATCGTTGTTAGAGGAGAATGACCAGGTCTGACGAGAGGCTTCCCGTGCCGGTATTTGTGATCATCCGCCTCCATTATATCAAAATGTACATCGTCGGGCAGGTAATCACCAGGATTGGTACCGGACACCATTACTGGCAGATTTGGGATGATATCGCTAGACACCTTCAGCGGGGGGCACGATTGGTTTGCCTGTTCGCCGAGCTGGGGAATTTTTTCCCTTTTGTAATTTGTTCTTGTCTCCTTTTGTCAGTTCTAGTGGTTCCAGACCGGCGCGCTTCTAGCGCTGTCTTTTTAATAGTGCAGACATAGTTGTCATCCGGCGAAGGCGGTGGTGGTCACTTCAGGGCATCCAAAGTGCGCTTCACTTTCACCGGATCTATCTTCTCCTCCGGAGGTGGATTTTTCTTTGCAAAAAACTCCTTCACTTGGCCTTTAGAGATCTTCGCGTTTTCCTCATCGCTCTTCTCGTAAGGTAACTGCTCAAGAGGCTTGAGAGATGATGGACCGTATTGGTATCGCCTCCCGCCACTGGTTGTACTGCTAGACGCCGGAGTAGCCGGAGCGGCGGCGGCTGTCTTCCTTTGTTGCTTACGAGGCGGAGAAGGAGTGTTACGAGGAGGCGGAGCAACCGGAGCAGCGGCGGCTCTCTTCTGCCCTTGCTGAGGAGGCGGAGGAGGAGGCGGGCTGCTCAGATGCGCCGGCGCCGGCGGAGAAGGAGGCGGAGTGCCACCACACGCCAGAGAAGGCGGAGTGCTCTGATCACTTGCCGGAGGAGGAGGCGGAGTGCCCTGACTCGCCGGAGGAGGAGGAGGAGGCGGAGGCGTCCAGTTCGGAAGCTTGATGAGCTCCTGCTGCCATAGACATGTAGTCTTCAGAGCACATTCCAGCAGAGTCTCCCCTTCACCGGTAGGGTGGTCAAGCTCAAGGTCCTCAAATCCCTCCTCTATCTCATCGACCATCACAATAGCATAGCCTTGTGGAATCGGAAGGCAGTGAAAAGTTGCGCCAGGTTTGGAAGGTGGAACAGAGCCGACAGCCGCCTTGACTTTGCGGTGATGCCATTGCGTCATAAGGTTGCAAGGTTGAGCCTCCTTGATAGCATCCACGGGGTAGCTGGGAGCCGTGAAGTCAGGCTGGTCAAGCTCGGTGGAAGCCACGCTGCTTCTCCGCTGAGATGGCGGGGTAGCTTCTTGGATAGCTTCGTCCCGCTGAGACCGCTGGTTCTCAACTGCTTGTTTCTCTAGCGCTAGTACTCTTTCATTCAGCTTCTGCATATCGCTTTGCTCCTGTTTCCGCTTCCCTTCCTGGGATTTGTAACCTTCTGTGTCGGGAAACCCAACCTTCCACGGAACAGAGCCTGCCGTGCCTCGTGTTCGTCCTGGGTGCTCAGGATTCCCGAGGGCCTGTGTGAGCTCGTCATTCTCTCTATCGGGAACGAACGTCCCTTCCTGCGCTGCGGCGATATACTATCGAAGATTCTTGACCGGTATTGACAGTTGCTCATTCTTCCAAACGCACTTCCCTGTTTCAGGGTCCAAGGTTCCCCTAGCCCCGAAGAACCAAGTCCTTGCACGGTCTGGCCAGTACAATGTCTCTGGTTGGACCCCTTTAGCAAGCAGGTCCTTCTCAGCCTTGTCCCACAACGGTTGGGCTTTGATGTAGCCACCTGACCCCGTGCGATGGTGAAGCTTCTTCTTTGCAACATTTATCTTGTTTGTCGCTGACATCTTCCTACTCTTCTCCGATGTCTTGTGGGCCACAAATGCGGGCCAGTGATCTCTTATCTTCTCAAATCGGCCGGTGAATGTTGGAGTCTTCCCTTTGTCGACAAACGTTGATTTCAACTCATTGTTCCACCTCCTGAATAGATCTGCCATCTTCTTAAGAGCACGAGCCTTGACCAATGGCTCTATAACTGGCTTATCCGGATCCTCCTCTACCGGTAGGGTGAAATTTGCCTTCAGCGTGGTCCAAAGATCATCTTTCTGTCTATCGTTGACAAAAGACACTTCAGGGTCTCCGCTCTTCGGCTTATTCCATTGGTGGATGGTGATCGGGATCATGTCCCTAACAAGAACCCCACACAGAGCAGAAAATGCTTCCTTGGTCCGGCTGGGTTCAATCGGTTGGCCATCTCTATTGATGCTGGTGATCGTGAACCTTTCATCCTGGCGCAACTTTTTCTTCCGGGCTCGTCTCGTTACCGAAGTTTGGCTCGATCCGGATCCGGAGGGCTAGAAAAGAAGAAAGAAAAGAGTTAATATGTGTACATACCAAAACAATTAATGCATGAATTAGCTAGTCAGCACAGGCTTAATTAATATATATACCTCACCAGACTTTGCAATTGCTCCTTCCTCCGTTCGCTCACTGGAGCCATCATAATCATGTTCTTCCACCTCCATTGTCCGATCATAGGAGCCTTCTTCACCCTCTTCTTCCAGACAATCGGTGTCGTTCAGAAACGATAAGACATCACCTCCTTCCCGGATAATGTCCCCCAACAACGCTTCTTCTTGTAAGTTTCTTTGCGGAAGATTCAAATCTTCCATAGTTTCTGCAAATATTACAACATGACAATTAATATATTAGTGGCAAACATAGACCTAGCTAGCTCGACGCTTCTACGGGTTGGGGATGGATACACAAGGCAACCTCTCGACCCCTCGGCGATCCACGACCCTCTACCCTAGTTCCCGACCCTCGACCCCCTCATGTCACGTTTGTCTAGTGGCTCGACGACAACGCTCTTTTAACCTGGTACAAAAAATTCTAACTTTTGCATATTCTTTGCATATGAACATAATACATACATTTTCTTTTTTTCTTAAATGTAACTTTTGCATATATGAACATACATACACAATTTTTTTCTAAAAATGCGCGTATATATGAACATATACATCAATTGACAAAAAACTTTCTATGAACACAAAACTTTCTATGAACAAAAAACTTTATATGAACAAAAAAAGCATACATCAATTGACAAAAAAAATTCTGTGAACAAAAAAATCATACATCAATGCGGAGAGGCGGGGAAGAAGAGGGGTGAATGGGGGAGGGGCTCACAGCGAGGCAGAGGGCGGCGACGGCCAGATCGGGGCAGAGGGCGGCGACGGCGAGGTCGAGGCAGAGGGCCGTGATGGCGAGGTCGAGGCAAAGGGCGGCAACAGCGAGGTCGGGGCAGAGGGCGTCGACGGGGCAGAGGGCAGCGACGGCGTGGCGGTCGGGCAGCCTGACGGCGTCGGTGTCGTCTCCGGCGTCGTCGGGGGCTAATGGTGAGATGAGGACTGAAAATTCCTAAGTGCCAGTTATATACCCAGAGCATTGGTCCCGGTTCGTAGCACCATCCGGGACCAATGCCCCCTTTCGTTCCGGTTGGTGCCACCAACCGGGACCAAAGGTCTCTTTTCAGCAGCCCAAACGGCGGGAAACAGAGACCTTTGGTTCCGGTTGGTGCCACCAACCGGAACTAAAGGGGGCATTGGTCCCGGTTGGTGCTATGAACCAGTACCAATGCCACCCTTTCGTTCCGGTTGGTGCTACCAACCAGAACCACAGGCCTTGCGCCGCGGTGCGGTGGGATGTTTAGTCCCACCTCGGTAGTCGAGGGAGCGTGAGAGCGGTTTATAAGCGCTGCTGCGCCAAGCCTCTCGAGCTCCTCTCAACCATTGTTGGGTTTCTAGTCGTATTCAGGCCGTGATGGCCCTGTAGGTGGCATTTTTTTGCTTTATTATATGTTTATTCCACTTTTTTGCTTTTAATGTTTTGAACAGAAAATACTCTTTTTTTTCTATTTTTTCGTTTATTTTTTGTTTTCTTTTTTGCTTTATTTAATTTATTTTGTTTCCACTTTTTTGCTTTTCATGTTTTGAACAGAAAATACTATGATAAGTTTAGTTGCATAAATTTTATATAATTTTAGTTTTAATAATACTATAGGGAAACACGCGAAGATACTAAAATTTCTGTGCATTCAATATGCACCATTTTTGTGCATTCAATATGCACCATTCAAAGTCACATACTAAAATTTCAAGCCTTTCTAACTTTATTTGCTATTTTTCATGCATTTAATGATTTATTTTGAGGTAAATGACCCTGAAATTGGAAAGCAGTACAAATGAACTCAGAAAAGGTTGAAACTTGGCATGGTATCATCATTTGACCAACATAGCCTGTGCTAAAAAGTTGAGAGGGTTATGGCAAAAACTGGATGCACTTCGTGTACAAAATGGACAATCTCTTTCGAAGTATCAGGGTTTTGGACAAAAACTCATCTGTTACAAAGGTTTTTGAACTTATTTGAACTCCAGACTTTTTGTGTGTTCAAAATGAACCATTCAAAGCCACATCATCATTTTCAACCCTTTCTGACTTCATCGGTCTTCACTTTTTCTTCGCTTGTGTCCTTTGCTTATTGTGCCGTAACCATGGATATTCTTCATCGCTTAACAAGGTGCTTGGATCAGCCTTGACTTTGAAGGGAGGAATTTCATGAAACTTTTCATAATCTTCAGACATGTCTGTCTTGCCCTCCAATCCCACGATGTCTCTTTTTCCTGAAAGAACTATGTGGCGCTTTGGCTCATCGTATGATGTATTCGCTTCCTTATCTTATCTTTTTCTCGGTTTGGTAGACATGTCCTTCACATAGAAAACCTACGCCACATCATTGGCTAGGACGAATGGTTCGTCTGTGTACCCAAGATTGTTCAGCTCCACTGTTGTCATTCCGTACTGTGGCTCTACCTGTACCCCGCCTCCTGTCAGATTGACCCATTTGCACTTAAACAAAGGGACCTTAAAATCATGTCCGTAGTCAAGTTCCCATATGTCCACTATGTATCCATAATATGTGTCCTTTCCCCTCTTGGTTGCTGCATAAAAGCGGACACCTTTGTTTTGGTTGGTGCTCTTTTGATCTTGGGCGATCGTGTAAAATGTATTCCCATTTATCTCGTATCCTTTGTAAGTCAATACAGTATAAGATGGTCCCCTGGACAATGAGTATAGCTCATCAGAAACAATGTTGTCAGCTCTGAGACGTGTTTCCAACCAACTGCCGAAAGTCCTGATGTGTTCACGTGTAATCCAGTCGTCACACTGCTCCGGGTGTTTGGAGCGCAGACTGTTCTTGTGTTCATCGACATACGGCGTCACCAAGGTAGAGTTCTGTAGAACTATGTAGTGTGCTTGAGACCAAGAATACCCGTCCCTACATATTGTGCCACATCACTAGATGAACTAGGACGTGCGTCATGATATTGAAGAAGGATGGTGGGAACACCAGCTCGAAACTGACAAGACATTGTGCCACATCACTCCTTAGCCTTGGTAGGATTTCTGGATCGATCACCTTCTGAGAGATTTCATTGAGGAATGCACATAGCTTCACAATGGCTAATCAAACGTTTTCTGGTAGAATCCCCCTCAATGCAACCGGAAGCAGTTGCGTCATAATCACGTCGCAGTCATGAGACTTTAGGTTTTGAAACTTTTTCTCGGCCATATTTATTATTCCCTTTATATTCGACGAGAAGCCAGACGGGACCTTCATACTGAGCAGGCATTCAAAGAAGATTTCCTTCTCTTCTTGGGTAAGAGCGTAGCTGGCAGGACCTTCATACTGCTTTGGAGGCATGCCGTCTTTTTCATGCAAATGTTTCAGGTCCTCCCGTGCCTCCGGTGTATCTTTTGTCTTCCCATACACGCCCAAGAAGCCTAGCAGGTTCACGCAAAGGTTCTTCGTCACGTGCATCACGTCGATTGAAGAGCGGACCTCTAGGTGTTTCCAGTAGGGTAGGTCCCAAAATATAGATTTCTTCTTCCACATGGGTGCGCGTCCCTCAGCGTCATTCGGAACAGATAGTCCGCTGGGACCCTTTCCAAATATTACGTGTAAATCATTGACCATAGAAAGTATGTGATCACCGGTATGCATGGCGGGCTTCTTCTGGTGATCTGCCTCGCCTTTGAAATGCTTGCCTTTCTTTCGACATTGATGGTTGGTCGGAAGAAATCGACGATGCCCCAGGTACACATTCTTCCTGCAATTGTCCAGGTATATACTTTTGGTGTCAGCTAAACAGTGCGTGCATGCGTGGTATCCCTTGTTTGTCTGTCCTGAAAGATTACTGAGAGCAGGCCAATCATTGATGGTTACAAACAGCAACGCATGCAGGTCAAATTCCTCCTGTTTGTGCTCATCCCACACACGTACACCGTTTCCATTCCACAGCTGTAAAAGTTCTTCAACTAATGGCCTTAGGTACACATCAATGTCGTTTCCGGGTTGCGTAGGGCCTTGGATGAGAACTGGCATCATAATGAACTTCCGCTTCATGCACATCCAAGGAGGAAGGATATACATACATAGAGTCACGGGCCAGGTGCTGTGATTGCTCCTCTGCTCTCCGAAAGGATTAATGCCATCCGCGCTTAAACCAAACCATACGTTCCTTGGGTCAGCTCCAAACTCAGCCCGGCCGTACTTTCTCAGGATTTTTCTCCATTGTGACCCATCAGCGGGGTGTCTCAAATTCCCGTCTTTCTTACGGTCTCCATTGTGCCATCGCAACAACTTGGCTTGCTCTTTGTTTCTGAATAGACGTTTCAACCGTGGTATTATAGGAGCATACCACATTACCTTGGCAGGAACCCTCTTCCTGGGGGGCTCGCCGTCAACATCACCAGGGTCATCTTGTCTGATCTTATACCGCAATGCACCGCATACCGGGCATGCGTTCAAATCCTCGTGCGCACCGCGATAGAGGATGCAGTCATTAGGGCATGCATGTATCTTCTCCACCTCCAATCCTAGAGGGCATATGACCTTCTTTGCTGCGTACGTACTGTCAGGCAATTCGTTATCCATTGGAAGCCTCTTCTTAAATATTTTCAGTACCTTCCCAAATCCCTTGTCAGGTATACCATACTCTGCCTTCCATTGCAACAATTCCAGTGCGGCACCGAGCTTTGTGTTGCCCTCTTCGCAATTGGGGTACAACCCTTTTCTGTGATCCCCTAACATGCGATCGAACTTCAGCATCTCCTTTTCACTTTCGCACTGTCTCCTTGCATCAACAATGACCCGGCGGAGATCATCATCGGACACATCATCGTCTAGTTCCTCTTGATCTTCAGCTTCCCCCGTTGCAGCATCACCATATTCAGGGGGCACATAGTTTTCATCGTCCTCTTCTTCTTCGATGTCTTCCATCATAACCCCTATTTCTCCGTGCTTGGTCCAAACATTATAGTGTGGCATGAAACCCTTATAAAGCAGATGGGTGTGAAGGATTTTCTGGTCAGAGTAAGACTTCGTATTCCCACATAGAGGGCATGTACAACACATAAAACCATTCTGCTTGTTTGCCTCAGCCACTTCAAGAAAATTATGCACGCCCTTAATGTACTCGGAGGTGCGTCTGTCACCGTACATCCATTGTCGGTTCATCTGCGTGCATTATATATAATTAAGTGTGTCAAAACCATTACAAAACATCATGAATAGATAAGTGACCAAATTAATATAAATTTTTTTCTTTTAGAAAGAAGATAAGAACAAGAGGCTCACCACGGTGGTGTCGGCGACGAGATCGGCGCGGGCGATCGACGGCGGTGAAGACGGGGACGGGACGTGACGGACTGCTAAACCTAGACAAATCTTGAGGAAAATGAAACTTGGAGGTCGAGTTTGGAGAGGAGAAAGCTTAAGTAGTGTGGCTCGGGCATTTCATCGAACACCTCATGTGCATAGGAGGTGAGCAAGAGCACCACAAAGCCCTCCCCTCACACTCCAGGAAAAAACAGAGCAGTGGAGTGCTCTGCTCGCGGGGGAGGGGTATATATAGCCACATCATTGGTCTGGTTCGTTGCTGGAACCGGGACTAAAGGCCACACTTTAGTCCTGGTTCCATCCACGAACCGGGACCAATGGATGTGGGCTAGGAGCAAGGCCCATTGGTCCCGGTTCATGTCTGGAACAGGGACAAAAGGGTCCATATGAACCGGGACCAATGCCCCACGAGGCCCGGCCGGCCCCCTGGGCGCATGAACCGGGACTTATACCCCATGGGTCCCGGTTCGTGACTAAACCGGGACTAATGGGCTGGCCAGGCCTGAACCAAAGCCCAGTTTTCTACTAGTGTGCGCCTCCCCCTCACCGCCTATGTTACAATGTAGAGCATTGATGCCATAATGTCATGCCACTACGAAACCTCCACTAAAAGGATAATGCCTCGAATGCCTTGTGGGTTGCTGGTCATCGCATATCCGAGTGAGTCAAGATGGCCAAGTGATTGACTGTCATCCGAGTGGGGTGAAATGTACATTTCCGAGTGGATAGTATGTATGTATTTATCTGAACCCACGTGATATGTGGACCCCATGCTGTTATGATATTTCGAGCCTTCATGGGCCTACCTGTTTTGTGTATCCCCAACACCCCCCATGGCCGAGGAAAGCCCCTAGCTCTGCCACGACCTTGCTCAGGGAACAACTCCTCGAGGGTCCTAGATCTGGCCCCGGCGCCTGCCACAAGGAAACCTCTGCCGCAAGACATGGACACCGACTCCCGCCGCTGCCCGGCCTTGCCCCTACAAATAGAGGTCGTCGCCCCGGAGCGGCGCGCACCCAGCAGACAGAAAGCCCTGCTGCCACCTTTCTTGTGGAACACACGGCTTTGACTGCATCCCCTCCGGTGGCGACAAAGGAAGGGAGAGGATGGGGAGTAGTCGGCGGTGGCACGACTAGGGTTCCCCCCATTTGCTCAGAGGAGGCGACATGGGGGGAGGAGGAGTGCGTGGTTGAAAACTTGACTGATGCCAAATTGATTTTGGTAAATGCTTGTAACCCGGCGTGCCGGCCGAAGCCTCGGTCGGTCGCGCTAGCTAGCTAGCTCACTAGTCGCTACAGACTCACCATCAGACCCAGTATACAAGCCACACAATCCATTATGACCCATCCAACACTCACTTTTACTTCCTTATCCTCATGTGAAGCACCACTACCACATCTCCCCATCTCTTTTCTCCCTGTCTGTCATCTCCGGATTGCTCACGCAGGCAATGGCCGTTGCCCAACCATGCTTTCATCTCGTGCTCTCCGGCAAGATGTTGCGACCCCTGAAATTGCTGCTACCTAGAGCCTAGCTGACCCAGGCACTCTTGCGGGGAACCAACCCACGGCGATGTACTGGGGACTGAAGATGGTTGTGAGCACTACTACTACATCCATGGGAGTGGCCGGCTGAGCGCATCCCTCACCAATGGTGCTTCAGTCGACAAGGCAGTTTGCTACAAAGGATGGGATTTTTTGCTACCACAAACATGTTGAAACCGGAGTCTCATCCTCCCCATGGCCGCGCTGTGGCGGCATCCATGTGCCGGAAGCATGCCCTGTTTTTGCTTCAATCTGTAAGCAGGAAGCTGGAACCAGCCCGTGTGGATGCTACAACCGGCCTTGTAGGAGCTGGCTCTATTGGCACGACGTGCTGCAACCAGCGACAAGAATAGCTCTGACCGGCAATCCATTTTGTTGGAAGCGGATGTCCATTGTGTTGCATACGGTGGAGCACGCAGGGCAATGACTACCTGGCAACCTGCTACAACGACGACCATGGCAGAAGCTGCAAACAACATCCATTTTTGTTGGAACCAGCTTCCACCGGAGCTGCAACCGACAATAGGAGAAGCTACAACCGGCAACCCGCTCCAATGACGGATATGTCAGACGTTGCAATGGGCATCCATTTTTGCTAGAGACGGCTTTAACCGGAGCTGCAACTGGCATCCGTTTTTGCTGGAACTAGCTTCCATCGGAGCTGCAACCGACATACATTTTTGCTTGAACCGACTTCCACCGGAGCTGCAACCGACAGTAGGAGAAGCTACAACCGACAAACTTCTACAACGACGGCCATGGCTGAAGCTGCAACCTGAATCGGATGATGAACGGGGTAGCGACGGGTGCGGCATGCGTTGGAGGTTGCCGCCGCCATTGCCGAAGATGTGTGGCTGGTGAAGCACGTGGCGGAGGTGCTAGAGACGGATTTGGTTTCAAGTGGCCCCAACGAGTTGCAATGGCTTGAGGCCTATGGGGTGAGTGCGGGGAGATTCAAGCGAGAGACAGCGCGGAGGCTACAGAGCACACATCTGGATGAAGAAGAGGACCCGTGCAAGACCTTAACTAACCGAATTGTGTGGTCACAAGCGTGTAATCGTACGGCTGCGGGACGACCGGTCCAAATTTGGGCCGGTCGACCGGCGCCTATCACTCGCCATTGATTTTCAGTCAACGTGTCAAATAGAAACTCTATGACAGCCCAAGTGTTGTCCCTGTCTTTGATGGCATGTAACCTATGTGGACCCATGTGTCATGTGATGAATGTATTTGAGTTTGATCCTTTACCATGCCATTGTATCATGCATCATGCATCATGCCATTCATCATCATGTCATGCATATTATTTTTTGTGTGGTGTGCCCCCATGTGATCGTGTTGAGAGGTGGAGTGGCTCTTGTGTGTTTTGTGGTGGTGTGCATGTGTGGGCTCTACTCCTCCTCTCTCTCTTATTTCAAAACAAACAAACCTAAAACCTTTTATTCCTATCATCATTCTTCAACAGAATTAATTTGCTTTATAAATCTGTTAAAAATGTTCAAGTTGTAGGAAATATTATTTTGAACTTGTGTGTGTTGCTCTCTGTGATGTTTGGACTTTGGGCTAATGAGGTTTTAAATAACAGAGGTGCTGTTTTCATTGAAGTATTAAAAATACTCGCTTTTTAAAATCCACTTGTTAATTTTATTAAATAAATCACATTTCCTTTCAGGCAAAAGTAATTTTGTTCTTGCAAACAAATCTTTTATTTTCCTCTGGAGGGTTTTTTCTTGTGTGCCTGTTTTATTTAAAGGAAAACCCCTAGTGGTTTTCTCTGTGAGTGGGGGAGACTGAAGCTGGGCTGACTTCCTCTCCTGCGAGGCCTAGCCCAGTTAGCGCGATGGCTACCTGCCCCGTTGCATCCATCTGTGAGGTTCAGAGAGTAGAGAGAGTGAGCGCGTGAAAGCACATTTGCTCCGTTGGTGGTTTTGGTAATTAATAACAACATATAAGTCATTGAACTAATGTTTCCACCAAGAATATTTCAGGAAATGTTCAATGATAGGATTCGCAAAAGAAGATTGTGGACATACCCAAGATGCAAGAAAATATGTTGGCCAAGCTTCAAGCAAGAGGACTCTACATTTTATATTTGTGAGAAATCACTTTGAGTCCATAGGAAAGCCAATACTATTAAAAGGGGGTAAGGTTTTGTTGGTGAACAATATGCTCAAACGTGCACAAGTGGTAGTCACCAAAACCATCCACAAACTCTCCCACCAAAGTCTGTTCTATACCTAACACTCAAAATCAATGCAACCAACTTTCCCATACCGGTGCCACCAATTCTAGAACCTAGACAGACTCAGCCAAACCCTAGCCAGTTCGGTGCAACCGATTCCGTACCGGTGCCACCGAGTTTAGGTTGCCAACTTTCTGTTATGCAAATTCATATTTTCGGTCCCACCGAGAATGTTGGATCAGCATCACCGAGATTGGAAATCTAACCGTTGGTCACCTTATCGGTGCAACCGAGTTTCCTATATCGGTCTCACCGAGACTCAAAAGTTGCCACCTTTTGGTTGCTTCAGTACCACCGAGATTAACACATCAGTGTCATCGAGTTGGTCATTTTGCGTGTAGAGGTTGGATTTTTGGGGATGCCTATATATACCCCTTCACCACCACCTACTCGAAAGAGACGCACTCAGAACTATTCCATACCTATCCTATCAGATTTTTTGAGAGAGAACCGCCTACCCTTGTGTTGAGGTCAAGATCTTCCACTCCAATCATATGGCTCTTGAACTCTAGCCTCCCCAAGTAGGTTTCCTCCAATCCCATCTCTTCCACCATGTCAAATCTATGAGACAGTGATTGGGTGCTGAGGAGTCTATCATCTTGAAGCACAAGAGCAAGGAGTTCATCGTCATTACCGAGCCTATTACCTTTTGGAGGGTGGTGCCTCCTAGATTGGTTAGGTGTCGCTTGGGAGCCTCCTACTTCGTGTTGTGGAGTGAACCAAGAAGTTTGTAAGGGCAAGGAGATCGCCTACTTCATGAAGATCTGCCCATAGTGAGGCTAGTCCTTCATGGAAGGAAGCCGTTATGGAATAGTCAAGGTTGCAACTTCGTGGACCCTTTTGGGTGGAGCCCTCCATGGACTCTCGCGACCGTTACCCTCCGTGGGTTGAAGACTCCATAAATGTGGGTGTACGATAGCGCCATCTATCGGAACCACGGGAAAAATCATCGTGTCTACAACTGCGTTTGATCTTCCTACCCTATCCCTTCTATACGTGCTTGTTGTTACTTTCCGCTGCTATATACTCTTAGACTTGCATGTGTAGGGTGTACTTGACTTGCCATGAAATGCTAAAAATTGTCAACTCTAAAACATGGTATATGCAAAACTTTTACTTGGTCAAGTAGTCTAATCACCCCCCCTCTAGACATACTTTCGGTCCTACAAGCCCCCCTGGTCGTCGCCCTTGTCTTCCTACGCTCCTCCGCCGCTGGGAATTGCCGCCGTCGGCTAAATCTGATCCCTCGTCGTCGCCGTAGAGGATCCTCGCCAAGCTAGGGTATGGATTCGATCTCTAGTGTGCTTCCCATCTGATTCTTGCGCATTAGATACTTGTTAATCATCTTTGCACCCTTTGCTCATATATCCATCCTCTTAAAACTCCAAAATCTCGAGTTAGATGGATTTTCTAGGGTTTTGTCGTCCGCCCGATAAATCTCAGTGGAACCGAAACAAAAATATCGGTCTCACCAATATGCTTTTTAGTGAGGTTGGGAACTGACTCGGTGGAACCGAGTAGCTCTTTTCAGTCTGACCGAAAAGGCTGCCAAGTTCTTGTTAAAGAGCTAGTTTGTCTCGGCCCCGCCGAAAATTTCTTTTCGGCTGCACTGATATCTATTTGACAGATTGCAAAACTTTTTGAAAGTTCATTGCTCAAATTTCAAAAACCAGCCTCATTTTGTGATGACTCATCTTCTTCTACTCTCCTATACTCTATTCACACGGTCAGTATGTCAGGCTCAGAAGACAGTCAGAATTTGCCGGAACAGGGAGTTGATATGAGTTCCGGAACAAGCCCAGAAGCTAGTTCTTTCTCAGATCCAGGCACCCCCAGCTCTCATGGGTTGCCCAAGGCTGCCACCAGAACCAGGAAAAAGCTCAACTCGGATGAAGAAGACTCAGATTTCATTCCTGAGGAGATTCTTGCTAAGAAGCAAGAGAAAGCTGCTAAGAAGTCTGCTACTGAAGCCACTTCTTCCAGGAGAGTTGTCAGCAAGATCTATGCACCTGCCTCAACCTTCAAGGCTCATGAGAATGCCAGAGCAACTATTTCAGTTGAGGTCCCCAAGAAAGCTATGCCTAAGAAGGCAGGGGAGAAAAAGTCCAGGAAGAGGATTATTCATGTGACTGGTAGGCCTACTTCCATGTATGAAGATCCAGAGGAAGCTACTGGTGCTGTTGCTGAGGAAGAGTAGGATGAGCGATCTACAAAGGCTCCTCCCAAGAAGAAGGCCAAGAAGCTTATGGCTGATGCTATGCCAAAGACTAGCACATCCAAGAAGCCTGCTGCTGAGAAGCCTAAGAGGACATACAGGCAGATTCCAGCTTCTGAGAAGAACAAAGGAACTGCTTCAAGAGTTGAAGTTGATGATGACTTGACAACTTTGATGAAGCTCAGACCACACCTTTCGGTACACAATGCTAGCTACCCATTAGCTGAAGATATGAAGAAGATGAAGGATTCAAGATTAAGAGCTTGGAGAGCTATAGATCCATATGCCCAGAGGAAGAAGACAAATGTGGACTACAGATTTTATACCAAAGAGCAACGACATTTCTATGAGACTGTGCTTTTTGACAAGAGTCCAGCTATGAGTGATATGCGGTATGTTGACTAGAAATTTATTAAGGAGAATGGGGACTACTTTCCAAGTGTCCAAGACAATTTCCACCACATAGGTTTGGATGAGTTTGTTGGCAGAGAATTCACTACTTGGAACGATGAGATGATCATGCAATTCTACTCCACTACACATTTCTATGGAGATGGTAGAATTGTATGGATGATTGAAGGTGCAAGGTATGAATCAACTGTTGAAGAATGGGCTGCTATCTTAGGAGTTCCTGAAGCACAGGATGGTGACTTTGATGTATACTCAGAATCCAAGCCTAGCCACAATGCTATGGCTAATATGTACAAGGAGATCCCTGCTGCCAATGTGAAGTCTCACATGCTAGGATCTATCTACTTTCTTCAGGATGGCCTCCGCACGATGAACACCATTCTGAGGCATACTTTAATGCCCAAGTCAGGAGATGACAAGATGATCCGAGGCCACTCCATCAATATGTTGATCCACCTTGACAAACACACCAGGATCAAAGTCATGGATTTGATTGTTGAGACAATCAAGAGGGTTGCTGCTGACCAGAAGCGCTCTTGCTGTTATGCACCCTACATCCAGATGCTTATCAATTCAAAATTGGAGAAGCACATTTTTTCTCTAGATCATCCACATTTACCCCTACAGCCAGATCTCGAGGACAATGTTGTGGTGATGGATGCTGATCATCCCACTTCAGCTGCAGCTCAGGCAGAAGCAGAGGCAGTTAGAGCCACTAGTGCTCGAGTCCCTAGATCTAGGAATGAGCAAATTGATTTGTTGATAGCATCAGTTCAGGGTATGTAGAAGAACATTAAGGGGATTCTGGACAACCAGAACAGTGTTGTCAAGATCTTTGAAACTAGGGTCAAGACCCTTAGTGATAAGGTGGACAGGCTGACTAAGACAGTCATAGAGCTCCAGAAGGAAGTTGACTCAGTGCCACTTCCCCACACCACTTCTTCTTCAGATGATGATGATGAGGAGGATGAATCACCTCTCAAGATAGGCACATAGTTTCCTACCCAGGCCAGATCAGCCACTGTGCCAGCTTCAAACTTGAGGCCCTCTTCATCAGCTCCTGCTGCTGTCACCTTAGCTCCTACTCCATATGTTCCAGTTCCTCCAGCTGCCACTCCAACTCCATCCACGACATCTGTTGAGATCTTCGCCGACGCTATTCTCTCGACTCCTTCATCAACAACCAGAGGAGATCAGCCCAAGAACGTTTAGATGTATGCCTTTGAACTTTTTGGTAACTTGTTGCCAATGGGGGAGAAGTGTATATAGATCTTTAGGCTTCGAGTGAGAGAGCGTTTTGGTGTTTGTTGCTTTTCAAAACATTTGGTTCTTTTGGTTTGACGTGAGATACTTTTGTGTTTATGTGTGACCATACGTTGTTATGTGTGATGCTACTATTTCCTATCATCTTAATGCTTATGAGATGATCATTCACCTTTGCTTGATTGTGTTGTGCGTTGTTATTCATTCTAATTATTCCCGCACACCACCAAGTTGTATGTGACATGGAAGAAGTGCCCCACATACCTAATCGATTGTGCATTTGCATTCAAACGCAAATTCAAAATAATGCACAAATTTAGGGGGAGCTCTTGCTCATCAGATACCTCTCAAAGCGACGATTATATTCATTGATTTTATCATATGTCGAAGCTTTGATCTATATGTTGTCATCAATTACCAAAAAGGGGGAGATTGAAAGCACATTTGCTCCCTTGGTGATTTTGGTAATTAATCACAACATATAAGTCATTGAACTAATGTTTCCACCAAGTATATTTCAGGAAATGTTTAATGATAGGATTGGCAAAAGGAGATTGTGGACATACCCCAAGATGCAAGAAAATAGGTTGGCCATGCTCCAAGCAAGAGGACTCTACATTTTATATTGGTGAGAAATCACTTTGAGTCCATAGGAAAGCCAATACTATTAAAAGGGGGTAAGGTTTTGTTGGTGAACAATATGCTCAAACGTGCACAAGTGATAGTCTCCAAAAACATACACAAACTCTCCCACCAAAGTCTGTTCTATACCTCACACTCAAAATCGGTCCAACCAACTTTCCCATACCGGTGCCACCGATTCCAGAACCTAGACAGACTCAGCCAAACACTAGCCACTTCGGTGCAACCGATTCCGTACCGGTGCCACCGAGTTTAGGTTTCCAACTTTCTATTATGCAAATTCACATTTTCGGACCCTCCGAGAATGTTGGATCAGCGTCACCGAGATTGGAAATCTGACCATTGGTCACCATATCGGTGCAACCGAGTTTCCTATATCGGTCTCATCGAGATTCAAAAATTGCCACCTTTTGATCACTTCGGTACCACCGAGATTGACACATCGGTGTCACCGAGTTGGTCATTTTGTCTATAACGATTGGATTTCTGGGGATTCCTATATATACCCCTTCACCACCACCTACTCGAAAGAGAAGCACTCAGAACTATTCCATACCTATCCTATCAGATTTTCTGAGAGAGAACTACCTCCCCTTGTGTTGAGGTCAAGATCTTCCACTCCAATCATATGGATCTTGATCTCTAGCCACCCCAAGTAGCTTTCCACCAATCCCATCTCTTCCACCATGCCAAATCTATGAGAGAGTGATTGGGAGTTGAGGACTCTATCATCTTGAAGCACAAGAGCAAGGAGTACATCGTCATTACCGAGCCTATTACCTTTTGGAGGGTGGTGCCTCCTATATGGGTTAGGTGTCACTTGGGAGCCTCCTACTTCGTGTTGTGGAGTGAACCAAGAAGTTTGTAAGGGCAAGGACATCACCTACTTCGTGAAGATCTACCCATAGTGAGGCTAGTCCTTCGTGGACGGAAGCCGTTATGGAATAGTCAAGGTTGCTACTTTGTGGACCCTTTTGGGTGGAGCCCTTCGTAGACTCTCACGACTGTTACCCTTAGTGGGTTGAAGACTCCATAAACGTGGATGTACGATAGCACCACCTATTGGAACCACGGGAAAAATCATCGTGTCTACAACTATGTTTGATCTTCCTACCCTATCCCTTCTATACATACTTGTTGTTACTTTCCGCTGCTATATACTCTTAGACTTGCATGTGTAGGGTGTACTTGACTTGCCATGAAATGCTAATATCAACCCTAAAACTTGGTATAGGCAAAACTTTTATTTGGTCAAGTAGTCTAATCACCCCCTCTAGATATACTTTCGGTCCTACAGCGCGTCGCCGCCGTGACCTTCCTCCGTCGCATCGCCGTCAGCCCCCGGTCCTCTTTAGTCCCCCTTGGCATGCGTGTGCCCTAGGGTTCCGTGCTTTTCCCTCGTGCCGCCACCATCTCCATCTCCCCTCCTTCCTCTCCCTTCTTCTTCTTCCTTTCGTGTTCAGAGTGAGAGAGGTAAGTTCAGAGGTGTCGCCGGTCTTCCTCGCCGTCGTCGCTGTCGCCCCGGTGGCCCTCGTCGCTGGTGGAGATGGTGTGCGGATCCCCGAAGACGTCCTTGTTCCATTCTTGCTGCTAGGGGGTTAGGAGCACCTCCCCGCAGTGCGCTTCGCCATCGTCGTCGTCCGCAAGGGAGCAGGTTGTCGCCGGCGTCTTCTTCCTCTTCGTCTCGCCATCGTCCGCGGCCTCGCACCTCCGGGAAACCCCTCGGTGAGCAGCCTGTCCCTGCTGCCCTCCGTTCATGTCGTAGCCTGATGCATCATCGCTATAGTGCTTGTCACCGCCAGCCGGAAAGGCGTGGTCTTGAGGTCGCCTCCGTCCTCCTCGTCGCGAGACGAGCAGGGGAATGGAGTACCCTTAGATCCCCGCTTCCCTTCTGCCAGTTAGTGTCGCCGGCGAGCCCGTGTGGTTGCCGAAATCTTCACCGCCGTTTGCTGTCGCCGGAGTGTTCAATTTTTCAGTTTCGTCAGAGTTGTGCGTCATCTGTAAGTACTAGTGGGCTCGATGCCCTTCTCTGGTGTGATCCGAAGCGTAGCACAATGGTAGCGGCTCGGGGAGACGACCAATAGGTTGCGGGTTCGATCCCGGATCCCCCCCTTTTTTTCTCGTTTTCGATTGGGTGTGTGTGGTGGTGTGTGTTTGGATCCGGTGTGGTGGTTGGATCCCGTGTGTTGTGTGTGTGTGGTTGTGGACCTGGTGCGGCTGTGTGCCGGATCTAGTGTGGCTGTGCAGTTGTTGTGTGTGTCGTGTGTGTGTCGTGTGTGTGTGTGTGTGTGGATCTTGTGTGGTGCCAGATCCAGGTGAGTGTGTGTGTGTGTAGCTATGAGTGCATGTGATGGTGTGTGTGACAAGTGGGTCCAGGCCCCACTTGTCATACCCTAGGGGGCACTGGTGAGTATGCTAGGTGGCCCCCCCTCCTATTAGATTTTCTTTTATTCTTTTGTTGTGTATTGTTTGTGTTATATGTAGATATTTCCTTTTATAGTATAATGGCCAAATCTGGTATGATCCTTTATGGATATGTATATTTATAGTTAAGTTTCACTTATAGGAATGGGTGATGTTTTGTAGTGTTTTGCCATGATGCTCCATGTAAACATAGGAGTATGATACATGATTTTGGGATAGAGTCACCCAAGGAATCCATTGGTGTGACTTGTTTGGTCATTTGGGCAAGTTTGAAAAAAATGTCATTTTGTCTCAAAGTGCAATTTTGTCATTTTTGTTATATTTAATCCATGCATGCTATGATAATTGTGCCAACATGTAAATGGTAGCCTTTGATGAGTAGAATGCCATGGTATTTATTTTTGTCATGTTAAAGTTGCATATAAGTGGGAACCATGCTCTAAAGTAGCCACTGAAATGTTGTTGTTTTGAAACATGCCAATTATTTGTAAGTCTGAGAATCTGTTAATATTTTTATGCCATGAAGAGTGGATGCTACCTAGTGGTATGTTGAGAATTAGCTCAAGCTCAGTGCTAGTGTTTTGAAGTAGATGTTGTCCTCTACCATCCTGTTAATTTTCATGCCAAGAGGTGGTCTCTATCACCATTAGTTTCTGCTGTCAACTTGCTATCAGCTTAACTCAGATTCCAGAAAACTGTTATTTTCACTAAGTCGCTAAATCTGTTTCATCATGCCAACTTGTGAGATTCATGCTTATTGATGTGTGCCTCCATTCCAGATTGTGCAGTTGGATGATTTGATAACCATTCTATGTAGCTTCTTTCAATGCCTTGTTTGTGGTTCGAGACTTCCTATAGCTCTAGTTATTGGCTGTGAAAGTTGCTATGTTGCTGCTTTGTGGAAGATTGTTTGTTTTAGTCTTTTGTGACTTGTGAGAGCTATACTCCATGGAACTGCTTGATATTTGGCTCTATTGTGGTTGGTTTTTCATTGCCTATCCAGTGGCTACCTTGGAATGCAAAGGAACAGCCCATGGCCTTCTTGGTCTTGTGTTTTGTCTTCGTAACTTGTCGTGAGCGTAGCGTGAGAACCGTAGCTCCGTTTCTTACGTTCTACATATGCATTTGTATTGATTTTGCATGAACCATACATATTTGAAATGTTCATGCATGTTTAAATAACTTAACATGAGGTCCTGTCTGGAATTGTAAATAACCAGACTATTGCATGTAAAACATGACTAGTTTAGGATTGCCATGTTAAATTCTTCAAATGAATCATGCATCATCTTGTTTGTGGATTTCACCTTGGTTGGTTGTTTATTGTTTCTGTTTCTATTGGGTAGACGCGAGTGTTGAAACTGGGTACGATGGTCCAGGATAGTACCACTATGAGGACCCCGCTCTTTGTCCCTCTGAAGAACTAACATGCAAGATGATCGTACCCAGATCCCGACACTATTTTCGCTTTAATAGATGTCTTGTGCTTATCGTTACTTATGAGTTACCTACCACTTGAATGTCAAGCCTCCTACATTGCCATGATAGCCTCTAACCCGTCCACATCCTAGCAAACCTTTGATTGGCTAAGTTACTGCTGCTCAGCCCCTCTTATAGCGTTCTTAGTTGCAGGTGCAGGTTGTATCCATGTGATAACATGGATTTGGCATATCACAATATTATCTTCTATTTAATTTAATGCACATATATATCTTGGTATGATGGAAGGCTTGGCCTTTTGCTAGGTGTTTTGTTCCGCTTTTACCGCCATAGTCTCTTCTTACCGGTGTTATGTTTCCATATTTTGCGCTTGTGACATGCTCGAGGTTATTATGGGGACCCCCTTGATTATTCGGTTGAGATTAAAACTTGTCTAGAAAGACCCAACATTGGTACTATTTGCTTAAACAACTTAATAAAATTTGCATAGGGCTTTGCAACCCCGTGGATAATTAATCAACCCCCGGGCCAGTGCTCCTCATGAGTGTTGGTCCAAACTAGAGCACTGTGCGGGGCCAACCCGGGGCAACTCGGGAGATTTCTATCAGGCCTCTGTATGCGTAGCTTATCTGTCGTATCCTGAGAACGAGATACGCGACTCTTATCGGGTTCTTCGACACGTCGGGTGGTCTTGCTGGATTTGTTTTACCTTTATCGAGTGGCTTGCATGTGGGACTCTAAATTTCTTCGGGCGATCTCAAGGTGTTGGAATTCCTTTGTAGTTACCTATGATGATCACGAGATCCGTGGTCGAGGTTATTCCCGCGGAGTGTGGTTAATTTATGATGGACTAGTTGGAGCACCCCTGTAGGGTTAAAACTTTTGGAAAGCCGTGCCCGCAGTTATGTGGCAACTTGGATATTTGTTTAACACCCAGTTATAGTTAACTTGAAGTAAGCTCTAATAAAATACACCAATTGTGTGAGTAACCGTGATCATCTCTGCTCGTGAGCATGAATCGAGAGAGAACACGGTGGGGTTATAATTGACGTAAGTAGGTGTTCAGGATCTCATAGAGGTCATTCTAGTTTCGATCGTTTATCGTAGACCACATATTTACTTTCATGTTTCGTAAGTTTAGCCACCATAAATTCTTAGTGCTATTCCAAACTAAACACATACCCCATTCCAACCTATAAGCTTGAATAGTCTCGGTACCCGGGAGCGAGATTGCTGAGTCCCCGTGGCTCACAGATTACTTCAACAATCCAGGTGCATGTACAGATGAGGTCGTGCTAGATGATGTGACGCAACTCCGGTGGGAGTATGACGAGGAGCGTGGCAGGACGTACGTCACTTATCCAAATGAGTAGAGTGGCCGTGGTCGAGGTCTTTGGGCTAGCAAGCTAGTGTCATTGAAGCATTTTATCGTTTGATTTTGTTCGTAGCCGGACCCTGCCTTTGGATGGATGATTGAACAAATTGTGTGGATTTTTAATTAGTATGTGGCGAGTGGAAGCCAACTCATATACTCTTCTCTTCCTAAATGTATGTAATGATGTTGTACTTGCTAATGGCAAGATGCTGCTCTATCCCTGTCGAGGCCCTCGTGTCTTAATGTGGATAGGCGCGCATCTTGGGCATGACAAGTTGGTATTAAGAGCCATACGACTATAGGAGCCCTTTGCTTGATCAAACTTGGACGAGTCGAGTCTAGTAAAAACTATTTTGAGTCTAGTTATATCGGAGAGTAGGTTTCTTTTTACTCCTCTTCTATGCTCTGGTGAGGTATTCGACTTAGGAATTTTGATTTTACTCCTCTTCTCGCTCAAATTTCTTTTAGGATCACGCGTGTATTTTGGAGTCTATATGATACCGATGTGACGGAGTTTTGTCTTGGTGCCTCTTGTCTGACTTGATTTCTTCCAGGGAGTCGATCTCCAGGGAGTTTTGGTACATCGTTATCATTCAGCTTCCTTAGTATCTTAGGACGAAGAGTGTTCGGAATTACTTCAATACTTGTCGTGGTGAGATAAGGTCGGAGTCACCTAGTACTAGGGAGGCGTTCTGGGTACCACCATGGTTTAGTATTGTTGTGCTTTCGAGGATTTGAGTTAGATGGATTTGTGAAAGCCTCTGGTTATGTGTTGAAGGATAGATACAGTTGGGGTGTAGGTTTGCTAGTTGTGTGAGATATTTCCTCCTTGTATCCCCCACACCGGATTGCATAACCAAAAACTTTTCGGAAGTTCTTAGGTGGGAACTCATGTAGTTATCTAGGATCTTCCTCTTCAGATGTATGAGGGCATATACATTTGTTTCGAGCAACATTAGTTCAATACTTTTGTGTTATTGCAAGTGGCTTCTAATATCTGAGGATGTTATCGCAAAACCGAAGAAGGCATTCTTACTAATTTTTCAGTAGGAAGGTTGATTGTGTTATTCATTCACTTTCTTTCAAGCATTTGATTCAACTTTAAATTCATCTTATCAATGAGGTGTTGATGTTTTGTCCATCTCCAGGATGGCTCCACCAACTCGCGGGAATCCGAGTCGTGGTAAGGAGCAGGTTGATGTTCCACCACCCCCGCCATCGCCTCCTCCTCCTGAAGCATGGCAAGCTGTGATGGCCGCAACCGATGCAAACACTCAGATGTTGCTCAGGCTGTTGCAAGAAAGAGATAAGGGTCATCAAGGCTTTCAAGGGATTTTTCAGAATCAACCTCAGTTTGCGACGCTCAACCAGTTCCTTGCCAACCAGCCCAAGTCTTTCACCTGTTGTGAGCAGCCTTTTGATGCTAATGATTGGCTCCGTGACATGAGTAAGCATTTTGAGTGCAGCAATGTCAGACCAGAGGACTTTGTCAGATTTGTGTGGTTCCAGCTCAAGGGTCAGGCAGCTGATTGATAGCAGTAGTACAAGGATTCCAGGGGTGATCGTGTTGTTACTTGGGACGATTTCTGTCGTGACTTCAGGGCCCATTACATTCCGACAAGCTTTGTCGAGGAGATGCCTGAGAGGTTCAGGCACCTGAAGTAAGGAAGCAAGTCTGTCTATCAGTACAACATCGAGTTCTAGAATTTAGCCCGCTATGCTAAGCAAGATGTTCCAGATGACAAGGCCATGATCTATCAGTTCGGAGGTGGTCTCAAGGATGAGCTTCTGCCGGGTCTAGTCCTTCAAGAGCCTCGTGAGTTTGATCAGTTCTACAACATGGCTTTGAAGGTCGAGGCAACTTAGCTCAAGTTGGAGAACTCAAGGAAGCATTCAAGGGATTCATATTATTCTTCTTCCAGCTCTCAGATGGTTCCTAAGCAGCAAAAATATTGGGTGCCTAATCCTCCTCCATTTCGTCCTCCTCAGCAGCAGAAGCAGTTTGGTGGCCGTGGTTCTCCCCACCCACCCAACCCCAAGCATCCAAGGCAGCATTTGTACCTCCTCCAGGAAACTTTCGTCTGCTATCTGAGGTTACCTGTCACAAGTGTGGTTAGAAGGGTCACTACTCTAACAAGTGCAACAAGCGGCGTCTTCCGCCTCCTCCTCCATTCAGGCCTCCAGGCAATGCAGTGGTGAAGCAAAATCCCAAGTCAGTCCCTGTGAATATGGTGAACACAACAGAGGCAGAGGATTCTTCTCAAGTGATCATGGGTAATCTCTCCGTTAATGATTTTCCTGCAAAAGTGTTATTTGATGCTGGTGCATCGCATTCATTCATTTCTAGACCTTTTGCACGGAATCATGCCTTGAATTCAGTAGTCCTTCATAGTCCTTTTCGTGTTGTGTCCCAGGCAAATTGATGAGTTTGAACATGGTGGTTCTGGATATTTCTATCAAGATGGGAAATTATTCTTTTCTGGCTTCTCCAATTGTTCTCGGCAATTCCGACATTGATCTCATTATGGGCATGGACTTCCCGTCTATGAATAAGGCTTATGTTGATTGTCGAGCAAAAGAAGTCAAGCTAACTCATCCTTTAGAAGATGTGATTATTTTCGCGGCTCGCGATAACACAATTAGTCTCTTTGCTCTTAATGAGAAGGGTGAAATCTCGGCTATTTCTCAAATTGCGGTGGTTTGTGAGTATGAAGACGTCTTTTCAGAAGAATTGCCAAGAATGCCTCCACACCGGCCAGTTGAGTTCGTGATTGACCTCGAGCCCGGAACTGAACCGGTTTGCAAACGCCCTTATAAACTTGGCCCCGAAGAGCTGAAAGAGTTGAAGAAGCAGCTAGATGAACAAGAACGTCTGGGTCTGATTAGACCAAGTTCTTCTCCATGGGGTTGTGGCGTTCTGTTTGTCAAGAAGGATGGCACAGACCGGCTTTGTGTCGATAACCGTCCATTGAAAAAGAAGACAATCAGAAACAAGTACCCACTTCCCAACATCAATGAGCTGTTTTAACAACTTAAAGGTGCCAAGGTTTTCTCGAAGCTTGATCTTCGCATGGGCTATCATTAGATTCGCATTCGCGAAGAAGATATTCCAAAGACCGATTTCAAGATGAGTTTTGGCTCTTATGAGTACACCGTCATGTCATTTGGTCTTGCAAATGCTCCTCCAACCTTCTCAAGAATGATGAACTTCATTTTCTATCCTTTCAAGAATGAGTTCGTCTTGGTCTATTTGGATGATATCCTTGTGTTCTCAGAGACAGAAGAAGAGCATGCAGAGCATCTCAGGCTTGTGCTTGACAAGCTAAGAGAGCATCGATTCTATGCCTAGTTTTCCCAAGTGTGAGTTTTGTCTCAATGAAGTGGTGTACCTTGGGCATGTGATCTCTGCCGAGGGCATTAAAGTGCACCCTGAGAAAGTTCAGGCAATCTTGAAGTTGGAGCCTCCTTAGAATGTGAAGCAGCTTCGTAGCTTCCTCGGGCTTTCTAGTTATTGCAGAAAATTCATGGAGAACTTCTCCAAAATTGCTAAGCCTCTGTCTAATATCCTCCAGAAGAATGTCAAGTATGTTTGGTCTCTTGAATGCGATGTGGCGTTCAATACGCTCAAGCAGAGACTAACTTCAGCTCCAGTTCTTGTTCCTCCCGAGCAGTCAAAGCCTTTCCATGTTTTTTGTGATGCTTCTATCCAAGGTCTTGGTGGTGTTCTCATGCAAGATAAGAAGATTGTTGCTTATACCTCACGTCAGTTGAAGCCTACCAAGAAGAACTACCCCACTCATGATCTCAAGTTGGCGGCAGTTGTGCATGCTCTGATGACTTGGAGGCATTTGTTGTTGGGTAGACCAGTTGAGGTGTACACCGATCACAAGAGCTTGAAGTACATTTTCACTCAACCCAATCTCAATCTTCGACAGTCTCGTTGGGTGAAAATGCTTGAGGACTTCAATCCAAGCATTGAGTATACTCTTGGAAAAGAAAATGTCATTGCAGATGCGCTCCACCGTAAGGCATACTGCAATAGTCTCTTTCTGAAGCCTCTTCAACCCGAGATTTGTGAAGCCTTCTGCAAGCTCAACCTTCAAATGATTCCGCGAGGATTTCTTGCCAATCTTCAAGTCTCTCCGATTCTGGAAGATCAGGTTAACCAAGCTCAACTTCTTGATGCAATGGTCAAGAAAGTGAAGAAAAGTGTGGCCAAGGGCATTTCGAAGTATAAGTGCTTTCACGTTGATGACAAAGATACCTTGTTCTTTGAAGACCGTCTGGTGGTTCCAAAAGGTGATCTCATGACGGTTATCATGGACAAAGCACACAATTCTCTTCTATCCATTCATCCAGGCAGTTGCAAGATGTATCAGTATCTCAAGCAAACCTTCTGGTGGACTCGCATGAAACTTGAAATTGCTCAGTTCGTGAACGAGTGTAATGTTTATCACAGAGTGAAGGCGGAACATCAACGTCCAGCGGGTCTTCTTCAGCCTTTGCCTATCCCAGAATGGAAATTCGATCATGTGGAGATGGATTTCGTCACTCGGTTTCCCAAGTCCAAGAGAGGCAACGATGCCATCTTTGTGGTTATCGACAAGCTGGCAAAAGTTGCTCATTTCTTTCCAGTCAAAGAATCTATCTCGGCAACTCAGCTAGCAGAGTTGTATACGTCAAGGATAGTTTCTTTGCATGGTATTCCTCATCTCATCTCATCTAATCGTGGAAGCCTCTTCACTTCCAAGTTTTAGGAGTCCTTCCAGACTGCTATGGGTACCAAGATCCGTTTCAGCACTGCATTCCATCCGCAGACAAGTGGTCAAGTTGAGAGAGTCAATCAGATCCATGAAGATATGCTCAGAGCGTGTGTGATTTAGTTCGGCATGAAATGGGAATAATGCCTTCCATATGTTGAATTCTCATACAACAATAGCTTTCAGGCTAGCTTAGGCAAGGCCCCTTTCGAGATTCTCTACGGCAGGAAGTGTCGTACCCCGCTTAACTGGTCTGAAACCGGTGAGCGCCAAATTTTGGGCAATGACATGATCACCGAAGCAGAAGAGATGTTACATGTCATTCGCGAGAACCTCAAAGTACCTCAATCCTGATAGAAGAGTTATTACGATAAGAAACATCGAGATGTTTCCTTTCAAGTTGATGATCTAGTCTATCTCAGAGTCTCTCCCATGAAGGGCACTCAGCGGTTTGGAATGAAAGGGAAGCTAGCTCCTCGCTTTGTTGGTCCTTTCAGAGTTGTTGGCAAGAGAGGGGAACTTACATATCCACTAGAGCTTCCTCCAAACTTCGCAAATGTGCAAGATGTCTTCCATGTATCTTAGCTCCGGAGGTGCTTCAAGACTCCCGAGCATACCATTGACCTCCACGACATTGATCTCCAAGGAGACCTCTCTTATCGTGAGCATCCAGTGGCTATTCTCGAAGAAACTGAGCGTAAGACTCGCAACAAATATATCAAGTTTCTCAAGGTGAAGTGATCTCATCATTCTAACAAAGAAGCTACTTGGGAACGTAAGGATCTTCTCCGTTCCGAATATCCAGAGTTCTTTCATTCCTAAATCTCGGCTCGAGATCCTCTTGTAGTGTGGGAGAGTTGTGACAGTCCAAGTGTTGTCCTTGCCTTTTATGGCATGTAACCTATGTGGACCCATGTGTCATGTGATGAATGTATTTGAGTTTGATCCTTTACCATGCCATTGTCTCATGCATCATGCATCATGCCATTCATCATCATGTCATGCATATTATTTTTTGTGTGGTGTGCCCCCTTGTGATCTTGTTGAGAGGTGGAGTGGCTCTTGTGTGTTTTGTGGTAGTGTGCATGTGTGGGCTCTACTCCTCCTCTCTCACTTATTTCAAGACAAACAAACCTAAAACATTTTATTCCTATCATTATTCTTCACAAGAATTAATTTGTTTATAAATCTGTTAAAAATGTTCAAGTTGTAGGAAATATTATTTTGAACTTGTGTGTGTTGCTCTCTGTGATCTTTCGACTTTAGGCTCATGGGGTTTTAAATAACAGAGGTGTTGTTTTCATTAAAGTATTAAAAATAGTTGCTTTTAAAATCCACTTGTTAATTTTATTAATTAGTTCACATTTCCTTTCAGGCAAAAGTAATTTTGTTCTTGCAAAAAAACATTTTATTTTCCTCTGGAGGGTTTTTCATGTGTGGGTGTTTTATTTAAAGGAAAACCCTTGGTGGTTTTATTTGTGAGTGGGAGGAGACTGAAGCTGGGCCGACTTCCTCTCCCACGCGACTCAGCCCATGTAGCGCGACGGCTACCTGCCCCCATTGCATCTTTCCGTTAGGTTCAGAGAGCAGAAAGAGCGAGCGCATCGCTGCCGTGACCTTCCTTCGTTGCGTCGCCGTCAGCCCCCGGTCCTATTTAGTCAACCTCAGCATGCATGCGCCCTAGGGTTTTGCACTTTCCCCTCGCGTCGCTGCCATCTCCATCTCCCCTCCTTCCTCTCCCTTCTTCTTCTTCTTTTTTTTCCGGGTTCAGAGTTAGAGAGGTAAGTTCAGAGGTGTTGCCGGTCTTCCTCGTCGTTGTCGCCGTCGCCCCGGTGGCCCTCGTCGCTGGTTGAGATGGTGTGCGGATCACTGGAGACGTCCTCGTTGCATTCCTGCGCTAGGGGGTGAGGAGCACCTCCATGCAGTGCGCTTCGCCTTCGCCGTCGTCCACAAGGGAGCGGGTCGTCGCCGGCGTCTTCTTCCTCTTCGTCTCTCCGTCGTCCGCGTCCCCACGCCTCCGAGAAACCCCTCGGTGAGCAGCCTATCCCTGCTTCCCTCCCTTCGCGACGTAGCCCGCTGCATTGTCGCCGTAGTGCTCGTCGCCATCGGCCGGAAAGGCGTGGCCTTGAGGTCGCCTCCGTCCTCCTCGTCGCGAGACGAGCAGGGGAATGGCGTACCCATAGATCCCCACTTCCCTTCTACCAGTTAGCGTCGCTGGAGAGCCCGTGTGGTCGCCGGAATCCTCGCCGCCGTTTGCTGTCGCCGGAGTGTTCGGTTTTTCAGTTTCGTGAGGGTTGTGCGCGATCTGTAAGTACTAGTGGGCTCGATGCCCCTCTCTGGTGTGATCCGAAGCGTAGCTCAGTGGTAGCGGCTCGGGGAGACGACCAACAGGTCGTGGGTTTGATCCCGGCTTCCCCCTTTTTCTCTTTATAGATTGGGTGTGTGTGGTGTTGTGTGTTCGGATCCGGTGTGGTGGCCGGATCCCGTGTGTTGTGTGTGTGTGGTTGTGGATCTGGTACGGCTATGTGCCGGATCTAGTGTGCCTCTGCAGTTGTTGTGTGTGTGCTTGTGTGTGTCGTGTGTGTATGTGGATCTGGTGTGGTGCCAAATCCAGGTGAGTGTGTGTGTGTAGTTGTGAGGGTGTGTGATGGTCTGTGTGACAAGTGGGCCCATGCCCCACTTGTCATACCCTAGGGGGCCCTGGTGAGTATGCCAGGTGGGCCCCCCTCCTATTAGATTTTCTTTTATTCTTTTGTTGTGTATTGTTTGTGTTATATGTAGATATTTCCTTTTATAGTATAATTGCTAAATCTGGTATGATCCTTTATGGATATGTGTATTTATAGTTAAGTTCCACTTATAGGAATGGGTGATGTTTTGCTATCTAGTGTTTTGCCATGATGCTCCATGTAAACATAGGTGTCTGATACATGATTTTGGGGTAGAATCACCCAAGGAATCCATTGGTGTGACTTGTTTGGTCATTTGAGCAAGTTTGACAAACTGTCATTTTGTCTCAAAGTGCCATTTTGTCATTTTTGTTATATTTAATCCATGCATGCTATGATAATTGTGCCAACATGTAAATGGTAGCCTTTGATGAGTAGAATGACATGGTATTTATTTTTGTCATGTTAAAATTGCATATAAGTGGGAACCATGCTCTAAAGTAGCCACTAAAATGTTGTTGTTTTCAAACATGCCAATTATTTCCAAGTCTGAGAATCTGTTAATATTTTTATGCCATGAAGAGTGGATGCTACCTAGTGATATGTTGAGAATTAGCTCAAGCTCAGTGCTAGTGTTTTGAAGTAAATGTTGTCCTCCACCATCCTGTTAATTTTCATGCCAAGAGGTGGTCTCTATCACCATTAGTTTCTGCTGTTAACTTGCTATCAGCTTAACTCAGATTCCATAAAACTGTTATTTTCACTAAGTCCCTAAATCTGTTTCATCATGCCAACTTGTGAGATTCATGCTTATTGATGTGTGCCTCCATTCCAGATTGTGTAGTTGGATGATTTGATAAGGATGATATGTAGTTTCTTTCAATGCCTTGTTTGTGGTTGGAGACTTCCTATAGCTCTAGTTATTGGCTGTGAAAGTTGCTATGTTGCTGTTTTGTAACGGATTGTTTGTTTTAGTGTTTTGTGACTTGTGGGAGCTATACTCCATGGAATTGCTTGATATTTGGATCTATTGTGGTTGGTTTTTCAGTGCATATCTAGTGGCTACCTTGGAATGCCAAGGAACAGCCCATGACCTTCTTGGTCTTGTGTTTTGCCTTCGTAACTTGTCGTGAGCGTAGCGTGAGAACCGTAGCTCCGTTTCTTACGTTTTACATACGCATTTGTATCAATTTTGCATGAAGCATACATATTTGACATGTTGTTGCATGTTTAAATAACTTAACCTGAGGTTATGTCCAGAATTGTAAATAACCAAACTATTGCATGTAAATATGACTAGTTTAGGATTGCCATGTTAAATTCTTCAAATGAATCATGCATTATCTTGTTTGTGCATTTCACCTTGGTTGGTTGTTTATTGTTGCTATTTCTATTGGGTAGTCGCGACTATTGAAACTGGTTACGGGGATCCAGGAGAGTACCACTACGAGGACCCTGCTCTTGGTCCCTCTAAAGAACGAACATGCAAGATGATTGTACCCGGATCCCTATACTATTTTAGCTTTGCTAGATATCTCGTTCTTATCATTACTTATGCGTTACCTATCACTTGAATGTCAAGCCTCCTACATTGCCATGATAGCCTCTAACCCCTCCACATCCTAGCAAACCTTTGATTGGCTAAGTTACCGCTGCTCAGCCCCTCTTATAGCGTTCTTAGTTGCAGGTGCAGGTTGTATTCATGTAATAACATGGATTTGGAATATCACAATATTATCTGCTATTTAATTTAATGCACATATATATCTTGGTATGGTGGAAGGCTTGGCCTTTTCCTACGTGTTTTGTTCTGCTTTTACCGCCATAGTTTCTTGTTACCGGTGTTATGCTTTGATATCTTGCGTTCCTAACATGCTTGGGGTTGTTATGAAGACCCCCTTGATTATTTGGTTGAGATTAAAACTTGTCTCGCAAGACCCAACATTGGTACTATTTGCTTAAACAACTTAACAAAATTTGCATAGGCCTTTGCAACCCCGTGGATAATTAATCAACCCCCGGGCCAGTGCTCCTCATGAGTGTTGGTCCAAACTAGAGCACTGTGCGGGGCCAACCCGAGGCAACTCGGGAGATTTCTATCAGGCCTCCGTACGCGTAGCTTATCTGTCGTGTCCCGAGAACGAGATACGCGTGTCTTATCTGGTTCGTCGACACGTCGGGTGGTCTTGCTGGATTTGTTTTACCTTTATCGCGTGGCTTGCGTGTGGGACTCTGACTTTCTTCGGGCTATATCGAGGTGTTGGAATTCCTTTGGAGTTGCCTATGATGATCACGAGATCCGTGGTCGAGATTATTCCCGCGGAGTGTGGTTAATCTATGATGGACTAGTTGGAGCATCCCTGTAGGGTTAAAACTTTCGGAAAGTTGTGCCCGCGGTTATGTGGCAACTTGGATATTTGTTTAACACCCGGTTATAGTTGAAGTAAACTCTAATAAAATACACCAACTGTGTGAGTAACCATGATCGTCTCTGCTCGTGAGCATGAACCGAGAGAGAACATGGTGGTGTTATGATTGACGTAAGTAAGTGTTCAGGATCTCATAGAGGTCATTCTAGTTTCGATCGTTTATCATAGACCATATATTTACTTTCATGTTTCGTAAGTTTAGCCACCATAAATACTTAGTGCTGCTCCAAACTAAACACATACCCCATTCCAACCTATAAGCTTGCATAGTCTCGGTATCCGGGCGCGAGATTGCTGAGTCCCCGTGGCTCAGAGTTTACTACAACAATCCAGGTGCAGGTACAGATGAGGTCGTGCCAAATGATGTGATGCAGCTCCAGTGGAAGTATGACGAGGAGCGTGACAGGATGTACGTCACTTATCCAGACGAGTAGAGTGGTCGTGGTCGAGGTCTTTGGGCTAGCAAGTCAGTGTCATTGCAACATTTTATCGTTTGATTTCGTCCGTAGCGGATACTGCCTTTGTATGGATGATTGAATAAATTATGTGAATTTGTAATTAGTATGTGACGAGTGTAAGCCAACTCATATATTCCTCTTTTCCTAAATGTATGTAATGATGCTGTATTTGCTGACGGTAAGATGCGTCTTTATCCCTGTCGAGGCTCTCGTGTCTTAATATGGATAGGCGCACATCTTAGACGTAACAAACTCCCTAATATGAATCCATGGTTTAATAACGAACCGTGTCAACAAGTCAATTCCTATCGAATTCTTAGAGTGGTCCTTCCACGTATATATATACTTCATATACGTATGTATATACTAACATACTTACGCCGCACTCCAACGTGCACCTTTGCTCCCGTGAAAAGTTACTGATCTTGTTAAAAGCCATGGGGCTTTCACTCGCGTCTTGATCGTGTAACGTATACGTGGTGGTGCTTGCGCCGGAGATGATGGACAAGAAGTCCGACGATCATCCGGTGGCGGACGCGGCCTGGCCAGCGAGGGGCGTCGGCGTGGCGAGGAGGGGGGATGCGGAAGATGGGCAGGGCGGGCGTGGTGCTCATCGTGTGCCTGTTCACGCTGCCGTTCCTGGTGTTCCTCTTCGGCCGGCCGGCAGGCGCGCCGGCCGTGTGGCAGAACGCCGCCAAGTTGACGGCGATAGGCGGAGGTATATACGAAATTAAGTTGTCTCGTGATTTTGCGTACGTATTCCTGGTTTTGTCTGCAGAACCGTGTAGCACGTACGTGTCTGCATGAAGTCCACTTGTACTTGCTGATCCACGGGACCAAAGCCAAATACTACGACTACGTTCCCCACAACAACAACACGATCGAGCCTGGTGATTGATCGAATCTGAGCTCACGAAAGAAATTCAATTGCCTCGTGATCGTCTCACATCACATCAAATTGCCTCTGTAAACCTTACTACGTACAATACAAGTTGTTGTGTTTGATAATGAGTTCTGAACGTCTCTCGTCCAGGCGCCACCGGTGCAGACGAGCTCTTCGGCGGCCCGCTCGCGCCGGGTTCCGACCGGCGCGCGTGCCGGAGCCGGTACCAAACCCCCCGTTACTACAAGCACTCGCCGTACGCTCCGTCGCCGCACCTCCTGCAGAAGCTGCGGGGCTACGAGGCGCGGCACAGGAGGTGCGGCCCCGGCACGCCGCAGTACGCCAAGTCCGTCGATCAACTCCGGTCCGGCAGCGGCAGCAGCAGCAGCACAGAGGAGGGCAAGGAGTGCAAGTACGTGGTGTGGCTCCCCTACAACGGCCTCGGCAACCGCATGCTGTCGCTGCTTAGCACGTTCCTCTACGCGCTCCTCACCGACCGCGTCCTCCTCGTACACTCCACCGACGACTTCACCGACCTCTTCTGCGAGCCGTTCCCCGGCGGGACCTGGGTGCTCCCGCCGGACTTCCCCGTCGATGGCATGTCCCGGCTCGGTGTACGCTCCAATCGGTCGTACGGGAACCTCCTCGACGGCAAGAAGATGTCCAACGACCCGGCCAAGCCATTATCGGTGCCGCCGTACGTGTACCTCCACCTGGCGCACGACCTCCGGCGCTCGGACCGGCTCTTCTACTGCAACGACGACCAGCTCGTGCTGGCCAAGGTGAAGTGGCTGCTGCTGCAGAACGACTTCTACTTCGTGCCGTCGCTGTACGACATGGCCGAGTTCGAAGGCGAGCTCCGGAGGCTGTTCCCGGCCAAGGAGAGCGTGGCGCACCTTCTCGGCCGGTACCTGTTCCACCCGTCCAATTCCGTCTGGGGCATGGTCACGCGCTACTACCACTCGTACCTGGCCCAGGCGGAGGAGAGGATCGGCGTGCAGATCAGGATGTTCTCCTGGGCATCCATCCCCGTCGACGACATGTACGGCCAGATCATGGCGTGCTCCCGACAGGAGCACATACTGCCGGACGTCGTCGACGGCGACGAGGCCAACAAGACGAGCGCCGACGACGACGCCGCGGCGATGACTGGTGCAAAGTCCTAGGCCATCTTGATCGCGTCGCTGCAGGCCGAGTACTACGAGAGGATCAAGTCGACGTACTACGAGCACGCGGCCAAGGGCGGCGGCAGGGTGTGGGTGTTCCAGCCGAGCCATGAGGAGCGGCAAGCGATGGGGCAGAGGTCGCACAACCAGAAGGCGCTAGCGGAGATCTACCTGCTCAGCTTCTCCGACGTGCTGCTCACCACGGGGATGTCCACGTTCGGCTACATGAGCAGCAGCCTCGCGGGGCTGCGTCCCACCATGCTGATGATCGCGGAGGACCACAAGGTGCCCGAGACGCCGTGCGTACGCGCCGTGTCCATGGAGCCGTGCTTCCACATGACGCCCGATGTCAAGTGCCGAGGGAAGGCCGTGAACAAGGAGGAGCTGTCTCGCCACGTCAAGGAGTGCCAGGACGTACCTAATAAAGGGACTAATAAACGGATCAAAGGTATCAAGTTAGTTGATTAGAAATCAACTAAGTAGTCATCAAACCGTGTAGTGTTTCTTTCTGAATCCCAGTCCAAGTCTCAGTCTACGTTATATTCGTGAGATCGTACTTGAAGATTTGTTTAAAAAATTCTTTAATTATTTTTTCTTTTCTTGTTTTCTATGTTTTGTCATTCGACTCAAACTTGGTTAAGCCTCGGTCGACTAAGATTTGACCATGTCCTTTCCTAAACTAATACTGCAAATTTGCCTCTAATTGGTCAACTCAATTTTTTGTTGTTACCAACCGGTTGTCTTTCCGGATCGGCTTAACCAGCAAACGTTCACTGAGAAGCATTGCAAAGGCGAACAATTTTTAGGGAAAATTCTTCAAAGCACATATGGCAATTTCTTCATAACAAACATGGAAAATTTGAGCAACAAAAAGATTGCCGAGTTCGTTTGAAGGAATTTTCATATTCCGGACAACATAAATTGCCATAGGATTCGTTTTGCCATGCTCCCCAGCGAAAAGTTCGTTGAACAGCATTGACAGTTTTTATGATTTCGTCAATTTTATGTATGGGTCGTTTCATTGGCACATGTTCAGTAGTTAAAGGTATGTATCGAGCCTCAAGCAACACCCAATCTACACTTTTTTTTTCCTTTTCGAGAAGGTCAAAAGTCGTATATTAAGTAGCATGTGCCCTCAAAAGATCTTACAAACATTAAAATGACATCCAAATCTTTGGGAGGTCGCGATCTTCTTCTGGCAAATTTTAATTTGTTTTTCATTTTATCTCTGCCACCAATACATTAACTCTTCAAATTGTTTTTACGAAAATTCCACTCTTACGTGTTTATTCTTGCATATTCTAAAAATATGCAATTTCTGCGTGAATTGCAAAGTTTGTAATTATTTGTTTTAGTTGTCTTTATGTAATTTCTTCTTAAAGGGTAATAACAGAGTCACATATTTATTCTTCCTCGGAAAACATCACTATTTTGATTTGATTTTATTATCTTTCTTTGTAAGGCTAGTACAAGTGTGACCAATTCATTACTTCTTAGCAAACTATTTTTGCTAAGATTCCTCTGCGTACTACATAATTATTCTTACATAATATAAAACGCGCAACTTCTAAATTGTGTGCAAATGTTGTTATTATTTGTTTTTTCTATATTCTCGAAGGGTAATTCCAATTATGGTAATTTATTATTTCTTGGAACACTCCATATTTTGATTTTTTTCAGTTTTTAATTCATTTTGAATCTTTTCAACGGTAATAGCAATGCCACTAATTCCTTTGTTCTCCGGAAACTTATTTTTGTGACAATTACACTATTATATGCTTAGTCTTGCACATTCTGAATACTTGAAATAGATAACCCTTGAGAGCATATATAACCGGAGTTGCCTAATTCGGCCCCTATACGTTCGCGGATGCACCCAGGCGTGTCCGTGGATAGTGACCAGATATGCAATACAACTGGATGCATCAAACCAAATCCTGAATACCTTCACTAACCGGGGCTAAAAGCCCTGAAATCGAAAATGCCAAAATAGGAATAAGGCTTGCTATTATTAGAAAGGTCCAAAAAATATCATATTCGTGAAGCAGAAACATAATGTACTCCCATTAATGTGGAATAGGAGGAATTTAAATTACTCAATTCAATTCAGCATTGTCAATTTATCCAGAACTTCTCCCTTTTCCTCGGTGAAACAAGAATCTTTTTTGTTCAAACAAAAGTGCCATCCAAGGCACATTAGCATGGCGTACTCCTCCTGTTTGAATCGGAGTTTGAAACCAAACAAACTTCTCCTCAAGAGGATAGATGGGGCGATTCAGGTGAGATCCCATGTAGATCTAACTTTCTATTCACTCGTGGGATCCAGGCGGTCCGGGGGAGGGGGGGGCACCATGGCTCTTCTCTTCTCGAGTACTAGTCTCATCACATGTTAAACATGCATAGTTCAACAAATGTCATCAGACTACGAATAAAACGATGATGGAAGAAGTTCATCCATTGCCGCCCTTGCTTGCCCTGGCCATCTTCTTGTGGCAGTACCGGTCTAAGCCGCAAAACGGATCGAGGCGGATCTGCTCACAGCTGGAGCTGTTCGATCCGTCGCCATCCTCGTCCTGATCCTTCTTGCCAGGGGAGGTCTGGCCATGGCACGGGTCGCCCTACTTTGATCTTTAGCCGTTGCCTTGAACACCCTCCTTCAAAGATTTTCGGCTATGCCGGCGCAAAGAGCTTCCTCCATCTCTGCACCACGGAGACGGATATGGCCTCCGTTTCGGTAGGCAAGTTTGCGGGGATGAGGCGCCACCTAAAGGGTTCCACCGACATGGTGGTATTGCACTGTCATGCGGTGTTATGTGGCGAGGTCACACCAAATCATGATCTGATGGGGAACATTTCATGAAAATAAAAAAATCATACGAAACACCCAAAGATCTATCTACGGATATGCATAGCAACGTGGGGGAGATCTTGTCTCCGTACCCCTATAGACCAAAAAGTGAAAGTGTATATAACGCGATTTATGCAGTTGTAATCTTGGCGATCCAATCATGATCAAAACCGATCCAGCGCCAAACGGACGGCACCTTCGAGTTATGCACACGTGTAGCTCGGTGAAGTCCAATACTTATGATCTATGTTGAGTTTTTCTATGGAGAGGAAAGGATGATGTAGCACAGGATAGATAAGTATTTACCTCGGTGAGAACCAAGGTTATCGAACCAATAGAAGGACCACGCAACCCCCCTTCAGCTCCTACACACAAAAGAGCAAACACTTGCACCCAACGCGGACAAGAGGGTTGTCAAGCCCCTTGAACTTGTTACTTGCAAGTAGATAAGTAGTGTAGTTGATAGTTGGATATATATAAATTGCAAAATAAATAAAAAGTAAATAATGGCAGCAAGGAAATAGTAGCATTTGTAAATTTATAAGTGAGTAGACCCAAGGGCCATAATGTTCTCTAGTGGCATCTATCTTGATGTAGGCATGTGATGGGTAAACAAATTACTCTTGGGCAATTTATAGAAAGGCGCATAGTTATTTGATATTCACGACAATAATCATGTGTATATATGCATCACGTCCATAAGCAAATACACTGACTCCTGCCTGCACCTACTACTATTACTCCAGGTCAAGAGCGTTTCTATCCTTGCCTCTCTAAGTATTAAGTTCATGACAAACAAAGTAATGATTGGAGAACAATGACATGATGTATACAAAGAGAATCCAATCAATATGAAATAATCTCATCGTTTTATCCTTAGTGGCAACAATACAAATACGTGTCTTGTCCTTTTCAGTCACTGGGATATAGTGCACCGCAAGATTGAACCCACTACAAGGCACCCCTCTCACTGAAGATAGACCAGTCTAATTGGCCAAAACAAATCAATAGATCAGAGAAATTTACGAAGCTATAATAATCATCCAAGTAAGAATCATATAATTCAGTGAAGACTCAAATCTTTTCCATGAATAATCTGAACATAAACTCAAAATTCACCGGATCCAAACAAACGCACCGCACAAAATGATTACATCGAATAGATCATCGCAAAGATGTGGTGAACTTTGTATTGGAGAGCAAAAAAAAGAGAGAGATCCATATAGATACTAGCTATAGACCCATAGGACTGTGGTAGACTACTCATGCATCACCATGTGACCAGATAGGTTGATGAAAAAGCCCTCCATGATCGATCCCCCCTCCAGCAGGGTACTGGAAAAGGGCTCAGATAGGCACACAGAAGAACAGAGACTTGCGGCAACCGAAGAAATCTTTCGGGAGCTCCCCTTGGGTTTTGGGGGAATATGATAATTTATAAGAAATGAAACAAGGTCGGGAGGGCCATAGGGGCCCATGACCCAAAAAGGCGTGACCACCCCCTAGGCACACCCTCTTTGCTCATGGGGCCCTCATGTGGCCCCCGACCTTCTCCCAAAGCTTCCAGGTCTTCTTTTGGTCCAGAAAAAATCATCAAAAAGATTCGTGGTATTTGGAAACTGTATGGTATTGTAAACCTAAAAAGCCAAAAACATGCAGAAAACAACAACTGGCACTGGGCACTAGGTTAATAGGTTAGTGCTCAAAAGTAATATGAATTGGCAAATAAATGCATAAAAGCATCCTAGAATGATAATACTATAGGATGGAACAATCAAAAAATATAGGTACGTTGGAGATGTATCAGCATCCCCAAGCTTAATTCCCGCTCGTCCTCGAGTAGGTAAATGATAAAACAGATTTTTTGATATGACATGCTAGCCAACATTTAATCTATTGCAGGTGTGATCATTGAGAAATGATGAATTAACAAACATTAACATAGTAATATCCATAAACATAAGTAACATAATCATCAATATTCAAAATGTACGATCCTTAAAGAATGTTTACTCCCCATTCATTTTATCATATTACCTGGGCATGGCTCTGTCTTCATCACATAACTAAAAATGTCAAGCATCACATTGTTAAGTCAGCCAATTGGATCATATTTTTTAACGCGCTTCAAATTTTTATTACTCACGCAATACATGAGCGTGAACCATGGATATAGCATATGGGTGGAATAGAATATGGAGGTAGGGAATCAAAGGGGTAAAATGTGGAAAATAAAGTCTTGCATCAACTCGGCGTATCAACAGGCTATGGAGATTCCCATCGATAGATATCAATGCGAGGATTAGGTATTGCCATGCAACGGATGCACTAGAGCTATAAGTGTATGAAATCTCAAATGAAGCTAAGTGGGTGTGCATTTAAGTTGCTTGCCCATGAAGACCTCGGGCATTTGAGGAATCCCATCATGGGAGTATACAAGCCAAGTTCTATAATGAAAAATTTCCACTAGCATATGGAGGTGAAAAAATATGAGACTCTCTATATAAAACATGGTAACACTTTGAGGCACAAGTGTGGAAAATGAGGTAGTAGCACTGTCCCTTCTCTCTTTTCTCTCATTTACTTCCCCTTTTTTCTATTCATCTTCCTTTTTAATTTTTATTATTTTTATTATTTTTTCTTATTTTTCGTCCAGAGTCTCATCCTGACTTGTGAGGGAATCATTATCTCCATTATCCTTTCCTCACTAAGACACTGGCCTAATAATGATGAACATCACACTTTTATTTAGTTACAACTTGATATGAAAAATTACTAAATAATATGACTCTATATGAATGTCGATGGCAGTGTACCAGGGTGTGCAATTATCTAGCGTAACATATATGTTAATGATGAATGGTTGCTTTGCCACAAAACTATGTCACCTACATGATCATGGAAAGCAATATGACAATGATTGTACTAGTCATATGATGTAATGGTGGAAGTTGCATGGCAATATATCTGAAAATGGCTATGGAAATGCCATAATATAAGTTGGTAAATTATTACTCGAAAAGTATCCTAGAATAATAATATAATAGCATGGAACAATAAAAAATTGTAGATACATTGGAGACGTATCATCACCCCCAAGCCTAATTCCTGCTCGTCCTCAAGTAGGTAAATGATAAAAACAGAATTTTTCATGTGACATGTTACCCAATATGTAATATTTTGCATGTATTCTCATTGTGAAACTATGAATTAACAAACATCAACATAGTAATATTTATAAGGACAAGCAACATAATCATTAATCTTTCGAAATATATGATCCTCAAACAATGTTTAGCCCCATTCATTTTATCATATTAGCAAGGCATGGCTCCGTCTTCACCATATTAATACAAATGTCAAGCACCACTGTGTCTAAGTCAAGAAATTGGATCGTACTTTTTCAAGGTGCATAAACTTTTTATTCTTCACACAATACAGGACGGTGAACCATGGACATAGCATAAGGGTGGAATAGATATGGTGGTAGATATCAAAGGGGTTAAAAGTGGAGAATAAAGTCTCACATCAATGATAACCAATAAGTATAGGGGATCGCAATAGTTTTCGAGGGTAGAGTATTCAACCCAAATTTATTGATTCGACACAAGGGGAGCCAAAGAATATTCTCAAGTATTCGTAGCTGAGTTGTCAATTCAATCACACCTGAAGGACTTAATATCTGCATCAAAGTATTTAGTAGCAAAGCAGTATGGAAGTAATGGTAATGATGGCAAAAGTAACAGTATAAGTTTTGTAGTGATTGTAGCAGTAGCAACGAAGAAGTAACTTAGCAAAGATCAATCTCGTAGGCAATGGATCAGTGATGGATAATTATGTCAGATGACATTCATCATGCAACAGTTATAACATAGGGTGACACGGAACTAGCTTCAATTCTTCAATATAATGTAGGCATGTATTCTGTATATAGTCATACGTGCTTATAGAAAAGAACTTGCATGACATCTATTGTCCTACCCTCCCGTGGCAGCCGGGTCCTAATGGAAACTAAGGGATATTAAGGACTCCTTTTCATAGAGAACCGGACCAAAGCATTAGCACTTAGTGAATACATGAACTCCTCAAACAACGGTAATCACCGGAAAGAATCCTAGTTATTGTCACCCTGGGGGATGCGGATCATAACTCGTAATAGGTGTCTACAAGTTGCAAGATAGGATCAAGAACACATATATATTCATGAAAACATAATAGGTTAAGATCTAAAATCATGGCACTCGGGCCCTAGTGACAAGCATTAAGCATAACAAAGTCATAGCAACATCAATCTCAGAACATAGTGGATACTAGGGATCAAACCCTAACAAAACTAACTCGATTACATGATAAATCTCATCCAACCCATCACCGTCTAGCAAGCCTACGATGGGATTACTCACGAATGGCGAAGAGCATCATGGAAGTGGTGATGAAGGATGGTTGGTGATGTCGATGGCGTCGATTTCCCCTCTCGGAGCCCAAAATGGACTCCAGATCTGGGTACCTGAGGAAGAACAGGAGGTGGCAGCGGCTCCGTATCGTGAAACGCGATGAACTCTCCTCCTTGTTTTTTCTTCACGAATAGGAATAAATAGGAGTGGAATTGAGGTCGGTGGAGCTGCAGGGGCCCCGCAAGCCTGCTAGGCGCGGCCAGGGGGTAGCCGCGCCTGGCAGGCTTGTCACCTATGAGTGGCCCCCTCCAGTTGATTATTTTGCCAGTATTTTTTATTAAATCGAAAAATATTCTCCGTAAATTTTCAGGTCAATCCGAGAACATTTATTTATGCACAAAAATAACAGCAAGGCAATTCTGCTGAAAACAACGCCAGTCCAGGTTAGTTCCATTCAAATAATGCAAATTAGAGCCCAAAACAAGGGCGAAAGGGTTTGGAAAAGTAGATACGATGGAGACGTACCAAACCCCCCAAGCTTAACCCATTGCATGTCCTCAAGCAATTAAGTTGATAAACTGAAAGTTATAAAGTAATAAACTATAAATATGTCTAACTGATGTTTAGATTATCAGCAAAGGTCATGGAGTAACCACGTTCACAATAACATTTAGGTCTCACATTTACTCATATCAATGACATAATCAACTAGCAAGCAATAATAATAACTCTCAGATGACGACACTTTTATCAAAACAATCATGATACAATATGATGAAATGATATCTCGCTAGCCCTTTCTGAGACCGCCAAAAATAAATGCAGAGCACCTCTAAAGAACAAGGACAGACTAAAAATTGTAATTCACGGTGAAAGATATCCAATCATGCTCATACTCATTATCAATTAACAGCAAATCATACAAATGATGGTGGTGCTCTCTAACTAGTGCCTTTTATGAGAGGAGGACGACTCAACAATAAAGTAAATGGAAAGGCCCTTCGCGGAGGGAAGCATTGATTTGCGGAGGTGCCAGAGCTTGAGTTTTTAAAATAGAGATGAGTAATAATTTTTGAGCGGTATGCTTTCATTGCTCACATAACGACCAAAAAGTTTTCAACACCTTTCATGCTAGATACATTATAGGCGGTTCCCAAATAGAATGATAAAGTTTTTATTCCCCCTCCACCAATTAGTCACACTCCACGACAAGCTGAATCCACGAGTATCGTCCATACAAACACAGTCCTGGGGGAGTTTTGTTTAATTATATTTTGCTTTTATTTCGAGCATGGAACTGGACATCCCGATTTCCAGCCACTTTCTCGTGAATGATAGTGAATCAACACATATCGTGACAATAACTCACCTAGCATGGAAGATACCGACAACCCCCAGTCACCACTTGAGCGATTTGGGCATACAAAACCGAATGTTTATTTGAAAGTTTAGAGTTTGGCACATGCATATTTACTTGGAACGGCGGGCAAATACCGCATATAGGCATGTATGGTGGACTCATATGGAACAACTTTGGGTTTGAGGGATTGGATGCACAAGCAGTATTCCCGCTTAGTACAAGTGAAGGCTAGCAAAAGACTGGGGAGCGACCAACTAGAGAGTGACACAGTCATCAACATGCTTTGAGATTAACCAACATTGAATGCAAGCATGAGTAGGATATAAATCATTATGAACATAAATATCGTAGTGGCTATGTTGATTTTGTTTCAACCACATGCATGAAAATGTGCCAAGTCGAGCCACTTGAATCGTTCAGAGGAGGATACCATCCCATCATACTACATCACAACCATTTTAATATGCATGTTGGCACCCAAGACAAACCATTATCCACTCTTAGCTAATTAAGCATGGCATGAGTAACTATAATCTCTAATTGTGATTGCAAATTGTTGGGGAACGTTGCATGGGAAACAAAAATTTTCCTACGCACACGCAAGATCTATTCATGGTGATGAGCATCTACGAGAGGGAGAGTGGATCTACATACCCTTGTAGATCGCTAAGCGGGAAGCATTAAGAAACGCGGTTGGTGTAGTTGAACGTCTTCGCGATTCAAATCACCGAGCATCCCGCGATCCCATCTAGATCCGTCCCGCGATCCAATCACGATCCGTCCCGCGAACTCATCACGATCCGTCCCATGATCTCATCACGATCCGTCCCATGAACTCATCACGATCCGTCTCGTGATCTCATCACGATCCGTCTCGGGATCTTGATCACGGTCCTTCTGATCTAGCGCCGAACGGACGACACCTCCGCGTTCAACACACGTACAGCTCGATAACGATCTCTGCCTTCTTGATCCAACAAGAGGGAGCAGAGAGGTAGATGAGTTCTCCGGCAGCGCGACGACATTGCGGCGATGGTGGTGGAGCTATTCTAGCAGGGCTTCGCCTAAGCACCGCTGAAAACCGATCTAGAGGAGAAACTGCGATCTAGAGGAGAAACTACTGAAATATTGCCTCTAGGGCATATTTCCAACAGTCTCCCACTTGCACTAGAGTCAATAATGTAGTTCACATCACCATGTGATTCACATTGTTATGAATCTAACACCCAATAAATTATGGGGCTCGATCATGCTTTGCATGTGAGAGAGGTCTTTTAGTCAACGAGTCTGCGACATTCAGATCCGTGTGTAATTTGCAAATCTCTATGTCATACTGTAGACACTGCTACGACACTCCACTTGGAGCTATTCCAAATGTTGCTCCACTATACGTATCCAGATTGCTACTCAGAGTCATCCGGATTGGTGTTAAAGTTTGCATCGACGTAACCCTTTACGATGAACTCTTTATCACCTCCATAATCAAGAAATATTTCCTTAGTCCTCTAGTTACTAAGGATAATCCTGACCGATGTCCAGTGATCCACTCCCGGATCACTTTTGTACCCCTTGACAGACTCATGGCAAGGCACACACCAGATGCGCTATGCAGCATGGCATAATATAGAGCCTATGGCTAAGGCATAGGGGACAACGTTCGTCCTTTCTCTTTCTTCTGCCATTGTCGAGCTTTGAGTCTCACTCAACAAAACATCTTACAAATTAAGCGAGAACTCTTTCTCTGACTGATCCATTTTGAGCTCTTTCAAAATCTTGTCAAGGTATGTACTCATTGAAAGTCTCATCAAACATCTTGATCTATCTCTATAGATCATGATGCTCAACAATTAGGTAGCTTTATCCAGGTCTTCCTTTGAAAATCTCTTTTCAAACAACCATTTATGCTTTCCAGAAATTCTACATCATTTCCGATCAACAATATGTCAACCACATATGCTTACCAGAAACTCTATAGTGCTCCCACTCACTATATTGTAAATACAAGTTTCTCATAAACTTTGTATAGACTCAAAAGCTTTGATCACCTCATCAAAGTGTATATTCCAACTCCGAGATGCTTGCTTCAATTCATAGAAGGATCACTGAAGCTTGCACACCTTTTAGCATCCTCAGGAGTGACAAAACCTTCTGGTTGTATCTCATACAACCTTTCCTTAAGGAAGGAAACGATGTTTTGACACCCATCTGCCAGATTTCATAATTGAAAAATGCAGCAACTGCTAACATAATTCCAACAGACTTGCATCGCTACGAGTGAGAAAGTCTCATCGTAGTCAACTCTTTGAACTTGTTGAAAACTTCTTTGCGACAAGTCGAGCTCTATAAATAGTGACATTTACCATCAGCGTCTGTCATCATCTCAAAGGTCCATTTATACTCGACGACCTGCCGTCCAACGAGCAAGTCTATCATAGTCTATACTTGGTTTTCATACATGGATCCTTTCTCGGATTTCATGGCCTCTAACCATTTGTCGGAATCCGGGCCCATCATCGCTTCTCCACAACTCGTAGGTTCATCGTTGTCCAACAGCATGACCTCCAAGAGAGGGTTGTCATACCGCTCAGGAGCAGTACACATCCTTGTTGACCTACGAGGTTCGATAGTAACTTGATCCGAAGCTTCATTATCATCATCATTAACTTCCTCTTCAACTAACGTAGGCTTCACCAAAACATCTTCCTGTGCTGCGCTACTCTCTGGTTGAACAAAGGTTCAACAACCTCATCAAGTTCTATCTTCCTCCCACTCAATTCTTTTGAGAGAAACTCTTTCTCGAGAAAGGACCAAGTTTTAGCAACAAACATTTTATTCTTGGATCTGAGACAGGAGGTTCACCCAACTGTTCTTAGGGTATTCTATGAAGATGCATTTGTTCGCTTTGGGTTTGAGCTCATAAGGCGAAAACATTTTCCACACAAGCGTCGCAGCCCCAAACATTAAGAAATGACAGCTTGGGTTTCTATCAAATCCTAATTCACACGGTGTCATCTCAACGGATTTAGGTGGTGCCCTATTTAAAGTGAATGTAGTTGTCTCTAATGCATAACACCAAAATTATAGTAGCGAAATGAAAAGACACATCATAGCACGCACCATATCCAATAGAGTACGATTATGACATTCGGAGACACCATCACACTATGTGCGTTCCAGGTGGCGTGAGTTGTGAAACAACTTTCACATTGTCTAAAGTTGTATGCCAGACTCGTAACTCAGATATTCACCTCCACGGTCATATCGCAGACATTTTTATCTTCGTGTCACGATGATCTTAAACTTCACTCCGAATTTGGTTGAACCTTTCAAACGATTCAGACTTGTGTTTCATTAAGTAAATATGCACTATATCTACTCAAATCATCAGTGAAGGTAAGAAAATAACGATATCCACCGCACACTACAAGACTCATTGGATTGCATACATCAACATGTATCATTTCCAATAAATCATTTGCCCGCTCCATCCATCTGGAAACGGGGTCCTTAGTCGTCTTGCCCAAGAGGCATGGTTTGCATGTCTCAACCTATTCGAAGTCGAATGAGTCTAAATATCCATAAGCATGGAGTTTCTTCATGCGCTTTGTACCAAAATGACATTTAGCGGCTGTGCCACAAGTATGTGGTACTATCATTATTAACTTTGTATCTTTTGGCATCAATGTTATGAACATGTGTATTACTATGATCAAGATTCAACAAACCATTCTCATTAGGTGCGTGACCATTGAAGGTATCATTCATGTAAACAGAATAACCATTATTCTCTAACTTAAATGAATAACCGTGTTGCAATAAACACGATCTAATCACGTTCATGCTCAATGCAAAACACCAAATAACATTTATATAGGTTTGTCACTAATCCCGAAGGTAGAGAGAGCGTGCGATGTTGATCACATCAACCTTGGAAACATTTCCAACACACATCGTCACCTCACCCTTAGCTAGTTCTCCATTTATTCTGCAGCTTTTATTTTGAGTTACTAACATTTATCAACCGAAACGGTATCCAACACCCAGGTGCTACTAGGAGTACTAGCAAGGTATAGATCATTAACACGTATAACAAATATACTTCTGTTGACGTTGCCAGCCTTCTTATCTTCCAAGTATCTAGGGTTGTTCCTCTTCCGCGACCGCTCTCCTCATAATCGAAGCACTTAGTCTTGGGTTTGGGTTCAACTTTGGGTTGCTTCACTGGAGCAGCAACTGACTTGCTATCCATGAAGTTTCCCTCCTTGCTCTTGCCCTTCTCGAAACTAGTGGTTTGACTAACCATCAACACTTGACGCTCCTTCTTGATTTCTACATTCATGGTGTCAAACATTGCGAACAGCTCACGGATCATTATTTCTATCCCTGGCATTTTATAGTTCATCACCAAGTTCTAGTAGCTTAGTGACAGTGACTTGGAGAACTATATCAATCGCTATCTGATCTGAAAGATCAACTCCCACTCGATTCAAGCGATTGTAGCACCTAGACAATCTGAGCACATGCTCAACGATTGAGCTATTCTCTTTCATCTTGCAGGCAAAGAATCTTGTTGGAGATCTCATATCTCGCAACACGGGAATGAGCCTGAGATCCTAATTTCAGCTCTTAGAACATCTCATATGTTCCGTGACATTTCAAAATGTTTCGGAGCCTCAATTCTAAGCCATAATGCATGACGCACTAAACTATCAAGTAGTCATCCGAACATGCCTGTTAGATGTTCACAACATCTATAGACGATGCTAGAGGGATTGGCACACCAAGCGGTGCATTAAGAACATAAGCCTTGTGTGCAGCAATGAGGACAATCCTCAGATCACGGACCCAGTCCGCAATATTGCTACCATCATCTTTCAACTCTATTTCTCTGGGAACATATAAAAATTCAGGGGAGCTACTGCGCGACCAAGTAATCTACAACATAATTTGCAAAGACACTACTGACTATGTTCATGATAATGAGTTCAATTAATCATACTACTGAAGAACTCCCACTCAAATTGACATCCCTCCGGTCATTCGAGTGATACATGATCCAAATTCACCAACTCAAGTCCGATCATCACGTGCGTTGAGGTGGTTTCAATGGTGAACATCATCATGTTGGTCATATCTACTATATGACTCATGTTCGCCCTTTCGGTCTCTTGTGTTCCGAGGCCATGTCTGTACATGCTAGGCTCGTCAAGTTTAACCCGAGTGTTCTGCATGTGCAACACTGGCTTGCACCCGTTGTATGTGAATGTAGAGTCTATCACACCCGATCATCATGTGGTGTCTCGACACGATGAACTTTCGCAACGGTGCACACTCGGGGAGAACACAATTTATCTTGAAATTAAGTGAGGGATCACCTTATAATGCTACCGTCGTCCTAAGCAAAACAAGGTGCATAAAAGGATTAACATCACATGCAAATCATAAGTGACATGATATGGCCATGAACTTGTGCTTTTGATCTCCATCTTGAAAGCACCGACATGATCTCCATCGTCACCAACATGACACCATGATCTCCATCATCTTGATCTCCATCTACGTGTCGCCATCGAGGTTGTCGCGCCCACCATGCTTCTACTACTATTCCTACCATTTAGCGATAAAATAAAGCATTACATAGCGCTTAATGATTGACACGCAGGTCATACAATAATTAAAGACAACCCTATGGCTCCTGCCAGTTGCCGGACTCATCGACATGCAAGTTGTGATATTCTATACAAAACATGATCATCTCATACATCACATATATCTGATCATGTAATTGGCCATATCACATCACAACATACCCTGCAAAAATAAGTTAGACGTCCTCTAATTGTTGTTGCATGTTTTACGTGGCTGCTACGGGTATCTAGCAAGAATAATTCTCACCTACGCAAAAACCACAATGGTGATACATAAGTTGCTTTTCAACCTTCTCAAGGACCTCCTTTGTCGAATCCGATCCAACTAAAGTAGGAGAAACAGACACCCGCCACCCATATTTCTGCAACGAGGTTACACGTCAGTCGATGGAACCGGTCTCTCGTAAGCGTACGAGTAAGGTTGGTCCGGGCCGCTTCATCCCACAATACCGCTGAACCAAAACACGACCAAGGGAGGAAGCAATCTAAGCATCAACGCCCACAAACACTTTGTGTTCTAATCGAGATATCATCTACACATAGACCTAGCTCATGATGCCACTGTTGGGGAACGTTGCATGGGAAACAAAAAATTTGCTACGCACACGCAATATCTATCCATGGTGATGAGCATCTACGAGAGGGAGAGTGGATCTACATACCCTTGTAGATCGCCAAGCGGGAAGCGTTAAGAAACGCGGTTGGTGTAGTCGAACGTCTTCGCGATTCAAATTGTCGAGCATCCCACGATCTCATCACGATCCGTCCCGCGGTCCAATCACGATCCGTCCGGCGAACTCCTCATGATCCGTCCCGTGATCTCATCATGATCCGTCCCGTGATGTCATCATGATCCGTCTCACGATCTTGATCACGGTCCTTCCGATCTAGCGCCAAACGGACGACACCTCCGCGTTCAGCATACGTACAACTCGATGACGATCTCTACCTTCTTGATCCAGCAAGAGGGAGCGGAGAAGTAGATGAGTTCTCCGGCAGCGCGACGGCATTGCGGCGATGGTGGTGGAGCTATTCCAGCAGGGCTTCGCCTAACCACCGCTGAAAACCGATCTAGAGGAGATACTGTGATCTAGAGGAGAGGTAGCACGTGGCTATTAGGGTTAGCTTTTCCCTCTAAATCCTCTAGTATATATAGGAGGGAGGGAGGGGAGGAGGCAACCTCAAACCCTCAAGGTTTGGTTGAAATTCGAGGTGGAAGAGTCCTACTCCAATCCTATTAGGAGTAGCATTCCTCCTTTCCACTTGGAAACTCTTTCCACCTCTCCACCTTTGGATTTTTTTCCTTCTCAAACCACTCCAGCCGCATGGGCCCTTAGAGGAGGCTTCGGCCAGCCCACCAGGGGCTGGTTTACCTCCTCCCACAGCCCATGTAGCCTCTTGGGTCGAAATACATCTCCTGATGGTCCCCCGGTACACTACTGGCACTCCCCGCACACTACCGATGAGCCCGAAACTTTTCCGGCGACCAAAACAGGACTTCCTATATATCAATCTTTACCTACGGACAATTCCAGAGCTCCTCGTGACGTCCGGCATCTCATCCGGGACTCTGAACAACCTTCGGTCACCACCATACATAACTCTATACTACCGAAACGTCACGGACCTTAAGTGTGCAGACCCTGAGGGTTCAAGAACTATGTAGACATGACCGAGAAACCTCTACGGTCAATGACCAATAGCGGGACCTGGATGCCCATATTGGTTCCTACATATTCTACGACGATCTTTATCGGTCGAACCTCTATGTCAAGGATTCAATTAATCCCGTATGTTGTTCCCTTTGTTCTTCGTTGTGTTACTTGCCCGAGATTCGATCGTCGGCATCTCCATACCTATTTCAACCTCGTTACCAGCAAGTCTCTTTACTCATTCCGTAATACAAGATCTCGTGGCTAACACTTAGTCACATTGCTTTCAATGCTTATTGTGATGTTGTATTACCGAGTGGGCCTTGAGATACCTCTCCGTCACACGGAGTAACAAATCCCAGTCTTGATCCATGCCAACCCGACAGACACCCTTGAAGATACCTGTAGAGCACCTTTATAGTCACCTAGTTACGTTGCGACATTTGATACAGACAAGGCACTCCTCCGGTGTCAGTGAGTTGCATGATCTCATGGTCATAGGAACAAATACTTGACATGCAGAAAACAGTAGCAATAAACTGACATGATCATATGCTACGTTTGTAGTTTGGGTCTTTTCCATCACATCATTCTCCTAATGATGTGATCCTGTTATCAATGACATATCATGTCCATGACTAGGAAACCATAGCCATCTTTGATCAACGTGCTAGTCTATTAGAGGCATACTAGGGACATGGTGTTGCCTATGTATCCACACATGTATCTGAGTTTGCGATTAATACAATTATAGCATGGATAATAAACGATTATCATGAACAAGGAAATATGATAATAAAAAATTTATTTTTGCCTCTAGGGAATATTTCTAATACAAATATGTTTCACCCATAATGATCTGAATTCAGAACGATGAGCTAATCATATTTACAAAAGCAAGATAGGTCGAGTTCATACCAGCTTTTCTCCCTCTCAATATTTTCATCAGATACCATCATTATTGCCTTTCACTTGCACGACCGAACGGTGTGGATAATAATAAGAGTGCACGTGCATTGGACTAAGCTGGAATCTTCAAACAATAACTCAAAGGAGATGACAAGGTAACATGGGATCTCTAATAGGTAAAAAATAATGCATATGAGAGCCACTCAGCATTTTCATTGTGGTCTTCTCCTTATGACCTAAAGAAAGAAAAATCAAAACAAGAACGAGAAAAAATATTTACACGGGAAAGCTCCCAACAAGCAAAAGAAGAAAAAAAAATATTTTTGTGTTTTCTTTTAATGCTACAACTAAGCAACTAGAAGGTAAAGCTAGAACTAATTTTTTTTCTCAAAGTTAATTCAGCAAACAAGAAGAAAGCGAAACAATGAAATAAACTACCATGGATATTACAATGAAATAGTATGAACATCAACTACTTAAGATGGATTTGTGAACATGAATGTAAAGTCGGTGAGAAATACGTACTCCCCCAAGCTTAGGCTTTTGGCCTAAGTTGGTCTATGGCCATGGCTGGAAAGAGCTCTCTCCTGGATAATGAGGGGCATCCTAAGAGTTCGGTTGGCGAACTCCTGCGGCTCCCATTGAAAAACTAGCTCCGGATACGGATCAAGGGCTGGTGCCGGTTCTGGAGCTAGGAGTTGTGTCAGACCCCAATATCTGTAAATGTCTCCGGGCATAATGGTGTACCTGCCTGAGCGAATATCGAACAAAGCAGAAGCAAGCAGAGTAATAATCTCACAAGTACCTTGACTAAAAACTAAGTTATAAAGCAGCCTCCTATCATCATTTTTCTTAATAACATCATGTGCTACCATACGGTCATAATTTAAGGACTTCGAAGGTAGCAACCTCTCATCATCCTCGTTAAGCCTAATGTGTATCTCAAAGTATTTGTCCAAATGAGATGCATAGATACCTCCGAATATGGGCCCCTTTGAACAGTTGGTGTTTAACCGTTGGGCCACCATAGCGCCAAGACTAAAGGTTCTATCAGCAAATAAATCATGGCGCAGAATGGCGACGTCAGGGGCACTAACACCTCCACTCTCCCAGCGACCAACTAAGCATCTCCCAGCAAATAATGAGTAATAGCGTAGCACGGGGAAATATAAACTAGCTACTCTTGCCTTTGACACACCTCTCTCTTCCCCTACATTGACCGCGGCAATAAAATCTTCCATGTCTCTAGGACGTGGTTCCCTGATGCTCCCCTCATAGGGTATTTTGCAAACTTTGCAAAAATCATAAAGGTTCATTTTCTTAGGCACATCATATAAGTGAAATTCTACTGTAGGAGGGTCTTCCCTAATATGAAAATGAAAGTTTTGCACAAAGGTATTCGTGAGCAAGAGGTCCTAGTCACACTTATCGTCGACGAAGTCGGGGAGGCGTACATTCTCATCCAAGTAATAGAAATCTTCATAAATGCCGACCGCCCTCAAGAATGTGTCACATGGCCATTCACATGGTCGAACTTCTCCGACGCGAGGAAGATTATACTTGGGTTTCTCCCTCATCTCATTTTCATCTTCCTTAGAACTCCGGCTTGCAGAGCATCTTAACAATATCCTCAACATTTCTTCCTCCAAAAAATGCTGAAATTTTTAGTGACCAAAAATAAAGGTGAAAAAAACTCAACAAAATTTATAACAACTACACCCACAAGTGCCTAGAGGCTATATCATGCATCAAAACTACTTGGGACCATACAAATTTGACATGCAAGCTCAAGAATAAGGTTAGCACAACAGCAAAAATTTGCAATATATAAAGCACTACAAAAAAAAACTAATTGTACCATTAGAGGAGTCACATACCGAAGAACAATCTCCCAGAACAGTTTTGCGAATGACGCTTTGCACAAGGAGATCGAAAATGGCAGCAAAATGAGCTAGAACACGGGTTTCAGCAATGGTGGGATTTTTCTGGAGGAAGATGAAGTGGATGGGTGCTGTGTTGGGGAACGTCGCATGGGAAACAAAAAATTTCCTATGCACACGCAAGATCTATCCATGGTGATGAGCATCTACGAGAGGGAGAGTGGATCTACATACCCTTGTAGATCGCTACGTGGGAAGCGTTAAGAAACGCGGTTGGTGTAGTCGAACGTCTTCGCGATCCAAATCGCCGAGCGTCCCGCGATCTCATCACGATCCGTCCCGCGATCCAATCATGATACGTCCCGCGAACTCATCATGATCCGTCCCGTGATCCAATCACGATCCATCCCGTGAACTCATCATGATCCGTCCCGCGAACTGATCACGATCCGTCTCGCGATCTTGATCACGGTCCTTCCGATCTAGCGCCGAACGGACGACACCTCCGCGTTCAGCACACGTACAGTTGTATGACGATCTTCGCCTTCTTGATCCAGCAAGAGGGAGCAGAGAGGTAGACGAGTTCACCGGCAGCGTGACGGTGCTGCAGTGATGGTGGTGGAGCAATTCCGGCAGGTCTTCACCTAAGCACTGCAGAAATCCGATCTAGAGGAGAAACTATGCACTGGAGGAACGGGCAGCACATGGCTAAAAATTCTGTGCAAAAACCCTAAAATCCTCTAGTATATATATGAGGAGAGGAGGAGAGGACTTGGTGCAAGGGCCAAGGCTCCTTGGGTTGTCCGAAGTGGGGAGGAGAGGAGGACTCCTCCTCCAATCCTAGTAGGACTAGGATTCCTCCCTTTTTTGGCCTTTTTCCACCTTTTTCCCTTTGGGCTTTTGTTCCCAGCCACATGGGCTTGTGTGTGTTGGGAGACGTAGTAGTAAATCAAAAATTTTCCTACGTTCACCAAGATCTATCTATGGAGAAACCAGCAACGAGAGGGGAGAGATTGCATCTTCATACCTTTGAAGATCGCTAAGCGGAAGCGTTACAAGAACGCGGTTGATGGAGTCGTACTCGCAGCGATTCAGATCGCGGTAGATCCGATCAAGTGCCGAACGGACGGCACCTCCGCGTTCAACACACGTGCAGCTCGGTGACGTCTCCAACACCTTGATCCAGCAAGGAGGAAGGAGAGGTTGGGGAAGGGCTCCAACAGCAGCACGACGGCGTGGTGGTGGTGGAGAAGCAAGGTATTCCGACAGGGCTTCGCCTAAGCGCTGCGGAGGAGGAAGAAGAGAGGTAGGGCTTTGCCGTGAGAGAGAGAGATCAAATCTTGTCTCAAAACATCCAAAACCTCAAGTATATATAGGAGGAGGGACGTGGAGGGCTGGCTTGGCCTCTACTCCAAAGAGGATATGGCCGGCCGAATTAAAGGGAGAGTCCACCTCCCACAAGGGAGGTGGATCTCCTCCTTTTAAATCCTTTTTGCCTTATCTCCTTATCTCCAGCCGCATGGGCCTTTAGCAAAAGTCTTGCCCAGCCCAATAAGGGCTGGCACACTTTATCTAACAGCCCATGTGGTCCTTTGGTCGTCACACCCCTCCCGGGGGTCCTCCGGCACCCTCCCGGCACTCCCGGTACACTACCGATGAGCCCGAAAACTTTCCGGTGACCAAAACTGGACTTCCTATATATCAATCTTTACCTCCGGACCATTCCGGAGCTCCTCGTGACGTCCGGGATCTCATCCGGGACTCCGAACAACCTTCGGTAATCACGTATACCATTTCCCTATAACCCTAGCGTCATCGAACCTTAAGTGTGTAGACCCTACGGGTTCGGGAGACACGTAGACATGACCGAGACACTTCTCCGGCCAATAACCAACAGCGGGATCTGGATACCCATGTTGGCTCCCACGTACTCCACGATGATCTCATCGGATGAACCACGATGTCGGGGATTCAATTAATCCCGTATACAATTCCCTTTGTCTATCGGTATGGTACTTGCCCGAGATTCGATCGCCGTTATCCCTATACCTTGTTCAATCTCGTTACTGGCAAGTCTCTTTACTCGTTCCGTAATACATCATCCCGTGGCTAACTCCTTAGTCACTTTGAGCTCATTATGATGATGTCTTACCGAGTGGGCCCAGAGATACCTCTCCGTCACACGGAGTGACAAATCCCAGTCTCGATTCGTGCCAACCCAACAGATACTTTCGGAGATACCCGTAGTGCACCTTTATAGCCACCCAGTTACGTTGTGACGTTTGGCACACCCAAAGCATACCTATGGTATCCGGGAGTTACACAATCTCATGGTCTAAGGAAACGATACTTGACATTGAAAAGCTTTAGCAAATGAACTACACGATCTAGTGCTATGCTTAGGATTGGGTCTTGTCCATCACATCATTCTCCTAATGATGTGATCCCGTTATCAACGACATCCAATGTCCATGGCCATGAAACCGTGACCATCTATTGATCAACGAGCTAGTCAACTAGAGGCTCACTAGGGACATGTTGTGGTCTATGTATTCACACATGTATTATGGTTTCCGGTTAACACAATTATAGCATGAACAATAGACAATTATCATGAACAAGGAAATACAATAATAACCATTTTATTATTGCCTCTAGGGCATATTTCCAATAGTCTCCCACTTGCACTAGAGTCAATAATCTAGTTCACATCACCATGCGATTAACACTTACATCACCATATGATCATATCATCATGTGATTAACACCCAATAAGTTCTGGGGTTTGTTCATGTTCTGCTCGTGAAAGAGGTTTTTAGTCAACGGGTCTGCGACATTTAGATCCGTGTGTACCTTGCAAACTTTCCATGTCATATTTGTAGATACTACTCCCATGCTCCACATGGAGCTATTCCAAATGGCTGCTCCACTATACGTAGCTGGATTTCTACTAAGAGTCATCCAGTTTGGCTTTAAAGCTTGCATCATCGTAACACTTTACGATGAACTCTTTATCACCTCCATAATCGAGAAATATTTCCTTAGTTCTCAAGTTACTAAGGCTAACTTTGACCGCTGTCCAGTGATCCACTCTTGGATTACTCTTGTACCCCTTGACAGACTCACGGCAAGGCACACACAGGTGCGGTACACAGCATGGCATACTATATAGAGCCTATGGCTAAAGCATAGGAGATGACACTCGTCTCTTCTTTATCTTCTGCCGTGGTCGGGTATTGAGTCTTACTCAATTTCACACCTTACAATATAGTCAAGAACTCCTTCTTTGACCCATCTATTTTGAACTCCTTCAAAAACTTGTCGAGGTATGTCTTCGTCGAAAAAACTTATGAAGCGAATAGATCTATCCCTATAGATCTTGATGCTCAATAAAATAGTAGCTTTATCTGGGTCTTCCTTTGAAAAAACTCTTTTCAAACAACCCTTCATGCTCTTCCAGAAATTCTACATCATTTCCGATCAATAATATGTCAACTACATATTCTTATAAGAAATTCTATAGTGCTCCCACTCACTTTCTTGCAAATACAAGTTTCTCATAAACTTTGTATAAACTTAAACACTTTGATCACCTCATCAAAGCATATATTCCAACTCCGAGATTCTTGCTCCAGTCCATAGAAGGATCGCTGGAGTTTGCATATTATTAGCATCCTTAGGATTGACAAAACCTTCTGGTTGTATCACATACAACTCTTCCTCACAGAAACCATTACGGAAACCTTGTTTTGTCATCCATCTGCCAGATTTCATAATCGAAAAATGCAGCAACTGCTAACAAAATTTTAATAGACTTTTAGCATCGCTACAGATGAGACAATCTCATTGCAGTCAACTCCTTGAAGTTGGCGGAAACTTCTTTGCGACAAGTCGAGCTTTATAAACGGTGACATTTCACCATTAGCGTCTATGTTTATCTCAAAGGTCCATTTGAACTCAATGACCCGCCATTCAACAGGCAAGTCTACCAAAGTCCATACTTGGTTTTCATACATGGATCCTTTCTCGGATTTCATGGCTCCTAGCCATTTGTTGGAATCCGGGCCCACCATCGCTTCTCCATAGTTCGTAGGTTCATCGTTGTCCAACAACATGATTTCCAAGACAGGGTTGTCGTACTACTCAGGAGCAGTACGCGTCCTTGTCGACCTACGAGGTTCGATAGTGACTTGATCTGAAGCTTCATGATCATCATCATTAACTTCCTTTTCAACTGAGTAGGCTCTACAGAAACATCTTTCTGTGTTGCGCTATTCTCTGGTTGAAACAAAGGTTCAACAACCTCATCAAGTTCTATCTTCCTCCCACTCAATTCTTTCGAGAGAAACTCTTTCTCAAGAAAGGACCCGTTCTTAGCAACAAACACCTTTTGCGCTTGGATCTGAGATAGAAGGTATACCCAATGTCTCATTAGGGTATTCTATGAAGATGCATTTGTCTGCTTTGGGTTCGAGCTCGCTAGGTGAAAAACCCATTTTCACATAAGCGTCGCAGCCCCAAACATTAAGAAATGATAGCTTAGGCTTCTGTCAAACCATAATTCTCACGGTGTCATCTCAACAGACTTAGATGGTGCCCTGTTAAAGTGAATGGATTTGTCTTTAATGCATAACCCCATAACGATAGTGGTAAAACGATAAGAGACATCATAGTACTCACTATATCCAATAGAGCACGACTACGACGTTCGAACACACCATCACACTATGGTGTTCCAGGAGGCGTGAGCTGTGAAACAATTTCCACATTGTCTAAAATTGCATACCAAACTCGTAACTTAGATATTCACCTCCATGATCATATCATAGACATTTATCTTCTTGTCACGATGATCTTTAACTTCACTCTGAAACTCCTTGAACCTTTCAAACATTTCAGATTCGTGTTTCATTAAGTAAATATCCCCATATTTACTCAAATCATCAGTGAAGGTAAAGAAAAACAACGATATCCATTGTGTGTTTCAACACTCATTAGACCACATACATCAACATGTATTAATTCCAATAAGCCACTTGCCCGCTCCATCATATTGGATGACGGGGTCTCAGTCATCTTGCCCAAGAGGCATGGCTCGCATGTCTCAACCGATTTGAAATCGAGTGAGTCAAAAAAAATCCATCATCATGGAGTTTCTTCATGCGATTTATACCAATATGACATTACGTGGCAGTGCCACAAGCATGTGGTAATATCATTATTAACTTTGTATCTTTTGGTACCAATGTTATGAATATGTGTACTACTACGATCATGATTCGATAAACCATTTCGAGTGGGTGCATGACCATTGAAGGCATTATCCATGTAAACAGAATAACCATTATTCTCTAACTTATATGAATAACCGTATCGCACTAATCATGATCTAATCACGTTCATGCTCAACGCAAACACCAAATAACATTTATTTAGGTTTATCACAAATCCTGAAGGTAGAGAGAGCGTGCGATGGTGATCACATCAATCTTGGAAATACTTCCAACACACATCGTCACCTTTCACCTAGCTAGTCTCCATTTATTCCGTAGCTTTTATTTCGAGTTGCTAACACTTAGCAACCGAACCGGTATCCAATACCCAGGTGCTACTAGGAGTACCAGCAAGGTACACATCACTAACACGTATATCAAATATACTTCCATTGACATTACCAGCCTTCTTATCTACCAAGCATCTAGGGTTTTTCCGCTTCAGCGAACATTCTCCTCATAACAGAAGCACTTAGTCTCGGGTTCGGGCTCAACCTTGGGTTTCTTCACTAGAGCAACAACTGGCTTGCCATTCCTGAAGTTTTCCCTTCTTGCCCTTGCCCCTTTTGAAACTAGTGGTTTAACTTAACCATCAACACTTGATGCTCCTTCTTGATTTCTACCTTCGTGGTGTCAAACATCACGAACAACTCAGGGGTCATCTTATCCATCCCTGGCATGTTATAGTTCATCACGAAGCTCTAGTAGCTTGGTGGCAGTGACTTGGAGAACTGCATTAATCACTATCTCATCTGGAAGATTAACTCCCACTTGATTCAAGTGATTGTAGCACCCAGACAATCTGAGCACACGCTCAGCGATTGAGCTATTCTCTTTTATCTTGCAGACAAAGAATCTTGTTGGAGGTCTCATACCTCTCAACATAGGCACGAGCCTGAGATCACAATCTCAGCTCCTAGAACATCTCATATGTTCCGTGACGTTCAAAACGTTTTGGAGCCTCAATTCTAAGCCGTAATGCATGACGCATTGAACTATCACGTAGTCACCAAAAAGTGCCTGTCATATGTTCACAACATCTACAGACAACGCTTGAGGGAGTGATGCAGTTAGCGGTACATCAAAAACATAAGCTTTCTGTGCAGCAATGAGGACAATCCTCAGATCACGGACCCAGTCCGCATTATTGCTACCATCAACTTTCAACTTACTTTTCTCTAGGATTGTATCAATAAAACTGGGGAGCTACAGCGTGAGCTATCTACGACATAATTTGCAAGGACATTTTTAGACTAAGTTCATGATAATTAAGTTCATTTAATCAAATTATTAATGAACTCCCACTTAGATAGACATCTCTCTAGTCTTCCAAGTGATACATGATCCATGTCAACTAGCCCGTGTCCGATCATCACGTGAGACGGACTAGTCATCCATGGTGAACATCTCTATGTTGATCGTATCTTCTATACGACTCATGTTCGACCTTTCGGTCCTCCGTGTTCCGAGGCCATGTCTGTACATGCTAGGCTCGTCAAGTCAACCTAAGTGTTTCGCATGTGTAAATCTGGCTTACACCCGTTGTATGCGAACGTTAGAACCTATCACACCCGATCATCACGTGGTGCTTCGGAACGACGATCCTTAGCAACGGTGCACAGTTAGGGTGAACACCTTTCTTGAAATTTTATTGAGAGATCATCTTATTTACTACCGTCGTTCTATGCAAATAAGATGTAAACATGATAAACATCACATGCAATCAATATAGTGACATGATATGGCCAATATCATCTTGCTCCTTTGATCTCCATCTTCGGGGCACCATGATCATCACTGTCACCGGCACGACACCATGATCTCCATCATCATGATCTCCATCATTGTGTCTTCATGAAGTTGTCTTGCCAAATATTACTTCTACTACTACAGCTAACGTTTAGCAATAAAGTAAAGTAATTATATGGCGTTTATGATTGACACGCAGGTCATACAATAATATAAGACAACTCCTATGGCTCCTGCCGGTTGTCATAGTCATCGACATGCAAGTCGTGAACCCTATTACAAGAACATGATCAATCTCATACATCACAATGCATCACATCACATCCTTTTGGCCATATCACATCACACGGCATATGCTGCAAAAACAAGTTAGACGTCCTCTAATTTGTAGTTGCAAGTTTTTACGTGGTTGCTATAGGTTTCTAGCAAGAACGTTTCTTACCTACGTCAAAACCACAACGTGATATGGCAATTGCTATTTACCCTTCATAAGGACCCTTTTCATCGAATCCAATCCGACTAAGGTGGGAGAGACAGACACCCGCTAGCCACCTTATGCAACTAGTGCATGTCAGGCGGTGGAACCGGTCTCACGTAAGCGTACGTGTAAGGTTGGTCCGGGCCGCTTCATCCCACAATACCGTCGAATCAAGATAAGACTAGTAACGGCAAGCATATTAACAAAATCGACGCCCACAACTGCTTTGTGTTCTACTCGTGCATAGATTCTACGCATAAACCTGGCTCTGATACCACTGTTGGGAGACGTAGTAGTAAATCAAAAAATTTCCTACGTTCACCAAGATCTATCTATGGAGAAACCAGCAACAAGAGGGGAGAGATTGCATCTTCATACCTTTGAAGATCGCTAAGCGGAAGCGTTACAAGAACGCGGTTGATGGAGTCGTACTCGCAGCGATTCAGATCGCGGTAGATCCGATCAAGTGCCGAACGGACGGCACCTCCGCGTTCAACACACGTGCAGCCCGGTGACGTCTCCAACACCTTGATCCAGCAAGGAGGAAGGAGAGGTTGGGGAAGGGCTCCAACAGCAGCACGACGGCGTGGTGGTGGTGGAGTAGCAAGGTATTCCGACAGGGCTTCGCCTAAGCGATGCGGAGGAGGAAGAAGAGAGGTAGGGCTTTGCCGTGAGAGAGAGAGATCAAATCTTGTCTCAAAACATCCAAAACCTCAAGTATATATAGGAGGAGGGACGTGGAGGGCTGGCTTGGCCTCTACTCCAAAGAGGATATGGCCGGCCGAATTAAAGGGAGAGTCCACCTCCCACAAGGGAGGTGGATCTCCTCCTTTTAAATCCTTTTTGCCTTATCTCCTTATCTCCAGCCGCATGGGCCTTTAGCAAAAGTCTTGCCCAGCCCAATAAGGGCTGGCACACTTTATCTAACAGCCCATGTGGTCCTTTGGTCGTCACACCCCTCCCGGGGGTCCTCCGGCACCCTCCCGGCACTCCCGGTACACTACCGATGAGCCCGAAAACTTTCCGGTGACCAAAACTGGACTTCCTATATATCAATCTTTACCTCCGGACCATTCCGGAGCTCCTCGTGACGTCCGGGATCTCATCCGGGACTCCGAACAACCTTCGGTAATCACGTATACCATTTCCCTATAACCCTAGCGTCATCAAACCTTAAGTGTGTAGACCCTACGGGTTCGGGAGACACGTAGACATGACCGAGACACTTCTCCGGCCAATAACCAACAGCGGGATCTGGATACCCATGTTGGCTCCCACGTACTCCACGATGATCTCATCGGATGAACCACGATGTCGGGGATTCAATTAATCCCGTATACAATTCCCTTTGTCTATCGGTATGGTACTTGCCCGAGATTCGATCGCCGGTATCCCTATACCTTGTTCAATCTCGTTACTGGCAAGTCTCTTTACTCGTTCCGTAATACATCATCCCGTGGCTAACTCCTTAGTCACATTGAGCTCATTATGATGATGTCTTACCGAGTGGGCCCAGAGATACCTCTCCGTCACACGGAGTGACAAATCCCAGTCTCGATTCGTGCCAACCCAACAGATACTTTCGGAGATACCCGTAGTGCACCTTTATAGCCACCCAGTTACGTTGTGACGTTTGGCACACCCAAAGCATACCTACGGTATCCGGGAGTTACACAATCTCATGGTCTAAGGAAACGATACTTGACATTGAAAAGCTTTAGCAAATGAACTACACGATCTAGTGCTATGCTTAGGATTGGGTCTTGTCCATCACATCATTCTCCTAATGATGTGATCCCGTTATCAACGACATCCAATGTCCATGGCCATGAAACCGTGACCATCTATTGATCAACGAGCTAGTCAACTAGAGGCTCACTAGGGACATGTTGTGGTCTATGTATTCACACATGTATTATGGTTTCCGGTTAACACAATTATAGCATGAACAATAGACAATTATCATGAACAAGGAAATACAATAATAACCATTTTATTATTGCCTCTAGGGCATATTGCCAACAGTGTGGGACTTACACCAGCCTACAAAGGGCTGGTATTTACTCTCCCACAGCCCATGTAGCCTCTTGGGTCGAAATACCCCTCCTGATGGTCTCCCGATAAACTACCGACACTCCCGGTACACTACCGATGAGCCCGAAACTTTTCCGGTGACCAAAATAGGACTTCCTATATATGAATCATTACCTCCTAACCATTCCGGAGCTCCTCGTGATGTCCGAGATCTCATCCGGGACTCCGAACAACCTTCGGTCATCACCATACATAACTCTATACTACCGAAACGTCACCAAACCTTAGGTGTGCAGACCCTGCGGGTTCGAGAACTATGTAGACATGACCGATGCACCTCTACGGTCAATAACCAATAGCGGACCTGGATACCCATATTGGTTCCTACATATTCTACGAAGATCTTTATCGGTCGAACCTCTATGTCAAAGATTCAGTTAATCCCGTAAGATGTTCCCTTTGTTCTTCGGTATGTTACTTGCCTGAGATTCGATCGTCGGTATCTCCATACCTAGTTCAACCTCGTTACCGGAAAGTCTCTTTACTCGTTCCGTAATACAAGATCCCATGACTAACACTTAGTCACATTGCTTGCAAGGCTTGTTGTGATGTTGTATTACCAAGTGGGCCCTGAGATACCTCTCCGTCACACGGAGTAACAAATCCCAGTCTTGATCCATGCCAACCCAACAGACACCGTCGGAGATACCTGTAGAGAACCTTTATAGTCACCTAGTTATGTTTCTACATTTGATACACACAAGGCACTCCTCCGGTGTCCCTGAGTTGCATAATCTCATGGTCATAGGAACATATACTTGACATGCAGAAAACAGTAGCAATAAACTGACACGATCATATGCTACGTTTGTAGTTTGGGTCTTGTCTATCACATCATTCTTCTAATGATGTGAACCCATTACCAAATGACATCTCATGTCCATGACTAGGAAACCATAGCCATCTTTGATCAATGATCTAGTCTATTAGAGGCATACTAGGGACATGGTGTTGTCTATGTATCCACACATGTATCTGAGTTTTCGATCAACACAATTATAGCATGGATAATAAACGTTTGTCATGAACAAGTAAATATGATAATAATTAATTTATTATTGCCTCTAGGGCATATTACCAATAGTCTCCCACTTGCACTAGAGTCAATAATCTAGTTCACATCACCATGTGATTCGCATTGTTATGAACGTAACACCCACTGAGTTCTAGGGCTCGATCATGCTTTGCATGTGAGAGAGGTCTTATAGTCAACGGGTCTGCGGCATTCAGATCCGTATGTACTTTGCAAATCTCTATGTCAAACTGTAAACACTCCACTTGGTACTATTCCAAATGGCTCCTCCACTATACGTATCCGGATTGCTACTAAGAGTCATCCGGATTAGTGTTAAAGCTTGCATCGACGTAACTCTTTACGACGAACCCTTTATCACCTCCATAATCGAGAAACGTTTCCTTAGTCTTTTAGTCACTAAGGATAATATTGACCACTGTCTAGTGATCCACTTCTGGATCACTCTTGTACCCCTTGACGGACTCATGGCAAGGCACACACAGGTGCGGTACATAGCATGGCATACTATACAGAGCCTATGTCTAAGGCATAGGGGAAGACATTCGTCCTTTCTCTTTCTTCTTCCGTTGTCGAGCTTTGAGTCTCACTCAACTTCACACCTCGCAAATCAGGCGAGAACTCTTTCTCTGACTGATCTATTTTGAGCTGTTTCAAAATCTTGTCAAGGTATGTGCTCATTGAAAGTCTCATCAAGCATCTTTGATCTATCTCTATAGATCTTGATGCTCAACAATTAGGTAGCTTTATCCAGGTCTTCCTTTGAAAAACTCTTTTCAAACAACCGTTTATCCTTTCCAGAAATTCTACATCATTTCCGATCAACAATATGTCACCCACATATATTTATCAGAAATTCTATAGTGCTCCCACTCACTTGATTGGAAATACAAGTTTCTCGTAAACTTTGCACTGACTCAAAACTTTGATCACCTCATCAAAGTGTATATTCCAACTCCGAGATGCTTGCTTCAATTCATAAAAGAATCACTGAAGCTTGCACACCTTTTAGCATCCCTAGGACTGACAAGACCTTCTGGTTGTATCACATACAACCTTTCCTAAAGTAAACCGTTAAGGAAACTATGTTTTGATATCCATATGCTAGATTTCATAATTGAAAAATGCAGCAACTGCTAACATAATTCCAACAGACTTTAGCATCGCTATGAGTGAGAAAGTCTCATCGCAGTCAACTCCTTGAACTTGTCGTAAACTTCTTTGCAACAAGTCGAGCTTTACAAATGGTGACATTCACCATGAGCATGTGTCTTCATTTTAAACATCCATTTGTACTCAACGACCTGCCGTCCAACGAGCAAGTCTACCAAAGTCTATACTTGGTTTTCATACATGGATCCTTTCTTGGATATCATGGCCTCTAACCATTTGTCGGAATCCGGGCCCATCATCGCTTCTCCACAGCTCGTAGGTTCATCTTTGTCCAACAACATGACCTCCAAGACAGGGTTGTCGTATCGCTCAGGAGCAGTACACATCCTTGTCGACCTACGAGGTTCGATAGTAACTTGATCCAAAGCTTCATGCTCATCATCATTAACTTCCTCTTCAACTAACGTAGGCTTCACAGAAACAAATTCCCGCGCTACGCTACTCTCTGGTTGAACAAAGATTCAACAACCTCATCAAGTTCTATCTTCCTCCCACTCAATTCTTTCGAGAGAAACTCTTTCTCGAGAAAGGACCCAGTTTTAGGAACAAACACTTTATGCTTGGATCTGAGATAGAAGGCTTACCCAATTGTCTTTAGGGTATTCTATGAAGATGCCGTTGTCCGCTTTGGGTTCGAGCTCATTAGGTGAAAACCTTTTTCACATAAATGTTGTAACCCCAAACATTAAGAAATGATAGCATAGGTTTCCATCAAACCATAATTCACACTGTGTCATCTCAACGGATTTAGATGATGCCCTATCTAAAGTGAATGTAGTTGTCTCTAATGCATAACCCCAAAATTATAGTAGCAAAACGATAAGAGACATCGTAGCAAACACCATCTTCTATAGAGCATGACTATGACGTTCGAACACACCATCACACTATGGTGTTCCAGGTGGCGTGAGTTGTGAAACAACTTTCACATTGTCTAAAGTAGTATGCCAAACTCGTAACTCAGATATTTACCTCCACTATCATATCGCAGACATTTTCTCTTCTTGTCACGATGATCTTAAACTTCACTTTGAATTTCTTCAACCTTTCAAACGATTTAGACTGGTGTTTCATTAAATAAATATACACTATATCTACTCAAATCATCTATGAAGGTAAGAAAATAATGATATCCACCGCACGCTACAAGACTCATTGGATTGCATACATCAACATGTATCATTTCCAATAAATCAATTGCCCGCTCCATCAAACTAGAAAATGGGGTCCTTAGTCATCTTGCCCAAGAGGCATGGTTCGCATGTCTCAACCGTTTCGAAATCGAATGAGTCCAAAGATCCATCAGCATGGAGTTTCTTCATGCTCTTTATACCAATATGACATTTAGCGGCAGTGCCACAAGTATGTGGTACTATCATTATTAACTTTGTATCTTTTGGCATCAATGTTATGAACATGTGTATTACTATGATCAAGATTCAAGAAACCATTCTCACTGGGTGCATGACCATTGAAGGTATTATTCATGTAAATAGAATAACCATTATTATTTAACTTATATGAATAACCGTGTTGCAATAAACACGATCTAATCACATTCATGCTCAACGCAAAACACCAAATAACATTTATTTAGGTTCATCACTAATCCCGAAGGTAGAGAGAGCGTGCGATGTTGATCACATCAACCTTGGAAACATTTCCAACACACATCGTCACCTCACCCTTAGCTAGTGCTCCGTTTATTTGTAGCTTTTATTTCGAGTTAATAACATTTATCAACCGAAACGGTATCCAATACACAGGTGCTACTAGGAGTACTAGCAAGGTACAAATAAATAACACGTATATCAAATATACTTTTGTCGACGTTGCTAGCCTTCTTATCTACCAAGTATCTAGGGTTGTTCCGCTTCAGCGACCGCTCTTCTCATAATCGTAGAACTTAGTCTCGGGTTTGTGTTCAACTTTGGGTTGCTTCACTGGAGCAGCAACTGACTTGCTATCCATGAAGTTTTCCCTCCTTGCTCCTGCCCTTCTCGAAACTATTGGTTTGACTAACCATCAACACTTGACGCTCCTTCTTGATTTCTACCTTCACGGTGTCAAACATCGCGAAGAGCTCAGGGATCATTATTTCTATCCCTAGCATTTTATAGTTCATCACCAAGTTCTAGTAGCTTAGTGACAGTGACTTGGAGAACTATATCAATCACTATCTTATCGGGAATATCAAGAATAACAAAGTCCATTAAGATAGTAGCATTTGCAACTATGGCAGGTACATCCTCACAAATACTGATAGGTAGAGCAGTTGATTTATCAGCCATTTGCAAAGAGATTTCAGTAGGTGTCAACTTATTCAAATCAAGTCTATGATATAACTAGACAGGCATAACACTAACACCAGCTCCCAAATCACATAAAGCAGTTTTAACATAATTCCCTTTAACGGAGCATGGTATAGTTGGTTTTCCTGGATCTCCTAATTTCTTTGGTACTCCACCCTTAGAAGTATAACTAGCAAGCATGGTGGAAATTTCAGCTTGCGGTATCTTCCTTTTGTTAGTCACAATATCTTTCATATACTTAGCATAAGGAGTCATTTTCAGAATATTGGTCAAGCAGATACGCAAAAACACAGGTCTAAGAATTTCAACAAAGCACTCAAAATACTCATCATCCTTTTTATTGAATGGTTTAGGAGGAGAGGGCATGGGTTTCTGAGCCCATGGTCTCTTTCTTTACCATGCTTTCTAGCAATAAAATCTCTTTTGTCATATCTTTTATTCTTAGGTTGTGGGTTATCAAGATCAACAGTAGTTTCGATCTCCACATCATTATCATTACTAGGTTGAGAATCAACTTGAACATCATCTTTAATATTACCACTAGGCTCATGTTCATCACCAGATTGTGTCTCAGCATCAGAAATAGGAATATCATTTGGGTTTTCAGGTGTATCTGTAACAGGTTCAATAGCAGCATGCAAAGTTCTTTCATCATCCTTGTTCCTCTTATTACCGGAGTGAATAGGTGCGTCAATGTTAATCCTTTGAGAATCTTGCTCAATTCTCTTAGGGTGACCCTCAGGATACAAAGGTTCCTGAGTCATTCCTCCACCTCTAGTCACAACTTTAAGAGAATGATCATTGTTCTTACTATTCTTGTCATTGAGCAAATCATTCTGTACCTTAAGTACTTGTTCTACTTGAGTAGTTACCATGGAAGCATGTTTACTAATCAGTTTAAGATCATTGATAGTTCTACTCATATAATCGCCCAAGCGATCAAGCATGAAAGCATTATGTTTCAATTGTCTATTAACATAAGCATTAAAATTTTCTTGCTTAACAACAAAATTATCAAACTCATCCAAGCAGTGGCTAGCAGACTTATTATAAGGAATATCTCTTTCATCGAATCTATGAAGAGAATTTACCTCTACTACTTGTGTCGGGTTATCAAGACCATGTATTTCTTCAATAGGTGGTAGATTCTTAACATCTTCAGCTTTAATGCCTTTTTCTTTCATAGATCTCTTTGCCTCTTGCATATCTTCGTGCTTAGAAATAGAATACCTTATCAGTAACAAAGATAGGTGAAGTAGCAAACTTAGGATCCTATTTCATTCTAGCATTCAAAGATTTTTCTTTCATCTTACATAGTTATTTCTTATGATCATCTCTATCCTTACAAGCAAGAAAGTCCCTAAGTACCTCTCCTTCCATAACATAACCCTCGGGAATATCAGGCAATTCACATCTAGGAGATCTAGGTCTAGCAGGTGTCTCAAAGTGTTCAGTTTCAATAATTTCATCAGTTTCAGAAGTATCATAATATTCAGCATTGGCTTTAGCAATTTGTTCATCAAGAAATTCACCAAGTGGAACAGTATTACCAAGAAAAGTATCATCATAAACATCATGCATAACATAAGTGGAATCATCAATTACTTGCGACATATTAGAATTACTAGAAGGTGGTGGTGTCACAAACTTACTCATAACAGAAGGTGAATCAACTGCAGAGCTAGATGGCAGTTCCTTACCTCCCCTCGTAGTAGAGGGATAGATCTTGGTTTTTAGATCTTTCAGATTATTCATAGTGATGAACAGATATAAATCCCAAGTGACTCAGAGAATAGAGCTATGCTCCCCGGCAACGGCACCATAAAAAGGTCTTGATAACCCACAAGTATAGGGGATTGCAACAGTTTTTGAGGGTAGAGTATTCAACCCAAATTTATTGATTCGACACAAGGGGAGCCAAAGAATGTTCTCGAGTATTCGCAGCTGAGTTGTAAACTCAACCACACCTGAAAGATTTAATATCTGCAGCAAAGTATTCAGTTTAAAGTAGTATGGAAGTAACGGTAACAGTAGCAAAAGTAACAATAGCAGTTTTATAGTGATTGTAACAGTAGCAATGGAGAAGTAACTTAGCAAAGATCAATATGTGGAAAGCTCGTAGGGAATGGATCAGTGATGGATAATTATGTTGTATGTCATTCATCATGCAACAGTTATAACATAGGGTGACACAGAACTAGCTCCAATTCATCATTGCAATGTAGGCATGTATTCCATATATAGTCATACGTGCTTATGGAAAAGAACTTGCATGACATCTTTTGTCCTACCCTCCCGTGGCAGTGGGGTCCTAATGGAAACTAAGGGATATTAAGGCCTCCTTTTAATGGAGAACCGGACCAAAGCATTAGCACTTAGTGAATACATGAACTCCTCAAACTACAGTAATCACCGAAAAGAATCCCAGTTATTGTCACCCTGGGGGATGTGGATCATAACTCGTAATAGGTGTCTACAAGTTGCAAGATAGGATCAAGAACACATATATATTCAGGAAAACATAATAGGTTAGGATTACTCACGAACGGTGAAGAGCATCATGGAATTAGTGATGAAGGATGGTTGGTGATGACGATGGCATCGATTTCCCCTCTCCGGAGCCCAAAACGGAATCCAGATCTGGCCTCCTGAGGAAGAATAGGAGGTGGCGGCGGCTCCGTATCGTGAAACGCGATGAACTCTTCTCCTTTATTTTTTTTCTTCGTGAATAGGAATAAATAGGAGTGGAATTGAGGTCGATGGAACAGCAGGGGTCCCACAAGCCTGCTAGGCGTGGCCAGGGGGGTGGCCACGCCTGGCAGGCTTGTCACCTGCGGGTGGCCCCCCTCCAGTTGATTATTTCACCAGTATTTTTTATTAAATTCAAAAATATTCTCCATAAATTTTCAGGTCAATCCGAGAATTTTTCTTTCTGCACAAAAATAACACTAAGGCAATTTTGTTGTAAATTACATCAGTCCGGGTAAGTTCCATTCAAATCATGCAAACTAGAGTCCAAAACAAGGGCAAAAGGGTTTGGAAAAGTAGATACGATGGAGACGTATCAATCAACTCGGCATATCAATGGTGTATGGAGATGCCCATCGATAGATATCAATGCGAAGAGTAGGGATTGACATGCAAATGATCCAGTAAAGCTATAAGCGTATGAAAGCTCAATTGAAGCTAACTGGGGTGTGCATACAACTTTCTTGCTCATGAAGACCTCGAGCATTCGAGGAAGCCCATCATTGGAATATACAAGCCAAGTTTAGGAAAAAGTGATTCCGACTAGCATATGAATGATATAACACGAGACTCTCTATATGAAGAACATGGTGCCACTTTGAGGGACATGTGTGGTAAAGGATCACAGCGAAGTCCCTTCTCTCCTTTTCTCTCTTTTTCAGTTTTTTATGGTGGGCTCATTTGCCCCCCCCCCCAAATTTTATTTCCTCACTAGCACAATTCTCTAATGATGATCATCACACTTTTAATTACTGACAACTCAATATGAAGAACTATGAAACAATACGACTCAATATGAATGCCTCAATGTACTAGCATGTACAATGATCTAGCGTGATATGTATCAAAAATGATGAACGGTGGCTTTCCCACAAATACTATGTCAGCTTTATAGATCACACAAAGCAATATGATGATGAACAAACGAGTCATATGATGTAATTGTGGAGTTTGCATGGCAATATATCTTGGAATGCCTATGGAAATAGCATAATAGGTAGGTATGGTGGCTGTTTTGAGGAAGATATAAGGAGTTTTATGTGTGATAGATCTTATCATGTCACGAGGTTTGGATGCAACGGTGAAGTTCGCACTGATCCTCGAGGTGAGTATGGGCAATGCATGGTACCGAAGAGGCTAGCGCAATATGAGGTTGTGAGCTTGCGTATGTCCACGGATTCACATTAGTCATAAACAACTCATATACTTATTGCAAAGTTTTATTAGTTTTATCACACATGAAAGTACTACTCGCATGACCCGAGGGAGGCAGTTGGGAGGAGTTATCCATCGCGCGTCTCTGACCCAAAACAACACTAGGATTTCAACGAGGAATAGAAATGCTCACACATCCCCACAATGCCTTTTACCAATATTTATACAAATGGGAAATTAACAACTCTTAATACCGATACTTCTACGAACCGACAACCATGCACTCACACCCTTTCACATTACCACATCAATATCACTAACCCAAAATTTCTCTTTAATGTGCTACATGATGGTTTTGATTATCACTCATTGAATATGTATTACTTTTGGACTAGTCTTATGACCCATGCAAATTACCATCACTATTTATTAACTCTCAAACAAATATAAGTGAATAAAGAGAGTCCAATTACTTCTATAAAATCTATGAGCCACCGTGCTAAAAAGATATAAGTGAAGTACTAGAGTATTCTAATAAACTACGATGAAGGTGTGTCTCTCTCAAATAGGTGTGTCTAGAAAACAATGGTTGTGGCAAACTAAAAAAACAAAAGCAAACAAAAGCAAACGACTCTCCAAGCTAAACTCATATCATGCGACGAACGAAAATATAGCTCCAAGTGACATACCGATGGATTTAGACGAAAGAGGGGATGCCTTCTAGGGCATCCCCAAGCCTAGACGCTCGAGTCTTCCTAGAATTTTACTTTGGTGTGCCTTGTACATCCGAAATCTTAGGCTCTTGCTGCTCTTTATTCCTTCATCCATCATGATAACACCCAAAACATGAAAACTTCAATCACACAAAACTCAACAAATGTTCGTGAGATCTGTTAGTATAAGCAACATATTAAATACTTAGGTACTATTATAAATTGATTCATATTTCATTATTTCATAATAGGTACTATATTCTAACTTATCCAAGACTCGTACCCCCTATACAATCCATAGGATCATCAAAAAAAGCAATCTATGGAAGTGAAAACATAATCTATCTAAAACAGAAAAGTTTGTAAAGATTTGTAAAGAACCTATACTTCTGTAACTCGAAAAATTCCGAAACATTAGGAAAACCTGAAGACTTTGTATGGAAATACAAAGTAATAAATCTAGATAAAAAAGATGTTCTAGTAAAATCATAGAAAGTCTACAGTGGACTGTAAAGTTTTTGTTCTTGCACCGTATAAATTCTACTCATCTTGTGAGTCATCCCAAAGGCTTTACTTGGCACAAACACTAATTAAAACATAAAAACACAATCATTACGGATGCAATAATCATGTTATCACACACAAATAGGAAGTAAAAGGCAAAAATAAATATAACCATTGGGTTCCCAACAAGAGCAATCGTTTTATGCCCCTAGCTAGGCATAATGCATAGTTTCAAGTGTTGTCATCTTTGACACACCACCCATAAGTAGCTCTCATGAATGATTCATAAGGTGGTTGATACGTCTCCAACGTATCGATAATTTATGAAGTATTCATGCCATATTCACCTAGGTTTACAATATTTTATATGGTTTTGATGTATTGTATATGATTTGTTTAGAACTAACCCGGACTGACGATGTTTTCGGCAGAACTACCGTGGTGTCATTTTTTGTGCAGAAATAAAAGTTCTCCAAATGCAACAAAACTTTTTGACGAGTTTTTTTGAACACAATAGGCACTAGAAGCTTCGTGGGAGGGCCAGAAGAGCCACGAGGTGGGCACAACCCACCAGGGCATGCCAGATGGGCCCAGGCACGCCCTGGTGTCTTGCGCCCTCCTCTTGGCCCATCTTTGTGTGAAACCGATGCTCAAAAATCTTATAAATACAGAAACCATCAGAAATAACCCTATGCTCCTCGTTTCGCCACCGCAACTCCCTGTATTGACGAAAAACTAATCTGGAGGTGTTCCAATACCTTGCCGGAGAGGGTAGATCATCTCCGGTGGCCATCTTCATCATCCCGGCGGAGTCCATGATGAGGAGGGAGTAGTCCACCCTCGGGGTTGAGGTTATGTACCAGTAGTTATGTGTTCAATATATCTCTCTCGTGTTCTTGAGATATCATGATCTTGATGTATCACGGGCTTTGTTAATATAGTTGGATCATATGGTGTGTTTCCCTTACAATCTTGTTGTGATGAATTGAATCTTTCCCTTTGAGATATTGTTATGTTGGATTTAATATTGGAATTGAGCACAATTGATATATGTCTTGCATGTGTATACCCGTGCGGACAATGGGGTGTTCTATTGATTCACTTGATATATGTTTTGGTACTCAACTTGCGGATTCCCCGGGTGACATTGGGGTAATCTATGCATAGGGGTTGATACACGTTCTTATCCTAAGTTCTCCGACAGAAATCTTGGGGCACTCTTTCAGGTTCTTTGTGTTGGATTGAGTATTATGAATCTGAAATTGTTTGATGTGTATCATATAATTAACTCATGGATACTTGTGGTGACATTGGAGTATCTAGGTGACATTAGAGTTGGTTGACGCGTATCATAAGGTGTCATTCTAGTACAAACTCTTAGATAGATCGAATGGAAAGGATAACTTGATGTTATCTCAGTACGAACGCTTAAATAGATCGATCAGAAATGATAACTTTGAGGTGGTTTCGTACCCTACAAACAATTTCTTCTTATGTTCTCCGCTAGATAAGAACTTTGGAGTGTTTTTTCATTGCACGTTGAGGGATGGTTACGTGATCCTATTATATTAGGATTGTTGAGAGATTGCAATAGAGAAAGTATGGACCCTAGGCCTTCTTTTCAATCATTGCAATATCGTTTGTGCTCACTTTTGTTACTTGCTACCTTGCTGTTTTTATATTTTAAGACTACAAAAACCTATATCTACCATCCATATTGCACTTGTATCACCATCTCTTCGCCAAACTGGCGCACATATACAATTTTCCATTATATTGGGTGTGTTGGGGACACAAGAGATTTCTTGTATTGGACTGCATGGTTGTTTGAGATAGACCATCTTCATCCTACACCACTGACGGATTGATAAACCTAGGTTATCCACTTGAGGGAAAATTGTTACTGTCCTACAAAACACGATGCTTGGAGGCCCAACAAAGTCTACAAGAATAAAGTTGCGTAGTAGACATCAATGGTTTAATTCTATTCCTTGGGAAGCGTTCCATTGCTTTTTTAATGAAAATTGGAACCTTGTGTTTCTCTCTTTCATATCAATAATTGCACCTATAGTTTGTAAGAAAGGTGTTCCAAGTATTATTGGACAAGTAGGATTGCAATCAATATCAAACACAATGAAAAGTACATGCACATAATTTTTCTTTGCAACAATGAGAACATCATTTATTCTACCTAAAGGTTTCTTGATGGTAGAATCGGCAAGATGCAAGTTTTGGGAACAATCTTGAATATTAGTGAGACCAAGCACATCACAAGAGATTTAGGTATAATTGAAACACTAACACCAAAGTCACACAAAGCATTAAATTCAAATTTATTTAGTTTTATTTCGATATTATTCCCACTCATCATGCAATTTTTTAGGAATAGAAAATTCAAATTCAAGTGTCTCATCATAAGCTTTTATTATCTCTTCAACTATATGATTAGTGAAAGCCTTGTTTCGTTAATAAGCATTAGGTGGTCTAATAATGGTTTGCAACAAGGAAATACATTCTACTAAAGATCATCTCTGATAATTAAAATCCTTGTAATCCAAGATAGTGGGCACATGACTAGTTAAAATTTTAACCTCTCCAAACCCACTTTTTCAATTTTAGCATTAGAATCATCACCCTCCAAGCAAACGGGACGCTCTCCAGCTAGAGTTGACTCATATTCAGTCCCTTTATCATTTATTTTCGGACTAGTAAATAAATATTCAATAGGATAATTATGTTGGAAATAATCCCTAGAGGCAATAATAAATTAGTTATTATCATATTTCCTTGTTCATGATAATAGTTTATTAGCCATGCTAGAATTGTATTGATCGGAATACTCAAATACATGTGTGCATACATAGACAACACCATGTCCCTAGTATGCCTATAATAGACTATCTCGTTCATAAAATATGGTCAAGGTTTCCTCGCCATGGACATGAGATGTCATTTGATAACGGGGTCACATCATTAGGACAATTATGTGATGGACAAGACCCAAACTATAAACATAGCATTTGGTCATGTCAGTTTATTGCTATAGTTTTCTGCATGTTAAGTATATGTTCCTATGACCATGATATCATGCAACTCACTGACACCGGAGGAGTACCTTGTGTGTGTCAAACATCGCAATGTAACTGGGTGACTATAAAGGTGCTCTACAGGAAACTCCGAGGGTGTATGTTGAGTGGGCATGGATCAAGACTGGGATTTGTTACTCCGTGTGACGGAGATGCATCTCAAGGCCCACTCGGTAATACAACATCACAACAAGCCTTGCAAGCAATGTGACTAAAGTGTTAGTCACGGGATCTTGTGGTAAGGAACGAGTAAAGAGACTTGCCGATAACGAGATTGAACTAGGTATGGAGATACCGATGATCGAATCTCGGGCAAGTAACATACCGAAGAACAAAGGGAACATCATACGAGATTCTCTGAATCCCTGACATAGAGGTTCAATCGATAAAGATCTTCATAGAATATGTAGGAGCCAATATGGGCATCCAGGTCCTGCTATTGGTTATTGATCGTAGAGCTGTCTCAATCATGTCTACATAGTTCTCGAACCCTCAGGGCCTGCACACTTAAGGTTCGGTGACATTTCGGTAGAACTGAGTTATATGTTGGTGACCGAAGGTTGTTCGTAATCTCGTATGAGATCCCGGACATGACGAGGAACTCCGGAATGGTCCAAAGGTGAATATCGATATATAGGACGAAGGGATTTGGAGTCCAAAAGCATTCCGGAGGTACCGGGGTATGATCGGGAGTACCAAAAGATGTTTCGGGTGGGACAAGTGTTGGGGGGCCTCATGGGCCAAGGGGAAGGGCACACCAGGCCACAAGGGTGTTGGGTGCCACCCAAACCCTAGCCCACTTCGGCCAAGGGCAGGAGAGCCCATCTAAGAGGCTTCCACTAGGTAACTTGGGGGGGCAACCCACCCTAGGATTTCCCTAGGGGGCGCCTCCCCCTTTGCCTTGGCCGCCACTCCTAGATTGGATCTAGGGTACCCCATCTCCTCCTCTCCTCCTATATATAGGGTAGGGAGAGAGAGGGCAGCTAACCTAAAAAACCACGTGCTGCCCTCTCTCCCTCTAGATTGCTTATCCTCTAGATTTGTTCGGATAGCATAGCGAAGCTCTGTCGGATCAGCTCCACCACCACCGCCACCATGCCATTGTGTTTTCGGAGGACCCATCAGCCTCTCCACCCTCGCTTGCTGGATCAAGGAGGTGGAGATCGTCATCGAGCTATACGTGTGTTGAACGCGGAGGTACCGTCGGCCGTCCGTTCGGCACTAGATCGGAAGGTCGTGATTGGATCGCGGGACTGATCGTGATGGGATCACGGGACGACTTGTGATTTGGATCGCGAAGAGGTTCGACTACATCAACCGTGTTTCTTAACGCTTCCCGCTTAGCGATCTAGAAGGTTATGTAGAACCACTCTCCCTCTCGTAGATGCTCATCACCATGGATAGATCTTACGTGTGTGTAGGAAATTTTTTGTTTCCCACGCAACGTTCCCCAACAGTGGCATCATGAGCTAGGTGTATGTGTAGATGAGATCACGAGTAGAACACAAAGTAGTTTGTGGGCGTTGATGCTCAGATGGCTTCCTCCCTTGGTCGTGTTTTGATTCAGCGGTATTGTGGGATGAAGCGTCCCAGAGCAACCTTACTCGTACGCATACGAGAGACCGGTTCTATCGACTGATGTGTAAGTCTGTTGCACAAAGATGGCTAGCGGGTGTCTGTCTCTCCTACTCTAGTTGGATCGGATTCGACAAAGGCGATCCTTGAGAAGGTTGAATAGCAATTTGTGTATCGCTGTTGTGGTTTTGCGTAGGTAAGAATCGTTCTTGCTAGATTCCATAGCAGCCACGTAAAATATGCAACAACAATTAGAGGATGTCTAACTTGTTTTTGTAGGGTATGTTGTGGTGTGATATGGCCAATTACATGATCAGATATATGTGATGTATGAGATGATCATGTTTTGTATGGAATATCACGACTTGCATGTTGATGAGTACGACAACCGGCAAGATCCATAGGGTTGTCTTTAATTATTGTATGATCTGCGTGTCAATCATTAAGTGCTATGTAATGCTTTACTTTATCGCTAAGAAGTAGCAATAGTACTAGAAGCATGGTGGGTGCGACAACCCCGATGGCGACACGTTGATGCAGATCAAGATGATGGAGATCATGGTGTCATGCTGGTGATGATGGAGATCATGCCGGTGCTTTATAGATGGAAATCAAAAGCACAAGTTCATGGCCATATCATGTCACTTATGATTTGCATGTGATGTTAATCACTTTATGCACCTTGTTTTGCTTAGGATGACGGTAGCATTATAAGGTGATCCCCCACTAAAATTTCAAGATAAAATTGTTTTCTCCTCGTGTGTCCACCGTTGTGAAAGTTCGTCGTTTCGAGATACCACGTGATGATCGGGTGTGATAGACTCTACGCTCACATATAATGGGTGCAAACCAGTGTTGCACGTGCATAACACTCGGGTTAAACTTGACCAGCCTAGGATGTACATACATGGCCTTGGAACACAAGAGCCGAAAGGTCGAACATGAGTGATATAGTAGATATGATCAACATGATGATGTTCACCATTGAAACCACCTCAACTCACGTGATGATCAGACTTGAGTTGGTGAATTTGGATCATGTATCACTCAAATGACCAGAGGGATGTCAATTTGAGTGGGAGTTCTTAGGTAATATGATTAATTGATCTCATTATCATGAACATAGTCCGAAGTGTCTTTGCAAATTATGTTGTAGATAGCTCGCGCTGTAGCTCCCCAGTCTAATTGATACATTCCTAGATAAAACTAAGTTCGAGCTCCCCTATTTTATTGATACGTTCCTAAAGAAATGTAAGTTGAAAGATGATGGTACCAATAATGTGGATTGGGTCCATGATCTGAGGATTGTAGTCATTGCTGCACAGAAGGCTTATGTCTGTAATGCACCGCTCGGTGCGCCACCCCCTCAAGCGTCGTCTATAGATGTTGTGAACATCTGACAACCACGTTTTGTTGACACTTGATAGTTCAGTGTGTCACACATTATGTCTTAGAATTGAGGCTCCAAACGTTTTGAACGTCACGGAACATATGAGATGTTCTAAGAGCTGAAATTGGGATCTTAGGCTCGTGCCCGTGTTGAGAGGTATGATACCCCCAACAAGATTCTTTGCCTGCAAGATGAAGTAGAATAGCTCAATATGTGAGCATGTGCTTAGATTGTCGGGGTACTACAATCGCTTGAATCGAGTGGGAGTTGATCTTCCAGATAAGATAGTGAATGATATAGTTCTCCAAGTCACTGTCACTAAGTTGCTAGAGCTTAGTGATGAACTATAAGATGCGAGGGATGGAAATAATGATCCCTGAGCTATTCGCGATGTTTGACACTGCGAAGGTAGAAATCAAGAAGGAGAATCAAGTGTTGATTGTTAGTGAAACCACTAGTTTCGAGAAGGGCAAGGGCTAGGAGGGAAACTTCATGGATGGCAAGGTAGTTGCTGCTCCAGTGAAGAAAACCAAGGTTGAACCGAAACCCGAGAATAAGTGCTTCTATTATGAGGAAAACGGTCGCTGAAGCGGAACAACCCTAGATCTTGGTAGATAAGAAGGCTGGTAACATCGATAGAAGTACATTCGATATACGTATTATTGATGTGTACCTTGATAGTACTCCTAGTAGCACCTGGGTATTGGATACCGGTTTGGTTGCTAAATGTTAGTATCTCGAAATAAAAGCTACGGAATAAACGGAGGCTAGCTAAGGGTGAGGTGACGATGAGTGTTGGAAGTGTTTCCAAGGTTGATGTGATCACCATCGCACGCTCTCTCTACCTTCGGGATTAGTGATAAACCTAAATAAATATTATTTGGTGTTTGCGTTGAGCATGAACGTGATTAGATCATGTTTATTGCAATACGGTTATGCATTTAACTTAGAGAATAATGGTTATTCTGTTTACATTAATAATACCTTCAATGGTCATGCACCCAATGAGAATGGTTTATTGAATCTTGATCATAGTAATACACATGTTCATAACATTGATGCCACAAGATACAAAGTTAATAATGATAGTACCGCATACTTGTGGCACTGCCACTAAATGTCATATTGGTGTAACGCGCATGAAGAAATTCCATGCTGATGGATCTTTGGACTCATTCGATTTCAAATCGGTTGAGGCATGCGGACGATGCCTCTTGGGCAAGATGACTGAAACCCTGTTTTCCGGTATGATGGAGCGAAGAAGTGACTTATTGGAAATGATATAGGTTGATGTATGCAGTCCAATGAGTGTTTTAGTGTGTGGTGGATATCGTTATTTTCTTACCTTCACTGATGATTTGAATAGATATGGTCATATTTACTTAATGAAACACAAGTCTGAAACATTTGAAAAGTTCAAGCAAATTATGAGTGAACTTTGAGATCATCGTGATAAGAAGATAAAAATGTCCATGATATGATCATGGAGGTGAATATCTGAGTTATGAGTTTGGTATACAACTTAAGACAATGTGAAAGTTGTTTCTCAACCACGCCACATGGAACACCATAGTGTGATGGTGTGTCCGAATGTCGTAGTCATGATCTATTGGATATGGCGGGTACTATGTTGTCTCTTATCATTTTGCCACTATCATTTTGAGGTTATGCATTAGAGACAACTACATTCACTTTAAATAGGTCCCCATCTAAATCCATTGAGATAACACCGTATGTATTATGGTTTGGCAGAAACCTAAGATGTCATCTCTCAGAGTTCGGGAATGCGACGCTTATGTCTGATAAGCTCGAACCCAAAGCAGACAGGTGCATCTTCATAGGATACCCTGAGGACATAGTTGGGTATACCTTCTATCTCAGATCCGAGCGCAAAGTGTTTGTTGCTAAAAATGGGTCCTTTCTCGAGAAAGAGTTTCTCTCGAAAGAATTGAGTGGGAGGAATATAGTACTTGACGAGGTTGTTGAACCTTTGTTTCAACCATAGAGTAGGTAGTGAAGAAAGATGATTCTGTGGAGCCTACGTGAGTTGAAGAGGAAGTTAATGATGATGATCATGAAGCTTCAGAACAAGTTACTATCAAACCTCGTAGGTCGACAAGGACGCATACTGCCCCTGTCTGGTAGGGTTATCCTGTCTTGGAAATCATGTTGTTAGACAACAATGAGCCTACAGACTATGAAGAAGCGATGGTGGGCCCAGATTTCAAGAATTGGCTATGAGCCATGAAATCCGAGATAGGATCCATGTATGAAAACCAAGTATGGACTTTGGTAGACATGCCCGAATGGCAGGACGTTGAGTACAAATGGACCTTTTAAGAAGAAGACAACCACTGATGGTAAATGTTATCATTTATAAAGCTCGACTTATCACAAAGTAGTTTATGACGAGTTCAAGGAGTTGACTACGATGAGACTTTCTCACCTATAGCGATGCTAAAGTTTGTTGGAATTATCTTCGCAGTTGCTACATTTTTCAATTATGAAATCTGGCAAATGGATGTCAAAACATCGTTTCCTTAACATTTTGCTTGAGGAAAGGTTGTATGTGATACATCCAAAAGGTTTTTGTGACCCTTCTATGGGATGGAGCAAGCATCTCGGAGTTGGAATATATGCTTTGATGAGGTGATCAATGTTTTTGAGTTTGCACAGAGTTTATGAGAAACTTGTATTTACAAGAAAGTGAGTGGGAGCACTATAGAATTTCCGCTAAGTATATGTGGATGACATATTGTTGATCGGAAAGGATGTATAATTTTTGGAAAGCATAAAGGGTTGTTTGAAAGGTGTCTTTCAAAGGAAGACCTGGATAAAGCTACTTAATTGTTGGGCATCGATATTTATAGAGATAGATCAAGACGCTTGATGAGACTTTCAATGAGTACATACCTTGACAAGATTTTGAAAGAGTTCAAAATGGATCAGTCAAAGAAGGAGTTCTTTCCTGATTTGTGAGGTGTGAAGTTGAGTAAGACTCAAAGCTCGAGCATGGCAGAACAAAGAGAAAGAACAAAGGTAGCACGGATCTGAATGTCGCAGACCCGTTGACTAAAACCTCTTTCACATGCAAAACATGATCAAAACCCAAGAACTCATTGAGTGTGATATTCATAACAAATCACATAGCAATGTGAGATAGATTATTGACTCTAGTGCAAGTGGAAGGCTGTTGGAAATATGCCCTAGAGGCAATAATAAATTAGTTATTGTCATATTTCCTTGTCCATGATAATTGTCTATTATCCATGCTAGAATTGTATTGAACGGAAACTCAGATACATGTGTGGATAAATAGACAACACCATGTCCCTAGTATGCCTCTAATAGACTAGCTCGTTCATCAAATATGGTCAAGGTTTCCTTGCCATGGACATGAGATGTCCTTTGATAACGGGATCAAATCATTAGGAGAATGATGTGATGGACAAGACCCAAACAATAAACATATCATTTAATCATGTCAGTTTATTGCTATAGTTTTCTACATGTGAAGTATATGTTCCTATGACCATGAGATCATGCAACTCACTGACACCGTAGCTAGGAGTACCTTTTGTGTATCAAACATCGCAACGTAACTAGGTGACTATAAAGGTGCTCTATAAGTATCGTCGAGGGTGCCTGCTGAGTGGGCATGGATCAAGACTGGGATTTGTTACTCTGTGTGACGGAGAGGTATCTCAGGGCCCACTTGGTAATCCAACATCACAACAAGCCTTGCAAGCAATGTGACTAAAGTGTTAGTCATGGGATCTTGTATTATGGAACGAGTAAAGAGACTTGCCGGTAACGAGATTGAACTAGGTATGGAGATACCGACGATCGAATCTCAGGCAAGTAACATACCAAAGAACAAAGGGAATATCATACGGGATTATCTAAATCCTTGAGATACAGGTTCAACCGATAAAGATCTTTATAGAATATGTAAGAGCCAATATGGGCATCCAGGTCACGCTATTGGTTATTGACCGTAGAGGTGTCTCAGTCATGTCTACATAGTTCTCGAACCCGCAGGATCGGCACACTTAAGGTTCCGTGACGTTTCGATAGTATTGAGTTATATGTTGGAGACTGAAGGTTGTTCGGAGTCCCGGATGAGATCCCGTATGTGATGAGGAACTCCGGAATGGTCCGAAGGTGAAGATTGATATATAGGACGACGGGAATCGAAGTCCGGAAGCGTTTCGGGGGTACCAGATTATGTTCGGGAGTACCAAAAGGTGTTTCGGGGGGGCAAGTGTTGGGGGCCTCATGGGCAACTGGGGGGGCACACCAACACACAAGGGGGCTGGCCGCCACCCAAACCGTAGCCCACTTCGGCCAAGGGTGGGGGAGATCATCTAAAGACTGCCACTAGGTAACGTGGGGGCCAAGCCACCCTCGGGTTTCCCTAGGGGGCGCCTCCCCCTTGGCCTTGGCCGCCACTCCTAGATTGGATCTAGGGCACCCCACCTCCTCCTCTCCTCCTATATATAGTGGAGGGAGAGAGAGGGCAGCTAACATGAAAAGCCACGTGCTGCCCTCTCTCCCTCTAGATTGCTTCTCCTCTAGATCTGTTCGGTATAGCTTAGCGAAGCTCTACCGGATTAGCTCCACCACCACCGCCACAACGTCGTTGTGTTGTCGACAAACCCATCTACCTCTCCATCGTCTATTTCTGGATCAAGGAGCTGTACGTGTGCTCTGCACGGAGGTGATGTTCGTTTGGTGCTAGATCGGAAGGACCGTGATTGGATCGCGGGACGGGTCGTGATGGGATCACGGGACGGCTTGCAATTTGGATTGCAAAGACGTTCGACTACATCAACCATGTTTCTTAACGCTTCCCACTTAGTGATCTACAAGGGTATGTAGATCCACACTCCCTCTCATAGATGCTCATCACCATGGATAGATATTGTGTGTCCGTAGGAAATTTTTTGTTTCCCATGCAACGTTCCCCAACAAAGTAGCAATCATTTTAAGATCTTCATAGTGATTTCGGTAAACACCGGGTAGTGGAAGAGCTTTTTCTAGGAATTCTCGCTTAGCTTTTAGCTTAGCGGTCCTCTCCTTACTTTCATTAATAGGTATTTTGATATACCTAATAGTCTCATGAAAATCTTGGTTGGGTGGCAAAGTTTTACCTTTAAGAGTTTCAACATCAAGAGGAATTATATCCATGTTTTTAGCCAAAACATCAATCGTATACAACCTTTCTTCTACCATAGTATTAAAAATCTTTTGAGAACTAATAAATTCTTTAATTGTGTTCTCAAGATCATAGGGTATCCTATTAGCATTTGTATAGGAATTTCCATAAGAGTTTCTATTGTGGGTTTGTCACGGCAGATGTCCGGGTGAACGGACTTAGGTTCGGAGCGATCACAACTGTGTGGCAGCTTAAGAGAGGTTGGTCAGAATCGAGAGACGCGAGTTTACCCAGGTTCGGCCCCTCCGAAGGAGGTAAAAGCCTACGTCCTGCTTGTCTGGTATTGATGATGAAGGAGATCTCTCGGTTACAAGGGTGTTGTTTTGCTACCTCTAATCACGAGAGTCTCTCCTCTCTTGTTTTTCTAAGACTTGTCTATTGAGACGTCTAAAAAACCTGACCCTCTCAGGGTGACCAGCCCCTCCTTATATAAGCTGGAGGGGCGACTTACATGTAGAGTCTAAGTCGGATTGAGACAACCTATTATGACTTCCCATCGTGGGCTTCTCTTCCTGGGCTTCTGAGTACCGGGCCTCTCATCTCAGACGGGCGGCTTACAACGGGTGGCTTACACCAGAAGGTCATCCTGGGACTCTCAACCGGAAGGTCATCCGGGGACTTTTAACTGTAAGGTCATCCGAGGCCTCTCAACCAGAAGGTGATCCGGGGACTCTCAACCAGAAGGTCATCCAGGGACTTATAACCGGAAGGTCATCCAGGGACTTATAACCGGAAGGTCATAACTAGCACCGGGTTTAACTGTCTCCCGGGTCATACCGTGGGGTATATCCCCGACATTAGCCCCCAGGTTAGCTTGAAGTCATTCATGGTAACCTCCTGAAATGAGAATAGTAAATACGTTAAGTGGCCGGCTTATAAAATGGCTTCTCAGAATTCCGGTTCTTTTCAATATGCCATTGAGTCGGCTTCCAATACTTTGGCTTAATGAAAATCTTGAAAAATAAGAAATCCTCATGACGTAGATCCAGACTTGCATTGTTATGAAACGAGGCAACCTATATAAACTCCGACGGGTTATGATCTTTTGATAACACCGGGTCATGAATGTTGCTGACGCCGGGTCTAACAACTGAACTCCATACTTAACATCTTCAAAATTCTCCTCAAAGTTTTTGATATGTCCATATTACCTGTAGCCCCCAAGCTCCGAGATTATCCATGATAACTTGGTGCTTTGCAATACTATATTGGACTGTGTAGCCTCGAAGTGCCGGGTTGTCCTGCCTGCAGAAACCTGGGACTTATAATTGTCTTATTCTTTTATGAAATTTCAGCAAGTGTAGCCCCCAAGGGCCGGCTCATCAGAAGGTAATGCGCCGGGTCTTTCAATTTGAATATCTTAATCTGTTTAAACAGTTGAATAGTGTAGCCCCCAAGTGTCGGGTCGCATGTCTGCGGCGACTTGGGACTTTTAGAAAATTTGATCTGAACAATGTAGCCCCCAAGTGTGAGGTCAGTAAGAATTACTGGGCTGGGACTTATAGAAATATAGCTAGGCCGGCTCATCTCCTTGAGATAATGTAGTCTTGCTGACAATGTAATGATTTGAAAACTGGCTTGCATTAGCCCCGAAGTGTCGTGGTGCGTGCTTGCAGTGACATGGGACTTGCATATTTGATATAAACTGAAATTGAATAGTGTAGCCCCCAAGTGTCGGGTCGTCTTCCTGCGGTGACCTGGAATTACGTAAGAATAATATGACTCACCACGATTTGTTGAATGAATCCTTGACTGTGGTTGTAATATAACCCGAAATGAATATCCCAAAAAAATTCTTTTGTCTTTGACATGAAATCCCTGCTCGTGATTGTGGTGCAACTCGGAAAATATATGTTTGAGAAATTCATGAGTGTTGTACATTACTACAAAGCACATTTGAAGAAATCCGAGAACCGGTCATCAGATGACACGGCATTATATCTGATAGGGCGGCTCTTGAAAAATAATAAATTCTCCAAGTTGGCTTGAAAACCCAATCATTTAGTACTGGTTATGATAAACTATGAAGATCCAGCCAAGTTGGCTATTTAAGATCCATTTGCTCTTTGCAGAAGTTCTTCATCATACTTAACGGCGACTCATCTTAAGATATAAGACCTGCAAAAACAAACAATACAAAATATATTCCGCATTGTTGTACGGGTGGCTTGAAAAAGCACAACCCGGAGATGTTATATCTTTCCTGGTTTGTTTTATCATAATAACTCATTTGCCGGTTCTACTGGGCTGACTCGCCACTTAAAACTCCTTAGCAGTACATGGTCTCTATGGAGATTGGTCATCAATTTCTTTGAGCTGGCTCAGGGTCTCTAGGCGAGATTAACTAAAAGGAAGTGTTACGTCCCAGAAGAGACACGACAGGGCATGAGCACCCTGATATCCCATAAACTGCCTCTCACGTGACATAAATCTGTTGTTTTAACCTTGAACAGTACAGGGTCCTTAAGGATTAACTGTCCAAGAGTACAAACGGGCCACATAGCGGAGAGTCGGCAGTAGATGGGAGAGTTTACCCTTGCTTTCCGTAAGCCGGCCCTCCCATGATAAGAAACGTCATTTTAACCTTAACCAGTATAGGGTCTCTATGGATATTGGTCGTCAATTTCTTTGAGCCGGCTTAGGGTGTCTAGGCGAGATTAACTGGTAAGAGCTCGGTGGGTCACCTAGCGGAGTAGCATCAGCTTACAGGTAGGTTTAACCTTGTTTGGCTTAAGAGCCGATCAAGAGGGTGTGTAAGCTAAACCCGGTGGGTTGGAAGCCCCCAAGTGACCTTTGTTGACGGAGTCAACTGTTTGGCTTAAGAGCCGACCGATAGGGTGTGATAAGCTACACCAAGTTGGTGGCAAGCCCCCTGGACGATCATGTTGATGGACTCAACTATTTGGCTTGAGAGCCGACCGATAGGGTGTGATAAGCTACACCCGGTGGGTGGGAAGCCCCCTGGATGATCATGTTGACGGAGTCAACTTTGTGCACCATCTTGTAAGTCGCCATCTTGTCTGAAGAAACGGCAGAAGCCTCCAAGTGACTTTATGATGATCCAATGAATCCGGGCACCCGTATTTGAATGGTATATCTCGGCGGTTTGTTCTCTTGGGAAACTTTTAATCTTCTGTCAAAAATGTAGTAGCCCCCAGGATCGGTTAACTTTGCCATGACCCAGGGTTCTCGTTTGAAAAATGACCACATGTGCCTCGCCATGTCTGTATCCCCCGAGTCTTAAGTTGACTCGAAGAGGCGGCTTGAGAATCTCCACTCAAGGTTGAGGTTGACCGGGGCGGGCTATAGATGATCCTGTATGATTTGTTTCAATAATCCTATCGATGGTTCGTCCTGGTTGGTTGTTGAAGTGAACCAAACTGTAATGGCGGCGATTTGTGCGCCTGTCCGTTGGGCGGCTCGTATCGACGAGCACTGCACCGATATGTTGATGTAGATCAAACTGTGGGTAAGTCTTGCGCGCGTCCGTTGGGCAGCTCGTACAGGCAAGCACTGCACCGATATGTTGTAGATTGTATCACAAGGCGGCGATTCAGAACGATCCGTTGGGCGGCTTGTACTGGTAAACGTGGCCCCTGGCTTGTTGATGTAGATGTAGAGATCAGCCGTGGTACTGTAAGCCGGTGCTATTATGAAAGACGCCACGGCGTTGTAAGCCGGTGAGGATGGCGAGAGACGGCCACGGCATTGTAAGACGACAAGGATGGCGAGTCGGCTACGACGTTATGAGCCAGTGCAGTCGCAAGAGATGGTCGTGGCATTGTTGGTGAAAACCATACCGCGGGTACGGCGGCTCGCCGTGTCCATTGGGCGGCTCACGCACATCCGCGCCGGTCGAACAAGCAGGCGCTTCCCCGGCGTGTTGATGATCTTCGCGACACTTATTGTGTATCCTTGGTGTTTATAACATGATGTGAACCCGTGCAAGGTTGAGGTCGACCAAGGTGTTGTAAGTGCGGACGGGAGAGTCAACCGTGGGCATTGTAGGCCGGCGCGAACATATAGGCGAGCACTACCGTGAGCTTTGCATCCGCGGTATGACTGTCACTTTGGCAGTCCTGATTTGTTCAGACGACAGATGATCGTAGCATCCATAAATTCCCATTTAGTACTGGTGTTGAATTCTTTTTGATCCCTATATGTACACAAAGGGTATCTTTATTATCTCCCTCAAAGATTTGCCAAATGCTACCATTTTTTTAGGGACTCCCCACTGCTTTTTTATCCAAAGCTCCTCCAGTTTTCCTTCCCCGAGCGAGGGGACTGGGTGACGTAGAGGTCGTCTCAGGCAGTGAGGGGTGCAAGCATGAGGTATGTGGAGGCAAGGTGAGGCTATGGTGGCGGCTCATGGCGCCGGCGGCGACTCACAGCAGTGGCAAGGCGGGCTGCGGCAGACAGAGATCGAGTCAGGGGTGGCTTGGAGGCACCCCAGCGGCGAGTTGCGGCAGTGGCTGGCCAGCGCGTTGAACCGGCGGAGGAGACCGAGATGGAACTAGGATGACTTGGACGCGTAGAAGCGGAGGAGAACCGGCAGTGACTTGGAAAGGCCGCGGTGCCAGGCGAGGCGGAAGCGAGCCCGATTTTGAAGCCGAGGCGTACGGCGACGTGAGGTGAGGCAGGGCTAGCCGGTTGGCTCGGGATGTGGAGACGGCTGAGTGAGGCGACTCGCGGGTGGAGGCGAGCCAACGACGGCGGCTCATAGCGACTCTGAGCGAGCCCCCCCCCCCCAGCGACGGCTCAGAGCAAGGCCTAGGTGGTGATGGCAGAGGCTAGCCGGCTCGAAGGCGGACCCAGTGGAGACGAGTCGCTCAAACACCATGGAGAAATTGACCCTCCCCAATGAGGTCTGCATCCATGACATCCAGATTGACTCCAATAAGCATTCCACCTTTACTGCCACTGGCTGGCTTGCAAAACCACTTGAAAAGCTTTCTGCCACCAATTGCCATTAACTCTTTATCTGAGAACTGTTCTCTCTTAGTTTCTTGCACACAAACTATGTCCACCCACTCTATCACTTCAGAAGGTTGCCCCCTTCTACCTGGCTAGGCCCCTCACATTCAAGATTAGTGTCTTCATGGCGGTATCTGTTTTTTGTTATGGAGAGGCCACCGGAAACTTCTGGCGGCGGCTCTCAGCAGGGAGAGGCCCACCGGCGACTCCTGGCGGCGGCTCTCGGTGGGGAGAGACCCACCGGTGACTCCTGGCGACCGCACTCGGCGAGGAGAGGCCCACCGGCGACTCCTGGCAGCGGCTCTCGGTGGGGAGAGGCCCACCATCGACTCCTGGCGGCGGCTCTCGGCGGGGAGAGGCCCACCGGCGGTTGTAGCTCAGAGGCTTGAGGGCCATGGTGAGGCCAGCTCAACAATTTGACAAGGCAGCCGCAAGACGCCATGGACGGCCCGTGGTCGATGGTCCAGGGGCGGAGACCCGGGAGGGTGAAGACGCAGCCAGGCCCCGCTTTTTTTACACAGCCACCTCGGAACTTTGACACTTGTACTTTTCAGCGGGAAGAGTAGTATTCGGATACTGCCGCAGCTCAAATTGATAGGGGGAATTCTTGACTGGCTCGAATCGGCGACTGGCGACGGCGTACAGAACTGATCTGACTTCAAATTGGCAGATCACACTAGACGTGCAGTAAGCGTAGTCCAATCCCAAAGATTGATACGTAAGGGTGTTGCTCGTGGACAACACCGCAAAAACTCTTCTGCGATCTGCTTTATTCTGGTTCAAAGACCTTTTTTTCTAATCTCGGCTGACGAACTCAGAATCCATATAGAACCTTCCGATCCAGTTCATCTTTATCCGGCGAATCGCGAAGCTTCTCAATCCTTTAGAGGAGATCCCTCCAAGAACACAACACCATTGTGTGCTTGCCCCACGTTGGGCGCCAACTATCGTGGGTTTGTCACGGCAGATGTCCGGATGAACGGACTTAGGTTCGGAGCGATCGCAACTATGTGGCGGCTTAAGAGAGGTTGGTCGGAATCGAGAGACGCGAGTTTACCCAGGTTCTGCCCCTACGATGGAGGTAAAATCCTACGTCCTTCTTGTCTGGTATTGATGATGAAGGAGATCTCTCGGTTACGAGGGTGTTGTTTTGCTACCTCTAATCACGAGAGTCTCTACTCTCTTGTTTTTCTAAGACTTTTCTATTGAGACGTCTAAAAAACCTGACACTCTCGGAGTGACCCGCCCCTCCTTATATAAGCTGGAGGGGCGACTTACATGTAGAGTCTAAGTCGGATTGAGACAACCTATTATGACTTCCCATCATGGGCTTCTCTTCCTGGGCTTCTATGTCCCGGGCTTCTCATCTCAGATGGCCGGCTTACAATGGGTGGCTTACACCGGAAGGTCATCCGGGGACTCTCAGCCGGAAGGTCATCCGAGGACTTATAACCGGAAGGTCATGCGGGGACTCTCAATCGGAAGGTCATGCGGGGACTCTCAACTAGAAGGTCATCCGGGGACTTATAACCGGAAGGTCATCTGGGGACTTATAACCGGAAGGTCATCCGGAGACGTATAACCGCAAGGTCATAACTAGCACCGGGTTTAACTATCTCCCGGGTCGTGCCACGGTGTATATCTCCGACAGTTTCCATAGTTGTTAGAGGAATTACCGGGATACAGACTAGCATTGAAATTTCCTCTATAAGCATTGTTGTTGAAATTATTCCACAAGATAAAGTTCACATTAATAGAATCTTTATTTTTCTAAATCAAAGTATACAAGGGAATAACATTTGGATCAGCATGAGTATTTTTGCTAGCAATCATATTCATAAGAACATCCACTTTTTCACTCAACGTAGCGATTTCCTCATTAGTGTTTACCTTCTTATCAGTTGGAGCTCTTTCGGTATGCCATTTAGAGTAATTTGTCATGATGTTGTCCAGAAGTTTTGTGGCCTCTCCTCAGGTCACAACCATAAAGGTACCACCTGCAGCGGAATCTATAAGATTTCTAGACACAAAGTTTAGTCCAGCATAGAAATTTTGGCTAATCATATACAAGCTTAAACCATGAGTAGGGCAATTTCTAATCATCAATTTCATCCTCTCCAAAGCTTGTGCCACATGTTGTTCATCATGTTGTTTAAAATTACGAATTTGATTTATAAGGGAGATGATCTTAGCAGGAGGAAAATACTTGGCAATAAAAGCATCTTTACACTTATCCCATGTTCTAATACTATTATGTGGCAAAGATGAAAACCAAGCCTTAGATTTATCTCCTAGTGAAAAAGGAAATGATTTTAATTTCACAATATCCTTATCCATATCCTTTTTATTTTTCATATCACAAAGTTTAAAAAAAGTATTAAGATGAGCGGCGGGGTCCTCATTAGGACTTCCCGAAAACCGATCTTTCATCACAAGATTCAGCAATTCAACATTAATATCAAAATCCGTCGCACTAGTGGTGGGTGGTATAGGATTAATAATAAAATAATTTTTATTATTATTTGAAAAGTCACACAACTTAGTATTATCTTGAGACATGGTGACCAAGCAAGCAAAGTAACAAGTAGGACAAGTAAACTAGCAAGCAAAGAAGTAAGCTAGTAACAAGCAAACAACTTAGTATTATCCGTCGCACTTTGATTTTTTGATTTTTATGAAGCAAACTAAATATATAAGAAAATAAATAGAAGAACAATTGAATGATAATTTGGGCGTTACTTCATACCTGGTTGATGATATTCCCTGGCAAAGGCACCAGAAATCCTTCCTGATACTTGTGATCTATGTTGGGTTTTCCGTGAAGAAGAACAGGTGATTGCAGCACGATACGGATATGTATTTTGCTCAGTTAAGAACCAAGGTTTATCAAACCAATAGGAATATCAATCAACAAAAGAGCAAACACTTGCACCCAACGTGACAAGAGGGTTGTCAATCCCCCTCGATCTCATTATTTGTAAGCAAATGAAGTGTGTCGACGATGGTAGATAATTATAAATTGAAAAATAAAATAAAAGTAAATTAATGGCAGCAAGGTAATGAAAGGATTTGTAAATATATAAGTGAATAGACCCAGGGTCCATAGTTTCCCCTAGCGGCATCTCTCCTGTACGAAGCATACGGTGGGTAAACATATTGTTGTTGGTCAATTGATAAAAAAGTGCATAGTTATGTGATATTCACAACAATGATCATGTATATATAGGCATCCCGTCCATAAGCAAATAGGCCCAATCCTGCCTGCACCTATTACTATTACTCCACCCATCGACCATTATCCAGAATGCATCTAGAGTATTAAGTAAAACAGAGTAATGCTTGGAGAACAATGACATGATGTAGACAAAGATAATTCAATTAATATTAACTAACCCCATCATTTTATCCTTAATGGCAACAATACAAAGACGTGTCTTATACCTTTCTATCACTAAGAAATATCAATCTAGTTAGCCAAACTATTTCAGTAGATCAGAGAGGTTTACGAATCTAGAATGATCATGCAAATAAGAGCTATAATATTCATAGGTGACTCAAATATTTTTAATGAATAATATTAACATAATACCATACATCATTGGATCCCAACAAACAGACCATACAAAAGAATTACATCGGATAGATCAAAGAGAAGATGTGATGATCATTGTATTGAACATCAAGAGAGAGAGAGAGAGCCATTGAGGTACTAAATATGGACCTGCAGGTCTTTGGTGGACTACTCAAACACCACCATGGGAGAAGCAAGTTGACGAAGAATTCCTCCGTGATCGATCCCCCCTTTGACAGGGCTCCAGATCGAGTCGTGGCAGAATAGAGACTTGCGGCGGCTGAAAAATTGTTTCGGGGTGCTCCCTAGTGTTTTTGGAATATATGTGAATTTATAGGCCAGAGAATGGGGCAGGAGACCCACCATAAAGGGACAAGCCATCAAGGTGCGTTGACCCCCTAGGCGTGCCCTATTGGCTTGTGCCTCCCTAGTGTGGCCTCTGGTCTCCTCCTGAACCTTCCACGTCTTATTTTGGTCCAGAAAAAATCATAAAACAAATTCGGGGCAATTGGACTTCATTTGGTACCGTAACCTAAAAATCCAAAAACATCCAAAAAACAGCAACTAGCACTGGGCACTGGGTCAATAGGTTAGTGCTAAAAAATAATATAAATTGCTAAATGAAATCTCAAAAAGTATCCTAGAATGATAATATAATAGCATGGAAGAATAAAAAATTATAGATACATTGGATATGTATCACAAACTAAAGCAAAGGACGCTCCAAGCAAAAGTCATATCATGTGATGAATAAAAATATATCTCCAAATGACATACCGATGGATTGAGACGAAAGAGGGGATGTCTTCCGGGGCCTCCCCAAGCTTAAGTACTTGAGTCTTCCTAGAATTTGACTTGGGGTGCCTTGGGAATCTCAAGGCTTAGGCTCTTTGTCGCTCCATTCCTTCATCCATTGTGATAACACCCAAAACTTGAAAACTTCAGCACACAAAACTCAACAGAAATCATCTTGAGATCCGTTAGTAGAATAAATATATCAATTGTTTTAGGTATTGTTATAAATTGATCAATATTTATTATTGAATATGGTATTGTATTATAAATTCTGCATGACTTATACCCCCCGATATAATCCATGGCATCATCAAAACAAGCAAACTATGCAAGCAAAAACAGAATCCGTCTAAAACAAAACATCCTGTAATGATTTGTGCAGAAACTATACTTCGGTAACTCCAAAAATTCTGAAAAATTAGGAAAACCTGAGGAAAAAGGCATTCCAGTAAAATCAGAGAAATTCTGCACTGGACACTAAATTTTGTATATTTTTCAACGTATCAATTCTGCTCATCATGCAAGTCATCCCAAAGGCTTTACTTGGCACAAACACTAATTACAACATAAAAACAAAATCATTACAGTAGCAACAATCATGTTATCATACCAAAACAGAAAGTAAAATAGGAAATACAAGATAACTATTGGGTTGCCTCCCAACTAGCGCTATTGTTTTACGCCCCTAGCTAGGCATAAAGCATATGATCAAGTGTTGTCCTTAGGTTCGTCCACCTTGGCTATTTTCGGGACCTTTTTCGAATTCCTGGGGTTCTTTTATTTTAATAGTAGACTCTAAAAGTGTTATCATTAATTTATCTAAGGACTCAACCTTTTTATTAGTGGTGCTAAGAAAAGAGTTCATGCGAGGAAGGCTAGGGCCTAAAGTCTTAATAGGTTCGTTAACGTTTGTATTACACCAATATTTTTATGCAAATCCCTAGATATTCTAAAATTTGTACCCTAGATGTGAAAAATAATATATTTGAGGCAATTAAGGACTTCCTACCATTCCCTCTACTATTTCATACGCAACACTAGATTCCAACTCAATAAAATTTCCTTTAGCAGCAAAGTCTAGAACTTGTCTATGGGACATCCCTAAACCTATATAAAAATTACGAAGGAGGATTATCATATCCTACTTTATGGTAGCATTACAATGAGACTCTATTATATGATACCATGCATATTTCATGTTCTCCCCTTGTTTTTCTTTAAAGTATAGTAGCTCAAAATCCAGAGAAACATTGATCGGGTGTCTTGACAGAGTGGCAAGCAAACAAGTAAACTAACAAACTAGCAAAGGTAACTATTTTTATATTTTAGATTTTTATGGAAATCAAAGTATAACAACAAACATAAAGTAGAACAAGTGAATGATAATTTGTGAATATGTACTTGATGGTAGGTTGGTGATACTCCCCGACAACGACACCAGAAATCCTTCTAGATACTTATGATCTGCATTGGGTTTTTCCATGAAGAGGAACGGATGATGCAACACAGTATAGATAATTATTAACCCTAGATAGAACCAAGGTTACCAAACCAATAGGAGGACCACGCAACCCCCATGTTCAGCGCCTACACACAGAAGAGCAAACACTTGCACCCAACGCGGGCAAGAGGGTTGTCAAGCCCCTTGAACTCGTTAGTTGCAAGTAGATAAGTAGTGTAGTTGATAGTTGGACAAATATAAATTGAAAAATAAATAAAAAGTAAATAGTGGCTGCAAGGAAATAGTAGTGTTTGTAAATTCATAAGTGAATAGACCCCGGGGCCATTGTGTTCTCTAGTGGCATCTCTCTCCAAGTAGGCATATAATGGGTAAACAAATTACTGTTGGGCAATTGATAGAAAAGCACATAGTTATTTGATATCCATGGCAGTGATCATGTGTATATAGGTATCACCTACATAAGAAAATAGACTGACACCTGCCTACACCTACTACAATTACTGCACATCGAGAGCGCTTCTATGCTTGCCTCTCTAAGTATTAAGTTCATGACAATTAGAGTAATACTTGGAGAACAATGACATGATGTAGACAAAGAGAATCCAATCAGTATGAATTAACCCAATTTTTTTATCCTTAGTGTCAACAATACAAATATGTGTCTTGTCCCTTCCTGTCGATCAAATCTTGAGCACCGCAAGATTGAACCCACTATGACGCACCCTCCTCTAAGATAGATCAATCTAGTTGGCCAAACCAAATCAATATATGAGAGAGATTTATTAAGCTATAATAACCATGCAAATAAGAATCATATAATTCGTAGAATACTCAAATATTTTTCATGAATAATCCAAACATAAACCCACAATTCATCGAATCCCGGCAGACGCACTTCACAGAGTGATTACATCGAATAGATTATCATGAAGATGCGATGTCATCTAGATACTAGCTATGGACCCATGAAGGTCATGCCCTGTTAGCTCATGGGGCCCTCATGTGGCCCCAGCATTCTCCCGAAGCTTCTAGGTCTTCTTCTGGTCCAGAAAAAAATGTCAAAAACTTTCATGGTATTTGGACTCCGTTTGGTACTGTAAACCTGAAAAGCCAAAAACATGCACAAAACAAGAAATGTCACTAGGCTCTAGGTTAACATGTTAGTGCTAAAAAATAATATGAATTGGAAAATAAATGCCTAAAAATCATCCTGGAATGATAATATTATATCATGGAAAAATCAAAAATTATAGATACATTGGAGAAGTATCAAAGTCTCCTCCTCCTTGATCTAGCAAGAGAAGGGGTGTAGATGGGATCACGGCCAACACGATGGCATGGTGGTGATGGTGGTGGTGGAACACCGGCAGCGCTCCGCTAAGAAACGTCTAAACAAGGAGATGGGAGAGATGTGAGGGGGTTGCAGCCGTGAGAAGGTATGCCCTGCACCCAGTGCATCTCCTCCCTTTATAAAGGGGTGTGGAAAGGGGTGCCCAGACCTAACTTCTCCACCAAGGGAGGGGTTGTGTCCTAGGGAGGATCATTGCCCTCCAAGGCAAGGTGGGAGCCCTCCTCATTCAGGGTCCCCCCACTAGATGCATGTACCATATAGGGGGCTGCCCCGATAAGGCTAGGGTACTCCTGAGGGAGTCCTAGATTAAAGGGTCCTCGGGAGGCCGACCAGTGGTTATATGGGCCGGACTATATGGGCCACTTATCGAACATTGGATCAATTGAAGGCCCTATCTCCAAGATGGAAGCTTCGGGAAACATGACTTGTACTCCATGTTTGATGTAGCGAATAGGCATGTTTATCTATTCGACGTGTAACTAACCATGTGTAAACCCTAGATACCCTCGACGTCTATATAAGCCAGAGGGTTTTAGGTCTTAGGGATAGAACAACTCATTTAGGGTTAGCAATTCGATCTCGAGGTAGATCAACTCTGTAACCCCCATATCATCAATGCAATCAAGTAGGATGTAGGGTATTATCTCCATAGGAGGGCCCGAACCTGGGTAAAACCACGTCCCCTTTGTCTCCTGTTATCATCGATTCTAGTCTCATAGTTCGGGACCCCCTATCCGAGATCCGCCGGTTTTGACACCAAAATTGGTTCTTTCATTGAGAGTTCCAATGTGAGCACCCAAGCAATCGATGTCTCGCCAATCCGACCGGCCATCTAGGCCATGTCGAGAGCTTCGCCCCTGATCGAGAGGTCGGATTCGGGAACCTAGAGTTCTCCATGGATTCTCGAGGCGAATTGTCACTAACCGGGCTTGCGGCTTCACTTGCCACGCGTGAAGACTCGGATACCTTAACCTTGAGTTCCTTCTTCGGTCACGCCAATGGGGTTAACCACGGTGGTGTTCCATTTCCTATTCCGGATCCGACCATAGTGCTAGAAGGGCGGACACTTGTTCTTGTCAAACATCCCTCTCATTCGGACACATCGGAGGTCAATTCTGAAAGTTCAAAACAATGTGATCCAATCGAGCTCTCGGCGTTCGACAAAGCCCTAGATCGGATCTCGTCGATGAAAACTTCCGACGATTCAACCCCCATCTATGCTCGGAACGGATACATAGAGGGTCGGGGCAAATTTTTTGAGCCACCCACCACCCACTTGATAGCCACAGTCAAAGTTCTAACCAACATGTTGGACTATGCCTCCGAGGAGGCAAAATACATGGATGAAGAGGACTGTGCTCCCACCCCTGTCAACACCGGGCGATGGGCCGCCACTTCTATGTATGATGTCTACATGGTGGACACTCCTGCCACTAATGGCAACAAAATGCCCAATGATGGCGCCAAGTTGGGCGACGCACCATCAAGGTGCCGGAAACTGCATAAGCGGTCCAAAGGCAAAAAGGGAAGGAAAGCTATTATCGGCACCGGGGACGGAGATACCCCTGAGGCCGTGGCAATCCCAATATCCTCGGACACCCGTTAGAGGGTTACGAAGGGCCTAAGGACCAGATCAACTGCGATGACTTCAACGACTCCGATTATGAGAATTACGTACCTCCTATCGAGGATGAGGACAATAGCTCATAGCAACGGCTCGCGGCCTGAAAGCAAAGGAACGGAAATTCAAAGCCGAACAAGATGACCTCAACGATCGATGGACGAGAGTCCTCTCAGCTGAGGAGGGATATGGTACCGGTCTATCGGACCAACCTAAGGGTTATCCACGTAGAAGGCTGCTGCCGCAATTTGACGACGAGATCACTAATACCCCGTCTCCCAAACATACCCCATACGGCAAGCCGGACCACCCTCCTCGTGAGCGTGATAGGATGGCTGACGACACCGGTTATACAGGCTATGCCCCGACGACGGGGAATGGAGCCACTAGAGCTTAGTGACAGGTTCGACCTGCGAAATGACCTAGACTACAGAGCAGGTCATACAAGATCCATCTACAGATCCAGAGGCTACTCACCCGACAGACGGGATTGGTACAAACCATGGCTCGATCGAAGCCGCAACAGAGCTCAAACAGATGCCGAATACGGGCGCGACATAGCTCGGGTTCGAGGTGTCGCTCACCCTTTGTGCTTCAAAGATGAGGTGATGCAACATCAGTTCCTAGAGGGATTTAAACCCGTGAACATTGAACTATACGATGGGATAACAGATCTAACCGTATGGATTGAGGACTTCCTCCTCCACATCCACATGGCACGAGGAGATGATCTCCACGCCATAAAATATCCCCCCCCCCCCTTAAAACTCAGGGGGCTAGCTCGGCACTGGTTAAGTAGCCTCCTTGAAAACTTCATTGGATGCTGGGAAGACCTGGAAGACACATTCTGATCTAACTTCCAGGGCACCTATGTTCAGACGCCGGATTACTCCGACCTAAGCAATGTCGTTCAGAAGCCCAGAGAGTCTGCGTGGCAATTCTAGAATTGGTTCTTGACAAAGAAGAACCAGATTGTCGACTGCCCGAACACTGAGGCAATAGCCTCTTTCCGGCATAATATTCAGGATGAATGGTTGGCTCGCCAGCTCGGCCAGGATAAACCTCGGACTATGTCCGCCCTTACGTCCCTCATGACCTACTTTTGCGCGGGTGAGGAAAATTGGCTTGCAAGGCGTAGCCACAACTCCGAGGACCCCAGAACCTCTCGAGTTCAGGATGGCAACAGGAAACCAAAGTGCAACAAGAACAAGCGCTAGCATAACAATAGTGATGCCGATGACACGGTCGTTAAAGCCGGCTTCCGCAACTCCCAATTGGGGCAGCAGAAGAAGCCTCCTAAAGGCAATCGTGACGGACCCACTCCGCTAGAAGAAACATGGAAAGGCCTTGCCAAATCCACGGGACTCAAGAGAAGCCCGCCAATCATACACGCTGAAATTATTGGGTGTTGAAACAGGTCGGCAAGCTCCCGTTACAGGATCAGGGCAAGAGCCCTCGCATCGAAGACGAGGATGAGCCTCGGGGTCCGATTGGTGGTGGACAAAAGAAATTCCTTCTAGAAGTTGAAACGGAAAACATGATATATGCCACCCATATACCTAAGAAGGAGAGGAAGCGCGCCCTTCGAGAGCTCTACGCCATAGAGCCTGTAGCCCTGAAGTATAACCCATGGTCGGCATATCCAGTCACCTTCGATCAGCATGATCACCCGACTAGTATCCGTCATGGGGGTTTGGCGTCCCTCGTCCTATACCCCATTATAGATGGGTATCACCTCACAAAAGTCCTAATGGACGGAGTAAGTAGCCTTAACCTGATTTACTCAGACACGGTGAAAAAGATGGGCATAGAACCTTCAAGGATCAAACCCAGTAACACTACCTTTAAAGGAATGATTCCAGGTGTCGAGGCCCGATGCACGGGCTCCATAACCCTGGAAGTTGTGTTCGGCTCACCCAACAACTTTCGCAGCGAAGACTTGATCTTCGACATTCTGCCTTTCTGCAGCGGCTATCATGCCCTGCTCGACTGGAGAGCGTTCGCTCACTTCAACGACGTCCCGCATTATGCATACCTCACGCTCAAGATGCCCAGCCCCAAGGGGGTCATCACTGTTAATGGCAACACGGAGTGTTCTTTACAAATCGAGGAACATGCGTTGGCCCTGGCGGCCAAATTTAACTACAAAGATGATCGGCAAGCTTCGACATCTGTCGTAAAGGCGTGCAAGATTGGGAAGCGAGCTCGGCCCCAGTCCAAACTCCAAGAGCCTTCCCCTGCCCTTAAATAGGGACTCGCCCCTAGGACCAGCGAAGCATGTGCCAAGGAAATTCCATGGGTACCGATGGGGAAACAAAGGTGGGAGTCCGGCTGGACCGAACTACTACCATGAACATGTCTTCGAACACTAGCATGGACCATTAAAAGGCCTGCTAATGTCGTCAAGCTCATCCACAATTCAGTGACTTCTCAAGACCTTATTTGCACAATCTGTTTGTCGAACAATACCACCCATCGAGGTGCACCAAAGAGCAGGAGTAAAGTAGCAACATGGCACATCGAGGACATAAGGCTACCAATCGAAGACCCCTGGTACAACCACTCCTATGTAATTTATTTATTTAAAATGCCTATAAGTAGTTGCCTTGGCAATCCGAAGTTATAAGAGTTGTTGAGAAAAGTATAACAGTGTTGCACATGTTTGTCTCATCTATCCTTTTTGCCATATATTTTCCTTTTTCTCCCTCTTCTCGTGATACGGTTTGGTATGATGCGAGGCACCGTCCAATAGACCGGGGGCTCGAGTTTAGAAAAAATCGCCTTATGTCCAACTTATAATACATTCGGCGTCTTGGAATTCACTTTATATGTATTGGTTCCGAACTATGTCTTAGGTCAATAGTTGGGTTGCCCAGCTACTGTGCTTGCCCCTTTACGTTCCGCTCGTTCAGCTAAAAGGGAAAAGGGAGCACCCCTATGATTGTGTTTCTGGATAGTCTGGTCAAGCACCTCAGGGGAGAAAGCCAAAAACTGACTGTCATAGTATGCGAGAGCCGGTCTGTCAATCTGAGCTTAAAGTGTTATACTTAAATGCTCATCAGAGGATATCCCATGTTATACGAAGGGTTTGTTCTTCATGCAAACCATGTGATGCTGGCCTTAGCGGCAGTTCATCCGAACAACACAACACTCTGGTGGCTACTCATCAGCCTCCCGCAGTCCTTTTTGCGCCCCTATGGCTAACTGATAGAAATAAAGCACTATGGTCTGAATGCCTGGTCCTTCGCACTCTACCGCCTTCGGGTTTCGATAACTCGGCTAAGGGAAATAGTGCATTGGCAGAGACACCCCATGTAGTATCTACATGTGGGCTGAAGCCGACGACTTGCATCTTTTAGTTTTAAACGGCCACACGAGAGTTATAAAGGAATGCAAAACATTGAAAGCATGATAGATTATAACATTAAAGCTTTAAAATGTCTTCGGACACATTACAACTTATTCATGCATATTATCCTTTGAACATTGTGACGCTATCGCCCGAGCACCTTCCATTACTCCGGCGAAGTAGAGCTCGGGGCGCCTATGTTCCTTCCCAGGAGGCGGGCGGGCGGTGGTTGTCTTCATCTGATCTAGCCCCGGCCAGTGCACCTTGGCCTTTGCAAAGGCCATCTTGGCTCCCTCGATGCAGGAGGAGCGCTTCAGAGTGTTGAGGCAGGGCAAGGCGGCGATCAGCTTTTGCACCAGGCCAAAGTAGCTACCTGCTAGTGGCTAGTCGAGCGATAAGCTGATGCAGAGATCCTTCATGGCCGGCTCCGCCATCTGGCACAACTCCATCAGTTGCTTCAGCTACTCGGCGAGAAGAGGAGGGCACTCGGGGGCTTTGAATTGCACCGAGAATAGACAAGCTTCGTCTCCTTCTTCCCGCAATGCATACAACTGATTGGCGTCTGCTACACTCTTCGACAGATCGGAGGAGACGCCTGAGGAACGCCACACCTGGGTAAGCAATTTGAACTTGCTATCCCCAAAGTCACACTACAGTAAGTATGGCTTCCCATCCATTATGTCCCTCGCTTGGCGGACCTGCTCCTCAAAGAATCGCATGTCCACCCGCTCCTTCTGGAGATCGGTCTTTAGGGTGGATAGTTCGGCTACGTGCTCCTTGTCGTTCTTCTCAAGGACCTCGCACTTCTGGCTGGTGTCTTTGGTCACCTGCTGGATCTCCGCCACTCAAGCTTCATGCTTGTCGTTGGTGGCTCGTAGGACGGAGAGGGCGGTAGCCGCTTCTTTAGCCGCCGCCCTCTCGACAGCTGCTTCGTCCTTCTCCTGTTGAAGCTCGGCCTTGAGTCTCTCCACCACCTTCGCCGAGGCTGTGCGATCATTAACATTTTTGAAAACTACATTGATAGTATTTAGATAAAGGTGTCCAGATGAAAATTCAGGCTTACCATGCACCTTGTGAATATTTTGTTAAGAGAATCAAGCTCGTCTTCGGAGCTTTTGAGATGCCGACTGAGCTCGTCCAACTCGACGCCATTCACGGCCGCCGCCGATGACGAAGCCTGTAACACACAAACACTTGTCAGATTACATAGTTGCAATACTTCCGAACTATCGTCAATCAGAACATATGCTCGGACCTCTCAGGGCCTACTCTCACGTTCTGAATATATCATTTGTATATAGTTCGGAATTCGATCCATGATTGACCCCTGGGTAAGTTTTTTCAAATTTACCTGGGGCTCGGGGGCTTCCATTTGTATAATCATAAAAATACATCAATATTTTTCAAACAAAGTGTCGCGTGGTTTACCTGAAAGCCAATCAGGAGACCTTTAAAGGCCTCCTTTAGTCCGTTGTCGATAGACTGAATGTTCTGCAATACCGCACCCATAAGGGTGCGGTGCTCCTAGGAGATGGAGGCACTCGATAAAGCCTCCTCCATGACCGACCACCCATTGGTCGACGACGCCGGTGGTGATCGGATAATCCGATCACCAACCGGGGTTTGAACCAGTACTCGGAGGCGTTGTACGATCCGGAGATTCCCTCGGAGGGGACCGAGAAGCTTCTCGCCCATCGTCCTCGGTATCCAGGTGGGGTACCTCCCCCCAATCTTTGATGACCAAGGTGTTAGCCTCTGCCATGATGTCATCTCCCCAGCCGCCGGTGCCTGGCTCTATAGGAGCATGCTGGGATGACACCTCTGCGGTGTCCTTCGCGGCGCCTGGAGTGGAAGGATGCGACGCATTCCTGCTCTCCGCTAGTTCGGCGAGCGGGGTCACCCCGTTCGAAACTTGGTCGGTGGGGAGCACGGGTGGGGGGCTTCAAAGTCGATAAAAGCCCGCATGTTATTAAACTATGAACTTATTAATGACAACTAAAGGAGTCTTTGGATTCTCACCTTCGAGCGGGGGGCCTGACCCTTAGGGTCCTTTATGGGACCCTCTCGAAGTCATCGGACTCGGTATCCGAGTCCAAACTATCGTCGGACAGGGTTACCTGTGACCGACACGCTCTCTTCGGAACAGGAGGGGGTACCACCTCCGCGGCGTCCGATGACGCCGCTCTCTTTCTTGTGAGGGGGGAATCGCCCTCCCCCTCATCTTTATCCTTGTCCTCATGCTCCTCTTGATTCGAGGATGCATGGGTTTCTTCTGGCTCGTCCCTGGTGCACATGCCTTCTCGACCTGGTTTCTTCTTCTTCTCTTTCTTCGTGGGCGCATCGTAAGATGCCTCGACGAGCATCTTCGCTAACAGCCCGGACCTGGGGTCTTCGGGCTAAGGCGTCGAGCAGTCGATGTCCATGGGTTTGCTCAGCCATTTCTGCAAAGAGTCATCGGAAAAGGTGTTGTAAATCTTCTCTATGAAGGACAGAACCGATCAAGCAAAATTATATCGTACCTTGGAAGTGGGCTTTGCGGCGTGCAGACCCCGATCTTACTCCTTGGCTGGCCAATTCTCTTGCAGCTTTAAAAGCGCCTTCCACAGCTTGTCTCGTGTAGTGCGGAAGACGTGCATAATCATGGGTGCGTCGCCAAGCTGACGAGCCCACAGGTGAGTATCCCGGCACTGGCCGGGGAGGATGCGTCGCCGGAGCATGACCTGGATCACGTTGGTCAGCTCGAATGTCATTGTCAATCATAGAGCCATTACGCTTCTGTAGGACGCTCAGTTCCTTACTCGTCCCCAGTTCAGGCCCTTTCGGAGGCATGATTTTAGTCTTGTGGGCGGACCGGATCTGAATTCGACAGGCGCTATTTGACCTTCCTCCATGGCTCAGTGATGTAAAACCACTCCTTCTACCATACCTTGATGGTGTCGATGAAGGTTCCTGGATGGCCATACAACGCGGGTGAGCTTGCCGATGACGGCTCCACCGCAGTTGGCGTGTTTGCCGTTGACACACTTCGGCTTGACGTTGAACACTTTGAGCTAGAGCCCAAAGTGTGGCTCAACCCATATAAATGCCTCACAGACAAGGATGAACGCCGATATATGCATAAAAGTGTTCAGCAGGAGGTCGTGGAAGTTAAGGCCGTAGAAGAACATAAGTCCCCTGACGAATGGGTGGAGCTCAGCCCCGTATGAAGTGGGGTAGGAAGACCACCCTTTCCCCTAGCTTGGGGGTGGGAATCACTTGGCCCTTCTCTAGCGCATAGTGAGGAATGCTTGCAGGGAGGTAACCGGCCTACTTGAGGTCCAGGATGTCCCGGTCGGTGACCGTGGAGGCCTCCCATTTGCCATTGGAGCCCGCCATGGATGAGCTCGAGGGAGGGGAAGTGGAAAACCTCGATATATGCTTCAAATATTCAGAGGAATGGGGAAGAAGAAGAGGCGAATGGGAGGTGTGGTTAGGCTTTGGGGTTTTCTTTCCCTTTTATGAGGCTTATCACTATTTGGCCTGCCTCTATCGCGCCGTGAATCCCTCCACTTCCTGAGACGTGCGTGCCGTTGAAAGCGCATGATTAAATGTATCCCATATAAAACGGGGCACGATTTGTGCATTAGTAGATCATGTTGATTGAAATGGCCTCGAACCGCGAACCGAGCTTTTGCAACTGGTGTAGCGGTCATGGTGGGTCGTGACCTTTTGTCAGAAAGGTCGTCAGGGGACGTTATTTTACCCCTTGACATTTGGCCTTCAGGGCCGGCCAATTCACGGTGTTCAGACGCGCCACCATTTGGAAAGCTACTTGTCATCTAAGGCCGAAATGAATTTAGCAGGAAGAACTCACCTCGCAAACTGAAGACTATGATCGTGTGAAGTAATTGCAGATAAGACCCTTGGCGCTGGAGGCAAGTTCGGGGGATACTGAGGGAGTCCTGGATTAAGGGGTCCTCGGGAGGCCGACCATATTTCTATGGGCCGGACTATATGGGCCACTTATCGAACACTACATCAATTGAAGGCGCTATCTCCAAGATGGAAGCTTCGGGAAGCACGATTTGTACTCCACATTTGATGTAGCAAATATGTATGTTTATCTCTTCGGTATGTAACTGACCATGTGTAAACCCTAGATACCCTCGACATCTATATAAGCCGGAGGGTTTTAGGTTGTAGGGATAGAACAACGCATCTAGGGTTATCTATTCGATCTGGAGGTAGATCAACCTTGTAACCCCCATATCATCAATACAACCAAGCAGGACGTAGGGTATTACCTCCATAGGAGAGCCCGAACCTGGGTAAAACCGTGTCCCCTTTATCTACTATTAACATCGATTGTAGTCTCATAGTTCGGGGCCCCTACCCGAGATCCGCCGGTTTTGACACCGTCAACCCCCTACATCCCATGCTGGTCTAAGGGGCATGGTGGAACCCTCCATGGATTTCCAGGCCCCTTCGGAAGCTTCACGGTGCCATACCGGAAAAATCCGAACAACTTTTCATATATAAATGTGTACCTCTGTACCATTCTGGAACTCCTCATAATGGCTGAGATCTCATACGAGATTCTGAACAACATTAAGTTGCCAATGCAAATATCCCAATAGTACTCTAGCGTCATCGAACGTTAAGTGTATGACCCTACGGGTTCAGGAATCATGTAGACATGACCGAGACACCTCTCTCGTCAATAATTAATAGTTTGACCTGGATGCCCATATCGACTCCCACATATTCAACAAAGATCTTTATTGGTTTGAACCACGATGTCAAGGATTCGGTTAATCCCATATGCATTACCCTTTGTTCAACGATATGTTACTTACCCAAGATTCGGTTGTCGGTATCTCCATACCTAGTTCAATATAGTTACTGGCAAGTCACTTCACTCATTACATAATACAATATCCTCATGAATAAACTCATTAGTAACATGCTTGCAAGCTAATTGTAATGCTTTATTACCGAGAGGGCCGAGAGATATCTCTCCACTACATGGAGTAGAAAATACCAATCTCGATCCATGCAACTCAACAAACACCTTCGAAGATATCTGAATAGCACATTTATGATCACCTAGTTACAAAGTGATGTTGGAGATCTCAAAAAGTATTCCTCCGGTATCCGGGACAGACATGATCTCATGGTCTAAGGAACAAATACTTGATATTATGAAAGCTACGGCAAAGTGAGCTTGGTGGCATGATCATATGCTAAGCTTACGCTTGGGTTGGTCCATCACATCATTCTCCTAATAATGTGATCCCATTATCAAATGACAACATATGTATGTGGTTAGAAAACCTTAACCATCTTTGATCAACGAGCTAGTTTAATAGAGGCTCTCTAGGTACACGAAGTTTTTTATGTATCCACACGTGTATTTAAGTTTCCGGTCTACAATTCTAGCATTAACAGTAAACATTTATCATGAACCAGGAAATATGATAATAAAAAATTTATTATCGCCTCTAGGGCATATTTCTAACACGATCCACCCACCACGACAGATCCTAGCGCCATTTGGGCAACAGAATCCCACTGGATTTATAAATACCATGGGAGGTCGATACTTGTGATCTGCGTTGGGTTTTCTGTGAACTGGAACGGGTTATCGCAGCACAGTATGGGTAAGTATTTCCCTCGGTTATAAAACCAAGGCTTATCGAACCAATAGGAATATCAATCCACAACCGTCTTCAGTGGCTGCACACAACGAACAAGCAACTTGCACCCAACGCAGGCAAGAGGGTTGGCAATCCCCTTGGTCTCATTATTTGCAAGCAAGTGAGTTGTGTAGATAATTGTAAATGTAAAATAAAATAAAATCAAGTAAATGGCAGCAAGGTATTGATGGTTTTATAAATATATAGTGAATAGACCCGGGGGCCATAGTTTCCCTAGTGGCATCTCTCATGAAAATAAGCATACGGTGGGTAAAAAAATTACTATTGGGCAATTGATAGAAAAGCGGATAGTTATGTGATATTCATGTGTATATAGGAATCACGTCCATAAACAAAAAGGTTGACTCCTACCTGCACATATTACTATTACTCCACTTCAAGAGCGCTTCAATGCTTGCCTCTCTACGTATTAAGTTCATGACAAACAGAGTAATGCATGAAGAACGATGACATGATGTAGACAAAGTAAACTCAAGCAACATGAATAAACCCATCATTTTATCCTTAGTAGCCACAACAGAACAGCGCATGTAGCCCCTAGTTTCTCACTAGGATATAGAAACTCACCAGGTTGAACCTACCACAACGGACCTCTCTCACTAAAGAAATATCAATCTAGTTGTCCTAACTATTTCAATAGATCGGAGAGAATGATGAAGCTATGATGATCATGCACATAAGAATCATATTATATTTCAGATAAGAGTCAAATATTTATCATAAATAATCTGAACATAAACCCACAATTCATCGGATCCCAACAAATGCATCGCACAAGTATTACATCAGATAGATGAAAGCGAAGATGCGATGATCATTGTATTGAAAATCGAGAGAGACAGAGAGAGAGAGAGAGAGAGAGAGAGAGATTGCCATCTAGGTACTAACTACGGACCCGTAGGTCTGTGGTGAACTACTCACACATCATCATGAGGACAGCAAGGTTGATGAAGAGGCCCTCCGTGATAGATCCCACTTCTGGCAAGGTGTCGGAATGGACCTCCAGATGGCCTCCCGTTGGAACGGAGACTTGCGACGGTGTAAAAAGTGTTTCGGGAATGCCTCTAGGATTTTAGAGTATTAGAGAATTTATAGGCCAGATAACGAGGTCGGGAGAGCCACGAGTGGGCCACAAGCAATCAGGGCACGCCCTGTTGGCTTGTGGGGCCCTTGTGTACCTCCCGGCCTCCTTCCAAAGTTTTCAGATCTTCTTTTGGTCGATAAAACTACATCAAAAAGTTTCATGGCAATTGGACTTCGTTTGGTACTGTAAACCTGAAAAGTGAAAAACATTCAGAAAATAACAACTGGCACTAGGACTGGTCAATAAGTTAGTGCTCAAAATAATATAAATTGGTAAATAAATGCCCAAAAAGTACCCTAGAATAATAATAGATTAGCATGGAACAATAAAAATATTATAGATACATTGGATACTATCAGAGCAGGCACTCCTCCCGAGAGTATTGTGGAGCAACGGGAACGACCATCTGCTCCTCAAGACTGCAAGGTGATTGTCCACATGGCTGCCAGGTGGCGAAGGAGTGTCCAGTAGAGTGACGGCGTGCGGGGTGGCCAAGTGATGTAGCCGCGTCCTGCATTGTAGAGACGCGCATGGTGGCCAAGTGTTGAAGACGCATCTGGTGGAGTGGCGATGCGCAGGGCAGCCAAGTGATGTAGACACGTCCAGCAGAATGACGGTGCTCGGGGCGCCCGAGTGACGACGAATCGTCCAGCAGCGTGATGGCGCATGGGGCAGCCGAGTTATGAGGGAGCGTCTAGCAGAATAATGGTGCGCGGGGCGGCCGAGTGATGACGGAGCGTCCAATAGAGTGACGGCGCGTGGGTGCGGCCGAGTGATGATGGAGCTTCCAGCAGAGTGATGGCGTGCGGGGTGGCCGAGTGACGATGGTGCGTCCAGCAACATGACAGCGCGCGGGGCGGTCGAGTGATGTTGACCCATTCAGTTGAGTGGTGACGTGTAGGGTGGCCAAGTGACGAAGATGCATTCAGCGGAGTGATGGCATGTAGGGCGACCGAGTCACTTCATCTTAGTCGTCTACATGTCACCTTGTGACATTCCTGAACAGAAGGTCTGTCCGGTTGAGCTGTCGTGCGTACATGGGGACGTGACGAGTGACCCTACATGCTAGTAGCAAGTATAGCTACAAATATATTTTTTGTTGGCTCAAATGTCCCTGAACGGATGCTAATTTGCAAGGATTAAAGATGCCCAATTATGCATGACCATGATGATGTTCCATAATCTTCCATGATTATGGACGGTTATGCATGCATGCAACCACAGGAAATTGACCATAGGAAATTCTCACTTGATGAGGTGCTTGATGATGGACGGTTATGCTTGCATGCATGCACAATTAATTGAACGTACGAAATTCTCACCTGATGAGGCGTTTGATGGGGTAATTATACCTTGACGAAGCGGAGCCAGCGGTTTGAGGAGGCCCACGTCTAAAACCTGAATGCGCATGCAAAGGCGTTACTTGAAGGTAATTTGAGAAAGAGTTAATACCAGTTTTGCATAAGATAGAAATTGTAGAGGCACCTTGGCGTCCGAAGAGTTCTACTACAATGGAAATAACCTGTTTGACCAGAATTGGTCTGTAGCCGAGAGGTGCTGACGAGGCAGACGAGCGTCTGGCTGCAGCCCAGGTGTCGGAAACAAGGGACAGCGCAGCAAAGGACGAGGCCAACGCGAGCACTGGTGGATGTGTATTACAGCCTGGGGAGTCGGTGTTGTCCGCCGGTTAGAGTAGCGTTTCGATGCCCATAGAGTTGGGCGCGTGATACGTCTCCATCGTATGCACTTTTCCAAACTCTTTTGCCCTTGTTTTGGACTCTAATTTGCATGATTTGAATGGAACTAACCTAGACTGACGATGTTTTCAGCAGAACTGCCTTGGTGTTATTTTTGTGCAGAAATAAAAGTCCTCGAATCGTCCTGAAAATTTATGGGGAATGTTTTTGGATTTAATAAAAAATATTGGTGTAAGAATTAACCAGAGGCAGGCCACCTGCAGGCTACAAGCCTGCTAGGCGCGACCAACCCCTAGCCGCGCCTAGCAGGCTTGTGGAGCCCTCATGGCTCCTTGGACCTCCTCTCCAGCTCCATATAACCCTATTCGCGGAGACAAAAATAAGAGAGAAGAGTTCATTGCGTTTCACAATACGGAGCCGCCGCCACCTCCTGTTCTTCCTCGGTAGACGAGATCTGGAGTCCGATTTGGGCTCCGGAGAGGGGAAATCGACATCATCGTCATCACCAACCATCCTTCATCACCAATTCCATGATGCTCTCCACCGTTTGTAAGTAATTCCATTGTGGGCTTGATGGACGGTGATGGGTTGGATGAGATTTATCATGTAATCAAGTTAGTTTTGTTAGGGTTTGATCCCTAGTATCCACTATGTTCTGAGATTGATGTTGCTATGACTTTGCTATGCTTAACGCTTGTCACTCGGGCCCGAGTGCCATGATTTCAGATCTGAACCTATTATGTTTTCATGAATATATGTGTGTTCTTGATCCTATCTTGCAAGTTGTAGACACCTATTACGAGTTATGATCCGCATCCCCCAGGGTGACAATAACTGGCATTCTTTTTGGTGATTACCGTAGTTTGAGGTGTTCATGTATTCACCAACTGCTAATGCTTTGGTCTGGTTCTCTATTAAAAGGAGACCTTAATATCCCTTAGTTTCCATTAGGACCCCGCTTCCACGGGAGGGTAGGACAAAAGATGTCATTCAAGTTCTTTTCCATAAGCACGTATGACTATATATGGAATACATGCCTACATTACATTGATGAATTGGAGCTAGTTCTGTGTCACCCTATGTTATAACTATTGCATGATGAATGCCATCCATTATAATTATCCATCACTAATCTATTGCCTATGAGCTTTCCACATATTGATCCTTGCTAAGTTACTTTTCCGTTGCTACTGTTACAATCACTTAAAAACTGCTACTGTCACTTTTGCCATCGTTACCTTTACTTCCATACTACTTTGCAACTAAATACTTTTCTGTTGATATTAAATCTTGCAAGTGTGGTTGAATTGAAAACTCAGCTGCTAATACTCGAGAATAATCTTTGGCTCCCCTTGTGTCGAATCAATAAATTTGGGTTGAATACTCTACCCTCGAAAACTGTTGCGATCCCCTATACTTGTGGGCTATCAAGACCTTTTCCTGGCTCCCATGCCGGGGAGCATAGCTCTATTCTCTAAGTCACTTGGGATTTATATCTGTTGATCACTATGAAGAATCTGAAAGATCCAAAAACCAAAATCTATCCCTATACTACGAGGGGAGATAAGGAACTGCCATCCAGCTCTACACTTGATTCACCTTCTGTTATGAGTAAGTTTGCGACACCACCACCTGCTAGTAATTCTTATATGTCGCAAGTAATTGATGATGCCACTTCTACTATGCATGATGCTTATGATGATACTTTGCTTGATAATACTATGCCTCTGGGTGAATTTCTTGATCAAAAAATTGTGAGGGTCAATGCTGAAAATGATAATACTTCTGAAACTGATGAAATTATTGAAACTGAACACTTTGAGACACCTGCTAGACCTAGCTCTCCTAGATATGAATTGCCTGATATTCCTGAGGGTTATGTTATGGAAGGAGAGGTAGCTAGGGACTTTCTTTCTTGTAAGGATAGAGATTATCTCAAGAAGTTACTATGCAAGTGGAAAGAAAAATCTTTGAATGCTAGAATAAAATATGATCCTAAGTTTGCTACTTCACCTATCTTTGTTACTGATAAGGTTTATGAATTCTCTGTCGATCCTAAGTTAATTACTTTGGTTGAATCTGATCCTTTCCACGGTTATGAATCTGAAACTGCTGTGGCGCATCTTACTAAACTGAATGATATAGCCACCCTATTTACTCGAGGAAAAAAATTGTTATTACTATATCCTTAAGTTGTTTCCTTTCTCATTAAAGGGTGATGCTAAGATATGGTTTAATTCTCTTTCTCCTGGTTGTGTGCGTAGTCCCCAGGATATGATATATGACTTTTCTGAAAAATATTTTCCTCCCCATAAGAAACAAGCTGCCTTGCAGGAAATATTTAACTTTGTGCAAATTGAAGAAGAGAGTCTCCCACAAGATTGGGGAGGCTTCCCCAACTACTTAATGCTTTGCCTGATCACCCTCTCAAGAAAAATGAAATATTTGATATCTTTTATAACGGACTAACCGGTGCTTCTAGGGACCACCTAGATAGTTATGCTGGTTGTGTTTTCAGGGAACGGGTTGTTGAACAAGCTGAAATACTATTGCATAAAATATTGAGCAATGATAATGATTGGACTATTCCCGAACCACCTCGGAAGCCAACTCCGAAGAAACGAGGTATTCTATTTCTCAGTCCTGAGGATATGCAAGAGGCAAAGAAATCTATGAAACAAAAAGGTATTAAAGCTGAAGTTGTTAAGAATCTACCACCTATTGAAGAAATACATGGTCTAGATAACCCTACACAGGTAGTAGAGGTAAATTCTCTTCGTAGATTTGATGAAAGCGATATTCCTTATAATAAGTCTGCTAGCAAATGGTTGTATGAGTTTGATAATTTTGTTGTTAACTAAGAAAATTTTAATGCTTATGTTAGTAGACAATTGAAACATAATGCTTTCATGCTTGACCGCTTAGGTGATTATATGAGTAGAGCTATCAATGATCTTAAACTTATTAGTAAACATGCTTTCATGGTAACTACTCAAGTAGAACGAGTACTTAAGGCACATAATGATTTGCTTAATGAGATGGATAGTAAGAACAATGATCATTCCATTAAAGTTGTGACTAGAGGTGGAAGAATGACTTGGGAACCTTTGTATCCAGAGGGCCACCCTAAGACAATTGAAAAAGATTCTCAAAGGGGTTATATTTATATACCTAGTCGTTCTAGTAACAAGAGGAATAAGGATGATGATAGAAATTTCCATGCTGCTAGTGAACCTGTTATGGATACACCTGAAAACCCAAATGCTATTTCTGTTTCTGATGCTAAGACCCAATCAGGTGATGAACATGAGCCTAGTGATGATATTAATGATGATGTTCATGTTGATGCTCAACCTAGTAATGATAATGATGTGGAGATTGAATCTGATATTGATCTTGATAACCCACAACCTAAGAATAAAAGATATGGTAAAAGAGATTGTATTGCTAGGAAGCATGGTAAAGAAACAGAACCATGGGTTCATAAACCCATGCCCTTTCCTCCTAAACCATCCAAGGAAAAGGATGAAGAGGATTTTGAGCGCTTTGTTGAAATGCTTAGACCTGTCTTTTTGCTTATGCGCTTGACTGATATTCTGAAAATGTCTCCTTATGCTAAGTATATGAAAGATATTGTGACTAATAAAAGGAAGATACTGGAAGCTAAGATTTGCAACATGCTTGCTAATTATACTTCTAAAGGTGGAGTACCAAAGAAACTAGGAGATCCAGGAATACAAACTATACCATGCTCTATTAAAGGGAATTATGTTTAAACTGCTTTATGTGATTTGGGAGCTGGTGTTAGTGATATGCCTTTCTCTTTATATCGCAGACTTGATTTGAATAAGTTGATACCTACTGAAATCTCTTTAGAAATGGCTGATAAATCAACTGCTCTACCTATCGGTATTTGTGAGGATGTACCTGTCATAGTTGCAAATGCTGCTATCTTAACGGACTTTGTTATTCTTGATATTCCTGAGGATGACAGTATGTCGATCATCTTCGGTAGACCCTTTTTGAATACTGCAGGGGCTGTTATTGATTGCAAAAAAGGCAATTTCACTTTTCATATTAATGGTAATGAGCATATGGTACACTTTCCGAAGAAACAACCTCAAGTTCACAGTATCAACTCCATTGAAAAAAAATCCAACGATTATTATTGGAGACTTTAAGTTCCCCTTCATACTGTCAAGAAGAAATATGATATACTAATCTTTGGGGATATGCATATTCCCATTGAGATAACTTAGTGTTATTCAAAAATTCTTCGGTTTCATGTTATTCGAAAGAAGTTTGCTAATAACACTTGATCAACCTTATTGGTGGATTCCTTTTGATCAGCATGAGATGGATGAATTGAGAAAGCACAACTTTCTGTACCCAACTTTTACTTTCTATTAGTAAATTTGAATTAAGTAAAAATGCTATTATTTTTCCGTTTTCTGAGTTTCCCGTGCAATAAAAAGTGACCTAAAAATAAAAGTTCTTCAAATGCCCTGAAACTTTAGTATGATTTTTCTATAATATTTAAAAATATCTGGCACTGAGCACACTCCAGGGGGCTGCACCACTGGGCCACAAGCCCACAAGGCGCGGCTACCCCCCTGGGCTGCGCCTAGAAGGCTTGTGGGTCCCACATGCCCCCCTCCACTTATTCCATCACCCATCCACTTCATCTTCCTCCAGAAAAATCCCACCATTGCTCAAACCCGTGTTCTAGCTCATTTTGTTGCCATTTCGATCTCCTTGTTAAAAGCTTCATTCGTGAAACTCTTTTGGGAGATTACTCTTTGGTATTTGACTCCTCCAATGGTCCAATTAGTTTTCATTCTAGCGCTTTATATATTGCAAATTTTCGTTGCTGTGGTGACCTTGTTAATGAGCTTGCATGTCAAATTTATATGGTCCTAGGTAGTTTTGTTGCATGATAAAACCTCTATGCACTTGAGGGAGTAGTTTCTATGAGTTTTGTTGAGTTTTGTGCACCTTTATTTTGAGTCACTAAAAAAATAAGATTCAGAGAAAGAAAAAGATGTTGATGAGATTGCTAAGGGGCTCTTCAAGCTGGAGTTCTAAAGAAGATGAAAATGAAACGAGGGAGAAGCCCAAGTATAATCTTCCTCGCATCATAGAAGTTCAACCATGTGAATGGCCGTGTGAGACATTCTTGAGGGTAGCCGGAATTTATGAATATTTCTATTATTTGGCCGAGGGTGCAGGCATCACCGACTTCCTCAACGATAAGTGTGACCAGTACCTCTTGCTCATGAATACCTTTGTGCAAAACTTTCATTTTCATTCTATGGAAAATCCTCCTACGATAGAATTTCACTTATATGATGTGCCTAAGAAAATGAACCTTTATGATTTTTGCAAAGTTTGCAAAATTCCCTATGAGGGCAGCATCGGGGAACCACGTCCTCGTGACATGGAAGATTTCATTGCCGCAATTACTGTAGGGGAAGAGAGAGGTGTGTCAAAGGAAAGAGGGCTAGTTTACATTTTTCCTGTGCTACTCTATTATTCATTATTTGTGGGAAGATGTTTAGTTGGTCATTGGGAGAGTGGAAGTCTTAGTGCCCCTGACCTCGCCATTCTGCGCCATGCTTTATTTGCCGACAGAACCTTTACTCTCGGCGCTATGGTGGCCCAACGGTTGAACACCAACCGTTCGAAGGGGCCCATATTCGGAGGCATCTATGGATCTCGTTTAGCCAAACATTTTGAGATACCCATTAGTCTTATCGAGAGAGATGAAAGCCTGATACCCTCGAAGTTTTTAGATTATGACCGTATGGTAGCTCACGATGTTATTAAGAAAAATAATGATAGGAGGCTGCTTTGCAATTTAGTTATTAGCCATGGTATTTGTGAAATTATTACTCTGCCTGCTTCTTCTTTGTTCGATATTTGCCCAGGCAGGTACACCATTATGCCCGCAAACATTTATATTTATTGGGGTCTGACACAACCCCCGGCTCCAGAACCGGCACCAGCCCTTGATCCGTACCCGAAGCCAGTTTTTCAGTGGGAGCAGCAGGAGTTTGCCAACCAATGGAACTATGATGACGCTCCTGAGTATCCCGAAGAGAGCTCTTTCCAGCCATGTCCCTAGACCAACTTAGGCCAAAAGCCTAATCTTGGGGGAGTACGTATTTCTCACCAACTTTACATTCATGTTCACACACTCATCTTTAGTAAACGGTGTTAATACTCTTTCATTGTACCATCCAGGGTAGTTTATTTTCTTGTTTCACTTTCTTCTTGTGTATTTATTTAACTTCTAGAAAATCCAAAAAAAATATTCATAGCTTTATTTTCCGGTTTACTTAGTTGTAGCATTAAAAGAAAACCCAAAAAGATTTTTCATTCTTCTTTTTGCTTGTTGGGAGCTTTTCCATGTAAATAGTTTTGCTTGTTCTTGTTTTGAATTTCTTTTCTTTGGGTCGTAAGGAGAAGACCACAATGAAAATGTTGAGTGGCTCTCATATGCATTATTTTTTATCTATCAGAGAGCCCGTGTTACCTTGTCTTCTCCTTTGAGTTATTTGTAGATTCCAGCGTAGTCCAATGCTCGTGCACTCTTATTATTATTAGTGAAAGGCAATAATGACGATATTTGATGAAAAGATTGAGATGGAGAAAACCTAGTATGAACTCGACCTATCTTGCTTTTGTAAATATGATTAGCTCATCATATGAATTCAGTTCATCATGGGTGAAACATATTTGCAATGAAAATTAGATATTATAGTTACTCATACCATTCTTAATTAGCTAAGAGTGGATAATGGTTTGTTTTGGGTGCCAACATGCATATTAAAATGGTTGTGATGTAGTATGATGGGATGGTATCCTCCTCTAAATGATTCAAGTGGCTCGACTTGGCACATGTTCATGCATGTAGTTGAAACAAAATCAACCTAGCCTCCACGATATTTATGTTCATAGTTATTTATATCCTACTCATGCTTGCATTCAATGTTGGTTAATCTCAAAGCATGTTGATGACTATTTCGCTCTAGTTGGTCGCTCCCCAGTCTTTTAATAGCCTTCACTTGTACTAAGCGGGAATACTGCTTGTGCATCCAATTCCTCAAACCCAAAATTGTTCCATATGAGTCCACCATACCTACCTATTTGCAGTATTTACCTGTCGTTCCAAGTAAATTCGCATGTGCTAAACTCTAAACCTTCAGATGAACATTCTGTTTTGTATGCCCAAATCGCTCATATGGAGATTGGGGGCTGTCAGTATCTTCCATGCTAGGTGGGTTATTCTCACGATATGTGTTGATTCACTATCATTCACGAGAAAGTGGGTGGTAATCGGGATGCCCAGTCCCATGCTCGAAATAAAAGAAAAATATGACTAAACAAAACTCCCCGAGAAATGTGTTTGTATGTACGGTACCCATGGATTTGGCTCGCCGTCGAGTGTGACTGATTGGTGGAGGGGGAGTAAAAACTTTATCATTCTGTTTGGGAACCGCCTAGAATGTATCTAGCATGGAAGGTGTTCAAAACCTCTTGGTCGTTATGTGAGCAATGAAAGCATACCGCTCAAAAATCATCACTTATCTCTATTTTAAAAACTTGAGCTCTGGCATCTCTGTGAATCAATGCTTCCCTCTACGAAGGACCTCTCCATTTACTTTATTATTGAGTCATCATCTTCTTATAAAAGGCACCAGTTAGAGAGCACCACCATCCTTTGTATGCTTTGCTGTTAATTAATATTGAGTATGAGCATGACTGGATCTCTTTCACTATGAATTACAATGTCTAGTCAGTCCTTGTTCTTTAGAGGTGCTCTGCATTTATGTTTTGCGATCTCAGAAAGGGCTAGCGAGATATCATTTTGTCATATTGTATCATGATTGTTTTGAAAAAGTGTTGTCATCCGAGAGTTATTATTATTGCTCGCTAGTTGATTATGTCATTGATATGAGTAAATGTGAGACCTAAATGTTATTGTGAACGTGGTTAGTCCATGATCTTTGCTAAAAATCTAAACATCAGATAGATATATTTACAATAACAAGATCAAACAGAGTTTGTAAAAGTTTTTCTGTATCACTTTCATTTTATCAACTGAATTGCCTGAGGACAAGCAATGGGTTAAGATTGGGGGAGTTGATACGTCTCCATCATATCCACTTTTCCAAACTCTTTTGCCCTTGTTTTGGACTCTAATTTGCATGATTTGAATGGAACTAACCCAGACTAACGATGTTTTTAGCAGAATTGCCTTGGTGTTATTTTTGTGCAGAAATAAAAGTTCTTGGATCGTCCTGAAAATTTACAGAGAATATTTTTGGACTTAATAAAGAATACTGCCGCAAGAATTAACCAGAGGGGGGCCACCTGCAGGGAACAAGCCTCCTAGGTGCCCCCTATCCATGCCTAGTCGGCTTGTGGGGCCCTCGTGGCTCCTCCGACCTCCTCTCCAGCTCCATATAAACCTATTCACAGAGAAAAAATCAGAGAGAAGAGTTCATCGCATTTCACGATACGCAGCCACCGCCACCTCCTGTTCTTCCTCGGGAGACCAGATCTGGGGTCCATTCTGGGCTATTGAGGGGGGAAATCGACGCCATCATCATCACCAACCATCCTTCATCACCAATTCCATGATGCTCTCCACTGTTCGTGAGTAATTCCTTTGTGGCCTTGCTCGACGGTGATGGGTTGGATGAGATTTATCATGTAATCGAGTTAGTTTTGTTAGGATTTGATCCCTAGTATCCACTATGTTCTAAGATTGATGTTTCTATGACTTTGCTATGCTTAATTCTTGTCACTAGGGCCCGAGTGCCATGATTTCAAATCTGAACCTATTATGTTTTCATGCATATATATGTGTGTTCTTGATCCTATCTTGCAAGTTGTAGACACCTATTACGAGTTATGATCCACATCCCCCAGGGTGACAATAACTAGGATTCTTTCTGGTGATTACTGTAGTTTGAGGAATTCATGAATTCACTAAGTGCTAATGCTTTGGTCTGGTTTTCTCTAAAAGGAGGCTTAATATCCCTTAGTTTCCATTAGGACCCCGCTGCCACGGGAGGGTAGGAGAAAAGATGTCATGCAAGTTCTTTTCCATAAGCACGTATGACTATATATGGAATACATGCCTACATTACATTGATGAATTGGAGCTAGCTCTATGTCACCCTATGTTATAACTGTTGCATGATGAATGCCATCCAGTATAATTATCCATCACTAATACATTGCCTACGAGCTTTCCACATTTTGATCCTTGCTAAGTTACTTTTCCGTTACTATTGTTCCAATCACTACAAAACTGCTACTGTCACTTTTGCAATCGTTACCATTACTTCCATACTACTTTGCTACTAAATACTTTGCTACAGATATTAAGTCTTTCAGGTGTGGTTGAATTGACAACTTAGTTGCTAGTACTTGAGAATATTCTTCGGCTCCCCTTGTGTCGAATCAATAAATTTGGGTTGAATAATCTACCCTCGAAAACTCTTGCGATCCCCTATACTTGTGGGTTATCAGCGCCAACAATCGTTTGAGGAACTCAGACGAGCTTTAACAGCCATGCGTGTGCGGGCGTTCGGCGACGGCGTCACAAATGAAGCCGAAGGTGACGGCGATGAGGCGGAGGATGCCGACGGCCGCATGTGACGACCATGAGGCGGACGATGCCGGTTGCCACGTGAGACGAGGATGAGGGCCCCTGGGCGTGCCCTCTTAGCTCATGGGGCCCTCATGTGGCCCTAGCCTTCTCCCGAAGCTTCCAGGTCCTCTTTTGGTCCAGAAAAAATCGTCGAAACTTTTGTGGTATTTGGACTCCGTTTGGTATTGTAAACCTAAAAAGCCAAAAACATGTAGAAAACAACAATTGTCACTAGGCTCTAGGTTAATATGTTAGTGCTAAAAAATACTATGAATTGGCAAATAAATGCCTAAAAATCATCCTGGAATGATAATATTATAGCATGGCACAATCAAACATTATAGATACATTGGAGAAGTACCAAAGTCTCCTCCTCCTTGATCCAGCAAGAGAAAGGGAGTGGATGGGATCACGGCCAGCACGATGGCATGGTGGTGATGGTGATGGTGGAGCACCGGCAACACTCCGCTAAGAAACGCCTAAACAAGGAGATGGGAGAGATGGAAGGGGGTTGCAGCCGTGGGAAGGTATGCGCTGCACCCATCCCATCTCCTCCCTTTATAAAGGGGTGTGAGAAGGGGCACCTAGCCCTAACCCTTCCACCAAGGGAGGGGTTGCGTCCTAGGGAGGATCATTGGCCTCCAAGGCAAGGTGGGGCGCCCTCCTCATTCAGGGTCCCCTCACTAGCTACATGTACCATATAGAGGGATACCCCAATAAGGCTAGGGTACCCCCCCCCCCTACACCCCAAGCTGGCCTAAGGGGTGTGGTGGAACCCTCCATTGATTTCTAGGCCCCTTCGGAAGCTTCCCGGTGCAATACCGAAAAAATCCGAACATTTTCGACCCAGAAAACAACTTTTCATATATAACTCTTTACCTCTGTACCATTCTGGAACTCGTCCTGACGACCAAGATCTCATACCAGACTTTGAACAACATTCAGTCGCCAATGCAAATATCCCAGTACTACTCTAGCATCATCGAACGTTAAGTGTATGACCCTATGGGTTCGAGAACCATGCAGACATGGCCGAGACACCTCTCTGGTCAATAATCAATAGTCGGACCTGGATGCCCATATCTACTCCCACATATTCAACGAAGATCTTTATTGGTTTGAACCACAATGTCAAGGATTCGGTTAATCCCATATGCAATTATCTTTGTCCGACGATATGTTACTTGCCCCTGATTTGGTTGTCGGTATCTCCATACCTAGTTCAATCTTGTTACCGGAAAGTCACTTTACTCATTACGTACTACAATATCCTCATGACTAAACTCATTAGTAACATGCTTGCAAGCTTATTGTGATGCTTTATTACCGAGAGGGCCGAGAGATATCTCTCCGTTACATGGAGTGGAAAATCCCAATCTCGATCCATGCAACTCAACAAACACCTTTAGAGATATTGGAATAGCACATTTATGATCACCCAGTTACAAAGTGATGTTTGAGATATCAAAAAATGTTCCTCCAGTATCCGGGAGTGACATTATCTCATGGTCTAAGGAACAAATACTTGATATTATGAAAGGTACGGCAAAGTGAACTTGGTGGCACGATCATATTCTAAGCTTACGGTTGGGTTCGTCCATCACATCACTCTCCTAATAATGTGATCCCGTTATCAAATGACAACGCATGTCTGTGGTTAGAAAACCATAACCATCTTTGATCGACGAGCTAGTTCAATAGAGGCACAATAGGTACACGAAGTTTTTTATGTATCCACACATGTATTTAAGTTTTCGGTCTACAATTCTAGCATTAATAGTAAACATTTATCATGAACCAGGAAATATGATTATAACCAATTTATTATTGTCTCCAGGGCATATTTCCAACACGATCCACCCACCACGACAGATCCTAGCGCCATTTGGGCAACATAATCCCACTAGATTTATAAAGATCGTGGGAGGGTGATACTTGTGATTTGCGTTGGGTTTTCTGTGAAGTGGAACGGGTTATCGCAGCACAATATGGGTAAGTATTTCCCTTGGTTATAAAACCAAGGTTTATCGAACCAATAGGAATATCAATCCACAACCGTCTTCAGCGGCTGCACACAATGAAAAAGCAACTTGCACCCAACGTTGGCAAGAGGGTTGTCAATCCCCTTGGTCTCGTTATTTGCAAGAAAGTGAGTTGTGTAGATAATTGTAAATGTAAAATAAAATAAAATAAAAGCAAGTAAATGGCAGCAAGGTATTGAAGGTTTTGTAAATAAATGGTGAATAGACCCGGGGGCCATAGTTTTCTCTAGCGGCATCTCTCATGAAAATAAGCATACGGTGGGTAAACAAATTACTATTGGGCAATTGATAGAAAATTGGATAGTTATGTGATATTCACGGAAATGATCATGTGTATATAGGCATCACGTCCATAAACAAAAAGGCCGACTCCTACCTGCACATATTACTATTACTCCACTTCAAGAGCGCTTCAATGCTTGCCTCTCTACGTATTAATTTCATGACAAACAGAGTAATGCATGAAGATCGATGACATGATGTAGAAAGGGTAAACTCAAGCAACATGAATAAACCTCATCGTTTTATCCTTAGTAGCAACAACACAACGACGCATGTTGTCCCCTAGTTTCTCACTGGGATGTAGAGAACTCGCCAGGTTGAACCTACCACAATGCACCTCTCTCACTAAAGAAATATCAATCTAGTTGTCCTAACTATTTCAATGATCGGCGAGAATGACGAAGCTATGATGATCATGCACATAGGAATCATATTAGATTTCAGATAAGACTCAAATATTTATCATAAATAATCTGAACATAAACCCACAATTCATCGGATCCCAACAAACGCACCGCCCAAAAGTATTACATCGGATAGATCAAAGCGAAGATGTGATGATCATTGTATTGAAGAGAGAGAGAGAGAGAGAGAGAGAGAGAGATTGCCATCTAGGTACTAACTACGGACCCATAGGTCTGTGGTGAGCTACTCACACTTCATCATGAGGGCAGCTAGGTTCATCAAGAGGCCCTCCGTGATCGATCCCCCTTCCAACAGGGTGCCGAAAGGGAGCTCCAGATGGCCTCCTGTCGGAACAGAGCCTTGCGACGGTGTAAATAGTGTCTCGAGACTGCCTCCAGGATTTTGGAATATTAAAGAATTTATAGGCTAGAGAATGAGGTCAGGAGAGCCACGAGTGGGCCACAAGCAATCAGGGCGCGCCCTGTTGGCTTGTGGGGCCCTCGTGCAGCTCCGGGCCTCCGTCCAAAGTTTTAGGATCTTACTTTGGTCGAGAAAAATACATCAAAAAGTTCCATGGCAATTGGACTTCGTTTGGTACTGTAAACCTAAAAAGTGAAAAACATTCAGAAAAGAACAACTCGCACTAGGCACTGGTCAATAAGTTAGTGCTAAAAAATAATATAAATTGGTAAATAAATGCCCAACAAGTACCCTAGAATGATAATATATCAGCATGGAACAATCAAAAATTATAGATACGTTGGAGACGTATCACAGGGTGCACTCCTCTCGAGAGCATCGTGGAGCAACGCGAATGGCCATCTGCTCCTCAGGACTGCAAGGTGACGGTGCGCAGGGCTGCCAGGTGGCGAAGGAGCGCCTAGCAGAGTGACGGCGTGCGGGGCGACCAAGTTATGTAGACGCGTCCCGCGAAGTGGTGACGCGCAGGGCGGCCAAGTGGTGAAGACGCGTCCTACGAAATGGCGACACGCGGGGCGGCCCAAGTGATGTAGACGCGTCCAGCAGAATGACGACGGATCGTCCAGCAGCGTAACGGCGCGCGGGACAGCCGAGTGACGACGGAGCGTCCAGTAGAGTGACGGCGCGCGGGGGCGGCCGAGTGACGACGGAGCGTCCAGTAGAGTGACGGCGCGCGGGGACGGCCGAGTGACGGCGGAGCGTCTAGCAGAGTGACGGCGCGCGGAGCGGCCGAGTGACGATGGTGCGTCCAGCAACATGACGGCGCGCGGGGCGGTCGAGTGATGTAGACATGTTCAGTTGAGTGGTGAGGCATAGGATGACCAAGTGAGGAAGACGCATTCAGCGGAATGATGACGCGTGGGGCGACCGAGTCACTGCATCTTAGTCGTCTAGATGTCACCTTGTTACTTTCCCGAACAAGTCCATCCAAGTGAGCTGTCATGCGTACATGGCGACAGGACGAGTGACCCTGCATTTTAGTAGCATGTATAGCTATCAATATATTTTTTGCTGGCTCAAAATGTCCCTGAACGGATGCTAATTTGCAAGGGTTAAAGATGCCCGATTATGCATGACCATGATGATGTTCATAATGAAGTAATATCAGTGATAGTCATAGAACTTGTATAGGATGTCCAGTTTAATACTAAAAGTTGCAAAATACGACATTGCAGTCATATAACTTGTATATGTGTGCATATACGGTCACTTCTTTCGTATTCAGCCGTATTGCAAGCTCACCTGGCGTGTTAGCATAAATGTAGCCCACATGTCAGTGGCTGGAAGTGGTGAGGCGATGAGTGAGCCATGCACTATATTTTTCTTCAGCGTTTATTTAATTATGCACCTGTCAGCACATAGTTGTTTGCGGAAAACAGGAACAAAAAAATAGCGCCAAGGGGATTCGATGGACGTCCTCCGCTCCATAAACTAACTGAACTATCCACTGGAACAGGAATAATTTGATACAAGAAAAACATACGCTATTTGCTTTAATATACTGTTCACTCAGCCAAACAAAGGAATAAACAAAAACTAAAAACATGTCGTGTTATTCCCGCGGGAATATATTGATGTAAGGAAACTACTTATATTCTGTTGTATGTGACACTGAAAAATATCATGCATTACAAAAAAATTACATGACAATTTAAAAAATGTTTAAACATTGTAAAAAATAATTGTGTAGATGGAAAGCATAAGTTGCATTTGAAAAAAGTTCATGTATACCAAAAACAAATTCATGTGCGGAATAGAAATGTCCGTGTGTATGTTGTTATTTTTGCGGCACGTGTATTTTTCTTAAATAGAACAAGATAAATAAAAAATACACAGGAAAAAGAAATTCTCCATGACATGTCCATATTATCATGGGGAGAGTGGGATCATTCAGATTGAGCGATCTAAATATTAAAAAAATCAAATTTAAAATTATTTCGAACAAATCAGTTGAACTATATTTTCTTTTACCTAGCTTTTCAAATTTAAAATTATCCGTATGCAAACAAATTTTTCGTTGATTTGTCTAAAAAAAATTATGTACATCCAATCAGCACCATATCGTCTTTTATCTAGAATTTTTAAGTTAAAACCATTCTACTTTAAAACAATTAGTTGATTTGTCTGAAGTATTTACATGCATGCATTCTGATCTATATTTTCCTTTATCGATATTTAAAATTTTCAAATTATTCGAATTCAAACAAAAAATTCATTGCTTGTCCAAAAAAATTACATACATTCATTCTGAGATATATTTTATTCTATCTAGATTTTATAATTTAAAATTATTCTAATTACAAAAATAGTTGATTTGTCCAAAAAAAAATTACATACATTAATTTTGCACTATATTTCCTTTTATCCAGATTTCAAATTTCAAATTATTCGAATTCAAACCAAAAATTTAGTTGCTTTGTCCGAAAAATATATCTAGAATATATGTTGTTTGCGCACATAGAAAAAAAATTGAAAATTAATATACAAGATGAATTATGTATATATCTTTAATTAATTTGAGGAGTTCATAAGTTCAAACAACGGATTTCCCTCTTTGGCACACCCTTTTTTCCTTTTGATTGTTTACATTAATTCGTATTGGCCGCATATTATATAAATCTAACCATTATACGCCAGTCCACGAGTGGTTATCTATGTGCTCTTAATCAAAGGAGGTCGCCGGATTGAATCTAGCTCTATGGTTTTCTTAATTTTATGACACATGCGCAATTAAATAAAAGCTAAGGGTGTTTTCTCTAAAAAGATAATGCAAGGCTCACCCACCAACTGACCAGTCCACTAATATGTGGGCCGCGAACATGCTGACACACCACGTGAGCATTAGATACAGCCGAATACGAAAGAAGTGACTATATATGCACGCATAGACAAGTTATATGACTACAATGACGTATTCTACAATTTTTAGCACTAAACTGAACATCAGATACAAGTTCTATGCATGTCATTGATATTACCTCTTTCATAATTTTCCATGATTATGGACAGGTATGCATGCATGCAACCACAATTAATTGATCACAGGAAATGCTCACCTGACGAGCCGCTTGATGACAAACAGTTATGCTTGCATGCATGTAAATTTAATTGAGTGCAGGAAATGCTCACCTCATGAGGCGTTTGATGGGGTAATTATACCTTGACGAAGTTGAGCCAGCGGTTTGAGGAGGCCCAAGTCTAAAACCTGAATGCGCATGCAAAGGAGTTAATTGACGGTAATTTAAAAAAAAGTTAATACCAGTTCTGCGTGAGATGGAAATTGTAGAGGCAGCTTAGAGTCCGAAGAGTTCAACTGCGATGGAAACGCCCTATCTGACCGGAATTGGTCAGCAGCCGAGAGTTCCTGACGAGGCAGACGAGCGGCTGGCCGCAGCCTAGGCAGCCTAGGTGCCGGAGATGCGGGACGGCGCAGCGAAGGGCAACGCCAACACGAGCACTGGTGGACGTATATTAATGCCCGGGGAGCCGAAGCTGTCCGCCGGTCAGAGTAGCATTTTGATGCCCATAGAGCCGGGCACCAACTGTCGTTTGAGGAACCCAGACGTGCTTTAGCAGCGTGTGCGGGCGCTCGGCGATGGCGTCACAGATGAAGCCGAAGGTGACGGTGATGAGGCGGAAAACGCCGGCGGCCGCATGTGACGACCATGAGGCGGACGACGCAGGTGGCCGTGCATGACGAGGATGAGGCGAAGGATGCCGTGGACATGCATGACGAGGATGAGGCAGAGGACGCCATGGACGGGCATGACGACCATGAGGTAGACGACGCCAATGGTTGAAGAAATAACCATTTGCATCATGGCTCTATAGAAGCCATGCCTCACGGTGGGCGCCAACGTTCGTGGGACAATAAAAAGGGGTAGTGTAAAGGAGCATGATCTATCGAGATGCAAATGGGTGACACGGTAGTTTTAGCGAGTTCGGATCTCTCACGGTGGAGATAACATCCCTTCGTCTCGTCCTCCGAAGAGGTTTTTCTTATCTGTCATGAACACGGAGTTACATGGTGTATTTGAGAAGAGAGAGGGGAGACGGATCTCCATGCCTGAGCTAAGTCCGGGGACTAATGTCGATAGAGCTAAGGGAGAAGAATAAGCTCCTCGAAGGAGAAGAACAACCAGCCTTGGGCTATATGGTGGGGGATGGCTTATATAGGATGCGCCACCCCCTCGTCTCCTATGTTACAATGTAGAGCATTGATGTCATAATGTCATCCCACTACGAAACCTCCACTATAAGGATGATGCCTCGACTGCCTTATGGGTTGCTGGTCATCACATATCCGAGTGAGTCAAGATGGCCGAGTGGTTGAGTGTCATCCGAGTGGGGGGAATGTACATTTCCGAGTGGATAGTATGTATGTATTTATTTGAACCCACCTGATGTGTTGACCCCATACTGTTATGATATTTTGACCCTTCATGGGCCTACCTGATTTGTATATCTCAAACGCCCCCATGGCCGAGGAAAGCCCCCAGCGCTGCCACGACCTCGCTCAGGGCGCAACTCCTCGAGGGTCCCAGATCCAGCCCCAGCATCTGCCACAAGGAAACCTCTGCCGCAATACATGGCCACCGACTCCCACCGCTGTGCGTCCTTGCCCCCGCGAATAGAGGTCGTCACCCCAGAGTGGCGCACACCCAACAGACAGAAAGCCCCGCTGCCACCTTCCCCAGGAACGCCCGGCTTTGACTGCATCCCCTCCGGCGGCGGCAAAGCAAGGGAGAGGATGGACCTCATGCGAAGCACCACAACCACATCTCCCCATCTCTTTTCTCCTTGTCTGACATCTCCGGCTTGCTCACGCAGGCAATGGCCGCTGCCCAACCACGCTTTCATCTCCTGCTCTCCGGCAAGATGTTGCGACCCCTGAAATTGCTGCTACCCCAAGCCTAGCTGACCCAGGCACTGCTGCAGGGAACCAACCCGCGGCGATGTACTGGAGACTGAAGATGGTTGTGAGCACTATGGCTACATCCATGGGAGCGGCCGGCTGAGCGCATCCCTCACCAACGGTGCTTCAGTCGACAAGGCAGTTTGCTACAAAGGATGGGATATTTTGCTACCACCAACATGTTGAAACCGGAGTCTCATCCTTGCCATGGCCATGCCGCGGAGGCCTCCATGTGCTGGAAGCATTCCCTGTTTTTGCTTCAACCTGCAAGCGGGAAGCCGGAACTAGCGCGTCTGGATGCTGCAACCGGCCTCGGGGGAGCTGGCTCCGTCGGCACGACGTGCTGCAACCAGCGACAAGAATAGCTATGACCAGCGATCCAGTTTGCTGGAAGCGGACGTCCATTTTGTTGCATATGGTGGAGCACGCAGGGCAACGACTACCTGGCAACCGGCTAACGATGGCCATGGCAGAAGCTGCAAACAGCATCCGTTTTTGCTGGAACCAGCTTCCACCGGAGCTGCAACCGACAGTAGGAGAAGCTACAACCGCCAACCCGCTAAAACGACGGACATGTCGGAAGCTGCAACGGGCATCCATTTTTGCTAGAACCGGCTTCTACCGGAGCTGTAACCGGCATCCGTTTTTGTTGGAACCGGCTTCCATCGGAGCTGCAACCGGCATACGATTTTCCTTGAACCGGCTTCCATCGGAGTTGCAACCGACAGTAAGAGAAGCTACAACCGGCAACCTTCTACAATGACGGCCATGGCTGAAGCTGCAACCTGCACCGGATGATGAATGGGGCAGCGACGGGTGCGGCGTGCGTTGGAGGGTGTCGCCGTCATGGCCGAAGACGTGCGGCTGGTGGTGCGCGTGGCGGAGGTGCCAGAGGCAGATTTGATTTCGAGCAGCCCTGGCGAGCTGCAACGGCTTGAGGCCTGTGGGGCGAGTGCGGGGAGATTCAAGCGAGAGACGGCGGAGAGGCTACAGAGCCCGCATCGGGATGAAGAAAAGGACCCGTACAAAGCCATATAACTAACCAAATCGTGCGGTACAAGCACGTAATCGTACGGCTGCGGGACTTGGGCCGGTCGACCGGCGCCTATCATAGGGAGTTTCTATTTGACACTAGCAACTTTTCCCTCAAAAAAAAAATTCCAATCAACGTGTCAAATAAAGCTCCCTAATGATGAATCCATGGTTTAATAACGAATCGTTTCAACAAGTCAATTCCTATTGAATTCCTAGAGTGGTCCTTCCACGTATATATTTTTACCTATTATTAATAAAGTGAAGTGACTATTGCTTTCGTCGGGTTCACCGTCACGTTATTTTTAAAAAGAGTCCTTCTATTTTTACCTAATTAAACCCGCAATCCCTAAGATTATACTATTAATCGCTAAAGTGTTTCGTTTTGCTTCATCTAAATTACCAGTAAAACATAAAACGAGATGGGAAAAAGTTGAACTTTTCCCTCCAAATTTTTTTTCCAATCAACGTGTCAAATAAAGCTCCCTAATGATGAATCCATGGTTTAATAACGAACCGTTTCAACAAGTCAATTCCTATTGAATTCCTAGAGTGGTCCTTCCACGTATATATTTTTACCTATTATTAATAAAGTGAAATGACTATTGCTTTCGTCGGGTTCACCGTCACGTTATTTTTATAAAAGAGTCCTTCTATTTTTACCTAATTAAACCCGCAATCCCTACTATTATACTATTATTAATCGCTAAAGTGTTTCGTTTTGCTTCATCTAAATTACCAGTAAAACATAAAACGAGATGGGGAAAAATTGCCAAGCGATGGACTCGAATCAGGATGTCCTAGATCTGAGCAGGCTCTGCTAGCCATGCGAACAGTTATCCAGCTGTGACAAAAGAAAGGTTCCGCCCTAAATGAATCATCTAGCGAGCAGATTTGAGCAAAACATAAATAAGATAAACGGAGACGACTTGCTCCGTGGTCATGGCTAGGCACGAACAGGCAGCACAGCTGGGTGTCGCTGGCGCATCCCGGAGGCGTGCGTGAGGGCATGGCTTGGCACGTGTGCATGTGTGGGAGCATGTGGTGCGCGCGTGCAAGCCAAGACCCCGAGCTCGTGGCCATAGCGGCCGACCACAGTTTCCCAAGGAAACGACGGCTGCGGACACTCATCGGGAAAAAGGAGAGGTTTTGACCGTTTGAGAGACGAACTCACGAGGGCTCAAATTTATGGTAGCGGCGATCAGGGAGAGGTGGAGGTGACGAGAGCGAGGGTGGTCGACGGGAACTGAAGATGCTCCCGGAGCCGGAGAAGACGAATATGACGACGAGGCTGAGAAAGCATCTTAAGTGTTGATGGTTGTGAGGTAGCCGACTATGAGGGGTGCTTTCATAGGGTTCACCGTCACACATTAAATAAACAATTTTCTGTAAATTAATCATATCTCTTTAATTAATCAAATGGCTTGAAGAGGCGGAGGAAGAAAACAAATTCATGGGGCTTGATCTCGAGTACACGGCCAATTAAAAAGATGTTGCCGTCATCCAACTTTGTTTCAAGAGATATGTCATGGTCTTTCAATGGGCAAGGTAAGTTTTGGGTCTTTTCTTTGATCAATAATTCATAGGTTATGAAAATTGCATAGGATAGCAACATGTTCCATTTGAATCATGTGGAAAATATCAATTCTTTTTTAGTTGTAGTGAAAGAATTTTCCTTGTTGCATATTCGCAAAACCGTGGGAGAACATATATGTCATAGTTAATTTATTAGGGTTTCTTGATCAATTCATAGGATATGAAAATTGCATAGGATAACAATATGTTCCATTTGAATCGATCATATGGGAAAGATGAATTCCTCTTGTGTTGTAGTGAAACAGTTTTCCTTGTTGCATATATAGGCAAAACAGTGGGAGAACACGTATATGTCATAGTTAGTTTAGGGTTTCTTGATCATTGGATATGAAAATTGCATAGGATAGCAATATGTTCCATTTTGAATCCTATACATATATGGGAAAGATCAATTCCTCTTGTTTGTTGTAGTGAAACAATTTTCCTTGTTGCGTATATTGGCAAAACCGTGGGAGAACATACATGTCCTAGTTAATTTAGTTATTAGGGTTTTTTGATCAATTCATAGGATAAGAAAAATGCATAGGATAGCAATAATATATATGCTCCATTTGAATCCTATGGGGGAAAGACCAATTCCTCTTATATTCTAGTGAAACTATTTTCCTTGTTGCATGTTGGCAAAACTGTGGGAGAACATATATGTCATAGTTATTTAGGGTTTCTTGATCAATTCATAGGATATGAAAATTGCATAGGATAACAATATGTTCCATTTGATTCCTATGGGAAAAGCACTGTCCAGTATTTAACATTGTTGCAGCAGTATTTAACAATTGTTCCATTTTAATTGTTATTGCAGTAGTGACAAGCATTGTCCTATACTCATGGACTCCCTTTGCAGCGGCATACGTTTTGCTAGCGTTGATATAACAAATGGCAAGCTCAAGATGAGGAACAGCTTCAGTATTGAGATACCAGCTACCTGCCACATTGAACTCAAGACATATTCAGGCTTAAGCATAGGAGGACTTCAGTGGCTCATATGGTAGCCACCGTGATCGACGAGCAGTACGCTGATATGAAGACCAAATTCCCCCCAGCTCAGCACAAAGTGTGGGAGACGACCCCACTTGACGGTATCAACATTGAGTATGCAGCAAAAGATGTGTACGTTGCATACGAGTTGTACCGCAAGATTAGAATCATCAATTATGGGCAGCGGCACCTCGTACATCAAGCACCACCACCACCATCACTTTGGGGCAGGGGATATTCTGATTCGGATGAGTAGTGTTCGCAACGGCAAACACTTCTATCTCTACCGCTAAATCTCTAGCTATTATTATGTACTACATGGGGACCTCTAGCTATTCAGACGAGTACTTTTATATATCTCTATTATTATGTAGTGCTTGGGAGGTCTCCTATGATCTAGAGGAGTATTTTTATATATCTCTATTTGGACAAGTACTTTCTATAATGGATATTTGAACTATTATTTTTAGTTATGTCCCTGTTTAAATATGATGTGAGCAAGATTTCTGAAGCATTGTGATGTATGTGCTGCGATATCTCTAAAAAGGTTGAAACTTGGCATGGTTAAAATAAATCATGAAAGCATAGCACATGGCATGTGACTCTATGTATCTATAACCTTCCTCCTTGGTTGTGCATGATGCAGAAGTTCATTATGATGCCAGTGCTCATCCAAGGCCCTAAGCAACCTCGCAACGACATTGATGTGTACCTAAGACCATTACTGAGTAGTCGGGATGGTTCAGTTTTGACCGTTATCACTTTTCTTCTCTAGTGAGTAGTCGAGATGGTTCAGTTTAAACACGAAGTGCATCCAGTTTTTGTTGTAACCCTCTCAACTTTTTAACACTTGCTATGTGGGTGAAATGATGGTACCATGCCAAGTTTCAACCTTTTTAGAGTTCATATGTGATGCTTTTTAATTTCAGGGTCATTTATCTCAAAACAAATCATTACATGCATGAAAAATAGCAAATGAAGTTAGATAGGGTTGAAATTTTAGTATATGGATTCTAATGGTTCATATTGAATGCACAAAAAGTTTAGAGTTGAACTAAGTTAAAAAAGTTAAAATCCTTTTGTAACGGACGAGTATTCTTCCGAAACCTCGATACTTCGAAAGAGATTGTCCATTTAGTACACGAAGTACATCCAGTTTTTGCCATAACGCTCTCAATTTTTTAGCACATGCTATGTGGGTGAAATGATGATACCACGCCAAGTTTCAACCTTTTCAGAGTTCATTTGTGGTGCTTTTTAATTTCAGGGTCATTTAGCTCAAAACAAATCATTAAATGCATGAAAAATAGCAAATAGAGTTAGATATGGTTGAAATTTTAGTATCTAATGGTTCATATTGAATGCACAAAAAGTCTGGAGTTGAAATAAGTTAAAAAGTTGAAATCCTTTTATAACACACGAGTTTTCGTTCGAAACCCTGATACTTCGAAAGAGATTGTCCATTTTGTACACGAAGTGCATCCAGTTTTTGCCGTAACGCTCTCAATTTTTTAGCACATGCGATGTGGGTGAAATGATGATACCATGCCAAGTTTCAACCTTTTCAGAGTTCATTTATGGTACTTTTTAATTTCAGGGTCATTTAGCTCAAAACAAATCATTAAATGCATGAAAAATAGCAAATAAAGTTAGATAGGGTTGAAATTTTAGTATGTGACCTGTAATGGTTCATATTGAATGCACAAAAAGTCTGGAGTTGAAATAAGTTTCAAAAGTTGAAATCCTTTTGTAACAGACCGGTTTTCGTCCGAAATCCCGATACTTCGAAGGAGATTGTGAATCTTGTACACGAAGTGCATTCAATTTTTGCCATAATATCTCAATCTTTTTGCACATGCTATATGGGTGCAATCAAGATAATATGCCAAGTTTCAACCTTTTCAGAATTCAGTTGGGTGATTTTGATTAAAACTAATGAAGGCATAAAACTAAAAGAGTTAAACAGAATCTGATTTTGATTAATATACCTATTTAAATTATCCTAAAAATTCCCAACTTTAAGATAATGATGAAACATAGTAATATTAAACAATAGGAAAAATAATCACTCAAATACCTATTTTTAAACTAAAGTTATTCACAAATTACTGTTTCACACAAATTTCAAATGAATTCAAATTTAAACGATTTCAATTTGAAAACTACTGGCACTAACAGAAAATTTGTAATTGTTTTTACCTAAAGCAAAAATATTATAAATATTCTAAGAGTTATTCCAAATATAAAAACAGAAATTAGAAAAACAAAACAAAACAAAACAAAAAAGAGAAAATACACCTGTAGTCCCGGTTGGTGCTACCAACTGGGACTAAAGAGTCTCTCCCCGCGCGGAATTTGGGCCGCCAAAAACTTTGGGCGCGTGGATATTTTGGTCGTTAGTCCCGGTTGGTGACACGAGCCGGGACTAAAGGTTGGACGTTTAGTCCCTGATACCAACCGAGACTAATATCTCTTTAGTCCCGGTTGTAGACATGACCCGGGACTAAACAGTACCTCTATATACAGAACATTACCGTTTCTTCCCCAACCTCTCCCATTCTGCCGGATGCCGCCTCTACCCCAACGCCGACAGGCTGCCGGTTCTCGCCGCGCGCCTCTTCTCCCTCGACCTCGTCGTCGCGCTGCCTCCCGCTCGCTCCGGCGACCTCGTCGTCGCCTCGACCTCGCCGTCGCTGCGCTGAGCCCGCTGTGAGCCACTCTCCTCCCTCTCCTCCCTCTCCTGCTGAAGCCCCCTCCCCATCCTCCATTGCCGCCATGCATGGCCGATGCCCCTCCCCGAGCCCATCCCGGACCAACCTAGAGCCACCACCGGAGATGCCCGAGAGTCGTCGCCCCATCCATCTCCGGCGTAGGAGCCCCACCGCCCGGCCCATCCATCTCCGACGGTGCCGCAAGTACACACACACATATTGTTTAAAAACGTGATTTTTTGTGGTTGGTAGTACGTAGATGGATAAGTAGATTAATATTGTTAGATGATTTTGTTTATGATGCTTTTTATGTTTTACTCCCTTCGTCCCATAATGTAAGACGTTTTTTAACACTGGTGTAGTGTTAAAAAACGTCTTACATTATGGGACAGAGGGAGTAGTTGTTTTATGCTTTTAGTTAATCAGGAGTCCTAGGAATAATTAGTATGTGTATGTTAGATTAGGAAAAATTCTTGGGTTTTGGAAAAATGAGTGATTAAACAACAAGAAAATGTTCTCATAGGAATTTGTCTCGACATCGACGATGCCCGGCCCGCATCGTCGTCGTCGAATGGTCCGCGAGAGCCTGCTTGATAGGCGCCATGTCCGGAACTGGGCTCCGTCGGGCTGGCACTGGGAGGTGCTACCTTCCGGGGCTCGAAGCTTGGTGAGGAATCCGGGTCTCGTTGTTGACTCGAATCTTCTTTGGTAGCGGTCACGTGGGCCACTTTTGGTGCAGAGGGAGCGGGCCCCGCGGAGGTGCTACGTCACCGTGTCGGGGAGGAGGACAAGCAGGTTCGTCACTACATGGCGGTGTTGGACGCCAGATTCAACAATACCTGGCAGATTCTTCAGGGATCTCACCCGAGTTATGATCCCGTGATGGTTCCTTATCTTTGGGTGTCCACCACCCGCGACTCGGGAACCCCTAGTGACTTAGATTATTCGATAATATTCGATCTGTATTAGTGATCTTATATGATAATATTCGAGATGTATTAGTTAATATTTGATGATGCATTAATAACCGGATTATTCGAGATGATGTATTAGTGATATTATATTCGAGTTCATTATAATGTATTAGTGATATTTTATCAGTATAATGCGTGTGTGACTTTCAGTCTGTCGTTGCTCCTTGTGTGACTTTCATGTTTGTTCTTGATGGAGGAATCCCGACTGTTGTCATGGGGGCGCCTCCTCTTTCTTCTCTTCTTTGCCATATATTCCTCGGTATAATGAGCAAAAGAGAAAAGGGGGGGCGTCCATCACCAATGGTCGAACTATTACTATAAGAGAGTGTTCACCAACATATATACACCACCGTATTAGTGTGAGAGAGTGCGCACCAACACACCATGAGATATGAGAGTTATGTAAGGAAAGCCTCGACGGACCGAAAGTCACACACGCATTAGGATGCAAGGGTGCCATAATTCTTGAATCATGAACACATAAAATGTCGTCGTCATCAGTCGACGATATAATCCAATCGTGTGAATTTTGTGGTGAAGATAATGGTCTTTGCGACCAGCCTGGGTTGCGAGATGGCAGGTTCTTCACCATGAAGCTTTACGAGGACTTTGATATTTCTATGGTACGCAATGATGACAACTGTTTTTCATAATTAAGCATGACTTCTGTTTCTTTCCTTCAACGCGTAATTTCTGTTTTATACAATTCGACTAGTTCATCCCCTGTCATGGAAGACAAATTTCTTGGAGAGGCTCGGTTTCGAAGAGCACAAGAGTTTCGAGATGAGGACAGCCAACCTGAGGACTAAATATGGTTCGCATTTCTTGTGAAAGTAATGAATGCACCTAATAATACAGTATTAGGATGCTCAAATTGGGAAGATCTTTATAAGGCATATGGATTTCAGGAGGATAGGGAAATAACCTTCAATCTTTGTCCCGAAGATCATATTGAAGGAAACATCGACATTTGGGTGGATGTCGATATGCTTCTTGTTTTACCTCCATCTGAGTTTGTCAACCATGCATATTTGTCAAGTAATTTGTATTCTATATTTAAAAATATTTGGTGTTCATCCATACTAAATTTGTTAATTTATAATTTACAGTTTATTTCGTTTCTTCGAGTGATCTAACTTGGGAGGAGAAGGATGATCTTATCAACTTTATTTCTGGAGTCCTAGTTGGTAGGGAGATCTTCCCATATAATTTGGGAACTGGCCCAAATTATACATTGTACAAGACACTAGTGCATAGGTTGAGGGTGGATGACATTCGCCGAAATATCTTGGTAAGAGTTGTTAATTGAGTATACCAGTACTGTTGCATAAATGGTATAGATTACATTGCTAACTAGGCTATTATTATGTTCTTCAACAGAAATTGCCATATAAAGTTGTGCCACCGTTGATGCAACCTGAAGGTAATATGACAATTAAAAGCCCCTTCCATCCCGAGTTGTCTTTTGCATACTCGACTGAGCGCGAACCATCAAGACGGCTCCAAATTGAAGCATGGGGACAAATAAAGAAGGACCGCAAGCCATAAGTTTGAGACCGTTGGATCTCTTTGCTGTTGGAAATATGCCCTAAAGGCAATAATAAAATAGTTATTATTACATTTCCTTGTTCATGATAATCATTTATTATCCATGCTAGAATTGTATTGATTGGAAACATGTTGCATGTGTGGATACATAGACACAACTATGTCCCTAGTATGCCTCTAGTAAACTAGCTCGTTGATCAAAAGATGGTCAAGGTTTCCTAGCCATTGGCATGAGATATCATTTGATAACGGGATCACATCATTAGGAGAATGATGGAATGGACAAGACCCAAACTATAAACGTAGCATATGATCGTGACAGTTTATTGTAGGAGATATGCCCTAGAGGCAATAATAAATGTTATTGATTATCTCCCTGTTCATAATTATGTTTATGTTCCATGCTATAACTGCAATGATTCTCGAGTCTACAAATAAAACGAGGCTTGGAGGGAAACTCATGTGCACGTGTGGGATAATAAATGGTAAAATGTATTCCTAGTCTGGCCTCTAAGACTGGCTCAAGTATTGCATGATGATCCTGTTTTCCTGATCATGGGCATGGCTATGCCGGCAATTTTGAGGGCACAATGTTAGAAGAACATTTGTGTTGAATCGACCCAAATTAATGTTATGCTATGAGATACATTCGTCATAAGTTAATGGTTAATAACACAGAGAAGTTAATGTTTGCATAATTCCTTAGACCATGAGAGTATCGAGTTTCTTCATGCTTGCTTCATGAACTTTGGGGTTTGTTAAACGTCATCCGTAAATGGGTGGCTATTATGGCGGCTTACGGGTTCATGGAAAAGTAAGTGAAGTAACTTGATAGCTCAAGATTGGGATTTGCTCCTCCGACGATGGAGAGATATCTCTGGGCCCTCTCGGTGTTACGGTATCCATCATCGTGTGGCCAGACACTTTGCGATTTGATCACGGGGATGCTGGAACACGGGAACGAGAAAAGAGAACAATACCGATAACGAGGTAACTGGCATAGTGGACAAGTTGTTGATCCATGGGGATGCCAACATGTCTCACCTCGGGTATTTGTAACATATCGCGAAGCAACAGGAATAGCACACGGCAACTGGAGGTTCACTCGAATATTTATTCGTGTGGGTATAGGGATCGATATGGGTGTCCACGGCTCCGATGTTGATCATTGATCGGAAGGGGTTCCAGGTCATGTCTATGCTTCACTGAACCTATAGGGTCACACGCTTAAGGGTCATCTATCTGTTGAATACTAGACAGGGAGTCTGAGAGAAAATCACCGAAAAGTTTCGAACACCGGAAAAGTTTCGGACAGCGGAAATGTTCCGCAGACAGGTCACCGGAACAGTTTCGGTGAAACTGAAAAGTTGTTTCAGAGGATAACATAAAGTCAAATTGGTTTTGGCACATGCCTGATAATTCTTGGAGGGTGCCAGAATCATTCTGGAAACTTCTGGGAATTTTCCGGAAGAATAACCGGAAATGTTCCGGAGCTGCCGGAACCGCTTCCGATGCTTTTCACAGATGAAAATCACTATTCCGGAATTGTTCCGGATCGTATTGAAAATTATTTTAGTGGGTACTGGAAATGTTCTAAGCCCACATAAATATTTTTAGTTCGAACGGACGCTGAAAAATATCGTCATGAATAGTGAAAGTGCTTTTTGGATTACTTTATTGGAAACACTATTTGTGAATAGTGGAAACACTATTCGTGAATAGTGGAAACACTATTATGAATAGTGGGAAACACTATTGGGAGAAAATATCTCATGACTAGTGAAAACACTATTACGAAATAGTGGAAAACACTATTGTGAATAGTGGGGAACACTATTTAGGAATAGTGGAATCACTATTATGAATAGTGAAAATATCTGAGGGCATTTTGGTATTTTTACCATAGTCTCTCATCCTATAAATAGGGGTGAGGAGGCAGCCCAAAATCATCATCCTTGTGCTCTCATACACATACTTTGCTTTGCAAGCTCTCTCTCTCCCTCCCAGCGAAATAGTTTCGTAGAGCCGAAAGGCTGTCTGGGTTCCGGCAGGAACTAGTTCTGGACGGCGAAGCCCTGCCGGATAGATGACACCGTATGTGTGCAACTCTGTAGAGAGATCGTAGTTTCGGTCTTAGTTCGAGAGTGCCTCCCGAAGGGCTGTCTGTGTGACCGTCCAAGTTTTGGAGGTCCTCCCGAAGGGCTGTCCGAGTGACAGTCCGAGTTTCGGAGGTCCTCCCGAAGGGCTGTCCGCGACACCGTCCGGGGGGCTATGCGACCGCCTCCCGGAGGGCTGTCCGCAGGGCAGATGAGGGTATACATCCTCGCGGTTGGGAGGTTGTAAAATCCTAGCTGCGGGGATCTGCACCGCCGTTCGTCATCGACTCTACTTCCGCTGCGCTTCGAGTCGGTACGGATCAGATCAAACCTTGTATGCAGTCTCCAGAGTGGTCCTGGGCGTGCTCGCTATACCGGAAATTTTTGTTTTCTGTCGCGTTCCCCAACAGTGGCATCAAGAGCCAGGCTATGAGTAGATGCATGTTATGATCTAGAATACATGAGATGTATGGGTATTGCATAGTATAATTTTGTAGTAGATGAGATCTATTGCTGAAAAATATTTGTGCGGGTAGCAGATGAAATCTGTTACCCGATGTTCCTATTGCTTCCCATGAATTTGCGTAGTCCATATCTTGACGGAATGGTGGAATCTTACAAAGTTCTGACAATCCGCGATCCTTTCATGCTGCTCCTGAGTATGCTGATTGACAGATCAACGAAGTGCTAACAGTTCTTTGGGTTCCACCATAGTCAAAAGAAATATGGATGTTTCGCAGACGAAAGGGCAATGCAGATGTGATCTGCACAGGGGTCACGCGTATGACGAAGTTTAGTATGGGGCTCGAGATTTTATTATCTCGTGTTTCATACACCCTGGAAAGTTAATCTAGCAACTTGAATTATCATACTTGATGATGGACGTTGGTAGATTCGGTTTGTTTCGAAACCTTAGAAGCCACGTAAAACAAGTTTTTGCATGGACCGATTAGAGGCGTCTAACTTGGTTTTGCATGATGGTTTGCATGTGCATGTGATGTGGTATAGCAGTGTTCATAATAATTTGATTATGTATGAGATGACTATATGATGTAAATTGATTAACATGACCTGTGTGTCATGATTCGGCATGATGGCTGGAGCCATATGATTGCACTTTAATGACCTGCGTGTCAACCTTATGTAATGCACTTATTTTATTAAGCTATAGAGATAGCAATATTATTTGGTGCATCAACAAGGTGGTGGCAATCTTCGCAAAGGTGAACACCGACGCGAATGCCGAAGACGAAGGAATGAAAGACTTCTCCGTCAGAAAGGGCTATACCATATCACGCTATTATGAATTGCCTGAGATGTTTATCCCTCTTGATGCACCCTTCTTGATTGCGCGGTAGTCGCTTTTTATTAGGGTGATCTCTCACAAAATATCAAGTAGTTAGTGTTCTCCCAAGTGTAGCACCGTCACGGCACCTATCTCTTCGGGGTATCACATGGTTACATGGGTACGAACGATTAGAGAAGTGTGAGGCGGGTGAGTTGAGACCTCGCAGCGAGATCACTTGGTTGTCTTGACGTTCAGGCAAGAAAGTCATGAGCTCGGAACACATGCATCGAAAGATGAAAGAGTCACATAGAGATGTGATTGGCAAGTTGGCCTACCGATTGCAATTCTCGTCACTTGAGATGGATACATCCTTGGAGTTGAATTGTAATTTGGATCTTGAATCACTCACAATCAATTATGAGAGATATTGATTTGAGTGGGAGCTCACTGTAGAATTAACTTGTTTTAATTCTCAGTGCAATTAATTTTGAACAATGTCTAAGTGTGATTTGCATAATAGTTGTAGGATAATGGCTCGCGTTTCCACCTTCCCTATTAAAATTGAATAAGCTGTTAAATATCTGGTTAAAACTTTACGGTTGGTAACGTAATGTGAGGATTGTCCTCAAGAGTGCCGAGAAAGACTTGTCCTATCGCATGCTTTCGGTATTCTCCCGCTAATGCTATGGATGATATGACTCCCGTCCTTCGATCCAAAAGCTAAAATTCCATTTCGGTCAAGTGAAATATGTTTGCTTCCATGAGACCCGAACTTCGAAAGTTTGGATAGTTATGTGATATTCATGGAATCTGAAAATCATTTTCAGAGACAGACAAAGTCTAAAAAGATATAAGATATCCAAAGCAATGTTTGTTTGCAAACTATTAGTAAAGGAGTTTACTATGCATTAGACTGATAAGACAGGGATCCAGGAGAACGCCTGTCATATGATGAAAGGTGAATAAAACAACAACTTAAAGAGAAAGGAAGTGTCCGAAGGGTGTCAGTGAGACTTTCACGCCTAGGAAGTCTGGGGCTAATGCCAATCTTAAGTTGGGTGCTTCTTCTGAGAGTAGGAGAAATACTGAAAGTTAAACTATTAGAAGTATAATGGCAAAAGGAAAGAAGAATGGAATATCCAGCTCATGTATGAATGTCATACAAGTTTTTGATGTATAGAAGGCTGGTCAAAGATATAGTTCTTGGAATTATGGTTAAACATGTTAATCATTAATTCTTGGGTACTGTGAGTTGGTCACAAAGATACCCGCTCGATTGCATTCTGTTGCAACTCGATGTAAGAACTACTATGGCCTGAAAGACTAGCCAGAAATATGAGGCTTAGATACACGCAGGGAACATAGTAAATGTTACTATGCCTTCCATCGGTGTATTCCCTATGTATTAAGTTTCATAATTCATTTTAGAGTTTCACACTCTAGCCCTTTGCATAAGGTATCTTGCAACAAGGTTGTTCATAAGAGAACTTTTCATGTTCGGTGTTATGAATAACATAAGGGCCATATTTTCATTATGAAAGAGACGTATGTTATGAATATTGATAATAATACATTACCTCTGGGTTTATTTTCATAGTTCATTTTAGAGTTGCATACACTCTAGCCCATTGCACAATGTTTGTTGCAAAAGATTTGTTCATAAAAACAACAATTGTTGTTCAGTATTATGAATAACATGAAGGGCCATGCTTCCATCCTAATGTGATGTATGTTATGAATACTGATGGAAATATGATATATCCATAACACTGACGCTAAATGTCGCAAGACTAAAAGAATACCACATATGTGTGGCACTGCATTTGGTCACATTGGAGAAACCTGCATGGAAAATTCCATTATGATGGATTTTGAAGTCGTTTGATTTTGAATCATATGACACTTGCAACTTTCCTCCAAACGGTGAAGTGACTGAAATACCGTTCACAGGCAATAAGGAACGAGCAAAGAACTTATCAGTGATCATACATTTGATGTATGTAGTCCGATAAATGTTGTTGCAAACAGTGGATTTGTCTACCTTCAAAAATGACTCAAGTAGATATATGGATATTTACTTGATGAGACGTAAGTCTGGATCTTTTGAAATCATTCGAAAGGTTTTAAAAATTGAAGTAGAAGTTATTGTACCAAGAAAATTATGTTTCTGCAATTTGATTGCGGAAAGGAATATTTGAGTTACAAGTTTAGCGAATGTCTGATGAGTTGTGAAAAGAGTTTCATAACTTGCACCTCCCGGAACACTACTCCAAAGTGGAAAGTCCGTGAAGATGTAATCGAACCATTTATGACATGGTAAGATCAAAGATGACATAAATAGATTTGCCATTATCCCTTTTATAGAGTGATGCTTTAGAGACTGCGGCTTTTACACTGAAAAGAGATCCATTAGGTCTGTTGAAATGACGCCATGGTATGGTACGCCCAACCATGTTATATCTTTTCTTAACATTTGGAATATGGGGCTTGTGTAAAAGGTTACAAACCTATTCCAAATCAGACAAGTACTATTTTGTATGGTTATCCCAAGTCATTGGGTATTCCCCCACCACTATACCGAGGCAAAGGGTTTTGCCACAAAACGGTATGTTTTTAAAGAGAATAGTTCTTACAAAAGGTGAGTGGGAGGACAGTGCAACTCGATGAGATAACCAGTATCTTCGTCATCGGTTCAAAGGAAAGAAACCCTGGAAGTGATTCCGTTGTTTCCTACTACGACTGATACGTAAGTCTCTACAATAAAATGTATGGACTTCGGTCGAATGTGAAGCTGAACCACGTAGGCAAAGCTCGTGCAAACCTATCAGGTGCGCAAAGGAGATATTGTTGTTGGACAACAGTATACCTACAATACACAAGGAAGCATTGATGGGCCCTAGCTCCGGGATTGGCTAAATGCCAATACAATCTGAGATAGTTTCCATATATGTGATTCAAGATTAAAACCTTGATACACCTTTCACAGGACTTAGAGTCTAACGAATATTTATGGAACTAAAAACTGATACGGATAAAAATGTTTTATCCATAAAGCTCGACTTGTTGAAATAACAAGTTCAAGGAGTTGGCTACGATGAGGTTGTTTCATCGTAGCGATGCTTAAGGTCGGTTCGGGTTGAACTAGCAATTAATACATATATCAATCATGAGATATGAAACATGGATGACAAAAGGATTTCCATCTGATGTAAATGAAACCTAGGACTTGTATGTGATACAGTCCAAAGTAATTTTTCGATCCAGAGGATGCTAGTAAGTATGCAAACTTCAGAGTTCCAGCGATGGACAGAAGAGAGCAAAGTGGAGTTGGAATCTTCGTTTTTGATGGAATGGTCAAAGGGGTTTGACTTCATCAAATGGGTATCGAAGATGCTTGTGATTCAAGAAAGTAAGTGAGAGCATAATACTATTTCTAAAAACCTTGTGTAATTGACACATTGTTAATTGGAAATAAATTTCTTGACACGAATTAGGACTTCATTTGAAAATAGTTTTTTCCATGAAGTGCTTAGGCTAAATAGCCTCAATATTAGGCATGAGATAGTTTTTTCCATGGAGATAGATTTACCTAATGGGGCTATGCAATGAATACATATTGACAAGGTGCTAAAACCTTTTAGCATTTAAAAGGCCAAGGAGTGATTCTTGCCGAAGTCAAATGGAAAGAGTTTTTGCAAGACTCAGTGTCCCAAAACACTGATGAGTGAAATACATGATGGAGATTCCACACACTCTTGTGTTTGGATTAATCATGTATTCCATGGTATGTAAAGCAACCAGATATGTCCGATACTCCCAAGTTGTTGCGAGTATAGATACAAAAGTGATCAACGCACTGATCATGGGACAATAGTGAAAGATGTCATTAAGTACTAGAGTAGTGCTGATGACATGTTTCTCGCAAGCAGAGATTATGAAGTGCTCGTTGTAAGAAATTACATCGATACAGTCTCAATCAATGCTCCATGCGATTTTTGATTTAAGTTAAGGGTTTTGTGTAATACACGATATGGTGGCACGGTAATTGGAAATTGTTCCAAACAAGATACTGTGGCGAATTCTATAACAAAGGCTAAGTATGTTGAATCATATAGTTCATTCATGAACTTGGTATGGTTCCAAGATGGTTTTGGTCTATGAGACACTATTGCAGATAGTTGCTCCATAGCTCAGTCTGAGGAATCGGGTTTCGACCAATGATTCACACATATGAAAAGCCAAGTTCACACAAAATACGAATTTTGTGATAGCGTGAAAACGCGAGGATATGCATAGTTACACACAGAGCTGAAGTTGTCAGATCCGTTGGACATCAGGCTATACCACAAGCGAAGCATATTTTACACCAGTATGCCATAGGTGTAAAGTGCATTAGCATTTACTAGATTATTGACTCTAGTGCAAGTGGGAGTCTGTAGGAGATATGCCCTAGAGGCAATAATAAATGTTATTGATTATCTCCCTGTTCATAATTATGTTTATGTTCCATGCTATAACTGCAATGATTCTCGAGTCTACAAATAAAACGAGGCTTGGAGGGAAACTCATGTGCACGTGTGGGATAATAAATGGTAAAATGTATTCCTAGTCTGGCCTCTAAGACTGGCTCAAGTATTGCATGATGATCCTGTTTTCCTGATCATGGGCATGGCTATGCCGGCAATTTTGAGGGCACAATGTTAGAAGAACATTGGTGTTGAATCGACCCAAATTAATGTTATGCTATGAGATACATTCGTCATAAGTTAATGGTTAATAACACAGAGAAGTTAATGTTTGCATAATTCCTTAGACCATGAGAGTATCGAGTTTCTTCATGCTTGCTTCATGAACTTTGGGGTTTGTTAAACGTCATCCGTAAATGGGTGGCTATTACGGCGGCTTACGGGTTCATGGAAAAGTAAGTGAAGTAACTTGATAGCTCAAGATTGGGATTTGCTCCTCCGACGATGGAGAGATATCTCTGGGCCCTCTCGGTGTTACGGTATCCATCATCGTCTGGCCAGACACTTTGCGATTTGATCACGGGGATGCCGGAACACGGGAACGAGAAAAGAGAACAATACCGATAACGAGGTAACTAGCATAGTGGACAAGTTGTTGATCCATGGGGATGCCAACATGTCTCACCTCGGGTATTTGTAACATATCGCGAAGCAACAGGAATAGCACACGGTAACTGGAGGTTCACTCGAATATTTATTCGTGTGGGTATAGGGATCGATATGGGTGTCCACGGCTCCGATGTTGATCATTGATCGGAAGGGGTTCCAGGTCATGTCTATGCTTCACTGAACCTATAGGGTCACACGCTTAAGGGTCATCTATCTGTTGAATACTAGACAGGGAGTCTGAGAGAAAATCACCGAAAAGTTTCGGACACCGGAAAAGTTTCGGACAGCGGAAATGTTCCGCAAACAGGTCACCGGAACAGTTTCGGTGAAACTGAAAAGTTGTTTCAGAGGATACCATAAAGTCAAATTGGTTTTGGCACATGCCTGATAATTCTTGGAGGGTGCCAGAATCATTCTGGAAACTTCTGGGAATTTTCCGGAAGAATAACCGGAAATGTTCCGGAGCTGCCGGAACCGCTTCAGATGCTTTTCATAGATGAAAATCACTATTCCGGAATTGTTCCGGATCGTATTGAAAATTATTTTAGTGGGTACTGGAAATGTTCTAAGCCCACATAAATATTTTTAGTTCGAACGGACGCTGAAAAATATCGTCATGAATAGTGAAAGTGCTTTTTGGATTACTTTATTGGAAACACTATTTTGTGAATAGTGGAAACACTATTCGTGAATAGTGGAAACACTATTATGAATAGTGGGAAACACTATTGGGAGAAAATATCTCATGACTAGTGAAAACACTATTACGAAATAGTGGAAAACACTATTGTGAATAGTGGGGAACACTATTTATGAATAGTGGAATCACTATTATGAATAGTGAAAATATCTGAGGGCATTTTGGTATTTTTACCATAGTCTCTCATCCTATAAATAGGGGTGAGGAGGCAGCCCAAAATCATCATCCTTGTGCTCTCATACACATGCTTTGCTTTGCAAGCTCTCTCTCTCCCTCCCAGCGAAATAGTTTCGTAGAGCCGAAAGGCTGTCTGGGTTCCAGCAGGAACTAGTTCTGGACGGCGAAGCCCTGCCGGATAGATGACACCGTATGTGTGCAACTCTGTAAAGAGATCGTAGTTTCGGTCTTAGTTCGAGAGTGCCTCCCGAAGGGCTGTCTGTGTGACCGTCCAAGTTTTGGAGGTCCTCCCGAAGGGCTGTCCGAGTGACAGTCCGAGTTTCGGAGGTCCTCCCGAAGGGCTGTCCGCGACACCGTCCGGGGGGCTATGCGACCGCCTCCCGGAGGGCTGTCCGCAGGGCAGATGAGGGTATACATCCTCGCGGTTGGGAGGTTGTAAAATCCTAGCTGCGGGGATCTGCACCGCCGTTCGTCATCGACTCTACTTCCGCTGCGCTTCGAGTCGGTACGGATCAGATCAAACCTTGTATGCAGTCTCCATAGTGGTCCTGGGCGTGCTCGCTATACCGGAAATTTTTGTTTTCCGTCGCGTTCCCCAACATTTATTGCTACAGTTTTTCTACATGTCAAGTATATGTTCCTATGACCATGAGATCATGCAACTCACGGACACCGGAGGAGTGCCTTGTGTGTATCAAACGTCGCAACGTAACTGGGTGACTATAAAGGTACTCTATAGGTATATACGAGGGTGTCTACTGGGTTGGCATGGATCAACACTAGGATTTATTACTCCGTGTGACGGAGAGGTATCTCAGGGCCCACTCAGTAATACAACATCACAATAAGCCTTGCAAGCAATGTGACTAAGTGTTAGCCATGGGATCTTGTATTACGGAACGAGTAAAGAGACTTGCCAGTAATGAGGTTGAACTAGGTATGGTGATGCCGACAATCGAATCTCGAGCAAGTAACATACCGAAGAACAAAGGAAACATGTAGGAACCAATATGTGCATCCAGGTCCCGCTATTGGTTATTGCCAGTAGAGGTGTCTCGGTCATGTCTACATAGTTCTCGAACCCGCAGGGTCTGCACACGTAAGGTTCGGTGACGTTTCGGTAGTATAGAGTTATGTATGGTGGTGACTGAAGGTTGTTCGGAGTCCCGGATGAGATCCCGGATGTCACGAGGACCTCCAAAATGGTCCGTAGGTAAATATTGATATATAGGAAGTCCTATTTTGGTCACCGGAAAGTTTCGGGCTCATCGGTAGTGTACCGGGAGTGCCGGGAGTGTACCGGGGGACCATCGGGAGGGATATTTCGACCCAAGAGGCTGCATGGGATGTGGGAGGATGAATACCAGCCCTTAGTGGGCTGGTGGAAGTCCCACAAAGGGCCCATGCGGCTGAGAAGAAAAGTCCAAAGAGAAAAAAAGGTGGAAAAAGGCAAAAAGGCTAAATAAGGAAGGAGTCCTAGTCCTACTAGGATTGGAGGAGGATTCCTCCCCTCCTCCCACTTCGGCCAACGCCTAGAGGGCTTGGCCCTTAGGCCAAGCCTTCTTCTCTCTTCCTCTTATATATACTAGAGGTTTTAGGGTTTTTGCACATAGATTTCAGCCACGTGCTACCCTCTCCTCTAGATCGGTTTTAGCGATGCTTAGGCGAAGCCCTGCTGGAATAGCTCCACCACCATCGCCGCAATGCCGTCGTGCTGCCGGAGAACTCTTCTACCTCTCCGCTCCCTCTTGCTGGATCAAGAAGGCGGAGATCGTCATCAAGCCGTACGTGTGCTGAACGCGGAGGTGTCGTCCGTTCGGTGCTAGATCGGGACGGATCGTGATTGGATCGCGGGACGCTCGGCGATTTGGATCGCGAAGACGTTCGACTACATCAACCGCGTTTCTTAACGCTTCCGCTTAGCGATCTACAAGGGTATATAGATCCACTCTCCCTCTCGTAGATGCTCATCTCCTAGATTGATCTTGGTGAAAGCGTAGGAAATTTTTTGTTTCCTATGCAACGTTCCCCAACATTTGCTTCATCATGGAGACATATGTGTTATTCTTTTTTATGTCATTTTACCTAGGGAGGACTAGGTCCTATGAGGAAGGACTATGTCATTTTATCTTTTTTTGTTTATGAGACTTTAACTTTGTATGATTAAGATGATGATGAGTTGTTAGATCTTGTGTAATTAATGGTTTCCTTCATTTGCTTATTAGCTAGCGTCGAGTTTTCTCATACATATGTATAGTAGCTAGCAGCGTCGAACAAGCACAAAGAAAAAGAGGTCACTTCTCTCTATTAGCTAGCTAAGACAATATGAAACCCCTAAATTAACCCTCCAAAACCCCCAAAAACCCTTCAAACAAAAACCCCAGCGCCTGACGCGTGGCGGCTTTTTGATCCCGGTTGGTGTTACCAACCGGGACTAAACGTACTCCTGCCTGGGCGCCTCGCAGCGGCCACGTGGAGCCCCTTTGGTCCCGGTTCGTACGCGAACCGGGACTAAAGGTTTTAGGTATTAGTCCCGCTTGGTTTGTCCCGGTTCCAGAACCGAGACTAAAGGCCCTCTGAAAACGGGACTAGTTTTCTGTTTTCTACTAGTGTATGCGCCAAGTTTTCGGAGGATTCCATCTTGAATATGCCCAGGGGCATAGCTAACACGGCCCATTCTTTGGTTGTCTAGGGTCCTCGGCCCGGCCGTGGTTGGGGGCTGGTGTGGTTAGAAGCCCCTAGTCCAAGTTGACGTCAACCGTCCATTTTAGCAGTTAAGTGGTTCCGGTTTTGAAAACTTCTAGACAGTTTCACCCATTTTGGGAACCTTCTAAATGGTAACGAACATGTTTTTATCTTATTTGTTTATCCATTGGGTTTTCTAGTTTTCTTTCCAATTATTTTCTTTCCTTTTTCCAATTTTCTGGTTTTTAGATTACAAATTTCTGAAAATGTACAAATTTATTCGTGTCTAATTGTTTTCGTTTGTCATATCAAATTTTTAAAATTTATATGAAATTTTAAAAACTGTTTGTTATTTGAAAATTCATATTTTGAATAGTTGTTCGCATTTTTCGTGAATGCTTAGAATTTCAAAATTATCATAAATTCTTTTGATTATTTAAAATTTACTAGAAAATTCAAAAGTTGTACGTGTTTTCAAAATTGTTTGGACATCCATAATATTCAAAATGAATTGGGATTGTCCCAAATTTTATAAAATGGTCTGTTTTTCAGAAAAATCGGAAAACTTTGAAAAACAAATAGAGTTTCTAACATTTTCACTTGTATTTCATCTCTCGTGCTGTACTTCCTTGGCTTATTTGGTCGCGCAGTTAGACCTCTCTCACCAAACCCAACAAAGGATGTGCGCGCGCGCTCAAATTCACCGGGCACGAGCCGATGCATGCGCTAATTAATGTAACCCAGATTGCATCGAAGTACCATACCAGTACATCGAACGTCGGTGGAACGCCAAGTTGAGCAACTGATTCCGTCCAACGAAGTTGAGCAAACGATTCAACCAGACCAATGAGCTAGCACTGCATCGTTAACCAGCTAGGCTAACATGACAACGTGCGATTAGTCTTGTGCCAAGTCTAACAAAAAAATGTATAATTTGGGAAGGTCAACTCATCCCTTTCTCAAGTAGAGATCCCAATTCGAAATGTGTAAGTACCCAGTCCACGATCGACTGCAAGAAGTTTGTTTAATTGCGTTGCAAACACTTGTTTGTTAACAAAGAGACAGTTCCCTTACGGTCATATAGCTAGGTAAGGTAGCCACTGCAAGTGAAGTATCACTTGAGAAAGCTAGCCCAAGATGGACAAGAAATGCAGCAGAGAGGAGTCGAGCTGGCTGGAGGTTGAGGGGGCCTCGCCTTGCACGGGGAAGAAGGCGGAGAAGGCGTCCATCGTCAACCCCAGGCGATGGAGCTCCGCGGCGAATGCCGTGGCGGTGGCCTTGATCATGACGATCCCGCCCATGCTTTTCATCTTCAGTGGCCACCTCGACGCGCCGGCGGTGTGGATCAGATCCACCGTGGCCGGCTTAGGAACGCAACAAGGTAATTGCAATTTTCGCTCACTGCTTGTGCAAGTGTATTTGGCATGTTCAGATCGAGTGTCACTAACGCACAAACTGTTACTGGTTTTTTTTTTTATCGATTTGGTTCTTTCATGCATGCTACGAACTCTCGTACTAGTTTCTTTATGGTGTTACTTTGCCTCAAATTCTGATCCACCTGCAGCAGAATCATACAAGAAAGACATGCTTCTCGGGGGCCTTCTCCTTCCAGGATTCGACGAGCAATCCTGCGCAAGCCGGTACCAGTCCGTCTACTACCGCATGAACATGACCCGCTCGCCGACACCGCATCTCATCAACCGGCTGCGGCGGCAGGAGGCGCTGCAGCGGCGATGCGGTCCGGGCACCGACGCGTACCGGAGAGCCTCCGACAGGCTGAGATCCGGTGAAAAAGACGTCGCCACCGTCGACGGCTGCAGCTACCTCGTGCTGCTGTCTTACCGGGGCCTCGGCAACCGGATACTCGCCACGGCCTCCGCATTCCTCTACGCCATGCTCACCGACCGCGTGCTGCTCGTCGACCGGGGAAAGACCATGGGCGACCTCTTCTGCGAGCCCTTCCCGGGGACGACGTGGCTGCTGCCCCTCGACTTCCCGCTCAACGGCTACAAGGACCTCGGCGAGGACGCGGCGGAGTGCTACGGCAACGTGACGCTGCGCAACAAGACCGGCGACGCGTCGGAGCACCGCTTCGTGTACATGCACCTCGACCACGCCGCGTCTCCCGAGAACAAGCTCGCGTACTGCGACGACCACCGGCAGTTCCTCCACCGGGTGCAGTGGGTGGTGATGAGGACGGACGGCTACATTGCGCCCAGCCTCTTCCTCAACCCGGCGTACCAGCTGGAGCTCCACCGGATGTTTCCCCGGAAAGACTCCGTCTTCTACATAATCTCGCGGTATCTTCTCCACCCGACGAACGACGTGTGGGGCATGGTCACGCGCTTCTACAATTCCTACCTCAAGAACGCCGACGAGCGGCTGGGCATCCAGATCAGGGCCTTTGTTCAGGACGACAAGCCGGTCCAGCACATCCTGGACCAGATCCTGGCGTGCACGTCTCAAGAGCATCTGCTGCCGGGGGTGGTGGCGAGCGCGGGTGGATCCCCGCCCCCGCCGACGACGACGACGGCCGGCGGGCGGTCCAAGGCCGTCCTCGTGACGGGCCTGAACGGGTGGTACCACGATAGCATCCGGGAGACGTACTGGCGGTCGGCGAGCGCGACCGGCGAGGTGGTGAGCGTGCACCAGCCGAGCCGGGAAGAGCACCAGCGTTTCTTCCACCGGATGCAAGACATGAAGGCGCTGGCGGAGATGTACCTGCTGAGCATGACCGACAAGATCGTCACCAGCGGCTGGTCGACCTTCGGATACGTCGGCGTCGCTCTCGGCGGGCTCACGCCATACATCATGATCAAGCCGGAGAACGACAAGGTGCCGGACCCGCCGTGCAAACGGGCCATGTCCATGGAGCCGTGTGCTCAGGGCCCGCCATACTTCGAGTGCACCAGGAAGGAAGTCGACAAGCTCCTCGACACGGGTAATCTGGTGCCTCATGTCCGGGCTTGTGAAGACATGTCTTGGGGTCTGAAGCTCACTGACCCCATCTCCGAGAAGGATGTGTAGAGTTTTGGATCACGGTTTACAACATTCGCGTAGTATATCCGAGCTAGTTGTTTAATGTCTTTTTGGAAGAATGTGGTGAAGAAACAGCCACAATAATACCTTTTTTTCGTTCAAATCTAACAACTTTTATTCAGCTAGAAGGCTAGTGAGCAGGAAATAGGGTCTAGATACGGTCCAACTTTTCGGTGACCATCGGTGTGCATGCATATTTGGCATAAAGATAGACCGGTACATTGGCGGATCTGCGTACATGTTAAACATCAAAAAAGGAAAAAGAGGAAGCTAGCTCTCCATTTTCTAAAAGTATAGGTGCCATAATAGAGAAGCTATTGTGATAAGTGTTTCAGAGATTAACAATCACCAGTCAGTCTGTTTCCATAACCACATAAGAGAAACCACGCAGGTTGGCAAAGATCCCTCCATTGCGCGGTGCTATAGTCTCCCCAATAAACGGATCAGTAATCCCCGGATGGGGTTTACTCCATGCACCCAACAAAGCGGTACTGGAGCGGGCAACACCTACAGCGCCCACTTTATTAGAATCCAAGTTCACATCCACATCAGTACTGATTTTGATCACCCCTGGCTCGGGAGGTATCCACCCATAGCCCGGTAGCACCGACGCATGTGAGTGAGGAATATCAAGCAAAGCCAAATCCTCACGAATCCGCTTACCCGAAGTAAACAAATCAAGTTGGTCATCATCATAAGTGACTCTATTTCTTGAATGCCATACAACCCACATTACTGAGATCATTTGAGCCCTTTTATTATCAGGAAATCTCCCATCACATTTAATATCACAAGACCATGTATCAGGGTGCATGGGCGGCCTCCATAGACCTAACAATGTGTGAGCTTGTTCCCAGAACAACTTGGCATGAGAGCAATGCACTAAGGCGTGCATAAGATCCTCGTCCATTGCGTAACAGACGTTACATCTACTAATGACTTTGATATGTCGGTATCTGTCGGGGGGATAACCCCGGGGTAGCCTAAAGCGACCCACAACTCAAACTTTCTCAAACGACTAAAGGGCGAGCCGCCTCCCCCTGCAGTCCGGCTGCACCCCGCCGGCCACGCCATGCAGGCTGGGTCCTGCCGACTATGCTCGATCGACTACGATAAGCCTACCGGCTAGGGGAGGGAGCCCCTGGCCCCCTAGCCGACCGCACATTGGATGCCACGGCCAAGGCGTGCGTGGCAACAGTGGCCCTCATCCCGTCGGGGGTCGGTGTCTGTATGGCCACAGTGGAGACAACAGTGCCCCTGACTTCGGCAGACCGCGACCGGGCTTCCAACAGTGTCAACACGCCTCCAACCACTCCATTACCTGCCCTGGCATGGCTACAGTGCAGCCGACCATACCGCTAACCTTGGCCGGCTACCGCAAGACGACGCCCCGAAGGACGACCCGTGTTGTGAAGCGACCGGCGCTGGGAGCTACCGTGTGGGCCCCTCCGGCTCTTGACGGGACCTCATAGCCGGCGGGCCCTACCAATGACGGGACCCTACAGCCGGGGGCCCATGGCAGGCTAGAGAGGCTGCCAGCTGGGGCCCTCCCGCAGCCTTCTATTCCTATTGTAATCCGGGGGGTTAGACTATAAAACCCTCCGGAGCCCCCCATGCAAAAGGCAAGCAAGCACACATATAAAGGAACACTTTGTCCCAGATCCACCCACGTAGCTAGGGAAGAGGAGCCGACTGCTCCTTCTTCCACCTCTAGACACAGCTCACAGAGCACCATTGTAACCTCATCCACCGATCAACTAGATCAGGCAGGACTAGGGGTATTACCTCCCACGGAGGGCCCTGAACCTGGGTACATTGCGTGTTTGTCCCCACTTGTGCCTAATCTCGTTCCCGGAGCCTGTCGGCGTCCTCCGGCCCCAACCACCTTCGATAAGCCTACCCATGGCATCTGTCATGAGAAAACAACGATAGTTGGCACCCACCGTGGGGCCGTACGTGTTGCCGGCCGGAGTCACGCTCCGGGCACGACCCTTCACCACCTCCCTCGTCCGTCCCGCGTCCAGGCGGAACCGCATGCTCGTGAGGCTTACTCCGGCAGGCCCTGTGGGCAACGCTGTCGACCCCATGATTGACATTGAAGCTCTCGCCGAGTGTTTCGGCAAGCCGAGTCTCCTCGACGAGCTAGCAACCGACGAGTAACCTAGCCGGGTGCTCAACTGCACCGATCCGCCCTCATCTGTTGGTGCGCTCATCGCGGCCGAGTCCAACGGCTCCCACGTCCGCGTGGGAGTAATGGCTACCATGTCCTTCACCTCCTCTGGCCAAGCGCGGGCTGAGGCTGACGCAGCCGCTGCCCGCGCTAGTACCTTGGACCCGCTCCGCGCAACCTTAGGAGTCTGAGCACACCCATCGCCCCGACGGCGAACCCCGATGCTGCCGCAGCCGAGCTAGAGGCGGCTCGCCGCCTGCTATTTGAGGACGCCAGCGCCCTCGTGTCTGAGCGGTGCCGGATGGAGGCCGCTCAACGGAAGTACATCTCCGCTTACGGTCTCACCCCAGCCGGCACTGAGCCCAGCCGACGTGGGGCTGTGCGTGACCGTGGTCGCGTGGTTACGGAAATCCTCGGCGGCAGCCTGCCCATCTACGACACCCCCGCAGCCAACCTGCGGGCCGCCAAGGTCGCCTATGAGGACTTGTCTACCTTGGTAGCCGAAGAGCACCTTGCGCGAGCGACACATCAAAGACCACATCGACACCGCCATCGAGCAGCAGCTCCTGCTCACCCCCGATGGAGCCGCCTCAGAGGGTCCTCGTCCCGAGGATGAGGGCATTGGGGATGCTAGCCGTCAGTCAGCTCAGCACTCCTGCTCCCCTCGTGTCTCCGACGGTGGGCCGAGGCAAGCAACCCCCGATGCTCCCAGCTGCCCGAAAATGAGGAGCCGGCTATGAACAGCCAGCACAGCAACAATCCGGCTCGCAGCAATCGCCGTGACGAAGTGCCGGCTGGCGATAGTCGGCGCAGCCGTGGGCACACTCCGCCACCGCGGCACGAGCCGACGCGGTCGGTCCCGCCGACCGTCCGGCCGGAACTCACGGCCCGGCTCGGGCCACGGGTCCCCCACAGCGAGAACGACGCATGCCTCCGCCCTGACAGGCTGGCGCAGTCGGCCCTCCTCGAGGAGGAGGGCTCGATCGGTCCGGCATGCTTCGGCCCCCGGATCCATAACGATCCGTTCCCGATTGGCTTCACCTTTCCCCAGGACACCGCGAAGTAAAACGGGGCCGCCAAGCCTGAGGACTGGCTGATCGACTACACCACCCCAGTCGGCATCGCTAGGGGGAACAAGCGCGTGGTCGTCCGCTACGCTCCCCTCATGTTGAACGGCTCGGCTCGCACCCGGCGTAACAGCCTGACGGCTGGCAGCATCAACACCTGGACCGACTTTGAAGAAGCGGTCGTCCGCAACTTCACCGACACCTACAAGCGGCCGGGCCATCCCCGCGAACTAGCCATGTGTGTTCAGGGCCCTGACGAGCCTCTCCGTGACTACCTCACCCGATGGACCGAGCTCCGCAACTCCTACGAAGGAGTGCACGAGGTGCAGACCATCCAGTACTTCATCAAAGGTTGCCGCGATGGCACCTACCTCAAGCACAAGCTCCTGTGCTCCGAGCCGGCTACGCTGGCAGAACTCATGGCCAAGACGGACAAGTACGCCACGGCTGACTTCGCAATCCGGGTCAAGACAAACACGCTCGCCAAGGCGGCACCGATGCCAGCTGCATTGCGACCGGCTGCCGACAACCGGCAGCCGCAGAACAACAAGCGCAAAGCTGACCAACCTGACCCCCGCTACGGGAGCCGGCTGGTCACCACCGTTGAGGAAGAGGAGCCGGCTACCCAGCCTTCCAGCGAGCATCAGCTCTCTGGCAAGGCTGCCTGGCAGCCCAAGCTCACGTTTGAGGAAATGCTCGACCTCCCATGCAAGAATCACTCTAGAGCCAAGCCTTCCATGCACACGCTCCGACAGTGCAGCTTCTCACAGCGACTGGCCCGGGGGGACGGCTCCTCCCACGCCGCCTGCTCGAGCCCAGGTGCCGGCTCTGACTCTAGTGCGGGCTCCGGCCCAGAACGACGGTCGCCTGCTCGACCAGTTCCCCAACCGAGACGGTTCCTATGTCGTCTTCACTAGTGAAGAGACGAACAAGCATACTCAGCGCCGGCTCCATCGCGAGGTGAATGCCACCATGCCCGCGACTCCCCAGTTCATGCAATGGTCGAAGAAGCCGGTTACTTGGAGTCGGGCTGACCACCCGGCCATGATGCGAAATCCCGATAGATACGCCCTCATCCTCGACCACACCATGGCCTTCGAGAGGCGCACCTGCCGCTTCTCGTGGGTGTTAATCGATGGCGGTAGCAGCATCAACATCCTTTACCTCGACACGATGCTAAAGTTGGGGCTCAAGGCAGAAGATCTATAGGCGAGCCGGACGGTTTTCCATGACATTGTGTCGGGAAAGTCCTGCTCCCCCATCGGCAAGATCAAGCTCAATGTTCTCTTCGGCGACCACAACCACTTTCTCCGCGAACCGATATGGTTCGAGGTGGTGGACCTCGACAGTCCCTACCACGCGCTATTGGGCCGCCCGGCTTTGGTCAAGTTCATGGCGCTCCCCCACTATGCCTACCTCAAGCTCAAGATGCCAGGCCTCAAGGGCATCATCACCATCACCGGCGACTACAAGATGTCAATCGAGTGCACTCGAGATGGCAGCCGGTTGGCCGAAGCATTGGAGATAGTAGAGGAGAAGCGTCAGCTCGACCGGCTCGTGGCTCTTGCCGCCAGCCAGCCGGCCGTGTCGGCTCCTCCGCCACAGTCAGTTGGCAAATCTTCATTCCAGCCGTCCACGGACACCAGGGAGGTGTCGCTCGACCCGGCCAACCCCAAGCAGTGCGTCACCGTCGGTTCCCACCTCGATGGCAAATAGTAAAGAGAGCTTGTCGACTTCCTCCGTGAGAATCGGGACATCTTTGCATGGTCCTCCAAGGACATGCCGGGTGTTTTGAGGAAGTTTGCCGAGCACAAGCTTCAGGTATGGCCAGACATGATACTAGTCAAGCAACCCCTGTGTCATTTCTTCGAGGAGAAGTGGGGTACTATAGGAGAAGAGATCGCCCGGCTGCTCACAGTCGGCTTCATCATGGAAGTTTTCCACCCGGACTGGCTGGCCAACCCAGTCCTGGTGCTGAAGAAGAACAAGACCTGGCGCATGTGCATTGACTACACCAGCCTGAACAAGGCATGTCCCAAGGACCCGTTCGCCCTACCGCGGATCGATCAAGTCATTGACTCCACGGCCGGCTGCGATCTGCTGTCCATCTTGTATGCCTACTCCGGCTACCACCAGATCAAGCTGGACCCGGACGACCGGCTCAAGACCTCCTTCCTCACCCCCTTCGGGGCTTCCTGCTACATCACCATGTCATTCGGCTTGAAGAATGCATGTGCTACCTTTCAGCACTGCATGCAGAAGTGTCTTCCGCCTCAGATAGGCAGGAACGTCCATTTCTACGTTGACGACATCGTCGTCAAGACCAAGAAGCACTTCAGCCTCCTCGATGATCTCCGGGAGACGTCCGCAAACCTGCGTGAGTACAAGATCAAGCTCAACCCGGAGAAGTGTGTCTTCGGTGTCCCAACCGGCCAGCTCTTGGGTTTCTTCATGTCCGCTCACGACATTGAAGCTAACCAGGAGAAGATCAATGCGATCGAGTGCATACCCAAGCCGACCCGGCTCCGCGATGTCCAGAAGTTCACCGGCTGCCTCGCCTCGCTCAGCCAGTTCATCAGCCAGCTGGGAGAGAAGGCCCTGCCCCTCTATGGCTTCCTGCAGAAGACGGCTCTGGCCGAGCCAGGCCACGACTCCTCGAGGAAGCCATCCAGGTTCAACTGGCCCGACGAGGTGGACGAGGCTTTCCATGGACTCAAACGAGCTCTCACCAGTGCTCCCATCCTGGCCACACCAGCTGAGAAGGAGCCCTTGCTCACCTACATCGCGGCTACCACGCGCGTCATCAGTGTCATCCTGGTGGTTGAGCGGCCAGAGGAGGGCAAGACATTGCCAGTCCAGCGCCCCGTCTACTAACTCAGCGATCCTCTCCGCCTCCAAGCAGAACTACCCCCACTACCATAAGATGTGCTATAACATATACTTCGCGGCCAAGAAGGTCAAGCGGTACTTCCAGGAGCACACCTTCACCGAGGTGAGCACGGCCCCGCTCGGCGAGATCATGAGCGACCGGGACTCCATCGGCCGGATCGCCAAATGGGTCACCGCCCTTGCTGACCATGAGATCCGTTACAAGCCACGCACCGCCATCAAGTCGCGGGTGATGGCTGACATCCTCGTTGACTGGACGGAGACCGAGTTCATGCCGCCTCCCCCAGACTCCACATATTTGCGCATGCACTTCGACGGCTCGAAGTGTTGGAAATATGCCCTAGAGGCAATAAATAAAGTGTTTATTATTGTATTTACTTGTTCATGATAATCGTTTATTATCCATGCTATAATTGTATTAATTGGAAACATGGATACATGTGTGGATACATAGACAAACACAATGTCCCTAGTATCTCAGGGCCCACTCGGTAATACAACATCACAATGAGCCTTGCAAGCAATGTGACTAATTGTTAGTTGCGGGACTTGTATTACGGAACGAGTAAAGAGACTTGCCGGTAACAAGATTGAACTAGGTATGGAGATACCGACAATCGAATCTCAGGCAAGTAACATACCGAAGAACAAAGGGAACATCATGCGGGATTAACTGAATCCTTGACATAGAGGTTCGACCGATAAAGATCTTCGTAGAATATGTAGCAACCAATGTGGACATCCAGGTCCCGCCATTGTTTATTGACCGTAGAGGTGTCTCGGTCATGTCTACATAGTTCTCGAACCCGCAGGGTCTGCACACTTAAGGTTTGGTGACGTTTCGGTAGTGTAGAGTTATGTATGGTGGTGACCGAAGTTTGTTCGGTGTCCCGGATGAGATCCCGGACGTCATGAGGAGCTCCGGAATGGTCCGAAGGTAAAGATTCATATATAGGAAGTCCCAGTTTGGTCGCTGGAAAAGTTTTGGGCTCATCGGTAGTGTACCGGGAGTGCTGGTAGTGTACCGGGAGGGGTATTTCGACCCAAGAGGCTTCATGGGCTGTGGGAGAGTATTAACCAGCCCTTAGTGGGATGGTGAAATAGCCACAACAGGCCCATGCGGCTGGGGGAAGAGTCCCAAAGGAAACAGAGTGGAAAAAGGGCAAAAAGGGAGAGTCCTACTCCTACTAGGAGTGGAGGAGGAGTAGGACTCCTTCCCCTTGGCTTCGGCCGACTCCAAGAGGGGCTCAGCCCTGCGCCATCCCTCCTCCTCCTCTCCTCCTATATATATACTGGTGGAATAGAAGGGTTTTGCACAGAATTTACGACCTCGTGCTACCCGTTCCACCGGTGCTCCTCTAGATCGGTTTTTCGCAGTGCTTAGGCGAAGCCCTGCCGGAATCACTCCACAACCATCGCCGGAGCGCCGTCATGCTGCCGGTGAACTCTTCCTCCTATCCACCCCCTTTTGCTGGATCAAGACGATGGAGATCGTCATCAAGCTGCACTTGTGCTGAACGCGGATGTGTCGTCCGTTCGATACTAGATCGGAAGGATCGTGTTCAAGGCCATGGGACGTTCGTGATTGGATCGCGGGACGGATCGTGATGAGATCGCGGGACTGTTCGTGATTAGATCACGGGACGCTCGGCGATTTGGATCGCGAAGACGTTCGACTACACCAACCGCGTTTCTTAACGCTTCCCGCTTAGCGATCTACAAGGGTACCTAGATCCACTCTCCCTCTCGTAGATGCCCATCACCATGGATAGGTTTGCGTGTGCGTAGGAAAAAATTTGTTTCCCATGCGACGTTCCCCAACAGTGGTATCAGAGCTAGGTTGATGGTTCGATGAGCTCTCGAGTAGAACACAAAAGGTTTGTGGGCGTTGATGCTTAGATTGCTTCCTTCCTTGGTCGGATTTTCGTTCAGCGGTATTGTGAGATGAAGCAACCCGGACCAACATTACTCGTACGCTTATGAGAGACCGGTTCCCTCGACGCAACTTGTTGCATAGATGGCTTGCGGGTGGCAGTTTCTCTCACTTTAGTTGGATCGGATTCGACAAAGGCGGTCCTTGAGAAGGTTGAAAAGCAAATTATGTATCACCGTTGTGGTTTATGCATAGGTGAAAATCGTTCTTGCAAGAAACCCGTTGCAGCCACGTAAAACATGCAACAACAATTAGAGGACGTCTAACTTGTTTTTGCAGGGTATGTTGTGATGTGATATGGCCAATTACATGATGTGATATATGTGATGTATGAGATGATCATGTGATGTATAGAATTTCACGACTTGCATGTCGATGAGTACAGCAACCGGCAGGAGCCATAGGGTTGTCTTTAATTATTGTATGACCTGCGTGTCAATCATTAAGCGCTATGTAATGCTTTACTTTATCGCTAAACGGTAGCAATAGTAGTAGAAGCATGCAGGGCGTGACAACCTCGATGGCGACACATTGATGGAGATCAAGATGATGGAGATCATGGCGTCGTGTCGGTGACGATGAAGATCATGCCGGTGCTTTCAAGATGGAGATCTAAAGCACGAGTTCATGGCCATATCATGTCACTTATGAATTGCATGTGATGTTAATCCTTTTATGCACCTTGTTATGCTTAGTATGACGGTAGCATTATCCCTCACATAAATTTCAAGATAAAATTGTGTTCTCCCCGAGTGTGCACCGTTGCAAACATTCGTCATGTTGAGACACCACGTGATGATCGGGTGTGATAGACTCTACGTTCACATACAACGGGTGCAAGCCAGTGTTGCACACGCAGAACACTCGGGTTAAACTTGACGAGCCTAGCATGTATAGACATGGCCTCGGAACACAAGAGACCAAAAGGTCGAAAATGAGTCATATAGTAGATATGATCAACATAATGATGTTCACCATTGCAGCCACCTCAAATCACGTGATGATCAGACTTGAGTTGGTGGACTTGGATCATGTGACACTCAGATGACCTGAGGGATGTCAATTTGAGTGGGAGCTTTAGTAATTTGATTAACTAAACTCATTATCTTGAACAATAGTCTAAGTGCACTTTGCATATTTATGTTGTAGATCAATGGCTCGCGCAGTAGCACCCCTGAATTTTAATGCGTTCCTAGAGAAAGCTAAACTGAAAGATGATGGAAGTAACTTTGTTGACTGGGCCCGTAATCTGAGGATTATCCTCACGGCTTCCCAGAAATCATATGTCCTTGATGCACCGCTTGGTGACCAACCAGAAGACATGACCTCCGAAGACGTTCAGAACGCTTGGGAGGCACGTACTGGAGATTACTCAATAGTTCAGTGTGCAATATTGTATGGCTTAGAACTGGGACTTCAAACACGTTTTGAACGTCATGGAGCACATGAGATGTTCCAGGAGTTGAAGTTTATCTTTCAGAAGAACGCCCGGATCGAGAGGTATGAAACCTCCGATAAGTTCTTTGCTTGCAAGATGGAGGAGAACGGGTCTATCAGTGAACATATACTCAGAATGTCTGGGTATTCAACTCGTCTAGCAGAGTTGGGAATTGCCCCCTTCCGCTAGAGGCGATCACTGACGGAGTTCTTCAATCACTGCCACCTAGTTACAAGAGCTTTGTGATGAACTATAACATGCATGGGATGAACAAGTCAGTCGCCGAGCTGTTTGCGATGCTAAAAGTCGCTAAGTCTGAAATCCAGAAAGAACATCAAGTGTTGATGGTCAATAAAACCACTAGTTTCAAGAAAAATTGCAAAGTCAAGGGCAAGGGCAAGAAGGGTAAAACCAAGAAGGATGGCAAAGCAGTTGCTACTCCTGCAAAGAAGCCCAGGCATGGACCCAAGCCAGAAACTGAGTGCTTGCATTGCAAAGGAACTGATCACTGGAAGCGGAACTGCCCCAAGTACCTGGCTGACAAGAAGGCGGCCAACGACAAACAAGGTATATATGATATACATGTTATTGATGTATACCTTACTAGCTCTCGTAGTAGTGCCTGGGTATTTGATACCGGTTCAGTTGCTCACATTTGCAACTCAAAGCAGGAACTACGGAATAAACGAAGACTGGCAAAGGACGAAGTGATGATGCGCGTAGGAAATGGTTCCAAGGTTGATGTGATCGCCGTCGGCACGCTCTCTCTTCGATTACCATCGGGATTAGTGATGAACCTGAATAATTGTTATTTAGTTCCTGCGTTAAGCATGAACATTATATCTGGATCTTGTTTATTGCGAGACGGTTACTCATTTAAATCTGAGAATAAAGGTTGTTCTATTTATATGAGTAATATCTTTTACGGTCATGCACCCAATGTTAGGGGTTTATTCTTGCTCAATCTTGATAATGATAATACACATGTTCATAACATTGATGCCAAAAGTAGTAGAATTGATAGTGATAGTACCACTTTCTTGTGGCACTGCCGTTTGGGTCATATTGGTGTAAAATGCATGAGGAAGATCCATGCCGATGGACTTTTAGGGTCACTTGATTTTGAATCACTTAACACATGTGAACCATGCCTCATGGGCAAGATGACTAAAATGTCGTTCCCTGGAACTATGGAACGGGCGAGTGACTTATTGGAAATCATACATACTGATGTGTGCGGTCCGATGAGCATCGGTGGATATCGTTATTTTCTCACCTTCACTAATGACTTAAGTAGATATGGGTATATTTACTTAATGAAGCACAAGTATGAAACGTTTGAAAAATTCAAGCAATTTCAGAGTGATGTTGAGAATCATCATAACAAGAAGATTAAATTCCTGCGATCTGATCGAGGAGGTGAATATCTAAGTTATGAGTTTGGCAGTCACTTAAGACAGTGTGGAATTGTTTCATAGTTGACACTGTTGGGGAACGTCGCATGGGAAACAAAAAATTTCCTATGCACACGCAAACCTATCCATGGTGATGAGCATCTATGAGAGGGAGAGTGGATCTACGTACCCTTGTAGATCGCTAAGCGGGAAGCGTTAAGAAACACGGTTGGTGTAGTCGTACTTCTTCGCGACCGAAATCGCCGAGAGTCCCGCGATCTAATCACGAACCGTCCCGCAAACCAATCACAAACCGTCCCCTGATCTCGTCACGATCCGTCCCGCGATCCGATCACGAACGTCCCGTGGCCTTGATCACGATCCTTCCGATCTAGTACCGAACGGATGGCACCTCCGCGTTCAGCACAAGTGCAGCTTGAAGACGATCTCCACCGTCTTGATCCAGCAAGAGGAGGTGGCGAGGAGAGAGAGTTCACCGGCAGCGTGACGGTGCTCCGGTGATGGTGGTGGTGGAGCAATTCCGGCAGGGCTTCGCCTAAGCACTGCGGAAAACTAATCTAGAGGAGCACCGGTGGAACGAGTAGCACGTGGCTGCAATAGTTAGCCAAACCCTAGATATTCCACTAGTATATATAGGAGGATAGGAGAGGAGAGGCAGCCAAGGCCTTTGGTTCGGCCGAATAGGAGGTGGGAAGCAATCCTACTTCACCTCCAATCCTAGTTGGAGTAGGATTGCCTCCTATTGGCTGATTTTTCACCTTTTCCATAGCCTTTTTCTCTCCCTGCGCCATGGGCCTTTTGTGGCTGATTTACCAGCCCACTAAGGGCTGGTTAATACTCTCCCACAGCCCATGGACCTCTTGGGGTCGAAATACCCCTCCCGGAGGCCTCCCGGTACACTACCGGCACTCCCGGTACACTACCGATGAGCCCGAAACTTTTCCGGCGACCAAACTGGGACTTCCTATATATGAATCTTTACCTCCGGACCATTCCGGAGCTCCTCGTGACGTCCGGAATCTCATCCGGGACTCCAAACAACCTTCGGTCACCACCATACATAACTCTACACTACCGAAACGTCACCGAACCTTAAGTGTGCAGACCCTGCGGGTTCGAGAACTATGTAGACATGACCGAGACACCTCTACGGTCAATAACCAATGGCGGGACCTAGACATCCACATTGGTTCCTACATATTCTACGAAGATCTTTATCGGTCGAACCTCTATGTCAAGGATTCAGTTAATCCCGTATAACGTTCCCTTTGTTCTTCGGTATGTTACTTGCCCGAGATTCGATCGTCGGTATCTTCATACCTAGTTCAACCTCGTTACCGGAAAGTCTCTTTAATCATTCCGTAATACAAGATCCCGCAACTAACAATTAGTCACATTGCTTGAAAGGCTTATTGTGATGTTGCATTACCGAGTGGGCCCTGAGATACCTCTCCGTCACACGGAGTAACAAATCCCAGTCTCGATCCATGCCAACTCAACAGACACCATCGGAGATACCTGTAGAGCACCTTTATAGTCACCCAGTTATGTTGCGACGTTTGATACACACAAGGCACTCCTCCGATATCAGTGAGTTGCATGATCTCATGGTCATAGGAACATATACTTGACATGCGGAAAACAGTAGCAATAAACTAACACGATCATATGCTACGTTTGTAGTTTGGGTATTGTCCATCACATCATTCTCCTAATGATGTGATCCCGTTATCAAATGACATCTCATGTCCATGGCTAGGAAACCTTAACCATCCTCTGATCAACGAGCTAGTTCACTAGAGGCATACTAGGGACATTGTGTTGTCTATTTACCCACACATGCAATGTGTTTCCAATCACTACAATATAGCATGGACAATAAACGATTATCATGAACAAGGAAATATAATAATAAACACTTTATATATTGCCTCTAGGGCATATTTCCAACAGTCTCCCACTTGCACTAGAGTCAATATCTAGTTCACATCACTATGTGATTTACATGGTAATGAATCGAACACCCATACAGTTCTGGTGTTGATCATGTTTAGCCCTTGGAAGAGGTTTAGCCAATGGGTCTGCAACATTCAGATCCGTGTGCACTTTGCAAATATTTATGTCCTTCTCCTCGATGTAAAACCAGATGGAGTTGAAGCGTCGCTTTATGTGTCTGGTCCTCTTCTGAAACCTTGGTTCCTTGGCTAGAGCAATGGCACCTGTGTTGTCACAGAACAGGTTTATTGGATTCAGTGCACTAGGCACCACTCCAAGATCTGTCATGAACTGCTTCATCCAGACACCTTCCTTCGCTGCCTCCGAGGCTGCGATGTACTCCGCTTCGCACGTAGAATCAGCTACCACGCTTTGCTTGGAACTACACCAGCTTACCGATCCCCCGTTAAGAATAAATACGTATCCGTTTTGCGATTTGGAATCGTCCGGATCAGTGTCAAAGCTTGCATCGACGTAACCCTTTACGACGAGCTCTTCATCACCTCCATAAACGAGAAACATGTCCTTAGTCCTGTTAAGGTACTTAAGGATATTCTTGACCGCTTGCCAGTGCTCCATTCTAGGATCACTTTGAAACCTTCCAGCCATACTTATGGCAAGGCTGACATCGGGTCTTGTGCACAGCATTGCATACATGATAGATCCTATGGCTGAAGCATAGGGGATGACGCTCATCTTTTCTTTATCTTCTGCAGTCACTGGGCATTGAGTCTTACTCAACTTCACACCTTGTAACACAGGCAAGAACCCCTTCTTGGCCTGTTCCATTTTGAACTTCTTCAAAACTTTATCAAGGTATGTGCTCTGTGAAAGTGCTATTAAGCGTCTCGACCTATCTCTATAGATCTTAATGCCTAATATGAAAGCAGCTTCTCCTAGGTCCTTCATTGAAAAACTCTTATTCAAATATTCCTTCACGCTTTCCAGCATTTCTATATCGTTTCCGATTAGCAATATGTCATCCACATATAACACTAGAAACGCTATAGAGCTTCCACTCACTTTCTTGTAAATACAAGCTTCTGCATAAACTTGTATAAACCCAAACGCTTTGATCACTTCATCAAAGCGCTTATTCCAACTCCGAGATGCTTGCACCAGTCCATAAATGGATCGCTGGAGTTTGCAAACTTTGTCAACATTCTCTGGATCGACAAAACCTTCGGGTTGCATCATATACAACTCTTCCTCAAGGAAACCGTTGAGGAACGCCGTTTTGACATCCATCTGCAAATTTCATAGTCGAAATAAGCAGCTATTGCCAACATGATTCTGACAGACTTAAGCATCGCTACGGGTGAGAAAGTCTCATCGTAGTCAACTCCTTGAACTTGTGAAAAACCCTTTGCCACAAGTCGAGCTTTATAGATGGTGACATTACCGTCCGCGTCCGTCTTCTTCTTATATATCCATTTGTTCTGAATGGCCTTTTGCCCTTCAGGTAGTACTTCCAAAGTCCATACTTTGTTTTCATACACGGATCCCATCTCAGATTTCATGGCCTCTAACCATTTCTCGGAATCCGGGCCCATCACTGCTCCTTCATAGCTCGTAGGTTCATTGTTGTCTAACAACATGACCTCCAAGACAGGGTTGCCGTACCACTCGGGAGTAGTACGCGCCCTTGTCGACCTACGAGGTTCAATAGCAGCTTGATCCGAAGCTTCATGATCATCATCATTAACTTCCTCTTCTACCGTCGTAGGTTCCACAGAAACATCTTTCTGCGCTGCGCTACTCTCTGGTTGAAGTAAAGGTTCAATAACCTCATCAAGCTCTATTTTCCTCCCACTCAATTCTTTCGAGAGAAACTCTTTCTAAATAAATGTTCCGTTCTTCGTGACAAACACTTTGCCTTTGGATCTGAGATAGAAGGTATACCCGACTGTGTCTTTCGGGTATCCTATGAAGACGCATTTTCCGCTTTGGGTTCTAGCTTTTCAGGCTGAAGCTTTTTGACATAAGCATCACATCCCCAAACTTTAAGAAACGACAACTTCGGCTTTTTGCCAAACCACAGTTCATATGGCGTCGTCTCAACGAATTTTGATGGTGCCCTATTTAAAGTGAATGCAGCTGTCTCTAATGCATAACCCCAAAACGATTGTGGCAAATCGGCAAGAGACATCATAGAACGCACCATATCTAATAAGGTTCGATTACGACGTTCAGACACACCATTACGCTGTGGTGATCCGGGCGGTGTCAACTGTGAAACAATTCCACATTGTCTTAAGTGACTGCCAAACTCATAACTCAGATATTCACCTCCTCGATCAGATCGCAGAAGTTTAATCTTCTTGTTACGATGATTCTCAACTTCACTCTGAAATTGCTTGAACTTTTCAAACGTTTCAGACTTGTGTTTCATCAAGTAAATATACCCATATCTACTCAAGTCATCAGTGAAAGTGAGAAAGTAACGATATCCACCACGCGCTGCAACATTCATTGGACCGCACACATCAGTATGTATGATTTCCAATAAGTCACTTGCCCGTTCCATTGTTCCTGAGAACGGCGTTTTAGTCATCTTGCCCATCAGGCATGGTTCACATGTGTCAAGTGATTCAAAATCAAGTGACTCCAAAAGTCCATCAGCATGGAGCTTCCTCATGCGCTTTACACCGATATGACCTAAACGGCAATGCCACAAGAAAGTGGTACTATCATTAACTACTCTACATCTTTTGGCATCAATGTTATGAACATGTGTGGCATCACTATCAAGATTAAATATGAATAAACCCCTAATATTGGGTGCATGACCATAAAAGATATTACTCATATAAATAGAACAACCTTTACTCTCTGATTTAAATGAGTAACCGTCTCGCAATAAACAAGATCCAGATATAATGTTCATGATTAACGCAGGCACTAAATAACAATTATTCAGGTTCATCACTAATCCCGATGGTAATCGAAGAGAGAGCGTGCCGACGGCGATCACATCAACCTTGGAACCATTTCTGTAACATCCCAAAATTTCATTTTGGAATGTTATGAATATAGTTATGCATCTATCATCATCATTTCTTGATTGTATGTAATAGTTGAAATGTCTTTTCTGACTTTCTGAAAGTCCCTTCTACTTTTCCCTATGCTGCTTTCCCTATTTGAAATTTTGGTTATATGTTCAAAATAAGAGAGGAGTAACATGACACTCCACACCAGGGTCAAATTGGTGAATTATTTGAACAAAAATGACCAGGAGTTATTTTGAAAATATTTGCAAAAAAGGATTCAAAAACAATTAGGCAATTTCTGAAAATAATATTTTTTTCAAAGTCTTCAAATGACAGAATAGAAATGTTCATTAAATAGCGTTTATTATTCTGTTAATTTTGATATATAATACCCCTATATTTCGAGACGATTTGAATGCTTTAAATGTATTTGAATGTCTCTGGAAATTTATATTAAAGAAAATCGGTAACGGTTGCATTTAAACGGGCCGGCCCACGGGCAATTAATCGCGCATTCACTACGAGCCGGCCGACCGCGCGCAACGGTCACTCTCTTCACTCACTGACACCGGGCCCCACCCCCGACCGACCGTTACACCAAACGGTCGTCTCCCTCCCCCGCACGCGCCGGAGATCCCGACGCCGACCGTTTCCCCTCGCCGGATCTCTCTCCCCATTACTCCCCCGCACCCCTCGAGCGCCCTATAAGTAGCCGGCAACCCCCGCATCCATTTCACCCCGAGTCCCCCTTCTCTCTCTCGCCGAGACGCCGTCGATTTCTCGCCGGAGTAGCCACCACCACCGGACCTCTCGTCGAGCGTAGCCACCACCTCCGACCACCGTTCGCCTCGCCGTCGCCACCAATCAACTCCGGAGAACCATCGCCGTCGCCCGGACCACTTCCCCGTCTTCCTCGACCACCGGAGCACCTCGCCGTCACAATCACCGCTACCGGACTCGCCGGAGTACCCCGACGCCGACGACTTCTACCCCGTAAGCCCCCTCGACCATCGGATCCCGAACCCACGGTCCAGATTAGAACGGACTTAAGTCCGAACCGGTATCTTCTTCCGAATCGGTCGCCCGCTCTAATTCACCTACCGCACACACTCGCTAGCCAATCGTATCACGCCACGTAGCCCCCTAACCGACGCAATTTTTTTTGTCATTTTCTGTTTTGTTTTAATTAACAGAATGTTTTCCAATTTTGTTTTGCTTATATCTTTTAATCTATTTAGTGTTTTGAGTTGATTCTTTTTGCAATAGCTCACATTTTTCATGTAGCTTCACCCTGTACTTTTAAATTTCAAATTTGAACTATAAAATTTGAATGTAATCAAATTTGCTCAAAATCTTCAAATCTGAATAACTAGAGTTTGAAAATAGATTTTGACATGATTCTTTTTGCTACTGTTTGGTATTAGTTAGGACTATCTTCATGTATAGTTTGAGGATTTTCATGATATATTTGATTAATGTTTTAACCAAAAACAGAATCTGCTTATTATTATAATATAGTTTTATAAACTTAATTTTAATTAGTTTGATTTAGATGTTGGTTTCATTTGTTTATTAGATTCTGTTAGTAAACATTTAGTGTTTTTACTCACTGTTAATAAAAATATAAATTTGCCTAATTTAATTTCATTTAACATAGGAATCACAACTTCTTTTGAAATAGGCATCATTTGATTAAAACAACTAACTAATGGTTTTGCTTCAAACAAAGTTTCATAATATTTAATTCTGTTTTCCTAAAATAAGTTTATTTGTAAATTATTTTCTGTTAAGAACATGTTTTGCTAATAAATAACAAGTTTAGTTTTCATTCTTTTGTTAGTACAACTATAGTTGATTCATATAGTGTTTATCAAAACTTTTATAAACTTTACTAAAGTTTTCCCAACAAACTTAAATTGATTTTCTTTGTTTAATAATAAAATATTCTATTGTTGCCTTGCTGTCAACAATTGTCTTGTTATTTCAAAATAGTTTTATTATGTAGAAGTGTTTTCATCGTCCCCTTTGGAAAACAAAACTTTGTGTGTTTTCTTACTTAAGATTTGTGCATTGTTTTGTCTTGATTGTTTACTAGTTCTTGGTTGATGTTTGTGAGTTACAATATTTTGTTGTATGCTTATTGAGTACTTGTCTGCTTCGTTAGATTATCCGGAGTGCGAAGCTTGTTACTTAGAGTCACTCACGTACGAAGATCATCAATCAGGCAAGTCA